>CAWUFW010001240.1:0-709575 GCA_963921515.1 Calotriton arnoldi
AAGGGAGACCCACACCAATGGTGCCAGGTCTAACACTGACCAATCAGGACAGAGCACTGGAAGGCTGAATCTGGACTTACAAACAAGAAAGTCTTATAACTTCTTGTATGTAAACTTTAGGAGAAATTCAACCATATCATATTCTTGAATCTATTAATACCATTCGGGGAAGTCTTTGAATGGTACTTCTAGCCCTCGCCTATCAAGAGTTATTAGTTAATAACTTCCTACCATGTTAACCTATGTAGCAGGGGATTTGCAATGGGAAAAATGACTTGGGCCATTTTTCCAGCACCAGGACTTACAAAAACATATTTTATAAGTACTTTGCTTATATCTACAGGACCGCCATCCCATGGGACAACTAGGGGAGACTTTAGGGGTTCTGAATATTTAGACATATTGCAGATCCTCCCTCCACAGGGCTCCTAGCATCAAAGTCGAATTTGGGCAGCACTTTATCACAATGTGGGGATTGAAATGTGAAATTTCACTTAACCCAGGGCATATAAAACTCATTTTATAGGGGTCTACCTTATAAATACCTGACCCCCCACCCCTGGGACACCTAGGGGAGACCCTGGGGGTTCCTAATATGCCAAAACATTGTAGGTTATCCCTTTTTAAGTGCCCCAAACCCCAAAGTCGAGTTTGAGCACAATTTACTTTTTAAAAGCAGTCCTGCCACCCAGGGCTACTTTTAAACTGACCCCAGGCCTCAGCAGTGCACACATGCAATTGCAGAAAAGCTGCTGGCCTCCAAACTGCCATGCCCTATTGTGAGCTAGGGACTTCTAGGTAGCTTTAATCCCCCTGCCCTAATATTTAATAGGGTCTGATAGGGTAGGTCATGCCAACCACAGAGGTACCCCAACCCTTAGTATACCCTAGTGTATGTAGGTGTTTTCACTGTATTCTAAATGTGTCTCTTTCAGCACAGAATGCTAAAACCAACTTCACTAAAAGATGTATTTTATCATTCGTAGTTCAGGCATACTAAACTCAAATTTCTACCTAGTTCCCTGGCTCAGTTAGGATTATAAGATGTAATAATCAAACTGCCCATTCTGGCCTATGGGGAACAGGTAGCCTTGCAATAGTGAAAAACGAAAATGGCTGTAATTCACTATTAGGACATGCCACACACACCAGGGCATGTCCTACCTTATACTTACAATGCACCCTGCCCTTAGGCCTACCATAGGGGTGTCTGATATGAAGAAAAGGGAAGGTTTAGGGACTGGCAAGTGGGTGTACTTGCCCAGTCAACATGGCAGTACCAGACTGCACACAGGCTCTGCAATGGCAGGCCTGAGGCACACTTTTACAGGCTGCTTCTGTGGGTGGCACAATCAGTGCTGCAAGCCCACCAGCAGCATTTGAGTCACAAGCCCTGGGCACAACCAGTGCACTGTACTAGGGTCTGACAGTGAATCAAATAGGCCAAACATGGAGTCACTAATCCATACATCAATTTACCATAGGGAGCACTTGCA
The DNA here is from genome assembly GCA_963921515.1 of Calotriton arnoldi. Lineage (NCBI taxonomy): Eukaryota > Metazoa > Chordata > Amphibia > Caudata > Salamandridae > Calotriton > Calotriton arnoldi. The sequence goes on from CAWUFW010001240.1 coordinate 1,497, forward strand.
CTGTGGCACTGAATAGCAGTGGCACAGTGCCCAAAGCATCTATAACCAGCAAAAACACATGAGGCAACAGCGAAAAATGGAAGGGAGACCCACGTCAATGGTGCCAGGTCTAACACTGACCAATCAGGACAGACCACTGGAAGGCTGAATCTGGACTTACAAACAAGAAAGTCTTATAACTTCTTGTATGTAAACTTTAGGAGAAATTCAACCATATCATATTCTTGAATCTATTAATACCATTCGGGGAAGTCTTTGAAGGGTACTTCTAGCCCTCTCCTATCAAGAGTTATTAGTTAATAACTTCCCACCATGTTAACCTATGTAGCAGGGGATTTGCAAAGGGAAAAATGACTTGGGCCATTTTTCCAGCACCAGGACTTACAAAAACATATTTTATAAGTACTTTGCTTGTATCTACAGGACCCCCATCCCATGGGACAACTAGGGGAGACTTTAGGGGTTCTGAATCTGTAGAAATATTGCAGATCCTCCCTCCACAGGGCTCCTAGCATCAAAGTCGAATTTGGGCAGCACTTTATCACAATGTGGGGAGTGAAATGTGAAATTTCACTTAACCCAGGGCATATAAAACTCATTTTATAGGGGTCTACCTTATAAATACCTCACCCCCACCCCTGGGACACCTAGGGGAGACCCTGGGGGTTCCTAATATGCCAAAACATTGTAGGTTATCCCTTTTTAAGTGCCCCAAACCCCAAAGTCGAGTTTGAGCACAATTTACTTTTTAAAAGCAGTCCTGCCACCCAGGGCTACTTTTAAACTGACCCCAGGCCTCAGCAGTGCACACATGCAATTGCAGAAAAGCTGCTGGCCTCTAAACTGCCATGCCCTATTGTGAGCTAGGGACTTCTAGGTAGCTTTAATCCCCCTGCCCTAATATTTAATAGGGTCTGATAGGGTAGGTCTTGCCAACCACAGAGGTACCCCAACCCTTAGTATACCCTAGTGTATGTAGGTGTTTTCACTGTATTCTAAATGTGTCTCTTTCAGCATAGCACTGGCCCTGGGCCTAGTTAGGCAGAGCCCAGGGTCAGTCAGAGCCAGTTACCACCAGTACCATTCAGCAAAAAGTTGGGGGTGCCCAGGGCACAGGATGACTTTGTAACATAGCCCCCCCAAACGAAAGGTGATGGGTTACTAACCTACACCGTGGTAGTCCTCATCAGCTAAGTGGAAAAACCTGGAAAGTCCATCCGCATTTGCATGGGCAACCCCAGGTCTGTGTTACACTGTAAAGTCCATCCCCTGTAGGGAAATGGACCACCTTAACAGCTTGGGATTCTCCCCTCTCATCTGCATGAGCCATCTGAAAGGCCTGTGGTCAGTTTGAACACGAAAGTGAGTCCCAAACAAATATGGTCTCAACTTTTTCAGAGACCAAACCACAGCAAAAGCCTCTCTCTCAATGGCACTCCACCTCTGCTCTCTGGGAAGAAGCCTCCTGCTAATAAAGGCAACTGGCTGATCAAGGCCCTCCTCATTTAGCTGTGACAACACTGCCCCAATCCCTTGCTCTGAAGCATCTGTCTGAACCACAAATTATTTTGTGTAGTCAGGGGCGAGTAGCACTGGTGCTGAACACATAGCAGCTTTCAGAGTGTCAAAAGCCTTCTGACACTCTGGGGTCCAATCCACCTTCTTGTGCATCTTTTTGGAAGTGAGTTCTGTTAGGGGCCCCACAATGGTCCCATAATTTTGAACAAACCTTCTATAGTACCCTGTCAGTCCAAGGAATGCCCTGACCAGAGTCTGAGTAACAGGAGCTGTCCAATCCAAAATAGTTTAGATTTTAGCTTGGAGAGGCTGTACATGGCTCCCACCTACCAGGTGGCCCAGGTACACCACAGAACTCTGCCCTATTTGGCACTTGCTTGCCTTAATAGTCAGGCCTACCTGCTGCATGGCCTGAAGCACTTCCCTTAGGTGGCTTAAGTGATCCCCCCAGGTAGAACTGTATACAGCTATATCATCCAGGTAAGCTGCACTGAACTGTTCCAACCCAGACAAGACCCTGTTCACCAACCTTTGGAAGGTGGCAGGTGCATTCTTTAAGCCAAAGGGCATTACTTTGAACTGATAATGTCCCTCTGGTGTGGAGAATGCTGACCTCTCCTTTGCTCCATCAGTGAGGGCAATCTGCCAGTAACCTGAAGTCAAATCAAAAGTACTCAGGTACTTAGCAGCCCCTAACCTATCAATGAGCTCATCAGCTCTAGGTATAGGGTGAGTGTCAGTCTTTGTGACTGCATTCAATCCTCTGTAGTCCACACAGAACCTTAACTCCTTGGGTCCCCCTGAGGATTAGGTTTAGGTACCAGCACCACTGGACTGGCCCATGGACTCTCAGACGGTTCAATTACCCCCAGTTCCAGCATCTTAGTAACCTCAGCTTTAATGCTGGCTCTGACATGGTCAGACAACCTGTACAGTTTATTTTTGACAGGTAGGCTGTCACCAGTGTCAATGTGGTGCACACATCACTCAGTGATGCCTGGGGTCAAAAAGAACAGGCCAGCAAACTGCTCCAGCACTTGCTTACAGTCTCTGTGCTGCTGGTCTGTCAACTTGGGAGAGAGCACAACTCCCTCCACTGACCCATCTTGCACATTAGTGGAAAGGAGGTCGGGCACAGGCTCAGTTTCCTCCTCCACACCCTCATCAGTGACCAGAAACATGGTCATGTCTGCCCTGTCATGGTGGGGTTTCAATCTATTCACATGCAGGACCCTATGAGGGTTCCTGGGGGTGCCAAGGTCAACCAAATAGGTAACCTCACCCTTCTTTTCTAAGATTGGATAGGGCCCAGTCCACTTGTCATGGAGGGCCCTGGGAGCCACAGGCTCCAATACCCACACCAATTGTCCTGGAGTATACTCAGGCATAGTAGCCTTTTGATCATACCAGTGCTTCATGAGCTCCTGGCTGGCCTCCAGTTTCCTGTTTGCCTTGTACATGTACTCTGCCATTCTAGATCTCAGGCCTAGCACATAGTCAAGCACATTGTCCTTTGCTTCTTTAAGAGGCTTCTCTAAAGACTCTCTCAGCACAGCAGGCTCAATGGCCCCCCACAGGGTGTCCAAACAACAACTCAAAGGGACTGAAACCAACCCCTTTCTGTGGCACCTCCCTGTAGGCAAACAGTAAGCATGGGAGGAGAACATCCCATCTCCTCCTGAGTTTCTCTGATAACCCATTTATCATGCCCTTCAGGGTTTTGTTGAATCTCTCAACAAGACCATTTGCTTGTGGGTGATAGGGGTGGTGAACTTGTAGTTGACACCACACTCATCCCACATAGCAGTCAGATAGCTGGACAGGAAGATCGTGCCCCTATCTGACACCACCTCTTTGGAAAACCGACTCTGGTGAACACACCAAGCAGTGCTCTAGCCACTGCAGGAGCATCAATGGTTCTAAGAGGGATTGCTTCAGGGTACCTAGTGGCATGGTCCACTACCACTAAGATATACCTATTCCCTGATGCAGTAGGTGGGTCCAGGGGACCAACAATGTCCATCCCCACCCTTTCAAAAGGGGACCCCAACCACTTGCAGTGGTATTAGGGGAGCCTTTGTCTTGCCCCCTGCCTTGCCACTGGCCTGACAGGTGACACAGGAGCTGCAAAACTCCTTTACCTTTTCAGACATATGGGGCCAGTAGAAATGGTTCACCAAACGGTTCCATGTCTTTGTCTGTCCCAAATGTCCTGCCAAGGGGATATCATGACCCAAAGTCAGGATGAACTCTCTGTACCTCTGAGGCACCATCAACTTCCTGGTGGCCCCCTCCTTGAGGTTTCTGGCCTCCATATAAAGCAGTCCATCTTCCCAGTAGAGTTTGTGAAACCCACTGTCATTCCCTTCCTCTTGCTTAGAAGCAATCCGCCTCAAGCTCTCAAGGGTGGGACAGTCACGCTGCCCCTTACTGAACTCCTCTCTGGAGGGTCCACCTGCTCCTGTCAGTTCTGCCAAATCTGACAGCTCTGGCAGGGATGGAGTCCCTCCCTCAGAGGCCAGATCCTCCCCATCAGGGTTAGATTCTTCCTGCACCTCTGGAGTTGCTTGGGTTGGCTCACCAGGCCCAGTGCCCTTGTCCTTGGATGCTTGGCCCTTTGTTCCAGGGTCCAAGTGTCCAGCCCCTCCCTTCTGGCTAGTCTGTGACCTAGTCACAGCACATACCCACTCAGGGAGCACCAATATTTTCATATGGAGTCCTCTCTCCACCTCTGACCACACAGAGGCTTCAAGATCATTGCCCAGTAAACACTGGACTGGGAGCACCTTAGACACAGCTACCTTCATAGGGCCTATCACACCTCCCCATTCCAAATCCACCACAGCCATAGGATGGAGTTTGGTAGTGCTGTCTGCATAAGTCACCTAGTGAAACTCACCAGGTAACAACCTCTCTGGAGGCACCAGCTCATCCAGGACCATAGTTACAGTAGCCCCAGTGTCTCTGATAGCCTCCACCTCAGTCCCATTTACTTTAGGCCTCTGCCTGTACTTGTCCATGTTTGGAGGTAAGGCAGCAAGGGTTGCAATATTCACCCCACCCAGGGACACTAAGGTTGCTTCCACCACCTGACTACCCCTCTCTGGGGCACCACTCTCCACCCCTACACTGACACTGGCAATCCCTGTGGATGGCCCCTTAGGGGGAGCTTCTTGGTGCAGACAGCATCTCCCTGCTTGTGCCCTGGCCGGTTACAGTCAAAGCACTTACCCACTTTTGAGGGATCAAAGAACCTACCATTCTTTCCCTGATTCCACCTCCCTTTGGATTTGGGTTGGCTCGGGGCCCCCTCCTTGTGCAGGTTTTTGTGGGTCTTTGGAGGACTCCTTCTGGTTTTGACCTTCTTTCCCTTGGGCTTTCCCCTGGGTAGGGACCTGTCCCTCTTTCTTCTGGTCACTCCCCTGGTGCTGAATGGAAACCCGGGTTCTCACCCATTCATCAGCTGCTTCCCCAGCTCTCTGGGGTCTGTCAGCTTAGAGTCCACTACATACTGGCATAACTTCTCTTCTGCACAATGAGTCAAAATATGTTCTTTCAAAAACAAATTATACAATCCCTCATATGTGTCAACTTTGTTACCAACAATCCAGCCTTCCAGTGCCTTCACTGAAACGTCCACAAAGTCTACCCAAGACTTTGAACTCAATTTCTGGGTGCCTCTAAACTTCACCGTGTACTGCTCTGGAGTCAGACCAAATCGTTTGACTAAGCATGCCTTCATCTGCTGGTATGGTTCTGCATCCTCTCCCTTCAGGGTCAGGAGCCTGTCCCTCCCAGCTACTGGAATCAACTACCACGGGAGTGCACCCCAATACCTAGAGTGGACACTACTCATCTAAGGGCCCTCTCAAAAGCTGCTCACCACCTGTCAATGTCATCCCCCTCGGTGTACTTGGGCACTATACCCTTGGGAAGTTTAGGATTAAATGCACCACCCCTGGACATTTCAAAATCTTCATCATTTTCACTGCCACCACTTCTTTTGAACTCCTCCTCCCTCTCCCATCTCTTCTTAGCCAATTCCAATTTTTCCTTCTCCAAGGCAATCAAAGCTAATTGAGCCTCAAGTTGTCTCTCTGCAAGGGAAGGTGGTGGTTCCTGAGTAAGGGACCCTTCCCCACTCCCATCTGGAATCATAGGGCTAACATTAGAGATAATGGAAGAGGCACCATCCTCACCCCCTCTTGGGTGAGGTTGGGGGAACACCCTCAATACCCCCTTGAATCTCCTCAGCTACCCCAGCCCAGGCCTGTAGGGACTTAAGTAACCCTGCCTTCCTAATCCTGTTGGAAGCAGGCAGCCCCTAAGCCTACACTGTACCCTAAGATCAGCTATCTTGAACTGGGACAGTTTAGCCAGGTCCAGCTCCATGGTTCCCTAGTTTTGGGTCACAAAAACTAGGCAGAAGAGACTTAGAACAATTTGGAAAAATGAAAACAATGGATTAAAAACAGTTTAGTCCAAATTCCAAAAATCAAACTCAAAGGTTTTGTTCTAAGGCAATTTAGAGGATTTTTATAATCTTAATTCACTTTACTGAAAGGTGTACTTTTAAACACAAGTCCTCATCCACACCGCTGAGCACCAAATGTTGGAAAGTGGATTACTGGTAGGGGCAAATGTAGGTCTGCCACTGGCAATAAGGCCACTAACACAGTATAGGGCTCAGAATAGGTCTTAGAAAATTATTCCTATGCTCAACCCTTGGTAACGTGGCTGCGAGCAGACAGGCTTAACTTCAAAGACAGGTATGTAAAGCATTTAAAAACACCAATTCAGTAAATAATTAAGACACAACACATAATAAAAATCCAACACCAATTTATAAAAATAGGAAATATTGTTATCTTTGCAATGACACCAAAACGACAAAACTCCAATGTAGGGAACTGGAGATATGAATTTTCAAAGATTTAGCATTATATAGCACTTAGAAACATATAGCGCCTTATTGGGATATCTGCTCACGATAGACCGGCTCAAAGCCAAAGTTTAAGGGCGACCGCGATGGAGCCCTGAGTGGCTACCCCTCGCGGTAGGTCCCGGTTACAGTTTTTACCTTCGGACTTAGAAACTTTTCTGGAGCTTTTCTTCCCGGGGTCCCTCGAAGCTCTCAGCCAGTCCGGATTCTGTGAGGGTTCGCCGGATTGCCTTGCGATGAGCTCCCGGTCAAACTTATGGAAGTCCGACCTCCGGAGCGTTCCAGCGGGGCAAACCCAGGATCCAGGCCGACACGCGGTTGAAGGCAGGCGGCTTGGCTTTCGCAGTTGCTCCCGGTCACCTTTTCTTCGTTCGGACTTAGAAACTTTTACGGACCTTTTCTCGCGGGGTCCCTCGATGCTCTTCACCAGGCCGGATTTGGTGAGGGTTCGCCGGCCTCGGATTTCTTCTACTCCAGGTCAAACTCTGGAAGTTGGACCTAGGGAGCTTTTAGCGGGACGAACCTGGATGGTTTGGCCGGCTCGCGGTTGAAGGCAGGCGGCTTGGCTGGCCAGGTTGAGTCGGTCCCTCTATGGAGCTTTTTTCAAAGTTGCTCCAAAGTTCTCCAAACTTCTTGAACTTCTTCCTGAAGTTCCTCAAGGGGTCCCAAAGTGTCTCAAACTCACTCCAAGGGTCTGGAAGCTCCAAGATGGTCCTTGAAAGTTGAGGACTTCAGTTCCCACAATCCACTTGGACAAAACCCTTACAAATCCACTGGTAGTTCTTCCAGTTGAGGATCCTTGGTGGTGATGGTCCAGGTGAGCTCTGTTAACCTGTAGCTTGCAGGGAGTCCACTCTTTAGTTCTTTTGCAGCAAGGTAATCCACAGGGCTGTAGTTTCAGCTGGTGCAGTCTTCAGAGGGCAGGCCTTAGAATTTTGCACCCCGAACTTCTCAGCATGGCAACTTCTTGCTTCCTTAAGTTTCAAGCAGCAGATCTGAGAGACTCTGCCCCTCTCAGATACTTATTCCAAGTTCTCTGGGTCAAGCAGGAGGTCACTGCTGACCAATGGGAGCAGGGCAACTCCCCAAGAATATGACCACATCCTGTAGAGTGTGGCATTATTTTGTCCCAGAGTGCACCAAATCCTCCAAATTCATAATGGCGGATTTTCCAGCAGGGAGGTAAGAGCTGGCTAAACACACCCCTATTCATAAACTCTCCCTCTTGCATCTGTGCATTCCTTCCATAAGCCTAGCTCTGGCTGAGGTGAAAAGTTTAGAGTTGTAAATGACACTAAGGCCTCCTCTTCTCTTTGAAGACCATGGTTTACGACTCCACCCCCTGCTCTGGCATTCCTGTGTAGCAGCCCACTGCCCTCCCAGCAGAGCTGGTTAACCCCAGGGGCTCTTTATCACTTCTTCAAGGCAGCCTGGCTAATCCACTTAACTCTGACCAATCAGGACAGACCACTGGAAGGCTGAATCTGGACTTACAAACAAGAAAGTCTTATAACTTCTTGTATGTACACTTTAGGAGAAATTCAATCATATCATATTCCTGAATCTATTAATACCATTCGGGGAAGTCTTTGAATGGTACTTCTAGCCCTCTCCTATGAAGAGTTATTAGTTAATAACTTCCTACCATGTTAACCTATGTAGCAGGGGATTTGCAATGGGAAAATGACTTGGGCCATTTTTCCAGCACCAGGACTTACAAAAACATATTTTATAAGTACTTTGCTTATATCTACAGGACCCCCACCCCATGGGACAACTAGGGGAGACTTTAGGGGTTCCCAATCTGTAGAAATATTACAGATCCTCCCTCCACAGGGCTCCTAGCATCAAAGTCGAATTTGGGCAGCACTTTATCACAATGTGGGGAGTGAAATGTGAAATTTCACTTAACCCAGGGCATATAAAACTCATTTAATAAGGGTCTACCTTATAAATACCTGACCCCCACCCCTGGGACACCTAGGGGAGACCCTGGGGGTTCCTAATATGCCAAAACATTGTAGGTTATCCATATTTAAGTGCCCCTAACCCCAAAGTCGAGTTTGAGCACAATTCACTTTTTAAAAGCAGTCCTGCCACCCAGGGCTACTTTTAAACTGACCCCAGGCCTCAGCAGTGCACACATGCAATTGCAGAAAAGCTGCTGGCCTCCAAACTGCAATGCCCTATTGTGGGCTAGGGACTTCTAGGTAGTTTTAATCCCCCTGCCCTTATATTTAATAGGGTCTGATAGGGTAGGTCATGCCAACCACAGGGGTACCCCAACCCTTAGTGTACCCTAGTGTATGTAGGTGTTTTCACTGTATTCTAAATGTGTCTCTTTCAGCATAGCACTGGCCCTGGGCCTAGTTAGGCAGAGCCCAGGGTCAGTCAGAGCCAGTTACCACCAGTACCATTCAGCAAAAAGTTGGGGGTGCCCAGGGCACAGGATGACTTTGTAACATAGCCCCCCCAAACGAAAGGTGATGGGTTACTAACCTACACCGTGGTAGTCCTCATCAGCTAAGTGGAAAAACCTGGAAAGTCCATCCGCATTTGCATGGGCAACCCCAGGTCTGTGTTACACTGTAAAGTCCATCCCCTGTAGGGAAATGGACCACCTTAACAGCTTGGGATTCTCCCCTCTCATCTGCATGAGCCATCTGAAAGGCCTGTGGTCAGTTTGAACACGAAAGTGAGTCCCAAACAAATATGGTCTCAACTTTTTCAGAGACCAAACCACAGCAAAAGCCTCTCTCTCAATGGCACTCCACCTCTGCTCTCTGGGAAGAAGCCTCCTGCTAATAAAGGCAACTGGCTGATCAAGGCCCTCCTCATTTAGCTGTGACAACACTGCCCCAATCCCTTGCTCTGAAGCATCTGTCTGAACCACAAATTATTTTGTGTAGTCAGGGGCGAGTAGCACTGGTGCTGAACACATAGCAGCTTTCAGAGTGTCAAAAGCCTTCTGACACTCTGGGGTCCAATCCACCTTCTTGTGCATCTTTTTGGAAGTGAGTTCTGTTAGGGGCCCCACAATGGTCCCATAATTTTGAACAAACCTTCTATAGTACCCTGTCAGTCCAAGGAATGCCCTGACCAGAGTCTGAGTAACAGGAGCTGTCCAATCCAAAATAGTTTAGATTTTAGCTTGGAGAGGCTGTACATGGCTCCCACCTACCAGGTGGCCCAGGTACACCACAGAACTCTGCCCTATTTGGCACTTGCTTGCCTTAATAGTCAGGCCTACCTGCTGCATGGCCTGAAGCACTTCCCTTAGGTGGCTTAAGTGATCCCCCCAGGTAGAACTGTATACAGCTATATCATCCAGGTAAGCTGCACTGAACTGTTCCAACCCAGACAAGACCCTGTTCACCAACCTTTGGAAGGTGGCAGGTGCATTCTTTAAGCCAAAGGGCATTACTTTGAACTGATAATGTCCCTCTGGTGTGGAGAATGCTGACCTCTCCTTTGCTCCATCAGTGAGGGCAATCTGCCAGTAACCTGAAGTCAAATCAAAAGTACTCAGGTACTTAGCAGCCCCTAACCTATCAATGAGCTCATCAGCTCTAGGTATAGGGTGAGTGTCAGTCTTTGTGACTGCATTCAATCCTCTGTAGTCCACACAGAACCTTAACTCCTTGGGTCCCCCTGAGGATTAGGTTTAGGTACCAGCACCACTGGACTGGCCCATGGACTCTCAGACGGTTCAATTACCCCCAGTTCCAGCATCTTAGTAACCTCAGCTTTAATGCTGGCTCTGACATGGTCAGACAACCTGTACAGTTTATTTTTGACAGGTAGGCTGTCACCAGTGTCAATGTGGTGCACACATCACTCAGTGATGCCTGGGGTCAAAAAGAACAGGCCAGCAAACTGCTCCAGCACTTGCTTACAGTCTCTGTGCTGCTGGTCTGTCAACTTGGGAGAGAGCACAACTCCCTCCACTGACCCATCTTGCACATTAGTGGAAAGGAGGTCGGGCACAGGCTCAGTTTCCTCCTCCACACCCTCATCAGTGACCAGAAACATGGTCATGTCTGCCCTGTCATGGTGGGGTTTCAATCTATTCACATGCAGGACCCTATGAGGGTTCCTGGGGGTGCCAAGGTCAACCAAATAGGTAACCTCACCCTTCTTTTCTAAGATTGGATAGGGCCCAGTCCACTTGTCATGGAGGGCCCTGGGAGCCACAGGCTCCAATACCCACACCAATTGTCCTGGAGTATACTCAGGCATAGTAGCCTTTTGATCATACCAGTGCTTCATGAGCTCCTGGCTGGCCTCCAGTTTCCTGTTTGCCTTGTACATGTACTCTGCCATTCTAGATCTCAGGCCTAGCACATAGTCAAGCACATTGTCCTTTGCTTCTTTAAGAGGCTTCTCTAAAGACTCTCTCAGCACAGCAGGCTCAATGGCCCCCCCACAGGGTGTCCAAACAACAACTCAAAGGGACTGAAACCAACCCCTTTCTGTGGCACCTCCCTGTAGGCAAACAGTAAGCATGGGAGGAGAACATCCCATCTCCTCCTGAGTTTCTCTGATAACCCATTTATCATGCCCTTCAGGGTTTTGTTGAATCTCTCAACAAGACCATTTGCTTGTGGGTGATAGGGGGTGGTGAACTTGTAGTTGACACCACACTCATCCCACATAGCAGTCAGATAGCTGGACAGGAAGATCGTGCCCCTATCTGACACCACCTCTTTGGAAAACCGACTCTGGTGAACACACCAAGCAGTGCTCTAGCCACTGCAGGAGCATCAATGGTTCTAAGAGGGATTGCTTCAGGGTACCTAGTGGCATGGTCCACTACCACTAAGATATACCTATTCCCTGATGCAGTAGGTGGGTCCAGGGGACCAACAATGTCCATCCCCACCCTTTCAAAAGGGACCCCAACCACTTGCAGTGGTATTAGGGGAGCCTTTGTCTTGCCCCCTGCCTTGCCACTGGCCTGACAGGTGACACAGGAGCTGCAAAACTCCTTTACCTTTTCAGACATATGGGGCCAGTAGAAATGGTTCACCAAACGGTTCCATGTCTTTGTCTGTCCCAAATGTCCTGCCAAGGGGATATCATGACCCAAAGTCAGGATGAACTCTCTGTACCTCTGAGGCACCATCAACTTCCTGGTGGCCCCCTCCTTGAGGTTTCTGGCCTCCATATAAAGCAGTCCATCTTCCCAGTAGAGTTTGTGAAACCCACTGTCATTCCCTTCCTCTTGCTTAGAAGCAATCCGCCTCAAGCTCTCAAGGGTGGGACAGTCACGCTGCCCCTTACTGAACTCCTCTCTGGAGGGTCCACCTGCTCCTGTCAGTTCTGCCAAATCTGACAGCTCTGGCAGGGATGGAGTCCCTCCCTCAGAGGCCAGATCCTCCCCATCAGGGTTAGATTCTTCCTGCACCTCTGGAGTTGCTTGGGTTGGCTCACCAGGCCCAGTGCCCTTGTCCTTGGATGCTTGGCCCTTTGTTCCAGGGTCCAAGTGTCCAGCCCCTCCCTTCTGGCTAGTCTGTGACCTAGTCACAGCACATACCCACTCAGGGAGCACCAATATTTTCATATGGAGTCCTCTCTCCACCTCTGACCACACAGAGGCTTCAAGATCATTGCCCAGTAAACACTGGACTGGGAGCACCTTAGACACAGCTACCTTCATAGGGCCTATCACACCTCCCCATTCCAAATCCACCACAGCCATAGGATGGAGTTTGGTAGTGCTGTCTGCATAAGTCACCTAGTGAAACTCACCAGGTAACAACCTCTCTGGAGGCACCAGCTCATCCAGGACCATAGTTACAGTAGCCCCAGTGTCTCTGATAGCCTCCACCTCAGTCCCATTTACTTTAGGCCTCTGCCTGTACTTGTCCATGTTTGGAGGTAAGGCAGCAAGGGTTGCAATATTCACCCCACCCAGGGACACTAAGGTTGCTTCCACCACCTGACTACCCCTCTCTGGGGCACCACTCTCCACCCCTACACTGACACTGGCAATCCCTGTGGATGGCCCCTTAGGGGGAGCTTCTTGGTGCAGACAGCATCTCCCTGCTTGTGCCCTGGCCGGTTACAGTCAAAGCACTTACCCACTTTTGAGGGATCAAAGAACCTACCATTCTTTCCCTGATTCCACCTCCCTTTGGATTTGGGTTGGCTCGGGGCCCCCCTCCTTGTGCAGGTTTTTGTGGGTCTTTGGAGGACTCCTTCTGGTTTTGACCTTCTTTCCCTTGGGCTTTCCCCTGGGTAGGGACCTGTCCCTCTTTCTTCTGGTCACTCCCCTGGTGCTGAATGGAAACCCGGGTTCTCACCCATTCATCAGCTGCTTCCCCCAGCTCTCTGGGGTCTGTCAGCTTAGAGTCCACTACATACTGGCATAACTTCTCTTCTGCACAATGAGTCAAAATATGTTCTTTCAAAAACAAATTATACAATCCCTCATATGTGTCAACTTTGTTACCAACAATCCAGCCTTCCAGTGCCTTCACTGAAACGTCCACAAAGTCTACCCAAGACTTTGAACTCAATTTCTGGGTGCCTCTAAACTTCACCGTGTACTGCTCTGGAGTCAGACCAAATCGTTTGACTAAGCATGCCTTCATCTGCTGGTATGGTTCTGCATCCTCTCCCTTCAGGGTCAGGAGCCTGTCCCTCCCAGCTACTGGAATCAACTACCACGGGAGTGCACCCCAATACCTAGAGTGGACACTACTCATCTAAGGGCCCTCTCAAAAGCTGCTCACCACCTGTCAATGTCATCCCCCTCGGTGTACTTGGGCACTATACCCTTGGGAAGTTTAGGATTAAATGCACCACCCCTGGACATTTCAAAATCTTCATCATTTTCACTGCCACCACTTCTTTTGAACTCCTCCTCCCTCTCCCATCTCTTCTTAGCCAATTCCAATTTTTCCTTCTCCAAGGCAATCAAAGCTAATTGAGCCTCAAGTTGTCTCTCTGCAAGGGAAGGTGGTGGTTCCTGAGTAAGGGACCCTTCCCCACTCCCATCTGGAATCATAGGGCTAACATTAGAGATAATGGAAGAGGCACCATCCTCACCCCCTCTTGGGTGAGGTTGGGGGAACACCCTCAATACCCCCTTGAATCTCCTCAGCTACCCCAGCCCAGGCCTGTAGGGACTTAAGTAACCCTGCCTTCCTAATCCTGTTGGAAGCAGGCAGCCCCTAAGCCTACACTGTACCCTAAGATCAGCTATCTTGAACTGGGACAGTTTAGCCAGGTCCAGCTCCATGGTTCCCTAGTTTTGGGTCACAAAAACTAGGCAGAAGAGACTTAGAACAATTTGGAAAAATGAAAACAATGGATTAAAAACAGTTTAGTCCAAATTCCAAAAATCAAACTCAAAGGTTTTGTTCTAAGGCAATTTAGAGGATTTTTATAATCTTAATTCACTTTACTGAAAGGTGTACTTTTAAACACAAGTCCTCATCCACACCGCTGAGCACCAAATGTTGGAAAGTGGATTATTGGTAGGGGCAAATGTAGGTCTGCCACTGGCAATAAGGTCACTAACACAGTATAGGGCTCAGAATAGGTCTTAGAAAATTATTCCTATGCTCGACCCTTGGTAACGTTGTTGCGAGCAGACAGGCTCAACTTCAAAGACAGGTATGTAAAGCATTTAAAAACACCAATTCAGTAAATAATTAAGACACAACACACAATAAAAATCCAACACCAATTTATAAAAATAGGAAATATTGTTATCTTTGCAATGACACCAAAACGACAAAACTCCAATGTAGGGAACTGGAGATATGAATTTTCAAAGATTTAGCATTATATAGCACTTAGAAACATATAGCGCCTTATTGGGATATCTGCTCACGATAGACCGGCTCAAAGCCAAAGTTTAAGGGCGACCGCGATGGAGCCCTGAGTGGCTACCCCTCGCGGTAGGTCCCGGTTACAGTTTTTACCTTCGGACTTAGAAACTTTTCTGGAGCTTTTCTTCCCGGGGTCCCTCGAAGCTCTCAGCCAGTCCGGATTCTGTGAGGGTTCGCCGGATTGCCTTGCGATGAGCTCCCGGTCAAACTTATGGAAGTCCGACCTCCGGAGCGTTCCAGCGGGGCAAACCCAGGATCCAGGCCGACACGCGGTTGAAGGCAGGCGGCTTGGCTTTCGCAGTTGCTCCCGGTCACCTTTTCTTCGTTCGGACTTAGAAACTTTTACGGACCTTTTTCTCGCGGGGTCCCTCGATGCTCTTCACCAGGCCGGATTTGGTGAGGGTTCGCCGGCCTCGGATTTCTTCTACTCCAGGTCAAACTCTGGAAGTTGGACCTAGGGAGCTTTTAGCGGGACGAACCTGGATGGTTTGGCCGGCTCGCGGTTGAAGGCAGGCGGCTTGGCTGGCCAGGTTGAGTCGGTCCCTCTATGGAGCTTTTTTCAAAGTTGCTCCAAAGTTCTCCAAACTTCTTGAACTTCTTCCTGAAGTTCCTCAAGGGGTCCCAAAGTGTCTCAAACTCACTCCAAGGGTCTGGAAGCTCCAAGATGGTCCTTGAAAGTTGAGGACTTCAGTTCCCACAATCCACTTGGACAAAACCCTTACAAATCCACTGGTAGTTCTTCCAGTTGAGGATCCTTGGTGGTGATGGTCCAGGTGAGCTCTGTTAACCTGTAGCTTGCAGGGAGTCCACTCTTTAGTTCTTTTGCAGCAAGGTAATCCACAGGGCTGTAGTTTCAGCTGGTGCAGTCTTCAGAGGGCAGGCCTTAGAATTTTGCACCCCGAACTTCTCAGCATGGCAACTTCTTGCTTCCTTAAGTTTCAAGCAGCAGATCTGAGAGACTCTGCCCCTCTCAGATACTTATTCCAAGTTCTCTGGGTCAAGCAGGAGGTCACTGCTGACCAATGGGAGCAGGGCAACTCCCCAAGAATATGACCACATCCTGTAGAGTGTGGCATTATTTTGTCCCAGAGTGCACCAAATCCTCCAAATTCATAATGGCGGATTTTCCAGCAGGGAGGTAAGAGCTGGCTAAACACACCCCTATTCATAAACTCTCCCTCTTGCATCTGTGCATTCCTTCCATAAGCCTAGCTCTGGCTGAGGTGAAAAGTTTAGAGTTGTAAATGACACTAAGGCCTCCTCTTCTCTTTGAAGACCATGGTTTACGACTCCACCCCCTGCTCTGGCATTCCTGTGTAGCAGCCCACTGCCCTCCCAGCAGAGCTGGTTAACCCCAGGGGCTCTTTATCACTTCTTCAAGGCAGCCTGGCTAATCCACTTAACTCTGACCAATCAGGACAGACCACTGGAAGGCTGAATCTGGACTTACAAACAAGAAAGTCTTATAACTTCTTGTATGTACACTTTAGGAGAAATTCAATCATATCATATTCCTGAATCTATTAATACCATTCGGGAAGTCTTTGAATGGTACTTCTAGCCCTCTCCTATGAAGAGTTATTAGTTAATAACTTCCTACCATGTTAACCTATGTAGCAGGGGATTTGCAATGGGAAAATGACTTGGGCCATTTTTCCAGCACCAGGACTTACAAAAACATATTTTATAAGTACTTTGCTTATATCTACAGGACCCCCACCCCATGGGACAACTAGGGGAGACTTTAGGGGTTCCCAATCTGTAGAAATATTACAGATCCTCCCTCCACAGGGCTCCTAGCATCAAAGTCGAATTTGGGCAGCACTTTATCACAATGTGGGGAGTGAAATGTGAAATTTCACTTAACCCAGGGCATATAAAACTCATTTAATAAGGGTCTACCTTATAAATACCTGACCCCCCACCCCTGGGACACCTAGGGGAGACCCTGGGGGTTCCTAATATGCCAAAACATTGTAGGTTATCCATATTTAAGTGCCCCTAACCCCAAAGTCGAGTTTGAGCACAATTCACTTTTTAAAAGCAGTCCTGCCACCCAGGGCTACTTTTAAACTGACCCCAGGCCTCAGCAGTGCACACATGCAATTGCAGAAAAGCTGCTGGCCTCCAAACTGCAATGCCCTATTGTGGGCTAGGGACTTCTAGGTAGTTTTAATCCCCCTGCCCTTATATTTAATAGGGTCTGATAGGGTAGGTCATGCCAACCACAGGGGTACCCCAACCCTTAGTGTACCCTAGTGTATGTAGGTGTTTTCACTGTATTCTAAATGTGTCTCTTTCAGCATAGCACTGGCCCTGGGCCTAGTTAGGCAGAGCCCAGGGTCAGTCAGAGCCAGTTACCACCAGTACCATTCAGCAAAAAGTTGGGGGTGCCCAGGGCACAGGATGACTTTGTAACATAGCCCCCCAAACGAAAGGTGATGGGTTACTAACCTACACCGTGGTAGTCCTCATCAGCTAAGTGGAAAAACCTGGAAAGTCCATCCGCATTTGCATGGGCAACCCCAGGTCTGTGTTACACTGTAAAGTCCATCCCCTGTAGGGAAATGGACCACCTTAACAGCTTGGGATTCTCCCTCTCATCTGCATGAGCCATCTGAAAGGCCTGTGGTCAGTTTGAACACGAAAGTGAGTCCCAAACAAATATGGTCTCAACTTTTTCAGAGACCAAACCACAGCAAAAGCCTCTCTCTCAATGGCACTCCACCTCTGCTCTCTGGGAAGAAGCCTCCTGCTAATAAAGGCAACTGGCTGATCAAGGCCCTCCTCATTTAGCTGTGACAACACTGCCCCAATCCCTTGCTCTGAAGCATCTGTCTGAACCACAAATTATTTTGTGTAGTCAGGGGCGAGTAGCACTGGTGCTGAACACATAGCAGCTTTCAGAGTGTCAAAAGCCTTCTGACACTCTGGGGTCCAATCCACCTTCTTGTGCATCTTTTGGAAGTGAGTTCTGTTAGGGGCCCCACAATGGTCCCATAATTTTGAACAAACCTTCTATAGTACCCTGTCAGTCCAAGGAATGCCCTGACCAGAGTCTGAGTAACAGGAGCTGTCCAATCCAAAATAGTTTAGATTTTAGCTTGGAGAGGCTGTACATGGCTCCCACCTACCAGGTGGCCCAGGTACACCACAGAACTCTGCCCTATTTGGCACTTGCTTGCCTTAATAGTCAGGCCTACCTGCTGCATGGCCTGAAGCACTTCCCTTAGGTGGCTTAAGTGATCCCCCCAGGTAGAACTGTATACAGCTATATCATCCAGGTAAGCTGCACTGAACTGTTCCAACCCAGACAAGACCCTGTTCACCAACCTTTGGAAGGTGGCAGGTGCATTCTTTAAGCCAAAGGGCATTACTTTGAACTGATAATGTCCCTCTGGTGTGGAGAATGCTGACCTCTCCTTTGCTCCATCAGTGAGGGCAATCTGCCAGTAACCTGAAGTCAAATCAAAAGTACTCAGGTACTTAGCAGCCCCTAACCTATCAATGAGCTCATCAGCTCTAGGTATAGGGTGAGTGTCAGTCTTTGTGACTGCATTCAATCCTCTGTAGTCCACACAGAACCTTAACTCCTTGGGTCCCCCTGAGGATTAGGTTTAGGTACCAGCACCACTGGACTGGCCCATGGACTCTCAGACGGTTCAATTACCCCCAGTTCCAGCATCTTAGTAACCTCAGCTTTAATGCTGGCTCTGACATGGTCAGACAACCTGTACAGTTTATTTTTGACAGGTAGGCTGTCACCAGTGTCAATGTGGTGCACACATCACTCAGTGATGCCTGGGGTCAAAAAGAACAGGCCAGCAAACTGCTCCAGCACTTGCTTACAGTCTCTGTGCTGCTGGTCTGTCAACTTGGGAGAGAGCACAACTCCCTCCACTGACCCATCTTGCACATTAGTGGAAAGGAGGTCGGGCACAGGCTCAGTTTCCTCCTCCACACCCTCATCAGTGACCAGAAACATGGTCATGTCTGCCCTGTCATGGTGGGGTTTCAATCTATTCACATGCAGGACCCTATGAGGGTTCCTGGGGGTGCCAAGGTCAACCAAATAGGTAACCTCACCCTTCTTTTCTAAGATTGGATAGGGCCCAGTCCACTTGTCATGGAGGGCCCTGGGAGCCACAGGCTCCAATACCCACACCAATTGTCCTGGAGTATACTCAGGCATAGTAGCCTTTTGATCATACCAGTGCTTCATGAGCTCCTGGCTGGCCTCCAGTTTCCTGTTTGCCTTGTACATGTACTCTGCCATTCTAGATCTCAGGCCTAGCACATAGTCAAGCACATTGTCCTTTGCTTCTTTAAGAGGCTTCTCTAAAGACTCTCTCAGCACAGCAGGCTCAATGGCTCCCCCACAGGGTGTCCAAACAACAACTCAAAGGGACTGAAACCAACCCCTTTCTGTGGCACCTCCCTGTAGGCAAACAGTAAGCATGGGAGGAGAACATCCCATCTCCTCCTGAGTTTCTCTGATAACCCATTTATCATGCCCTTCAGGGTTTTGTTGAATCTCTCAACAAGACCATTTGCTTGTGGGTGATAGGGGGTGGTGAACTTGTAGTTGACACCACACTCATCCCACATAGCAGTCAGATAGCTGGACAGGAAGATCGTGCCCCTATCTGACACCACCTCTTTGGAAAACCGACTCTGGTGAACACACCAAGCAGTGCTCTAGCCACTGCAGGAGCATCAATGGTTCTAAGAGGGATTGCTTCAGGGTACCTAGTGGCATGGTCCACTACCACTAAGATATACCTATTCCCTGATGCAGTAGGTGGGTCCAGGGGACCAACAATGTCCATCCCCACCCTTTCAAAAGGGACCCCAACCACTTGCAGTGGTATTAGGGGAGCCTTTGTCTTGCCCCCTGCCTTGCCACTGGCCTGACAGGTGACACAGGAGCTGCAAAACTCCTTTACCTTTTCAGACATATGGGGCCAGTAGAAATGGTTCACCAAACGGTTCCATGTCTTTGTCTGTCCCAAATGTCCTGCCAAGGGGATATCATGACCCAAAGTCAGGATGAACTCTCTGTACCTCTGAGGCACCATCAACTTCCTGGTGGCCCCCTCCTTGAGGTTTCTGGCCTCCATATAAAGCAGTCCATCTTCCCAGTAGAGTTTGTGAAACCCACTGTCATTCCCTTCCTCTTGCTTAGAAGCAATCCGCCTCAAGCTCTCAAGGGTGGGACAGTCACGCTGCCCCTTACTGAACTCCTCTCTGGAGGGTCCACCTGCTCCTGTCAGTTCTGCCAAATCTGACAGCTCTGGCAGGGATGGAGTCCCTCCCTCAGAGGCCAGATCCTCCCCATCAGGGTTAGATTCTTCCTGCACCTCTGGAGTTGCTTGGGTTGGCTCACCAGGCCCAGTGCCCTTGTCCTTGGATGCTTGGCCCTTTGTTCCAGGGTCCAAGTGTCCAGCCCCTCCCTTCTGGCTAGTCTGTGACCTAGTCACAGCACATACCCACTCAGGGAGCACCAATATTTTCATATGGAGTCCTCTCTCCACCTCTGACCACACAGAGGCTTCAAGATCATTGCCCAGTAAACACTGGACTGGGAGCACCTTAGACACAGCTACCTTCATAGGGCCTATCACACCTCCCCATTCCAAATCCACCACAGCCATAGGATGGAGTTTGGTAGTGCTGTCTGCATAAGTCACCTAGTGAAACTCACCAGGTAACAACCTCTCTGGAGGCACCAGCTCATCCAGGACCATAGTTACAGTAGCCCCAGTGTCTCTGATAGCCTCCACCTCAGTCCCATTTACTTTAGGCCTCTGCCTGTACTTGTCCATGTTTGGAGGTAAGGCAGCAAGGGTTGCAATATTCACCCCACCCAGGGACACTAAGGTT
This sequence comes from Calotriton arnoldi, assembly GCA_963921515.1. Lineage (NCBI taxonomy): Eukaryota > Metazoa > Chordata > Amphibia > Caudata > Salamandridae > Calotriton > Calotriton arnoldi. Next base: position 21,681 of record CAWUFW010001240.1, read on the forward strand.
GCTTCCACCACCTGACTACCCCTCTCTGGGGCACCACTCTCCACCCCTACACTGACACTGGCAATCCCTGTGGATGGCCCCTTAGGGGAGCTTCTTGGTGCAGACAGCATCTCCCTGCTTGTGCCCTGGCCGGTTACAGTCAAAGCACTTACCCACTTTTGAGGGATCAAAGAACCTACCATTCTTTCCCTGATTCCACCTCCCTTTGGATTTGGGTTGGCTCGGGGCCCCCTCCTTGTGCAGGTTTTTGTGGGTCTTTGGAGGACTCCTTCTGGTTTTGACCTTCTTTCCCTTGGGCTTTCCCCTGGGTAGGGACCTGTCCCTCTTTCTTCTGGTCACTCCCCTGGTGCTGAATGGAAACCCGGGTTCTCACCCATTCATCAGCTGCTTCCCCAGCTCTCTGGGGTCTGTCAGCTTAGAGTCCACTACATACTGGCATAACTTCTCTTCTGCACAATGAGTCAAAATATGTTCTTTCAAAAACAAATTATACAATCCCTCATATGTGTCAACTTTGTTACCAACAATCCAGCCTTCCAGTGCCTTCACTGAAACGTCCACAAAGTCTACCCAAGACTTTGAACTCAATTTCTGGGTGCCTCTAAACTTCACCGTGTACTGCTCTGGAGTCAGACCAAATCGTTTGACTAAGCATGCCTTCATCTGCTGGTATGGTTCTGCATCCTCTCCCTTCAGGGTCAGGAGCCTGTCCCTCCCAGCTACTGGAATCAACTACCACGGGAGTGCACCCCAATACCTAGAGTGGACACTACTCATCTAAGGGCCCTCTCAAAAGCTGCTCACCACCTGTCAATGTCATCCCCCTCGGTGTACTTGGGCACTATACCCTTGGGAAGTTTAGGATTAAATGCACCACCCCTGGACATTTCAAAATCTTCATCATTTTCACTGCCACCACTTCTTTTGAACTCCTCCTCCCTCTCCCATCTCTTCTTAGCCAATTCCAATTTTTCCTTCTCCAAGGCAATCAAAGCTAATTGAGCCTCAAGTTGTCTCTCTGCAAGGGAAGGTGGTGGTTCCTGAGTAAGGGACCCTTCCCCACTCCCATCTGGAATCATAGGGCTAACATTAGAGATAATGGAAGAGGCACCATCCTCACCCCCTCTTGGGTGAGGTTGGGGGAACACCCTCAATACCCCCTTGAATCTCCTCAGCTACCCCAGCCCAGGCCTGTAGGGACTTAAGTAACCCTGCCTTCCTAATCCTGTTGGAAGCAGGCAGCCCCTAAGCCTACACTGTACCCTAAGATCAGCTATCTTGAACTGGGACAGTTTAGCCAGGTCCAGCTCCATGGTTCCCTAGTTTTGGGTCACAAAAACTAGGCAGAAGAGACTTAGAACAATTTGGAAAAATGAAAACAATGGATTAAAAACAGTTTAGTCCAAATTCCAAAAATCAAACTCAAAGGTTTTGTTCTAAGGCAATTTAGAGGATTTTTATAATCTTAATTCACTTTACTGAAAGGTGTACTTTTAAACACAAGTCCTCATCCACACCGCTGAGCACCAAATGTTGGAAAGTGGATTACTGGTAGGGGCAAATGTAGGTCTGCCACTGGCAATAAGGCCACTAACACAGTATAGGGCTCAGAATAGGTCTTAGAAAATTATTCCTATGCTCAACCCTTGGTAACGTGGCTGCGAGCAGACAGGCTTAACTTCAAAGACAGGTATGTAAAGCATTTAAAAACACCAATTCAGTAAATAATTAAGACACAACACATAATAAAAATCCAACACCAATTTATAAAAATAGGAAATATTGTTATCTTTGCAATGACACCAAAACGACAAAACTCCAATGTAGGGAACTGGAGATATGAATTTTCAAAGATTTAGCATTATATAGCACTTAGAAACATATAGCGCCTTATTGGGATATCTGCTCACGATAGACCGGCTCAAAGCCAAAGTTTAAGGGCGACCGCGATGGAGCCCTGAGTGGCTACCCCTCGCGGTAGGTCCCGGTTACAGTTTTTACCTTCGGACTTAGAAACTTTTCTGGAGCTTTTCTTCCCGGGGTCCCTCGAAGCTCTCAGCCAGTCCGGATTCTGTGAGGGTTCGCCGGATTGCCTTGCGATGAGCTCCCGGTCAAACTTATGGAAGTCCGACCTCCGGAGCGTTCCAGCGGGGCAAACCCAGGATCCAGGCCGACACGCGGTTGAAGGCAGGCGGCTTGGCTTTCGCAGTTGCTCCCGGTCACCTTTTCTTCGTTCGGACTTAGAAACTTTTACGGACCTTTTTCTCGCGGGGTCCCTCGATGCTCTTCACCAGGCCGGATTTGGTGAGGGTTCGCCGGCCTCGGATTTCTTCTACTCCAGGTCAAACTCTGGAAGTTGGACCTAGGGAGCTTTTAGCGGGACGAACCTGGATGGTTTGGCCGGCTCGCGGTTGAAGGCAGGCGGCTTGGCTGGCCAGGTTGAGTCGGTCCCTCTATGGAGCTTTTTTCAAAGTTGCTCCAAAGTTCTCCAAACTTCTTGAACTTCTTCCTGAAGTTCCTCAAGGGGTCCCAAAGTGTCTCAAACTCACTCCAAGGGTCTGGAAGCTCCAAGATGGTCCTTGAAAGTTGAGGACTTCAGTTCCCACAATCCACTTGGACAAAACCCTTACAAATCCACTGGTAGTTCTTCCAGTTGAGGATCCTTGGTGGTGATGGTCCAGGTGAGCTCTGTTAACCTGTAGCTTGCAGGGAGTCCACTCTTTAGTTCTTTTGCAGCAAGGTAATCCACAGGGCTGTAGTTTCAGCTGGTGCAGTCTTCAGAGGGCAGGCCTTAGAATTTTGCACCCCGAACTTCTCAGCATGGCAACTTCTTGCTTCCTTAAGTTTCAAGCAGCAGATCTGAGAGACTCTGCCCCTCTCAGATACTTATTCCAAGTTCTCTGGGTCAAGCAGGAGGTCACTGCTGACCAATGGGAGCAGGGCAACTCCCCAAGAATATGACCACATCCTGTAGAGTGTGGCATTATTTTGTCCCAGAGTGCACCAAATCCTCCAAATTCATAATGGCGGATTTTCCAGCAGGGAGGTAAGAGCTGGCTAAACACACCCCTATTCATAAACTCTCCCTCTTGCATCTGTGCATTCCTTCCATAAGCCTAGCTCTGGCTGAGGTGAAAAGTTTAGAGTTGTAAATGACACTAAGGCCTCCTCTTCTCTTTGAAGACCATGGTTTACGACTCCACCCCCTGCTCTGGCATTCCTGTGTAGCAGCCCACTGCCCTCCCAGCAGAGCTGGTTAACCCCAGGGGCTCTTTATCACTTCTTCAAGGCAGCCTGGCTAATCCACTTAACTCTGACCAATCAGGACAGACCACTGGAAGGCTGAATCTGGACTTACAAACAAGAAAGTCTTATAACTTCTTGTATGTACACTTTAGGAGAAATTCAATCATATCATATTCCTGAATCTATTAATACCATTCGGGGAAGTCTTTGAATGGTACTTCTAGCCCTCTCCTATGAAGAGTTATTAGTTAATAACTTCCTACCATGTTAACCTATGTAGCAGGGGATTTGCAATGGGAAAATGACTTGGGCCATTTTTCCAGCACCAGGACTTACAAAAACATATTTTATAAGTACTTTGCTTATATCTACAGGACCCCCACCCCATGGGACAACTAGGGGAGACTTTAGGGGTTCCCAATCTGTAGAAATATTACAGATCCTCCCTCCACAGGGCTCCTAGCATCAAAGTCGAATTTGGGCAGCACTTTATCACAATGTGGGGAGTGAAATGTGAAATTTCACTTAACCCAGGGCATATAAAACTCATTTAATAAGGGTCTACCTTATAAATACCTGACCCCCCACCCCTGGGACACCTAGGGGAGACCCTGGGGGTTCCTAATATGCCAAAACATTGTAGGTTATCCATATTTAAGTGCCCCTAACCCCAAAGTCGAGTTTGAGCACAATTCACTTTTTAAAAGCAGTCCTGCCACCCAGGGCTACTTTTAAACTGACCCCAGGCCTCAGCAGTGCACACATGCAATTGCAGAAAAGCTGCTGGCCTCCAAACTGCAATGCCCTATTGTGGGCTAGGGACTTCTAGGTAGTTTTAACCCCCCTGCCCTTATATTTAATAGGGTCTGATAGGGTAGGTCATGCCAACCACAGGGGTACCCCAACCCTTAGTGTACCCTAGTGTATGTAGGTGTTTTCACTGTATTCTAAATGTGTCTCTTTCAGCATAGCACTGGCCCTGGGCCTGGTTAAGCAGAGCCAAGGGTCAGTCAGAGTCAGTTACCACCAGTACCATTCAGCAAAAAGTTGGGGGGTGCCCAGGGCACAGGATGACTTTGCAACAGCCATAATCTCAGGTCCAGCAAAAAATAGTCAATTTGGGTCATGTTGGTGGTCCGATTAAAAGTATTTGCTCCTGACTTATCAGAGTTGGTTCGCCCATTTGTAGCCCTTAAGCCAAATTCGAGGGATATTGCATTAAGTTGCAGTGCCGTTTGGGACCATTTTTTGATGGGAGTGAGGTCCAAAGGGGGAATAATCCATAATTCCTCCTCCTCCCTACTTCCACATAAATCCTCCTGCCTAGTGGTTCGAAGGTGACATTAAAGTTATTAATGGTAGTGGGTATCTCTAGCGTCTAGAAGGTTCTCCAACTCCTGGAGAGTGGATGATGTGGTTCTCGTTTTTGTCCCTCTGGCGTACACATTGAAGAGATCTACCCCCACTCCATCTTCTGCCTTTATTTGGACCGCTAATATATCTGGGATGTTGGTCTTGAGTTCTTTTACAGAACAGTGGAGGTCGATTTTAATTAATATCAATAAACCCCCAGCTGGACGACTCAATTTGTTAGTGATCGCAGAGCTATGGAATATGATGTACCCAGGGATAAAGATAGGGGTGGTTGAATACATTATACCTCGAAAAACCTGAAGGAATGCAGATTAAAACATGACTCTCACTGCAGGGCTTTGTCCCCTGGATGAATCATGTCAACCAATAAATATATATCCAAAAAACAATCTTGACTAATATCTCCAGCGTCGGACTAGGACAGAAAATAGACTTGGCCACCAAAATAAAAAGTGGCCCCCATTAGTGAATTAGATAGCTAAAAAAAAGTGGCCCATGTTTGCAAATTTAGAAGTCGACACAGTTTTGAACTTGTAAAGACACGGTTTATAAGTGTTTGCATGGATTTGAGCTTGCTGGAAGAAATGGTTGTTTAAATATCAGGGAAATCACCAGTAAAAACTGGTCCAACACACCACAAAGCAAGTCCACAAACAGCCAAAAAAAAAGTCTCACACCCTGACCTGTTAGACCAGCCCGTCTGGAACTGCCTGGTTGCCCTGTAGGGCAGTCCGACCCTGGACATCTCTACCATGATAAGCGACTCTAATCAGCCCATTGAAAATAGGCAAAGCATTTGCGGAACCGCATAGTATCTACGTCCATGTGTGTAATATTTGATCGTAGAGAGGGAGAGGCAGAGGGAGAAAGAGCGAGAGCGCTCGAGAGAGAGCGCGAGTGAGAGAGAGAGAGAGTCTGTTGTTTGCTATGATTTGTGCCCATTTCCCAATAGATGAACACCCCCCACCGGTATTCCGCTCCACCTAATGCTTCATTTGCATGCTTAAGTAAAATCTACAATTGTTTTGACGATTTTCTACTGTGCAACACTCCGGGCCAATTCGAAACTCCCAATAATCAAAAATAAATGCATGATTTGTGTTCGATAAGAAAATACAACTTCGTGACAATGTATTTTTTCTTGAGTGGGTTTCCTGGACATCACTGCAATTCCCAGGTGTCCACCAAGGCATGTCCAACACTTCAGCCTTTCCAGGCTACAGAGGCAACAGCACCGATTTGCACTTTGGGGCTGTTAAGCTCATACATATAAATATGAGCACAAAACTACACGTCCCAGAATCCAAAGTGGTGCCTGTTGAATAAATATGAAAAGCAGGAACTGGCTATCTGTATCGCACGTGGCATGGGGCCAGTTGGGAGCTCTGCCAGTTCAGTGGATATCAGTTCCTGCTAGTGGAGGGATGGGGAGCTCGGAATAGCAGTTGCACGGTACAGTAACTGCCGAACAGGATAAACTGCCCTGGCGGAGGAGAGCGCAGGATAGAAGCTGCGCAGCACAGGTGCAGTAACGGCCGAACAGGATAAACTACCCTGGCGGAGGAGAGCGCAGGATAGAAGCTGCGCCGCACAGGTGCAGTAACCGCCGAACAGGATAAACTACCCTGGCGGAGGAGAGCGCAGGATAGAAGCTGCGCAGCACAGGTGCAGTAACCGCCGAACAGGATAAACTACCCTGGCGGAGGAGAGCGCAGGATAGAAGCTGCGCAGCACAGGTGCAGTAACTGCCGAACAGGATAAACTACCCTGGCGGAGGAGAGCGCAGGATAGAAGCTGCGCAGCACAGGTGCAGTAACTGCCGAACAGGATAAACTACCCTGGCGGAGGAGAGCGCAGGATAGAAGCTGCGCAGCACAGGTGCAGTAACGGCCGAACAGGATAAACTACCCTGGCGGAGGAGAGCGCAGGATAGAAGCTGCGCAGCACAGGTGCAGTAACCGCCGAACAGGATAAACTACCCTGGCTGCCAAACTTGAAGCTGTTTCAGCGCTATCAGTTCGACGTCAGGAACTTGAGGTGTCGCGGTGATCAACACACGACTGACGTGACTTGTGGAGGGCGCATCGCGGTACCTGAGCACTGTTGCAGCGGCAGAACCGAAACTTCCTCCACAGGTGAGCACCCCACGGGGCGGTAGGGATACACAGGCAGAGCACGCACGTACTGGCTCAAGTTCGGGGCGCACGCGGACTTTCATCCACAGACTTGGAGTGGCTTAGGTGTGCAGAATTTCATCCACAGACTTGGAGTGGTTTAGATACGCGGAATTGTATCCGTAGTCAGGTCATTGCTTGGCTGAGAGACAGGCCGGTAGTAAATGAAGAGAAAATGGTGGAATAGACAGTAGAGATTGAGGCTGTGGTGAAGTGAGGAAAATAGACCAGGAGAGGAGTGTCAAAGAGCCTGTGGTGAAAGGAGGGACAGAGAGAATGGGATGTGAGAGAGTGGAGCCAATGGAAGATGGGACTACACGAGAGGCAGAGAACTCTGGTTATTGGAGGGGCTGGGAGACCGGGTGAAAGGTGGAGCACGGAGGAGAAGTCGAGGGCTGGTGAAACGAAACCAGGAGCGCGAAGTTAAAGGCTTTGAATGAGGGAAACGGGTGAATAAAAGATAAGATGTATGTGGTGAAGGAGGAACGGAGAGAAGGGAGTAAAAACGAGACTGGTGGTGAATAGAAGGACGGAAACAAGGAAAGCCAGAGCCTGTGGTGAGTGGAGGGACATGGAGAGTAAAGCCAGATAACTTGTGCAACACGCCTCATCACCCATTCACATCCCTCACCCCTTATTCCCCATTTCTTGTCCCTCACTTTTTATCTTTCACGCCTCGCTTCTCAGACTCAGCCCTTATTCATCCCTCACTCTCACTAATTGTCCCTCTCGCTCACTCCTTAGCCCTCGTCCCTCACTACTCACTGGCCAACCCTTCTCCTCACTTCAAGAGCGTTTATTAAAATAGACAAAAATATAATGTCCACCAATGAGTATTACACAGTCCGTTTTAAGATGTTCCCACCCCCACCTCTCACTCCTCATACCCCCTCCTCAGGTGATGCGCGAGAGCGCTGATGTCATACCTTGTGCCCTTAAAGGGCACACATTCAGTGGTAGAAATGACTTGTGAGTAGGAACATGAAATACTCACTCGCTTTATATCATTTATACGATTTTTTCAGTGACTTCAACCCATGCATTCAGAAAACACTGGACCCACAGATGAGGGTGAGGCCTCTGCAAGACACCGGAGACAGGCACACAGGATCTGGGCGTGGGGTATTTACACTCCCAGAGTCCTCTGCATTGTGCACTGTGTGGGTTCACGTCTGCTATGGCTAAATATATGCATACATTTCTTTTGTGTAACCTCACATACATGCATAATTAGTGTTGTCTTATAATGTCAAGAACACACTTTCAATATCATCTGAAGAATGACCATGCGGAGGGAGGGACTCGTCGATTCTATTCAGAAGGGAAATACTGCTGTCCTTGGAAACAGAGCAGAGACCGGGTACAGAGTAGGCCAGGGCGGAAAACTACGCTACGCTCGCGGAGTGTGCATAGTTTGCGCAACTACGCGAATTGCACGTAGCACAGTGCAAAAACGCGTAGTGTAGCAGGCATTTTTTGCTCGCTCGCGGTCCTCAACGTCAAGTTGGCGACCGCAAGCGAGCAAAATCAACATCCCGGCGAGACTTTTTCCTCGTTCGCGATCGGCAACATCAAGTTGCCGATCGCGAGCGTGGAAAACAAACCTCCCGGTGAGATTCTCAACGCGGGGAGGTCAGGTTTCTCATTGCGAGTGGTCGCGTAAGCTCGCGACCGCTCGCGATGAGAAACTACCAGTCCGCGTTGAGAAAGCTGCCGCTTGAGTACAAATCTACTCGAGCGGCAGAAAACGACTGCTTGCACTGTGCATTATGCCGTTCGCAATGATTGCACAGTGCGGACAAGCAACCGGCACTGTGCAATCATTGCGAACAGCATTTCCCTACCGCACTACGCAGTTCGCGTAGCTACGCGTAGCGCACAGTACACTTCGCGTAGCTACGCGTAGCGCGACTACGCGAACTACGCCCAGGGTTAGTACAGAGGAGAGGGTGTGACAGGCAGGTTTGGATGCTTTGAAGACCCTCTGTTTCCAGAATGTTCACGGACATGCTTTGGATAGTTAGTGCGTTTAAAACAAATGCACGTCCGCTCTCTGAAAGCAAGTCCCGGACCTTACTATGGAGGTGAATGAGGCCCTTCTCGTTGGTGGGTTTACTAATCATTTCCAACACTGGACACTTGTCAGTTCAACTAGTACCATCAGCACGTTTACTGATAACCGGAGGAGTAGGTATCAGGAGGAGGAGGAGGAATGACAGCTGAGGTGTGAGGAATGAGGAGGAGAAAGAATGACAGCTGAGGACTGAGTAGGAGGAGAAATGGCAGCTGAGGTGTGAGGAATGAGGAGGAGGAATGACAGCTGAGGTGTGAGGAATGAGTAGGAAGAGGAATTACAGCTGAGGTGTGAGGAAAGAGTAGGAGGAATGACAGCTGAGGTGTGAGGAATGAGGAGGAGGAGGAATGACAGCTGAGGTGTGAGGAATGAGTAGGAAGAGGAATGACAGCTGAGGTGTGAGGAATGAGAAGGAGGAATGACAGCTGAGGTATGATGAGAAGTGGCGTCTGAGGTGTGAGGAATGAGTAGGATGAGAAATGACAGCTGAAGTGTGAGGAAAGAGTAGAAGGAGGAATGACGGCTGAGGTGTGAGGAATGAGGAGGAATGACAGCTGAGGTGTGAGGAATGAGTAGGAGGAGGAATGACAGCTGAGGTGTGAGGAAAGAGTAGGAGGAGGAATGACAGCTGAGGTGTGAGGAATGAGTAGGAGGAGGAATGACAGCTGAGGATTGAGTAGGAGTAGGAATGGCAGCTGAGGATTGAGTAGGAGGAGGAATGACAGCTGAGGTGTGAGGAATGAGGAATGACAGCTGAGGTGTGAGGAATGAGGAGGAATGACAGCTGAGGTGGGAGGAATGAGGAGGAGGAGGAATGACAGCTGAGGTGTGAGGAATGAGTAGGAGGAATGACAGCTGAAGTGTGAGGAATGAGTAGGAGGAGGAATTACAGCTGAGGTGTGAGGAATGAGTAGGAGGAATGACAGCTGGGGTGTGAGGAATGGGGATGCCCTAAAATGGAGAGGCTGTGTTCATTATGGGATAGGATCATTGTACATTTTATTCCTAATTCCTGAGGTGAGGGGGAGCTCTGATCAGAGTGAGGCAAGTAATGAGAGATGAGGGGGGAGGCATGAGAAAGTGACAACTGGTTGAGGAGTGAGGGACAAGGGGAGTGAGTGAGGGTTAAGAGATGCAAAGAATGAGAAAGGGATGAGCGACAACAGCTAGTGAGAAGCGAGCTATGAAGGACTGAGGTAGAAGGATTGATGGTTGAGAACAAAAGAATGAGGGATGAGTAGCGAGGGGTGAGTAGTGAGGCATTATAAGTGAGAGATTAAAAGCGAGTGATTACTGATGAGGAGTAAGGAATGTTATGTGAGGCACAAAGGTTGAGGGGTAAGGTTGAGGCTTTGTACATAGGAGCCGGGCTTAAAGTGGGCCGGGTCTTGCCTTTGCTCAGCACTGGCAGCTCTATAAAGCAGGTGCTGAGACGGGTCCCTAATGGGCTCTCCATTTTTGCCCTCACCCTCAGGATGAAAAACATACAGCCCAACTTTGCAGCAGTGCCCCCTTCACTGCCTTTGATGTAACTTCCAAGAGGCTCGTTAGAGTTCTTTCACAGTCCCACAATTGGAGAACTGAAGCATTTTCAATATTATATACAAGGAAGACATAGTTGTTGCTTATTCATGTTACGCAACGAACACCCATTGGCCCAGCCAACAGTTATGGCTTGTTGTAAGTGTAATGCTACTTGTATTATATATCTGGATGTAATGACAGAAGTAGCAAAATACCAGTCGGGAGGCACTGGGCACACCAAGCTAAAAAATAGATTTTCAGCGTAGGTGCTTTTAAGCCAGGCCCTTAGTTACATCCGCCACGCCCCTCTGAGACACCCCCCCCGTTTTTTCATCCCACTTAAAGCCCTGCAAAGGAGACAGCGAGCCTGTGCATACTCTGCATATATTGCTAGGCACAGTGTAACCTCTGACCCCAGGCAGAGCAGTGAAAGACGAGAGCAGGTTACAAAGGCGTCAGCATTGCACTGTGTGCTCCGTGCATTTCTGATGCTCGGAAACGTTTGTGTTGTTACTGCACATTTCTGGCCTGTCCGGAATGTGCATTAGTGCACGTCTCTGGCTTGGCTAGCACCCGTCCCTGGTTTGAATCAACTCTTGCGTTGAGCATTACTCGGGGTGAGCTGTGTCGCCTGTTTTTGATTTTTTGAACTGACAGAAAATGTGTGTGTGTGTGTGTATAGTATGTGTTTCAATAAACAAGTCTAAAAAAATGCAGCCAGAGGCTGTTGAAGAACTAGCGATTTGCTCAGGTGCGCAATCATCGTGTAGAACAGCTTTGTGCCGACAATTTGTAGGTACAGTGGATCAGCCAACCTCCCCCCCCCCAGACAAGCGCTAGTCATATGTCTGTGGTTAAGAATGAGCTGTGCTGCTCATAAGTCTCCAGAATAGGGGTGCACGCTTCTCGGCTCCCCAGAATGTGCACTGCTTCACAGCTCTAGACGTCCTGAAAGTGTGATGCCTGCAGCGCCCCTACACTTCCGGGGTACAAGTTGCTGCACGGCCCTGGGCTGTCCAGAATGTGTGATGCTGAATCTTTTGGGATTGCCAGATTCTGTGTGGTTGCATAACTCTCTGAAATGCAGAGTGTGTCCCGCTGCACTGTTCATGGCTGTACAAAGCGTGTGGCGCTGCACAGTCCCGGACTGAGCAGAATATGTGATGATGAACAACTCATGGGTGGGTTGAGAATGTGTGTAGACTCTGTGTTGCTTCTGTTTTCTTTGTCTGCCCAACCTACGCTCCCCATGCAAGCGGTTGGTTGGCCCCCACTTGAGCGCACTTGTCGTGTGGCCCAATTTTAAGATCAGAACCCAGCCCCTTATCTGTTGTCTCTGTGGTTAGATTTCTGGGCGCAATGTGGAAACTTCGTAGAGTGATCTGTTAATTTTATGTGAGGCATGTTGGCTATTTTATCTATATTGCAACATTTAGGCTTTTTATTTGCTATGCGTATGAGTTGTGCTATTTAATGTTTAATGTACAGTTTTAAACTGTTCCGTTTTATATTTGTGTTCTTGTGCTTTTATGGCCCTAGTGGCCGAAATAAAGTAAATTTGAAGTGAAGTGTGTTGTCTGCTGCCACAGATTTTTCTGCATAAATGTAGATTTGCCGCACTAGCCTCTTAATCAGCCATCTAACAGCTCAATTTGCTGATTAGCAAAAACAAGTTCTAACTCAAAAAATTAAAATGTTATTAACATTGATTTGCACGAGGCGGAACACCACACCTGACATCTTGTGAACCGGTCACCTCTCAGCTGTTGATTGCTCTAAAGAGGCATTTAAGGATTTAAAAAAATGCCCCCATAGTGTCCACATCCCCATTTGATGGTCTGGCGGAAGGACGGTACAGATTACCGGCAACAAAAACTGTTTGTTTCCACCACAGACACCGGCCTCAGAGTGGCAGTTATTTCAAAACAACACTCGGGCTTTAGAATAATCCAAAACAGGCTTCCTCTGTTTAGGTCTGGCTACAGACAACATTAGCTATCTAGTGACCTCATGTAATCAGGTATTCAAAAAAGTACAAGAAGTCGTACAAAGTTTCTGGGCCTTTGGGTCAGCCCGTTCAGTGGTTGGCTTTCTTAAGTGTTCCATGGATTGCCATTGTTCGGGTGGGCTGTCCATCAAGGCCCTGGTATTTCATGTGTGTTCCTATTAGGTTTGGGGATGGGGAATACAGTAACCCAATTGTTCGCCTACACATATACAGCATGAACCAGTGTATGGTCTTTGATGACCTTGCTGATTTATGGATTTCTTCTTTAGGAGGCGGTGCTAGCTGCGGGGATGCTTTAAGCCTTGCTAAAAACATTGGGCCACATGTATCCACATTTGTAATATCGATTACCTAATTACGATGTTAAGCGAATCGCAATCAGGTAATCGCTATTCCAAATGTATGAAACTTAAAGAGTTTCATATAGCGATTCCTAGGGGGTCGGCGATGGGCCTACCTCATTAGTATTAATGAGGTAGGGCGCAATTTGCAGCCCCTCCCCCTCCCCTAGGAATTGCTAAAATCACAGGGATGGTGGCCTACTGGGGTCAGCAGACCACCATGTCTGTGATTGCTTTTAAATAAAGCAATCTTTTAATTTTTTTAAATTGCAGCTCGTTTTTCTTAAAGGAAAACAAATTGCGTTTAGAGAAAAACATTTGAATAGTTCACTTTCATTTTTTTAGAGCAGGCAGTGGTCGGTGGGATAACTTTCTGCTCTTAAAGTTTTTGCATAAATTCACAAATGTGAAGGGGTCCTTCCCTTTTGCAAATGGGTTACCATCAACTTGAAGTTGGTGGTAAATGCGAATGTTTTACGACCCCATTCGGGGTCACAAAACATTAATACCTACCGCAGCGATTTGGTATTTGGAAGGGATGGCCTAAACACGCCCCTTCCAAATACCAAATCGCAAACCCATTTTGCGATTCGGTAACAGGTTACCGAATCGCAAAATAGGGTTTGATACATGTGAAAAGCATTTTTTGCATTCGCAAACAGCCCGATTCTGAGAATTGGCCCGTTTGCGAGCGCAAAAATGTTTGATACATGTGGCCCACTGTCATAGTCACTACTTGGCCTTGACTTTTACTTTGCTGCTTCAGCTTTTTTGTTCACAAAATGAAGATGTTTATGAACAAAGGCGGCCTTAGGGATGCAATGAAATACTGGCCATTTGTCAAAAATATTTTGTAATAATTTACCATGTATGTCTTTTAAGTTCACTACTTACAACGTAAACCTTATTTTCTTACTCCTTATCATAACATTCTTCTTTTAAGGTACAGTTTAACTCTGCAAATGCAGTCTGTTTAGTAAAGTTTCACGCTTTCTCCTTCCATATTGTTATTGCCCAAGAGGGTGGTTATGTTTTTTCTCTGTTTTGTTTTCTAGGGCAACACAGAGTTGTCCAACTAAAACCAAACATGTCACCTAGCAAAAACTCAGACATATTGGCTTTTCCTATGCTTAGGTTAAGGTCCACTATCCTAATACAATGTAGAATATTGTTTTGGAGGAACGTTTCTTAATGGTAATGGTTTCCAAAGTGTATAAGGGTGACAAAGGGTAAACCCCAAAAAGACCTGTTTTATAACATAACTAGAATGAGCAAAAAAATGAGACCAGTCTTTCATAACAAGAGGTGTGTACCTATGATATCTGCTTGTGTTTTTTGCTGCGTATATTGTGGTTTTATGGAATCGGTTTCTACACTGAGAGGTAGAAAGGACTAGGTGAATAAAATAGCATTTTTCTTCTTCCGTGAAGACTCGATTATTTTTGGGTGTTGAATAACTTTTTGAATAGGATCTGCTAATTGTTTTTACTTTTCTTTGTCATAATAACCATGTATTATGTACAGAACTGGACTCCTTTTCTTATGAGGTAATTGAGGTTTAGAAATAGTTACACAATGTTGCCACCAAATGTGTTGAATAATTTGCCTTTAATTGCATAATAATTTGCATCTCATTGACACGTAATTTAGTCATCTATGCTGCATAAATTTGTCTTCCGCTGCTGCATAATTCTAGTGGGCGTGCAGGTAGTGTAGTAGAAAGGAAGAAGTAACTAAGGGTGATGATTGTGCGGTGTCCCAAGCAGGTGAACAATTTCCTCATGTCATCAGTGCCCAGAATGACTTCACAACCATACTAACATTTCCCCGTAATTGTCATACTTCCAGGAGGGCTGATGGGGTGCTCTTTCAACCCACAAACAGCTACTTAATGATAGTCCCAGGTTTTATTTTTTGTTCCTCTTGAAATCCCTCATGCCCAAGGTATGTATTTAGGGATTTTGACCATTCTTCTCTTTATTGTTGCAAATGTTAGTATTTTCAACCCTCCTGTGGAGAGAGAGGCATGTCAGATTTGGGCAAACATTAGCACTTCAATCTCTTGCCCCTCATTTCAAATGTTTTGGTACTGAAATTGAATTAATAATAAACATCATAGATCTTAATTAGTAAGATTTTTCTTTTTAGGTCGTACAAGAATATCCAAATATCCCTAGATATTGGAAGAGGACACCTCACCCATGTTATTGTGGCATGCTTCATCGCAGGTGTCTTCTCACCTTAAGGTAGGTAGGTAGGTTGTGGGACTTCTTGATGAAAAGTATTCTGAATAGGAGCTGGGATCCAGTGGCTACAAATACTTTAAGGTATACCAAGACACGCTTCCTCTTTATTATTGGGTACCCGTGGTATAATTTAAAACGGTTATGTTGGGATGTTTACTGAATCCAATGGTTCGTACATCCATCCTCATACCAACATGTTTCCGTCTCCTTAAGTGCCCGATAGCGTCAAAGGCCTTCTTCAGGGTAATGTTTTGCTACCGACCTCTAGATATCTAGTATATGTGCTAATTGATTTGTGATTAAATATGAATAGTTTTAATGAGGCTACCGTTTTTATACCGGAGTGAGGAAATAGGAATACCTGGATTGGAGACATAATTATTTCCCAAGCATATTGTCAATTCAATGTGCAATATTTTTGAAAGGTAAGAAAGTGTCTTTACCAACATAACCCTAAGGTGAGCATTTCAAAAACCACACAAAATAGTGAGTGGAGTGCCCAAAGGTGCAGAAACAGTGGGTTTCACACTGAAGCAGGCTAGCAGTACAAAACGTGGTATCATATGTGTATTGTGACCTGGCATAACTTACCCATTTCACGATTGCTACTGCTTCATGTGGAAACCACGAGGGGCTCTGCCAGAACCCAAACACTGAAAGGATTCATTATTAAATGCTAAGGCAACAATTAATAATGGATGTTCATGTGACACAATTGCACCAAGGTTTTCATTTCAACCGCTACCCAGTGTATTTATGTTTTTTTATTTTAAGGATTAATCCCATATCTCGGTCAGTTATCTTGGTTTGTGGAATTGAGAAGTTTGTTGGTAGAAGGTATTGATATTAGACATAAAACACCACCACTTAAAGGCATGTGTCGTGGACACACATACAAACACAAATCTGAAAATACATATATGGCATGCATCTTGCTGTTGCCCATGCTAGGCTGTTTCTATTAGCCTGTTTTGCTCTTGGCATTCAGTGATATTCGTCGCCATTTAATTTGACTTTGTAATCCAACATGTATTATAGTGGGGCCTTCTGTATGTCCTTGTGCATCACATATACATCACTCAGCTGTGTTAAGTAGGTGGTGCAGTATATTTACTATGTGCCCTTTGAACCTGTATCAAACATTCCAAATGCCATACCTGGCCTTGACATAAAATAAATACTTTAAATAACATAGTCTGGCCCCCAAAAGTAAACGGGCTGTGATCATTGAATCAAGTGCGTCAATGGATGGTGCGGGTAATTTTACCTAGTTCTCCTCGTTTAGTGCCTGCCAGTGGTGAATCCAGTAGCCGTTTTTTTCCTGACTTCTACCTCACTGAGCCCAATGTGCATAACGTCACAAGCTGACATGCTACATGCCTCAAGAAATGAGCATGCCAATTTGTAGTTGGCCGGGAGTTGTGTCAGGGCATGTAGTCTTCACTCCAGTGTGGCGCTGTCAATCAACAAAGATGCACTTCTGACACTGTTTTCTTATTATTTTTAAGATTAGAGACACTTTTTTGTTTTGTTATTATCATGTGTGCCTGATAAAGGACCTTTTATAAAAAGTCTTTTAGGCATTTAATAAAGTTCATATAGCGCCTAGTGTCACGCAGATCCCTTCTTGTGCCGGTTTTGGTCTATTATATGTGTCCTAAGAGGTCCCTAGCCATAATTCAAGTTCTGTATCTTTGGTTGGAGGATTTGTTTACTGTAATTGAGTTGATACTATATCATTGTCCGAGCCTCGCTCACGGGCTTTTAATTGATAAAACTACCATTGCTCCTAATACAATAACCTGGAGAATGCGCTGGAAATGGTTGTCCTTACTATTTCAATTATAGTCCAATTGAAGTCATTCTCAATATGACGTGTGTCATTGAAGTGTTTTGTTAAGTTTTCTGTTCATTGTTTTGCACCTCGTCGTGCTTCTGTGTTCACTGATTCTTGTCCTTTCTTTTCTGGCCGTCATCCTACGTATGATAGATTACATGGACATATAATGATGTAGATTACATTATTCGAATTACAGGTCATATGGTTTTGTAATTTTCATGGAGTTTTAAGTCCTAGGTACATTTCTTTTGCTTTTCCTGTGAAAGCACAAATGCTACAAATCACGCAAGGGAAATGGCCTATACCCCGGGGTAAGTGCCATAGTGGTCTGACCAGTCTCCTGGTACATCAGTTTGGGTTTGGTATGTATAATCATGTCTCTGATCGATTTACATCTTCTGAATAAAAACATTGTAGTTGTTTTTTAAGTTTAGTGACCGGGATTTAAAGATCTTCCAATGCTTTGCCACATTTTCTTGTTGTTGGAATAAATCACATAAATGGTTGAAACAAATACACAAATACAAATACACAGATCCTTTACTTTATCATGTTTGAAGCAATGACCGGCGAGAATTGTTTGATACCCTCTTCTTTGCTTGATTGACAATTTTGTTTGGATAGCCTCTTTCCTTTACTTTGTTGGTTAATATCTCGTCATGTATTTTAAAGCCTAATTTTTCCGTGCAGTTCTTCTTAATCTCAGGAACTGACCTACTGGTAGATTATTCATCTCTGAGAGATTTTGGGTGGAAGCTCTCCTATCTCTGGAGGTTATCCCTATCTGTAGATTTCTAGAAAACATCGTAAGGTCTTTTCGTGTACCGAGATTTGCAGGTCCAGGAAGGATATTTGTCTCCGACTCATCATTGAGAAATGCAGAAATCTATTGCAGTTGTTTAGCCATGTTATGAAAGCTTCAACCTCTTCCTCATTGCCCTACAGTAGGGTGAGGCTGTCATCTATGTAGTGTTTCCAACACCTGATGTTATTACTGAATTGATAATGTGCTGCCCATCAAAGTTTTGTGAGTTTGTAAAAAAAAAAAAAAAACAATTTGAAAATAATTCCTGTTTAGGACCATGAGCACCAGTTCAAATGAAAGTTTGTTGATGTATTGGAATCCCATTGTACTACTGTAATGAAGGGGTCTATTACTCTAAAAGATTCCTCCTGGGGAACACTAGTGAATTTCTGAATGGGAAGTCAAATGTTATTCCTTCCAAAACGTTAAGGATATCTTTTGTATCCTTAACATAAAATGGTATACTTTCCACCAAAGGACTCAAGAACCAATCTGCGAACTGAGACAAGGGTTCCAGGGCTGATCCAATGCTGTAGATGATAGATCTTTGTAGTGAATGGTATTTTTCTTTGTGCTCTTTCCTCAATAAGTAGAAATAAGGGACCCAGGAATGCTTTTCTGATGGGGAAATCTGCCTCCTATTTAGTGATCCAGGCTTTGTCTTTTGCCGAGTCAGTCAGGTATGTGTTGTTTTGCACGATGTTCGATGTGGGATCCTTTTCCGTTGTCTTTAATTCTTGTAATTGTTAAGCAACTTGAGACATTCTTCTTTGTACATGTCTGCTAGCATGACCATCACTCCCTCTCGCTTGTCTACTGGTTTTATAATTACTGACCGTAAGTTCACAGGTTCTTGGAGAGCTTGTTTTTCTTTCTTGGTTAGGTTGTGTAAATGATTCATTGTGCTTCTACCGAATGAGTCCATGAGCTTTAGCTTTTTTTTCCAAAGCCTAGTAGCTCATGGGGCATTGCAGTTGGTGGGAAGTTGATTTTCTCCGCAGCTCTGTTTTTTATGGAGTCCCCATCAGTGTTTCAATGTTCCTAAAATAAGTCTTGAGATGTATTTTTCAAAAGAATACAAATATTTCTTTCCAGAGGATAAATTTGTCAGACTGTGGGGTATGAACCGATCCTAACCCTTCATTGAGCATCTTTTCTTTGCTCACTCGTGAACACTGTTGCGCTTAAGTATTATTTGCGACTTGCTCATCCCTGCATGTGCTTGGGTCGCCGTCTCCAGATGTATTGTCTTTGTCCCACTGGACCTTTTTGTTTTTCTCATACTCTGTCTAAAAAGAGCTTGTTAGCCGTGTTTTAGGATAACAAGAGAAGCCTCTTCGTGGTATGTGTGGTGGTGGTTGGTTAAACTAATGGAAAGGTTGTCATCCAAACTAGGGATTATTCATTTCCCATGGTTCATAACTTGGAATGAAAAAGTGTTGTCCCTCCTGAGCACTCCAACCCTTGTTCTTGTTTTCCTTTGGTTTAGTTCACTTCATTCTGAGTTGGATGACTTGCTCTCTTCAGGTACACTATCCGGTTTGGCATATTTGCCAGTTGGAACCTTCATGTAAGGGAAGGTGCCATCAGATGTGAAATGTTTGAAATCTTTCTGGAATTCTGCAATCTTGGAATGTGTTTAAAAAGTTTTTGAACTCTGTATTGTTCTTATTTATCTCTTTTAGGGCCAGATGTACAATGCTTTTTTTGGTCCAAAACGGCCCGATTTGCAGAATCGGGCCATTTGCAACCGGCAAAAAAAGCATTTTCCTATGTACCGAACCCTATTTTGTGATTCGGTAACCTATAAGCAAATCACAAAATGGGTTAGCAACTCAGTATTAGGAAGGGGAATGCTAAGGGCATCCCTTCCTATTAGCGACTCACACTGGTATGTGTGAATGTTTTGTGATTGAAATAGAATTTTACCCTCTACTTCAAGAAGGTGGTAACCCATTCGCAAATGAGAAGCGGTCTCCACGGGACCCCTTCCCCTTTGTGAATGGTCGTGAAAATGCTTTTTAAGAGCAGGCAGGGGTCCACGGACCACTGTCTGCTCTTAAATGAAAAGATTTCTTTTTTTTTTCTACTTGAAACTCATCCCATTTTCCTTTAAGGAAAACAAGCTGCATTAAAAAAAAAGATTTGCTTTATTTAAGAGCAATCACAGACATGGTGGTCTGCTGACCCCAGCAGGCCAACATCCCTGTGATTTTATCGATTCCCAATAGGTCGCAAATTGTGACCTACATCATGAATATTAATGAGGTAGGTCTATTTGCGACCCTCTAGGAATCACAAACAGTGTAAAACACATTGTAGTACATAGCTGTTTGTGATTACCTAATAGCAAAAATTTGCTATTAAGTAATCGCAAACACAAACCTGTGTACATCTGGCCATTGGTTTCTTCTTGAAAACCATTCAGAGTGACTTGGGTTTTTAAAGCGCCTTCCCTTAATTTTATTTTCACTAATTATGCATCAGAAAGTGTTTTGGCTGTTTGTGACCAATCCCTTATAAATTCTGCATTTTCTCAAAAAAATTTAGTTAGTTAGGATCACTGCTCAAGGTGCTGCATTACCACAGAAATATTCTGTCACAATTGGTCCATAGGGCAACGTTTTTACTTGTGTGGTTTTAACTCCGGTAGTGTCTCCCAGTCATTCATGTTTGGCTGCACCTGATCCAAGTTGATTGGACCTGTAATGGGTGAGGCTGATAAGAAAGAAGTGATTACCTCTTTGTCAAAAGATAGCCTTTCTGCCATCTATGTGCCTGGAAAATAATTTTCCTGAGTTCTAACGAATACTTCTGAACAAACTCTTTGTTACTCAAATACTCATTTCACACTGGAGGAAGAGTGAGAGGAAATGATGTCCCCGTACAGCCTCCCAGCCTTGCATAATAAAAACCATAGATATGTACATCCTAATTAGTAAGATCCTTACTTTTAAGTCTTACAAGCATATCTAAATATCTCCTGATACTTGAAGAGGGTGTAGGAGAGTAGGGTCTGCTTCTTATAGTTACCCCCACTTTTTGCTGATGTTTCACTGTTTTTCGACTTAGCCAGACTGAGGCCCTGCTAATCAGGACCCCAGTCTATCTGCTTTCTACTCTAAATTGATTGTATGTACTTTAGGTACACTCCAGATTGGATTCTGGGGTACCCTTGCGAGTCCCTAGTAATGGATGAAAAACAGCTGCCTACAACTAAACACCAACAAACAGAAGTACTCATCATGGGCCCAAACCCCGATGCCTGGAGCGACACCTGGTGGCCCCCCGCCCTCGGAAACCCACCAACCCCCACGGACCACGCACGCAACCTGGGAATCATCCTGGACTCCGAGCTCAAAATGGACCGCCAGATCAACTCTGTCTCGTCTTCCTGCTTCCACACCCTCCGCCTCCTTCGTAAGACCTTCAAATGGATCCCCCTCGAACACCGAAAGACCGTCACTCACGCCCTGGTCACCAGCAGACTCGACTACGGCAACGCACTCTACGCCGGAATAAACAAAAACCTCACCCGCAAGCTACAGAACATCCAGAACGCCGCCGCAAGACTGGTCCTCAACCTGCCAAAACACTGCCACATCTCCCAGCACCTGCGCACCCTCCACTGGCTCCCTGTCGAGGCGAGAATCACCTTCAAGATGCTCACCCATGCATACAAGGCCCTCCACGGCACCGGACCAGCATACTTGAACAGCCGACTCAAATTCCACGCACCCCAAAGGACCCTACGATCAGCCCAGCTCTCCTACGCCGTGGTCCCCCGCACCAGAAAGACCAGATCGGGAGGCCGCTCCTTCTCCTTCCTCGCGGCCAAAGCATGGAACGCCCTTCCGCTCCACCTCAGACAGACAACATCGCTCCCCATCTTCGCAAGAAACCTCAAAACCTGGCTCTTCGACAGACCCCCTCCTTGATGGATGGAACCTGCACCCCCCTCTAGCGCCTTGAGACCCTTACGGGTGAGTAGTCGCGCTTTAACAAACCCCTGATTGATTGATTGATTGTATACTATGTACCCAGGGCATAGGTACCCCAGAGGCCTACCAGGGGCTGCAGCATGTACTATGCCACCCCTGGGAAGCCTTTTAAAATGACACAACAGGTCTGCTACAGCAACCTGTGTAAGGTGGTGTATCCACCCCTTACTGAGATATAGGTTCCCTATACCTCTCCATATCACTGCACGTGTAAACCTATCAGTCACCCCTATGGCAGGCCTTAACAATCCTGAAGGCAGGGTGCGGGGTTTCATGTGAGAGGGTGCCCATGCATGAGCAGAGCCACTCTGTAGCTTTCGGAATCTTCATTCCGGGGGTTGTTTTTGATGCAGCCAACAATATACTCTTAAGTGCATTATAACCTCGCGGTAAATGCTAACTTGAGAATGGCTGCATGGAAACATGTCGTGTTTGGTGTCAAACACCTTGGAATCATACCTCCACCCCAGCAACTGGGGTGGGAGGTATGATTCCACCCTACTAGAGGTAGAAACATGGCACCACCGGTACACCAGGTACCAGCTTAACAGAACCCTGGCATCACAAAATGGATGCTGCAGCCACAGACACGAGTCTGCCCTCCTGCTGCTGGATGAAACTCCGGCAGGGGAGGCCTGGACAATAGGTTTCCTGTCACAGGGAGGTGTGACCACCTCCCAGACAGGCTTCAGTGTATTGGGGCTGGGTGGGTGCACTCCAAGAGTGCTTTGAAGTCTGCACTGGGGGCACATTTGGTGTCCCTGTGCATAGTCCAGCTCAAACCGGTTGCAGAGGCTACCAGCCCCTGCTCTGGCGCGAAACTGGACAAAGGAAATGGGTGTAGCCACCCCTCTTTCCTGACCCTCCCATAGGTGGGTCCCCAGAGTTTGTCCCACCCCTTCCTTGGGTATAAAGTAGGAACCCTGACTACAGGACTTTAGATTACACCTGGACTAAACTCTGACACAGAAACCAAGTACTTCGACGATCTACACTACGCTGGATGACTGAAGAATCTCCCTTGGAGTAAAGGAGTTACTCCCCTGCAAGGCAGGCACCTTTAACGCAACTGACCGGTTGGCATCTCCGCAGCTCCTGAGGACTTTGAAGAATATTGCCACACAGGAGGTGGGTTCCCAAGGTCTCTGAGGTTGATCTGTGCCCACAGCAAGTCTGAGGCCCGTATCCCTCGTGGTGACCGTGCAACCCGAACCCCTGGGCACCGCATCCATTTGCAGAAGCATCAGCTTTCCGGCGGCCCCTGAGGCTGAGCTTTGGGTTACTTGTAGCCCTGATCCCGAGCAGTAACTACACAGAAGATTGCTGGCCTACACTCAACGAGTGTTCCGTGGGCCGCCCTTTTGTGATTCCTCTTGAGGTCCCTTCGCGATCCCTGGTCTGTTGACCTGTGGGTCCCCAAGAAGGCAACTCTAACTTTAATTGGGCTTCCCTGGTTGCTCCAGACGTGCCCTGACTCTCCATTGCTTGGGGAGTCCCCAGGACCTTGCTGGTCCTCACAGAAGCATCTTTTCTCTTCCTGCATGGGTTGCTGTTGCCAAGGCTTGTTGTGTTCAATCCGAGCACTGACACACCAGCACTCGACATCCTTTGTGGGACAGCTCGAATCTGGCTCCTGGTTGTCCTCGACGTCTCCTGGACCCCGTGGCTGCAGAGTCAAGCTTCACCTCTTCGCACCTGAAGCACCCGACATCGGTGGGCATTCGATTGCTCCGCTCCTGGTCACTGGCTAGTGACCCAAACTCTGTCCCCTCTGCTTTCAGGTTCTTCACAACTTTGATCCAGGCTTGGATCACCCCGGACACTTTTCTTCTTCACAGCAGCAGCACTTTGCAGCAGATCGCCATTGAAAACAACGACGATTCCCGACACCCTTTGACACCTATGCACCCGGCTTCCCTGGGTGAGGTAACTTGAGTACTCCGGTGCTCCCATGGGTGTTGGCCCTAGAACCCCTTAAGTCTAAAGGGGTTTGCTCAAAGTCCTCTCCTAAGTGTCCTTTTGCGTTAAAATTCCAACCGCGACTTTCCTCATAGAATCCTACGGCGCTCGTGGCTGTGTTCTCACACTGCACACATCCCCCGTGGGTCTCCTGTGTCACTACCTTGGGTGGTTCCTTGGGGTCCCAGCGATTCTACGTGCTCTAGGCACTGTGTCTAGCCAAGTCGTGGTTCTTATACCACTTTCTTAATATATGGTTTGGTCCCCCCCTGGGGCCCAGTGTATATTGTGCTATTTACTGTCGTTTTAATACTGTGATATTGTGTATCTTGGACTCTAATCTCATAAAGAGATTAGTAGTGAGTATCTAGAAATAAATACATATATTTTATATATACCTGGCGTGGTTCTCCTTTCATTTGGTCATTCAAGAGGTTATAATCTGGTAAACCAAGCTGCTTTACACTCCTTCAAGACTTAGCCTGAAGGCTGCTCTCCATAGCTACCACTAGGATAGCTTTCAATAAAGGTTGTCTTTAAACCTATCATCAATAAGGGTCGTTTGGACTGGTGCAAGGTGCCCACTATAACTAGTGGACAGCATATGCCAGGCCAACTTCTCACAGAGGGCACCTCATCCGCGTTATCATAGCATGCTTTATCCTGTAATTGCCCATTTTTAAGGTGGAAATACAGTGGTGGGGCTGGGTTGAACATTTTTGCCAGGGTTGCAAATGTTTTGTTCCCATTCTGAACTTGTTTACACATAGTTATAAAGCAGTGTTCAATTGTTCATTGAATATAAACGTTTTTGTTCCTAAACTATCTTATATATTACACAATGCATTGTCAAACTTTCTTTGTAATCTTATGTTTCAAAAAAAGAGAACTCTTTTTGGACACATTAGCCCCAATCATGCGTGGGCCATAGGGTGGTGAGGTCTTTCTGCCACTCGGTAAATATAGACTACATGAGGCAGAGATATTTTTTTCATGTGTGGTAAATGCCTTCTATTCTGAGTATGGACAAGGGGCCCCATCCACCCCTATCAAAGGGCCTGAATGGACTGGTCAGGGGCCCAATGGTGCCCGTATCATTCAAAGTTTTGTGGATTTGGTTTCCGGCGGGTGGCAACAATTTGTTGCCTGGAGGGGCAGCGGGGTCACCTGAGTGGTCAACAGGGGTAATAGTACAGCTTAAAAAGGTCAGACTTACCCTAATGGCCACATTGCTGCCTGCCTACCCCTGAGGACTGCCGGCGCACACTGCCCCAAACTACAGAGGAGTTTCCTTTGCTCACCCACCCTTCCCTTTTTCTGCGACAATCTTTTGTGGGGCGGTTAAGGAGTCATGTTAGGACCACAAAACAAGGTGCCAACTTGAGGCATCACAGATCTAAGCGCAGGCAGATTCAAGATGTTATTGGTTCTTTAAGTTTTTTAGAATAACCTGGGGTAGGGGTGTCAAGATCACTAGTGAAGGGCTGGTCACATCCGCCACTGCAATTGTCCATAGCCCTATAGGATATTCCATTATATGCCCTTTGGGATGTGGGGTGGGGGGTGGCTTCGCCAAGGGACCCAGGTATGGCAGGTTGCCCAAGCTTATCCCCCCCGATTGGATGCACGGGGGTTTCTTTTCATTGGGTTGCACTGGCATGGTTCTTTTGGGGTGGGGGCAGCTCCTTTGGTGGCCCTAGCTCCCTTTATCTTAAGTGAGTGGAGAGTTCGTCTTGTAAACGACAATCTTTTGAGGGACTAAAAAAAGTACCCAGGCCCAAGTCAATTGAATTATACAATGCCCCAAGGTACTGAGGGGTGGTCCAGAATATGTTGGTAGGACATTGTTTGTATTAGTCAAAAGACTATATCAATTTTGTATATAATGAAAAATGACTTTCAACATGGAGATAACAGCTGCATTTTGATGTCGTGTTTAAGAACGTTAATAAATGGCCAGAGAATGTGGACATTCTCCAACGCAAGGGTGGTGGCTGTTATTGCATCATTTGGTGGGGTAATGCTTTACTTTGATTTTGGGAGGGCAATCGTAGTCTTCTTTCCCAGCCGACAGGTCTCACGAGGGTCCCGCACCTGTTAGGTGAGAAAATGAAATGCAGAACTCTGTGCTTACCACAGTGATTCAGCTTGCATTAGTATTTATCATTGTATTTTGTTCTAGGTAACTTTTGACCTGAAGAAATGTATCTGCGTCAGGAGTTTAAGTGGATTGAAAAAACTAGGGGGTCTCGTAAAGAGGCGTAGCCGATATAATTAAGGGTGTGGTTTAAAAAAATACGCAAGTTAAAAATCTGTGCTTAGCATAGTGTGCAGCCAACTGGAATTTTGCTGTTTCTGTCATTGCATACAGATATGTGATACAACAAGTAACATTACGCCTATAACAAGTCAGAGCTATTGGCTTTGCCAATGGTTGCTAGTTGTGTAAGATAAATAAGCAACAACTATGGCTTTGTTGTACAGAATATTGAAAATGCTTCAGTTCTGAAATGATCAAACTGTGAAAGAACTATACTGAGTCTCTTTGAAGTTACCTCAAAGGCAGTGAAGGGTGGGGCTGCTGCAGATTTGAGATTTGTTTTCTAGTCTGAGGGCAAAAATGGAGAGCCTGATAGAGACCTCTCTCAGCACCTGAACCGGCAGGACCCGGCCCACTTAAACCCCTGATCTGCGTGAAATTGCAGGAGGGAGTTGTAATGACTGTAAAACTCCGAATTTCCATACATAGTGTAATAAGAGTTACTGTATAATTTAATACTCAACTCGTGATTTGGTGAAAGAGGTATTAACTGCAACATGAAAAGTGAACAAGAGTCTTAAAAATGCAAACCGAGGTTCACACCTTGCATGACAGACACAGTGGACAGCAAATACTTTGAAAAGTGAGACAATTTAATAAAGAAGGATGCGAGCTCTGAAATGAATTTTTTTTTTTTTTTTTAATGGGATTGCAGATTCAAAGACCTGGGTTTAGATCATGATGATGTAGCAATGACGTCCAAGGGTGCCTCAAGTTTTGAGGATGCACCGCCTTGTAAATCAAACCTCTCAAATTACAGTTGATGCTAAAGAAGCCCACATAGATAAAATAACAAAAAACCAGGCTTCACTATTGGCCTGCACCGTTCCTCTTTCATTTTGTATACATGTGGCGAGTGGGTGTTTTTATTCACCCGGAACTAAATGGGAGGTTTGGGGGTGAAGACAGCTCTGCCACCCTCACCTCAGTGTCCTTATCTTGACTTTTATTACGCATGGCTCTTGTGCGGCTGCTAATTTAATGCAGGATATGAAACTTTTGTGTGTGTATTTTTATACTGCTGAGAGGTATTTTGGCCTGGTGGGGCTGCCTGGAACTGGGCGCTAGTCAGCCTCTATTAAACGTGCTGTTGTTATTTTCTTTCAGTTAGTTTGGCAGTGATGAAGGGAAGAGGTTGGGTGTGATGAGAGTTTAATGGGGTTATGTAATAGAGGAATTGCAATTAAGTATTAGATAATTACTAATACTGGTTTTTAATGAGTTTAAGTAATGGAGACATTTCAAGTTATTCTTATATAATAATCAGTGCAAAATAACTCACAAAACCTGCCTGCACTCTTCGCAAACATCATGAACACTCTGAACACAGATGGGGTGTAAACCCCAACTCGAATTTGCACCATGAGAGTGGTCAGTCTTCCGTCATGCTACAGGCCTCAGGGTAGATTGTTGGGAACATGAAGGTAAAGGTTGCACTTTGTCACCATTTTCAATGAAGTTGAAAAAAAAGCCCTAGGATTTCCAGATATTTTTGAGGGCGCACAATATTTCAGTTCTTCAGGATGTACTATGTGCCTTTGTGTCCATCTCCTCCCGCCAATTAACCTCTTTAAGAAATGGAACGGAAATAAAGCAACAGTACGTTTTATGGGTAGTTCATAAAATCTTGAGCATGCAGTTTACAGACTCAATTCTCACCCAGAAGTTTTTTTATATAATTCTTATTGATTTTAAAATGGGAAGTGCTAAATTTGGATACCCATTATAACGTTGTCCACCCCTTTACACGTGTTTGAAATTTCAAATCCATTTTAGATCGGCATAAGACTCTTGCAGATTTCATACAAATTGTATCAACGCCAATCTTATTCACAGAAAGCAAAAGGCCATTTCCTATGGAAGTCCTAACTCCACTAGAGCTACAAAGATGCTTTCGCCATACTAGCAAGAAGGTGCCCTATGACACCAAGCCTATCACAACCCAAACATCAGCAATAAATGTGAACACAGCGACCTATGTTATCAATGCAACATTCATTTCCTGAAATACAATATACTCCATCTGGCACCTTCTTAGAAGGACTCTTATCAGCTCACAACCTGAATTGCTTACAACAATCAGATAGGTCAGCACTGGTATCTACTTATGTGGGGCATGGCGGTCATAGTATAATTGACCATATTTTGCTTTCCTCCCCGTTAATATCGGCTGTTAGGAGCTTAAGGGTTACCTGGAATTGCTTTAGCGACCACAATCCAGTGACTTTGGATCTTCACCTTGTAGCTGCCCTTAAGGGAAAGGTTATGAGTCAAGCTAGTAATAAAAACATGAGCCTCAAAGACCAAGCACGCAGAGTCAGATGGGAAAAGATCACCCCCGAAAGATTTATTGACAACTTGTACACTACCTGTGCCACGGAGATCAAAGTGTGTCTAGACCAGGACTCTCATGCTGGATCTATTTTGGATGCCTTTGAATTAATTGCCAAACAGGTTGCCTCAAATCTATCCACCACGACCAGAGCTAGGTGTCCAAAACTAAAAAGGTGGTTTGACGATTCCTGCGTGACAACCCATAAGGCGCTTATGCAGGCCCTCAAGCAAAAACCAAGGGAGGCAACTTTAGTTAAGAATAGCAGGAAGTCCTACAAACTTGCAGTTCAGAGCAGGAAAAAACAGGAGATGGCCTGGGAGGAGCTTAGCCAAGCAAGTGTGCTGACCAATAGCTCTAAATTTTGGTCTGTTAACAGCTCTCTCTTTGCAGACACACCAAATTCTAGCAGAGAATGCTTAGTTTCTGCTGAGAAATGGGTCGAGCACAATAGTAAAATCTATAGTGATACCAATTTAGGGGACTCCGCGGGACAAACTGTTCCCGGATTAGTAGGTTGCCCCCTTTCATTTAACATAGAAGAAGTCTACAAAGCCATTATTTCAACCTCAGGTGGAAAGGCACCCGGTCCTGATGGAGTACCGGCTGACCTTTATAAGGCAGACCCAGAAGTCTGGGCTAAGATTTTAACACACGTTTTTAATGCTGCTTGTGTGTCCGGTTTTCCCTCATCATGGGCAAAGGCGGTTATCATCCCCATCTTTAAGAAGGGTGTAAGGGAGGACCCGGCATGTTATAGACCCATTTTGCTCCTCGATTCCGCTGCTAAAATTATGGGAAAAG
Source organism: Calotriton arnoldi (assembly GCA_963921515.1). Lineage (NCBI taxonomy): Eukaryota > Metazoa > Chordata > Amphibia > Caudata > Salamandridae > Calotriton > Calotriton arnoldi. Next base: position 50,729 of record CAWUFW010001240.1, read on the forward strand.
TAGTCCTGGAGCGCATAACAGCCTGGCTTAATCATAACATCGTTTCGGACCTCCAATATGGCTTCAGGCAGGGAAAAGGCACCTTGGACCAATGCCTTAACCTTCACTTGATGATTGGGAAGTATACCGTTGCCAAGCGAGGGGATTTACACCTGGCCTTTATGGATCTTACCTCAGCCTTCGACCTCGTAAATAGGTCCAAGCTGTGGCGGATCCTTCGTGACATGGGGCTAGATGCTGACCTGATCTCCTTTTTGGCCACCGCCCATGATAATACAACGGCTGCGGTACGCTTTAATGAGGATGGGAGCCTGACTGACCCGTGGGAAGTAAAAAGAGGGGTACGGCAGGGATGCATTTTGGCTCCGTTGCTGTTCACCCTCTACATTAATAAATTGGGGGCCTCGCTAACATCTTGTTGTAGTGATATCCCAAGAGTCGGCACTAAAATGATTCCTGCACTTCTGTACGCTGATGATGCGGTTTTAGTGTCCAGAACAGCAAGGGGGTTGCAACTACTTTTAAATTGTTTTATAGATTTTATGGATTCTTTGGATTTAATAACCAATTTAAAAAAATCGCATGCTATGACAATAGGCTCCAGGAAGGCGACCAAGGTGAAATTCTACTGTAAGGGGGCCGAGCTATCTAAAGTGTCCACTTTCCCATATCTAGGGGTACTATTCGATGACCAACGCTCATGGTGCTCCCAATGCGCACAAAAAAAGAATGTATTAGCCAGAGCAGCGGGGCCTACATTAGACTTTGCAAAAAGAATAGGGTCGAAGCCGTTTCCTGCGCTTTTGAAGGTCTATAATGCGAAGTGTATCCCCATGGCCACTTATGGCAGTGACATTTGGGGCTATAAGGACGTGAAAGAAATCCAAGGTGCGGAGAATAATTTTCTGCGCAAACTTCTCTCGGTCCCTGTAGCCACCCCGATTTTTAGCTTACACGAGGAATTGGGGGCGGGATATATCTCAGACCAGATTGCGGTCGCGCCGCTCTTACGCTGGCTGAGAATTTGGGCTCAACCGACCCCTAACCTAAATCAACTTATTATCTTAGATTGTTTAGCCCTAGAGAAGGCTTTGCACATTCCCTGGCTGAAATATATCAAAGATCAGACTGAGAATCTTGGCCGCCCTTTTCTGTTTTTGACTCCCACCCCTTTGGGCAAGATCGCCATCAAAGCTTTTAAACAGCAGTTTTTAGACAGACGTCAAGGTCTAAGGGAGGAGAATGAACTATTGAAACCCTCAGTGAGAAGGTTTGCTATATTAAGCCTGGGACAGCAGATGCAACCATATCTATCATATGTAAACAAAGCTTATCATCTCTTTGTTCTGACGAGATTCCGATTGAATATGGTTCCTTGGCTATTGGCTTTTCCCAAGGGCTACTCTAAACCTGACTCATCAAAACCCTGCCCTTGTGATAATTTCTCTGAGCAAGACACTCTCCATCTAATCTTTTTCTGCGCTCATTACAACTCCTTACGCAGGAAGTTCATCCTCCCCTTGCTCAGAGGTCGCAATTTTGTCCAAGTAAGGCCGGCCCTGATTTACCTACAAATGCTAGCCTCACCCATTGTTTGTGCCGGGGTGGCAAGTTTTCTAATTGGGGCTATTAGACATAGGAATAGGCTGCCGTTGAGCTAGCTTTCTGTATATTGTGGCAGCCTACACATGTCTCTTTCCCCAATAATGTAGTATAATCTTGATGACACAATGTTCCCTTCCAAGATGCTGTTTTATTATTGTTATCATCTTTTTAACTTATGGCTACTATGGAAAGTGAATGTAGGGTTATTTCACCACGCACTGTTGTAAATATACATCCTCACTATCAGGATGTACTGTGTTATAATGGGTTGTCTTTTTATACACGTATACTCCTCTCATGAATTTCATGATGGTGTCTGTCTTTAACTGAACATGCCTTGGAGAAATTGTCTATTCTACTTTCACACACGCTGGCATATCACCGGCAATAAGGCGGAAGATTGATTGTCTTTTTAAATTTTTTTAAGGTTTTTAAGAATATTGGTGTATGATTTTTGTATAGGTTTTTATGTTGTTTTATCGAGTGTTTTGCTGTGTACTTTTATGGCCTTAACCAGCCGAATAAAGTTGATTTTTGACCTTTGACCTTTTGACCAATATATGTGCACCCAAATATCAACTTGCCCATGACGTTAAATACAGGCCTAGGCGTAGTTCGCGGAGTTTTGCTACGCGGAACTCCGCGAAGTTACAAAAAACTCTGCGAATTTCCGCGAATGGCGGAGTGCAGTGCGAACTGCAGTTTGTGCTGGTATTACTGCCGCTCGGGTAGAAATTCAACCCGAGCGGCAGCTCGCGAACTTACCGTTTGCGATCGCGAACTTACCATTCGCGAGCGGGGAAAAAACTCCGCTGCACATCGCGAAGCGGAGTTTTCTGCACTCCGCGAGCTCCGCGGAGTGCAGAAAACTCCGCAAACTCCGCGAACGGAGCGAAGTTCACCGCCCAGGCCTAGTTAAATATTTATCAGCCAAACCCGACTTCTCATTCCAGTTCTTAATTTCTGATGCAGGTAAGAAGTAAAGCAATGGGTGTTGCTGTGTGTGTTCGGAAGATATCTCACGTCGCGTGCCCCAGCCCATCCTTTTACAAGAAGAGCTGCACATCAGCAGGAATATCCTCAAATTGGCAGTTGTTGCTTCTCATGGTTAAGCACCCCCATTGTAAACCCAAGAATGCTCTCACATCCCATCTATTGCCATCTTGTGCCCAAGGATGGTCCTGCATGTTCATCCTCCCCATGTGCAGTGGAATGGACTCACATGCCCAGGTAAAATCATCTGATGCCCACGAATGGCCTTGCATGGCAGCAGGATCATGCTTTTGAGAACCCTCGCGTGTCCAGGTACCTCTTATGTTTACACCAATGTCAGTGGTGTGTTACCAGGGGTTGCACGTGCGACCCCCCCATGTGCAACCCATTGTGAACCTGCTACTTTGCTTGTGATTTCTAGTTCCCAATATTTGCCCTGGAAGTGGTGGTTCAGGTTTGAGTTTGTTAAATTAAAATAAGAATGGCTAACACTGATGTATTGGCTTTCACTTTGGCTTCAAAGAACAAACGTTGCGCAATGTTAGGTCACAGGAGGGCGAGGGTTGGCTGTGTTATTCAGTACACGTTTGAACTAGCAAGCACCTACTTTAATGCACTGTACGTTACACTTTTGTTGGTACTGGGTCTAGTGTGGTTGGGTCAGGAGATGAAGGAACTGGAAGCTGCAACGTAATGACTGCCTGTCTATGAAGTTCAGGCTTGCCTAGTAGCAGGAACAGTATTCATGCTGCAGAGCTTGGCCACTGCGCATGCCAGCTGTGGGCTGGAACCGTGGTGATGTGACGACCTGCATTGTCTGCACCCATCCTCGAAGGGCCATACAGCTGCGCATTGCAACTCTTACTTAATGCACAGTTAAGACTTTCGGGTACACATGCCATTTTGGTGAATTGAAGTCCGTGTATGTACAGGCATGGTACTGCTTACCAGCTGAATCATGTACTCTGGAATGCCCTTGTCATGATAACTGGAATAAACGTCAACAAACATGTAAAGGAGGAAAAGGCTTCCACATTTTTGCCTGCTGACAATAACACCACTTCCTTCCAGTGCCTCCCTGTGACCCAACAGTCTCTCTGATAGTGGCAACCCCCAAACTCAAGTCCACCCCTTTAGGAACAAGTCCCAAAACCTCTGTTAAACCCTCCTCGAGTTTGCACAGCCGCTCACACATTAATAGACTTCCTACAACAGGTGGGTCCCTCCGATGACATCAATAAGGTTGATTCTCTGGATGCCATGTGCAGTGTGTGCTGTGAGTTCGATGACTGGATAATCTGTATGAAGGCCGCGGCTTCGCTTCGTAGTGAGGGGCAGCAGACGATCACCCTAGTTTGCCCATTGGAATCCCTGACCCAGGAGAAATGAAGCAAGAGGAAAATAATAGGGCTCAGGGAGCGATGATTAGATGCTGCACTACCACACACTTGGGTGGTAAGAGTGATGTACTACCACACACTTAGGTGGATGCCAGATGCTATGCTTAAAGGACTTTGGCATGGATGACCTACTTCTTCACTCAGTACTCAGCTGACCAAATGTCAGAAGCAGGGCCAAGTGCAGGCTGGGCATGAGTGGATGGTGTCTTTCCACTATTTCGGAGGGGGAACCACCTGCTTTAATGAGACCTCGAAGGGCACATGGACAGCAAGCTCTCCTAATCCTTTGGTTTATTGATCAATTAGAAAAATTTCCATCTATGACCCCTGTACTGCACAACCTCTTTATGGGAGTCGCATTCCAGACATATCTTGGGACAATATTTTTTACACAGAAGTTTTGTTTTAGTTTAATTTATTTACATGCTCATATGCCACTACAACAAATGTTTAAATGCATAACAGAAAATTTACAAGATGCAATAAAAGTAGAAAAATAAAATAGCATTATACAGATTAAACATATGCAATAATATGGTATTATCCCATTTTTACACTAGAAGTATTCCTTCAGATTATACCTAAAAGAGGCAAAAAAGCATGGAAGTATGACAAAATCCAGAAGAAAATTCATTCCATAGTGCCATCATGCAAAACTCAGCAGCTTACCAACACATTTCTTGCCCTTCCATCTAATTGGCATAAACTAGGATTAGATGGTGAGTGTAAAACTCTACAGTGCTTTGTAGAGTGAAAAGTACTCATGAGGAATTTGGGGCCAAGCTTTCACACTGATTTCCAAATAAAAAAAATGCAGAAGTCTAGCAAAAGTTATCTCTCCGATCGACAAGCAACCAAGAGTTTTTGTTATTTTGGTACATGATCAGATTTTCTGAGGGAGGGCTACTCCTCTGATGATGCGATTTTATATAGTTTGAAGCTTATTCAGATTTCATTTGGTGGCATTTAATTGAACAGCCAAACAATGTAATAATACATGTTGTAGTCTTTTCTAGACGATCAAAATTAGAGAGCTGTAATGTAGTGGCTACTATTGACATACTAAATAAATGATAGTGAGCAGCCTTAGTCATAGTCCTGATTTATTATTTCTTTTTTTTGTTATTAAAGGAGAAAGAAGAATCAAATAACATTTCGATGGTCCTGACTGATTGAGACGATTAAGTGTCAGCTAATTCTTTAGGCCAAAATCTCAAATTAGACTGTGCAGGTACATCTAATAAGGCTACTAATTGTGGTCATTTAGGCAGGGCTGATGTGTTGTCATCCAGTGACTAATCATCACCAAGAAAGACCTTGCTGCTGATGTACTGAAAGATCCTGGACCCCAATTGCTGTTATTGGGTGATCATTCAAATGGGGATTAATCAACCCAATATTGTTGTGGAGTTGGTAAGAAACTGGGGAACCTTGGACCCCTGTTGCCTTTGACATACCTCTGTTTTAGTGGCATACATGTCCTCAATGATGGCGGGTGCATCCTAAATTTGCCCTGATTAAGACCCTGTCTAAAAAATTTCATATGGGTTGAAACATCAATGATATTATCACGTTTGGACTGTCTAAAATCAATACTGTGTACTGACGATAAACAAGGGAGGATGCAATTTCTCCCCCATAATTATTGCACTTGTTGTAGCCAAAACAATGTTGTCAGTCTTCAGGTGGTACTGTTCCTTGCACATGCATGTGCACTGCATCATCACATTTTATACTTGGAACACCATTTTTTGCTATATGATTATACAATAAACATTTCAGAGATTGAGTTCTGATTGGACTGGAGTTTGATATTGTTTAGGATTCATTCCTTGAAGAGGACATACTTAAAACTCTGAACTACAAGGAAGAGTTTGGATACCATTCCATGAGAAATATTGTTTCTCTACTTGCACTGAGAGAATTAGCATGTAGATCTACTAAGATCTATGTTTATACTTGATCTCGGCCGATGGACTTTGGTATCAAATGTGCACAGATGACAAAGTGAATCATGTAAATATTAAATAGGTTGAGAGGACACCACATGTTACAGTGTGCTATGTTAATCTGCTTTGCCTCATCTATACACCTTAGGACCAGTGCGATGGGAAAGATCTCAATCAATTCAGGGCTCAATCTGTCACCCCACCACTGTCTCAAGCCTCACGCATAACAGCTCATGGTCCAAGGTATCAAATGCGGCGGACAATTATAAAAGGATTAGAGCGGTTGAATGAACTTGGTCATGGTGTTGGAGCATGTATTCTCTAACCTGACTGACAATATATTGTATTAGACTCTAGCTAATTCTGTAGTTGCTGTACAGCTACTGTCTCAATGACTTTAGCCAGTAAAGTAAGAGTGGGATCCCTGCAGAGTCCCCAGAGAGCACCATCGCAATACGAATAGAAAGCTAGGTGCAGGTGTAATGACGTTCTGCTTCTTGGAAGCTTCATCTGCAGCGGCACAATCACATGCCTAAACCAAAATCCATAGGCTAGATTCCTGTTGAACCTCTAGAGTTGCAAAGAAAATATTCCAGTAGCTGAGGAAATTGGCACCAACATGTCATGGCAGTAAGTCGAGCATGATAGCTGGGATATCGCCGCATCTTTATGTCAGTAGTTGTGAACTCATAGGTCTGTCATTTTGTATGATGAGAAAAGGTGAAGGGTAGGACAGTGCAGGCTGATGGATCACTAACAATTTCTCTTAGACCCTCAATTGGAAGGAATTCATTGCGATATTCTTGACGGTCCAGGTGCTCTCTCCATTTGTAAGTGGGTAGACAGCCAGTCAATTAAATGCCAACACATGTATCAGTAATGATGGTGGGACAATGTAGACCAGACTGACTGATTTATCAATTATCAGTTATTAACTACTGCTTCAAAAAACATTTCAGGCAATACACCCATAGCTTGAGCATCTAGGAGCTTGACAGGTGAACGCACTATAGTTTTTTGTGGCACAAGTTGATGCTGCAAATATTCCCCTAACTTAGATGGTGATACAGAAGGTTCATGGTGAGGAATTAGTCCTTATTCTCTTGGACCATTATTGCATGAGCATCTCTGGTTCACTCTAATTCAGCCACTATTATAGCCGTTCCAGCCTGCTTCCCTTAAGATCTCCTCTGTTTGTCAGGCATCTCCCTCTTCAACTGATGGAGGGGAAATTGGAAGATTCCAGCTGAAGAGGAAGGGCTGTTCATGTATCTCTTGACATCCTGGAACTCAGGCAACCATCACTGGTGGTGAGCTATGTACTGTTGTCACTGGTCACATTTCACAAGTTGATGCAAGGGAAATAGTTATTGACCTTGTTTTTGTAATCTACATAAGATATTCCAATTCCTCTAAAAGGTTTTCCACATGGAGAGTTGATTGACCGTGGGGGCATTTAAAGAAACCGTGGTAATCCTTCTCTGTCAATGAAACCTTGTTGGCTCGATTGCTACATGGAGTCAACAAAAGTAGGCAAGATATACATAATCCATTACTTTTAGCTGGCTTCATGCTGGTGCTCAAAGGACTGCAGGGCAAACCAATGGAATCAGCAACTCTGGTATGGTTTTCTGCTAAGGTGTCTTCTCTGTTAACTTTTACTACAGTGAGACACATAGGGGAGTTAGCTGCACTGGTTAATTAAGACCCATAGCTAAAATGTTTGTGCCCAAGGCATGGGCTCAGGTCCAAATCTGAATTTCTGTTTTATTCACAACAGGACTCCTTTCTACCTGCCTTTTCCAAACGTGTTCAAAGCAAGAGAATGGCATATACGCATTAGAGGTAATGGCATAATTAAATGATCTATCTAGGCTGACATTGTTCTGTTTAGTAGATGGAGTTTCAGTACGTAACTTGTGGTCCAGTTTATAGAAAGTAAAAGAGGAGTGGGGCGTTGCCTTAGCCAGTACGGAGTGGATGTCGGAGCGGTGAGTTCCCATCCCAGGCCCCTCAAGCAGTCCTGCTGGGGCAAGTCTGGGTCATCCTACTATAGGCGACTGGTGGCAGATGTGCAGAGCAGCTAGGAAAGCCGCCTGCCCCATGCCTGGTCCAGTGGAGTGAGCGACCGGAGCCATAAATCTATTTTGAGTTACCGGCTCGGTCAGAAGATGATGGCGGCCATCTTGTGGCCCTGGGGTTGACCTCATCAGATGAAATCGAGGCTGCCCTCGTGCACATCCGTGACCCGGAGGTCTGAGGGAGAGTGCAGGCAAGTGTGCACTAGCTCAAATTGAGTAGCGCAGTACTCCCAGAGACCCCATCTATAGTGCATTGGCTCCTTCCCAGAGAGGACGTCCGAGGAGAGCCTGGGGAGGATCGCACAACAGCAGCACATGCTCCTCGGGTAGCGATTCCTGAGGGGTGTGATTGAACCAGGGTGTCCCTGTTCATTGTACCACCTATCTGCTGCTATTTTGCCTTTCTGCCTCCACAAGTGTAACCTGAGGATTACTGAGGAATGCTTTGCAAGTGGCCCCCAGGACCTCATATTTTGTAAATTGGGCCCCTGACCTCTGAGGTGTGTCTGGTGAGGACTACCTGGTGGCAGCACTTACATCCCAGGGTGGCACCGCCTGAGGAGCATGATTGAACCAGTCTTCCCTCTATCCTTGCACCGGTCTGGCTATTACTTACTAAGCATCCTGTGTGGTCTGAGGGCTTTAGAGGAACGCTACTTGGCAACTGTAAATCCAAGGAGATAAAAATAAATGCTTTATGCCCCATAACCCTGGTAAGCAGAGGCAGATAGGCAATCTCTGGGGCTGTTTGAAAGAGGAGACTGCCCAGGACCCACAGGGTGCGAAGGACCCCCTATTGCAACAACAAGTCATTATAGCCACCAAGAAGGGTGATGCAGGGTCCCTATCACAAAGGAGGACTTGACTACTTACCTGTGGGAGCTCCATGCTTAAATCTCTAACATGGTGGTGACACAACTGCAAGCCCTGAAGGCGAACCTAGCTTTGTGCATCTCAGAGGTAACAAAGGAACTTCAACTGGGGGACCTGGTGGTGACCATTAAAGATGACATTGTTGCTATGAGTCAGGAGGTTGACAAACTAGAGGTGGTGACTCAGTCTATGATAGAGGATGATATCCGGGCACTGTGGGACAAGTGTGTGGACCTAGAGGACCACTCAAGAAGGGATGATGTGCAGATTCAAAATGTCCCGAAGCAAGAGGAAGGGAATGAAGCTGTTGAATACTGCAAGCCCTTCTTTCAATCTGTACTTAAAGGCAGCCCAAGCACAACATCCCCATAATCCAAGCGCTAGAACCTCCCCCTCCTCCCCCAAGGGAGGCTGTTTGCGAGATATATTTGAACTGGGACCCTCCCATATTAAAAACAACATAATGAGGGAGGCCAGGAAAGTGGATAGAATGACCTTTTGAGACCAGGCTCTAGATCTGTTTCAGGACACATCCCAGACAGTCCTTTAAAGAGACCCATGCTCATTTCTGTGACTGCAGAAATCCACAGAAGGCAAATAAGATACAGGTGGATGTTCCCCTTGGCTCTGGCTAGGTGCCAGATCTCATATCATCCTCACAGTGGAGGAGGAGCAAGACAGAGACAGTCTGGGCACTCCTGAACAGGCTAGCAACGACCCATCTTCAGCCCACAGAAGTTCGACCCCTAGGGCGAAGGAGGATGGCGACATGCCCTGGAACACCAGCTGAAACTAGATGGTGGTCGACACGGAAGGTGGAGAGACCGGGGCGCCGGCCCTGAGACACACTGTGGATCTCCAGAAGGGATGAGGCAAGACTGAACCTTTGTAATGGACAGGGCATGCACCCTGATCTGCCCTTTGGACATTTGCAATTCCTGAATCATAGTAACCCTTCTACATGATCTCATTTCACATGCGAGAGACAAATGCACAGAACTGTATGAATGCCTCTGGGGGTGGAGGGGTGCCATTCTTGTGTGGGCATGGTTGACAGACTGAGCCCAATTGCTGGACTGGTCGGGAACAACTATATATGTATTGTTGGGCCTACTATAAGACCCTCTAGTCTGAAGAGGAAGTGCCCATGGGAGTTGTGAAGACCTACCAGAAGGAGGTCAAACTCAGGCGCTTGTCATGGGCCAATGTGGTTAGTATGGAGTAATTCCTGAGAGCAATCAAATATATGCACCCTAATAAGACTCTGGAGCCAGACATGCACTGCGCCCATCACTCTTACTACTTCTTCACATCGGAAGGATTTTAGGAGATCCAACTAATCGACATTCCCCCTAAAAACATCCCTGAGCTCCTCCCTCTCAGTGAAGGGGTTGTAGCCCTTGGTTGCACTAGGATTTGCAATCAAGAGGAGATCCCAGATGATGAAGCATGTCACTTCGGTGAGTGATGGGATTCCGTCCTTTTTAAAGGATTCCCCCTAGATATATCTAAGGTCTATACTTGTGCTTTTTGTCTTCAGACTTTCGATAGGTCTGACAGACCCGTGGATATTTTGTGTGTTTGATGCCAGAGGGACTTGCCAACTGCTTTTGTAAATATTTTGCACTTGAGCCGATTCCAAACTAAGTCACATTGTTTAATTTCTTTTTGCATCAAGTACCGTCACACCTTCGATAACCCTCGCACACATCACTCTCATACATAGGCAGACATATCTGCAAACAAATGTGAATTTTATAATCTCATTTGCTCTTGAACTCTGGCTTAAAACATTTTACAAGAGACCGATTCCTACCCTATCTCCCTATCTTATTGACCCGGACCAGTCCAGTTTCGTTCCCCAGCGGCAGGATGTGGACAATAGCCAGCGGGTTCTGCACCTGATTGAGAAAGCTAATAACAGGAAGATCCCCATTGTAGTCCTGTCGCTCGATGCTGAAAAGGCATTTGACAAGGTCAGCTGGGGATACCTATTCCAGGTGCTAGAGGTGATTGGGTTAGGCTCAAATAGGCTCACAAGGACACCAGCCTGTTATAAAGGCCCCACCTCGAAAGTCCGGGTAAACGGAATGTGCTCGGAAACTGTTCTGATTTGCTCTGTCCATTGAACCATGGACTGCTATGGCTCAGTAACATTCAGATATCTTGGGTATGTTTTTCAGAGACAATTGACAAATGCCACAAATTTCATCTATTTGTCCTGCTAACATTCGTAGACCCTTAGCATTCAATCCCTAAAACGATGGAGGTGTATGGGAAAATCTCCGGCTTTAAAGTTAATCTCAGTAAATCAGAGATGCTTAGTGTTGGCATACAAACGATGACTAAAATGAAACTTTTCAAGGCCGCCCCTTGCGTTGGGCAGAGAAGAAAATCCAGTATCTAGGAATCCATATTACCATGACACATTGCGTATTATATACAGTGAATTACCCCTGCCCAATACATGCCCTCACCAGTGATCTACGTAAATGGAAAGGCCTTTTCTTGTCATGGATGGGTAGGGTAGCTGTGGTTAAACATAATATTCTGCCAGGATTATTGTATATTTTACAGGCTCTACCGGTGGTATTTCTCGACGCAGACATCAAGGCCTTTCAAAAGAAGATAGATGCCTCCATCTGGGAGGGTATAAAAGAGAGGGGTTCAAGGTAAAGATTACAAGCCAGCAGATGCTCCAAGGGGGTCGGTGTACCAGATGTCAAAAAGTACTACCAAGCCGTCAAGCTCCGTACCTTCGTGAGTGTCCCTCTATGAAACGGAGCGGCACCGAATCTATATGGACACAGCAGTGATGAACCACACCCTGTGGGCAGTACCCTGGCTCCCAAACTCTCTCTCCCTTGCCCCCCCCCCTCTTCCCCTCTCTTCACGTCCTTCCCATCCTCTTACACGCCACTACTGGGTAGTCTAGATTCTGCGCCGGGCCGGTTAAAGTAGACTTCGACGTTGGCCCAAAGGGGGTTGTAGAATGGTTAAAGATATGTTCAGGGGTCGATATCAAACCAGAGGGCCAACCCCAGGAACCCGATCTCATGCACTACTTTCAGCAGCAACACTGGGCCCTCCATCCAGATAGCAAGGCAGCGGCTCCCAGACTATTAACTGTATAGAAAAAGCTATTCACCACGTACAGTGGTCCGAAAGGCCTGATGGCTGTAGGTAAAACACAAGCGTGGCCTTACATGACACACTGGCAGAAATCCCTGAGGCAGCAGATTTCAGTATCTCAATGGGAAAACATGTGGGGGATATCCCATCATTGTGTAAACATGTTCAAAATATGGAAATTGTATAAGGTAATGATGGGAGGGTACGGTACATCTGCAAAACTGAAGCATATGTATAGTACAGCTGATGGGTTTTATGCTGGCAAGGATGTGGACAGGATGGTGATACGCTTCATGTGCGGTGGGCATGCCATAGACTCGAGCTCTTCTGGAAAGAGATTCTTAGCCACATTAAGAGGGTGATTGACTTCCCTTTGCAACAGAATCCAGCAACGCTGATACTTAATATAGACCACCAGAAATCAAATGTGAAGCAAAAATGCCCTGGCGACTAAACCCAAATATGACCCTGGCAGCAAAGCATCTTATAGCGCTGAAATGGAAATCACCCCATATCCCTGTTATATGAGATTGGTGAGGGAGACTGTGGATGTTGCTGGCGATGGAAAAACAAATTTGGGCGCTTCTCGAGATGGGACATACATATTAGGAGATGTGGGCCCCTCTTGTATGTACCTGCAGGCTAAGGACTTTGTTTATGGCTGGCTGACATCGTTCTGATCCCTGTGACTCCCCTCCTAACTAAGAACCTGTTAGGGTTTTTAGGTCTCGCGCCTAGCGTTGCAGTGCGCAGCACGAGACCTCTTGTACGGGCTTCAGAAAGCTAACCACACGCTTGTGCGTGTGTTTAGCTTTCTGAAGCCTGGCATTGGCTGTAGCGTGCGTTTTTTTTTTTTTTTAAACGGCACTCGATTAGGCAAAGGCGGGCGCATGTCCCGCCTTTGCTCCTCCCATTCCCACTGGTGTCTAGCACGCGCAGCAGCACGCGTTCGCCTCGCTGCCGCGCTCCCTCCCCCCGCTCCTCTGTGGTGCGCGCGCACCACTGTTTATTTTTTAGTAAGAGAGCACGCAATAGGCCAAAGGCGATCGCATTGCTCTACCCATGGCCTATTGGTGTCTATTACGCGCACCAAAGGCCATGTGTTTTCAATTATCGTGCCCAGACACGGGCGCGATAATTGAAACCACATGGTTCGCTGTTGCGCGCGCACCACTCGCGGGCTTGTTTGCTTGCGATCGCTTTTACTTTCGCGATCAGTTTCAATGCCGCTATTGCTTTGTTTACTGCATTTACGTAAGCCTCTTTCACACAGCAAGCAGTGAAGCCCAGGAAAGGAGGAAGAAACCTGGGTGCTGACTAAACTTTTGTGCCGCAAACAATGGCCTCTCTGAATCATTCTGAGATCCGGCTTATACAGCTTGTAGGAATTACATGGCAACATCTTGGCGGCATCCCAGACGGCCCCAGGTTGGCTCAATATTTTCAGATCAGTTTTCAACTGTATCCACTTATGATGAGTAACGAACCCTTTCCCAGCATTACTTCTGAACATCACGCCCATAAGGAAATGAATATTGTGTTTTTGAAACGTCCTGTGCTCAATTGTTTATTTTATTTAACAAGCCTGTGACGTAGGGATTGGCTAGAGTGAGATGCCAGTTTACTAAACCCCTGAGAATGTAAAGAATATTTGGCTGCTGGGTGAGACTGATCTAAAATGAGTTGGATTCAACGTTCAGCAAATGCAAAAGTGACTCTTGAAGCAAACGGGTATATTGTAGTGGCTGTACTCTAAAAGTAGCGAGCGCGTGAGGCTTCAGGTGACGTCACTGCGTACAGTGGCGCGCCACCAGGACCAGCTCTCCTGTCAGCCGGCATCAGCTCTGCCTTCATGCACTCGTCACCGCGGCCTGACAGCCCGCCACATTCAGTGCTGGGCTCTAAACGTTTCTAAACAATATGTCTTTGGCATACAGGATCAATTTAATACGAGCCCCAAACCACAGAGATCTCTGGAGCCTTCTGATGCCATCAGACGGAATCTGCCACCAGGGGTTGTCAGTGCACTCTTAATAAGGATGTTGGTTTGCAGTTTTTAACGAGTATTATATACAAACAGAAAGCAAGCTCTTTCCCATCGACATTTGTTTTTAAAAACAGAAAAAAAGAGAAATTAGGTCTTCCTTTGAGAGTCTCTCCATACGTGTTCACAATGACGGTATAGAGTGTAATAAAATATGATTTCCTAATGAAGTTTTATAGCTACAGATGCACCTGCAGTCCTAATATTTTCAAGTGGTTGTGGCGTTTTATTGATGATTCGTAGTGCACTACAGTCGCACAGACATCAAAGTATGAGTGTACATCAATACAGCAAAGGAAATGTGGAAATATGCCCGATGCAACTTCATTTTTTCTCCCCCACACCATAAATATCGATTAAATACCAAAAAGGTGAGAAAATTACATATATAATTGAATACAAAGAGGAGTTAACTCTTCTTTTTCTGACACAGAGCTCGAAAACACAGGGCAGAGCTTCTTTGTCAGAAAAGCATGCATTAACTGGGAGATATTTTGCGTTAGTGTCTGCGCTGAAGACGCCTTCTGCGCGTGCGCAGTGCAGAAACCAGCATCGCGATCCGCCTGGGGTCTTTCATGAGCCGAGCATGTATATTTAAGCGGTAAGGGCTGATTTCATGCTGTGCTGCTTGCTTTTAAATGTTTTTTCTCCAATTATGGTCGTAGTGAAAACTGCTGGTCGTGTACGGTAACTGTTTTTTTTATTTTTATTATTGTAAACAGCATTCATTCATTCATCCGCAGCCACAATCTAGCACCTTCTCTTAACTTTATGCTGTGCGCCACGATGGGAGCTACCACTGAACAACGGGGAGGAGGGGGTTAAAACAAGCACATCTGGTTACTCACAGTTCAAGTTTGTGTGAATGATATTAAAATATGCAGGTCCAGACCCCTGCAGTGCGGGTGCCGCCCCCTCCCCCTTATCGCAGGACAAGCCGCGGCATAAATGGGGGCGTGAGTGTCGCGACACAAGACAGGATTATTTTGCGCGTGAATTCCGGCCCCGTTTGTGTATAACAGATGGTCCCATTAAAACCTCTTCACACCATGTGATGCGTTGTTTCTTGTTCGGTGAATCCATTCAGTGCACTCCCAGGTTTCCGCCCTTTATGCAAATGAGACAAAGGTAGAAAACATCTGCTGCTCAGGATCACACAGAGTACTGAAGTGGGACTCTGAGAACTTGCATTGAGATGTCTGCACACGGCCACTACATCACCGCAGCTGACTCAGGGCCGCGCCATCTTGAATTGTCACCATGGTGGTGAAATCACACTGGACACGCAGGGTTTGGGAATATGTGTTCTATTTTATTGTCTCGTTTACCACCTTCTCCTTAAAGGCAGACACTCTGGGACTGCTCACTTTTCAGGACTCATTTTGAGTTAGTAGCACCTGCGCTCGTGTGATTTCTCGTGATCATTAAAGACCCGCAGCATTTTGCTGAAAGTTAGTGTATTGTATTGCAGCAATTATATAGCGCTTACTACATCTTTGTGGGGCACAGAAGCACTTGGCTACTTTGTCAGCAAGCCACACTGTGTAAGGTGTGTGGTTGGAAGTGTGCTGTCATTGTTTTGTACTATGTGGGAGGCGAAACGTCGTTTACATCGCGGTTTTTACACCGCATACTTTACAACGCAGGTATTACAACGCAAGTCGTTACAACGACTTGCGTTGGGGGCGCTCTAACATAAGGAATAGTATGGTTTACTATTCCAACACCTTCCCTACTGTATGTAGACTGGTGTTGGAATAGTAAATCATACTACTCCTAAGTCCAGCGCCCCCCAACGCAAGTCGTTGTAACGACTTGCGTTGTAATACCTGCGTTGTAATGGTATCGCGGTGTAAAAACCGCGATGTAAACGTACCTATTCGTGTGGGAGCGGTGGTGCTGGAACAATATTGAGAGGGAGGGTAAGGGGGGGCTGCAATCAATGTTCCTTCCCTAAAGTCATATGGATTGTGAAAAATCCAAGCACCGCACAAAGAACGAACATTACAGTTTGCAACCACATACATCGTCCACTACAATACATGCAACTATTTATATTTACATAAATTCACTTCACTGCAAACACAACGTTAGAGCTGACAATATATTTAACTCAAACTCTAACAAATGCGAGACCTATTGCATTGCAAATGCTTGTTATAGTTTAAAATGTGTTCACTCTAGGAACGCTTGCAGCGCTATCACTGGTTTGCCTGAGGCACCAAAAGTGTTAATGAAACCCGCCCGTGACGTCCACTGGGTGAGGAGGGGGGGGACAGGAGAGGGGGTGGTCAGCCTTGGTTTGAGAAGTTATGTTGAAGCGTGAGATCCGTCCGTACTGCTGATGTTTTCTTGTTATATTAAAATAAAAAATAAATATAAGTAAAAGAGGACATTCTCTACCCTTAGTTGATGGGTTTGGGTGGTAATTGTGAGAGCACAAAAGGTGGCAGCTTCAGATTTATGCTGGGAAAGTCAAACGATGTTCCTCGGTCTGCAAAAAAGCTTTATAGCAAAATAGGCATCATAGATAAGAAGGCAGAATATTTCAACAATAAGTAACATTTCAAAAAGCAGTACATAAGAGGAATGTAAGATACATGGATCTAATCAAATGCATAAAGTTATGAGAATGCTAAAATAGTAAATGTTACCCAATCAATAGAAAAGGGAAAGAAAGAAAAGAATAAGGAAAGCAAAGAAAGAGGAAACGTAAGGGTATAGGTGAAGCTAATATAATACCAAGTGCAAAAAAGGTTAATGAGACTTGAAAGTATAGAACAAGATAAATATACTAACATCATAACTAAGCTATAAGTTTATGGAAATGTGTAGACAAAAAAAGACTACTCTTAAAAAATGTTTACATTTCTAAACATCATAAAGTCAATAAATAGAAAGGGGTGGGAGCACACTGCTTCACCTTCCAGCACAGTTCGCCCCTTAGCATTATGGTAAATGCAGTTCATAGTACATGCTTACTTGAATATTTACTGGAGTGTTCCACCAAAGTTGGTGCAGGTTAGTGCTGTAAATCTCTAGACACGTGTTTCTGGATATCATCCGTCATCAGTAGAGATAAAAACGAATTTAATCTGGGGTTGCTGAGCAGGCTGCCACAATCCTTTCAGGTCTCAGTACCTCGCACAGGTGTATCTCCACAAGCTCGTCAGCTCAATGGCTCAAGGGAGCCTTTTCAAACAGAAAGGGGTGGGAGCACACTGTTTCACCTTCCAGCACAGTTCGCCCCTTAGCATTATGGTAAATGCAGTTCATAGTACATGCTTACTTGAATATTTACTGGAGTGTTCCACCAAAGTTGGTGCAGGTTAGTGCTGTAAATCTCTAGACACGTGTTTCCGGATATCATCCGTCATCAGTAGAGATAAAAACGAATTTAATCTGGGGTTGCTGAGCAGGCTGCCACAATCCTTTCAGGTCTCAGTACCTCTCACAGGCGCACAGGTGCATCTCCACAAGCTCGTCAGCTCAATGGCTCAAGGGAGCCTTTTCAAACAGAAAGGGGTGGGAGCACACTGCTTCACCTCCCAGCACAGTTCGCCCCTCAGCATTATGGTAAATGCAGTTCATAGTACATGCTTACTTGTATATTTACTGGAGTGTTCCACCAAAGTAGGTGCAGGTTAGTGCTGTAAATCTCTAGACACGTGTTTCTGGATATCATCCGTCATCAACAGAGATAAAAACGAATTTAATCTGGGGTTGCTGAGCAGGCTGCCACAATCCTTTCAGGTCTCAGTACCTCTCACAGGCACACAGGTGCATCTCCACAAGCTCGTCAGCTCAATGGCTCAAAGGAGCCTTTTCAAACAGAAAGGGGTGGGAGCACACTGCTTCACCTCCCAGCACAGTTCGCCCCTTAGTCAATAAATGAACATCTCAAGGGAATTTCGGAATCTCTTCAGCAGCTGGTTGATATTTGGTTAGAAGTTTTAGATGATGTATTAAAGAAGAGAGATACAGGGGACCAAAGTTGTTCTCGTTTGGCAAGCGAGATAGGACTTACAAATTCTATGATTGTAGCATATAACATACCACCATGCTTCATTTTTTTTAAACATTTTTTTATTATTTTGTTTTCTCACAAACACCATAGTTATACATAGATAGAAAACCATGAAGTCGAGCAGTCAAATTATAAACATACAAAGCCCAATGGTTATTGTTCGTCCACACATCCGAAATTGGTGCCCATAAGCGTTGCCCCCTCTCTTTCTTCTTACACCCTTTTAATTTATAAATTGAAGACTCAATATTATATGCTGCAAATAAGCGTGCCCGCCAATTTGAAAAGGTCGGGGGATCAATATTAATCCATTGGGAAGTTATACACAGGCGGGCAATAGCCATGGCGATAAACACAAACTCCGACACTGCGCTTGACAGGTTATTTGTACTGACATTACTTACACCAAAAATAAGAAGGGTAGAAGTAATTGAAACTGGAGACCCCAAGGTCAGAGAAAGAAATGTTTCAATACCATAAATAAAATCTGTTAATTTTGGGCATGAATAAAACATGTGTACCGTATCTGCTGCATATAAGTTACATCTACCACACTTTACTCCCCTTGTGCCCCCCATTTAGCAATCCTCGCAGGAGTATAA
The DNA here is from genome assembly GCA_963921515.1 of Calotriton arnoldi. Lineage (NCBI taxonomy): Eukaryota > Metazoa > Chordata > Amphibia > Caudata > Salamandridae > Calotriton > Calotriton arnoldi. The sequence goes on from CAWUFW010001240.1 coordinate 69,435, forward strand.
TATAAATCTAAAATTGTCATAAAATGTTGACTCCTTAGGCTCCCCGTAATCAGAATCTGGTTTGCTAATGACAAAGAGTGTTCAATATCAATCTCAGCCCCCCCACCTTCCTAGCCGACTTTTCCGATTGTACTATCAAGTCATCTGGACAGGAGTTAAGCAAAATAGCATATATCTTACCTAACCGACTTTTTTTTTGCAATAATTCTACCAGGGGTATTTTATCAAAATCATAAACAGATCTATAGTTTTCTCTCCCCAGGAAACTCCGAATTTGTAAATATTTAAAAAAGTCACCTCTTTTCAACCCATACTGTTCTTGCAATATAGCATAAGATATGATCTGTCCATTACAAAAGAGGTCCCCCATTACTTGAATACCCTGTTTCCCCCATTGAGATGTAACCTGATCCCGAAAAATTGGTGGTAATGATAGTGTAGTCTCCAATGGGGAATAAGCATTAAGATTCGGGATCATAAGTTTACGCTGAACTTGTTTCCACACCTTAAATGCGGCTCTCAAAATTTTAAATTGTGTCTTTTTATAGTAACTGGGTTCAAAAATCGACACAAAACAACATTTAGCTTGGTTCCCCAGTCCTAATTCATAGATGGATGGGCGATTTGCCAATGGTATATCGGCTTTAGAGCCGACAAATAAAATAGCCATATGTTGAAGCATTGCAGCCCAATAATAAAATAGAAAATTAGGAATAGCCGACCTCCATTATGTTTTGGGAGAGTCAGCCATTTGGCTGCTCTTCTTGACCTCCGATAACCCCATAGAAACCTTGAGCATAACCTTCCAATCTTTGTAAAATAAAAGGACGAAAACTCGAGAGGTATTGTCCTAAATATATACAAAAACTTGGGTAAGATCAGCATTTTTAACACATTACTCCTCCCAATCAGAGATAAATGTAAATGATCCAGCCTCGCAAGTTGCTTGTTAGTAGAATCAATTATTGGACTGATATTTAAATCGGGGATTCTATCAATCTGCATGGTAATTGTAATACCCAAATAAGTAGCTTCTGTAACAACTGGGAAATCATGAGGGTAAGTCATACCAGAACATAACATTTGGGTCTTCTCAACGTTTAACTTATAACCGGAGAAAACTCCAAACTGACCTGCTAGATCCTTAACAGCTGGAAAAGCAGAGATTATATCACTCGTCAAGACCACAATATCATCAGCATAGGCCAGTGCTCTATACTCTGTCTCCTCAATTTTAATTGGCTTAATGTGTATACAGCCTGAACGATACCACCATGCTTCAAATGAAATGTTCGTTGAGTTCTTCTTTTTAGTTACTTTTTAGAAAGTAACTGCAAGCATCAAATCTATAACATTAACACTTAAAGAACTACATTTCAGTCATCAGAGAGGCTTTGTGAGCAGTGGCAGCTGGCAGGGAGTGGGGGTCCGGGTGGGGGGAGGTTGAAAGAAATAAACTATAAAAGCAAACAAAAAACACTTGCCTCTTCAGCAGGCCGCGTCTATCCTCCGCTTCCCTTCCGACGAGTCCCGGAACCGAAGCAGGAAGCACACAGGCTCCCTAAGCCATGCAGCGTTGTGATTGGTCTGAGTGCCGTGATTCGGCACTCAGACGGGGACTATAAGCCTGTGCATGTTCCCCACCAGGCTGTGCATTACAGCCTGGTGGAGAACATGCAAAGTGTGCATGACTGTTTGGCTGGCTCAAGACAGCCGGCCAAGCCGACATGCTAACTTAGAGTGTGCGCACCACTCCTCCCCCTGTGACCGCAGCCCCGCCCTAACCTATCCCCATAGCTAATAAAAAATAAAATGATAACGATGTTATTATCATTTTATTGTTCCTTTTTTCAGTGCTCTGAGAGCGGGAGGAGGGGTGAGGGGCGACGCTCCTCTGCCTTAGCGGAGGAGCCGCCCCTGTATTGTGAGAACAAGTTAGTATAACTAAGGTGGATATCTACACCAAAAAACGAGATTATCTGTTTCCACACAAGCAACAAACAAGGGAATAAAATAATAGGAAAGACCTAACTATACCTTAAGGCAGCTAAAGCAACGGTCATGTTTCTTGGGTGGGGCATAATCTATTCTTTTCCACTCCATTGAGGTCTCAGTTAAATATAATTATTGCTTGTCAAGAGAGTTGTGAAATGGTAAAAGCAACTTCTTAGTCCAGCTTGCATTGTCAAACCATTCAGTTAATTACTGTTGTCAAGAGAGAACATCTTTTAGTTTATCAGGTTCCAGCGTTCAAGCAGTTTGAACTACATATAATAAATCTGAGTGAAAGCATTTCACCAGAAAGAAAGTGAAGGCTTTCCTTAACGTGAAGACATGAAAATGTTCCTGTAGTTAAAAGTGTTCAGTACAGAAGAGCTGATAATGGACTACTCTCTGACAAGGACAGATGAGAATTTGGAAACTCCTAAAATGGTAGGCGGAAAACTGCTATTCCACTGACTCTCACCTGGTGACATCAAATATCCTTCAGGTTCATCAGTTAGTAGGAGAGATGCTTCACAAACTCATTTTACTTAATGGTTGTTGAGATCTGCATATGTCGCAGAAACACCCTTTCCTCTCCTGGTTCGCTGCAGAGCCAGATTAGAGAGGCCGCCTTCTACTGGCGTCAAGCCTCGCCTGCATTCATCGTTTCTGCTACATGATACATAAGGATTTAAATGAGGATCAATAACATTAAGTATTGACTATGAGGTGGTAGACAAATGAAGTGGAAATGACTGGATTACTTTCTGGTGATCTACAATACAATACTCTAAGGTACTTCTTTAAGCAAAGGCTTTACTTGTCTATACTACGCCCATCTGCACAAGAGCTACATAAGTCCTCTCCATAGCAGAACTCTCGCACATAAAAAGCAGGAAGCACGAAGGGCTGGGGCGCGGTATCCATCAGGGCGGAAAGAAAATAAAGATCAACAAGCAGAAACTGGTGAGGAAGTTTCAAGAGGGGAGGATTTGAGAAAACGAAAGAAATAGAAAATGGACTGTATCAGGTAAGACTGGACAAGGAAAATTTGGACTTTGAATACACCACCCAGTATCATATTAGTTTTCTCATCATGCAGAGGTAGATAAGACTCACTAGACTTCTTTGGCAATATGATATTTCCACGTCTTCAGATAAAACAAAAGATAATTTCCTAGTCAATGAGGAAGAATTCCATCTCTGACAAGTGCAGCACCACCACTCCATGGAAGACCCACATAATAAGTGCATAACTATAGCACAAAGTATGCGCCGTAGCTCTGTTTCCAGAGACATCTACACACTAAATTAATACCTGAAGGAAATATTTTTGTTGTACCACTAACCCCTAATTATTTTGTTCTGGACTTATGGGATTTTGATTTCTTCTGGGCTGAAACATGCATGTCGGGTCCAGCCACAGGGGCTCTGTTAAAAAAGATGGGTATGTTTATTTCTAAATTGTCATAAATGTCACTTTTGTAATTTTGCAATGTTGGCAGGCCCATGCACATCTCTTGTAATACATTACATGTTTTAGATTGCATGTTTTCCTAGAAAATGAAATGAAAAATCAAGGGGAGAATAAATTCCTGTTATCTATTATACTAAGAACAATTTTATATAAAGCATGCTCTGACTGAGCTCAGCAGAAATGCATTACAAAAGCACATACATTTTTGTCTGAATCCTTTTGATGACTTGGGGGCTGATTTAAATATTGGCAGAAAGGGTACTCCATCGCAAATGTGATGGAGTACCCTTTCCACCAACTGAAGGTCCGCCTACCTCATTTAGAGTCTGGCAGATCTTCAGTGCATAGACGGCAGAGACTACTCTGTCTATGCCGCCTATACACACCTCCGACGGACTGACAGAGTAAGGGCTGTCAGAGGTTTTGTCGCGTGTCCGCCCGCCATATTTAGATTTGGCAGACACATGGCCAGTTTTCACTGCCATGAAGAATGTGATGGTAAGGTGCAGTGACATTTCCCCCCCCCTCTCCCCCCACACCATCCGAGAATGCTGCCATGGCAATGGGGTTATTGTTTTTCTTTTTTTAAAACAAACAAAGTTGTACATTTGATGTACGTCTCCGGAATGTTGACAGAGCCATCGATCAAACTAACAACACACTTCCAGGAACCGCTGTGATGACAGTTTCTGGAAATGCTAGAAATGTCTGAGGGCAGCAGAGAGCTCTACATGGTGCGGGTGCAGTAACTTTGCCATGGCACGGGTAAAGTACTCTACCAAGGTGATAGTAATTACTCCGTCCACCAATTATTAAATCAGACGCTTAGTCTTGTGCAGGCACTTTAAAGTACTGCTCTCCCTGCTCAGGTTGGAAGACCTTTTAAAAGGCTATTTATAATACTGAGGAAGAAAACATATGGGGCCTGCTAAGAGGGGACATCCATGACTTAAAAGATTTGATGGCACCTTTCTCATTTAGACGGGAAGTCCAGTAGATCAAGTTGAGCCATACCATGCTGCAAGCTTGGACCAAGCATTTGCTCGGGGGAGTTTCATTTGAAACTCAGGGGATTTGAGCTGGAAGAAGGAGCAGAGGTGGAGGAGGTGGGTACTGCATAGACCAGACCAAAGACCATTGTGGATTTTTAGTATATGGAAATCTGAGATGATTTGATGCCTGGGGAGGAAAGTGCATCACATTACTGCAAACTATGAGTGTGGTCTGGAAAGTTTTTATTAGTAATGGTTAGATCGCTCAACCCACCACTGACTAGTTCACCATCTGAGACACTCGGCTTGGCCCATTGTAGGGAAGAATATGACTGAGCCTAAGGAAGAGATCAGACCCTCTTGCCTACCACATTGAATCATTTCCAGTTTCCACTAGCCATTGAAGGAGGGATTTCCAGCTCTGTCAGATTCCAGCATTTTGCCTTAGAATTGATGCTGTCATACCCCTGTTGATTCACAAAGCTAAAGGATTTCTCATTCTGCTAGTGACGTCTACTTGCTACTGAAGTACTTCCCTCCTGAGGCTGGATTATGCAGAACTTGGCTACAGGCTGCCTCACAGAATTTCAGTAAATCAGTTCGAAATCGACATTTCGTGTGTACTTGGGAGTTAAGTTGTGGGGATTGCCCTACAGGAAGTGGTGAACTGAGATCCAAAGAGCCAATCCTGAAGATGAACATTTCTTCGAAGTTGCACTGTAAACTCCACTTGGGGAAAATGTAGAATTTCTTGATCAACTTCCACTAGCAAACCGATAAACTGCCCAGACTCCCTAAAAAAGATGTACGCTCAGAAACGTTGTGGTTGTTGCAGCTTTAAGCATTTATTTGGCTGATAGTTTAAGGCTATGACAGGATGACCTGATAGGGGTGTCTGACTTTCTGGAGCCCTTTCCAACTTCAGCTTTCAGACTTGCCCCACAGAAGCTTTATTGTTTTCTCTAGAAAAGTGTTTAAAAGTTTGAAAATAAAAACTTTCATCATATTGAACCGCCAAGTTCTATCTTACCGTCTAATCTCATGGTTTACCCACGGTGAGTGTCCAGATCCCAGTCAACTATGTAGAGTAAACTTTGTCATTTTAGTCATTTCTAACAAGCAAGTAAGTCACTTAATATTTCTATGTTGTTAGTTGCACATATACCACATGCATTTCTTGTTTGGCATTGATCCAAGTCAAGCTACTAAGGATGTGACAAGGATTCTTCGCAGAAATCAGTTCACCTTTGTGGGACAGATTGTTTGTCTTTTGGGATCTCAGTTGCAGTTTGAATCAGTTTTGTGGCCTTTCTTCTTTATAGCCTTAAATTAAGTGACCTGAAGAAATATCTTATAAATCTCATAAAAAACATAACCTTTCTGACAAACAGATGAAGCCCAATTGCAGCATAATATTAAGTTACCAGCAAATGTAACAGAAGCATGAAGTTAATTTATCACCACCACATGCCATCAGTAAGAATATGAGTTTTCCAGTACTGCTACGTATAGTATCTTTTTATTTGCAGTGTGCTTGAACAATACTGAAATCTTCTTTAGGAACAAATGCAGTGATGGCGTACCAATTATTTTCTTTAAAGCTGAAGTAATATCACTGGAACGGACTTTGAGAATGAGAGAAGCACTCCTGTGAAAGTTGCCAATTGTCTGCTGTCCCTGGTACAGCTGAATGCAGAATTTGGTATGAGACATGTTGATGATTTAAATGTCTTTAATTATTTAGGACTGACCATAAAGGTAAGCATCAAAGGAACATGACAAAACTCTTGGCCAATTGTTGTCTTGGCAGGTCGTAAGGAGATGATGCTACCCACAGAGCAGCCAATGATAAATGGAGAGCTGACAAGGCCGGCCTTCAAGTAGGCATAAGGTATGTAGAAGGATGCCCAAGTTGCCTGAGTAGGGTTAACGCCCAGGTTCTACTCTATTATTTTGAAACATCTAATGCCACTTAATCACAAATTGTTTCAATGAATATCAGCCCAGTGTCTGACTGGATTTCACGTGCTTGCTAAAAATGGTCTAACATTTTTTTTTAACCCTTTCCCTATTCTTGCTCATTGTTGGTTCAGCTGGGCTCGGATTGTATTGCTTCTAGCCTTCTCCAACATACATTGTTGATATGGCATTTGATGAAATAAATTTGATAAGTTTGTGAAAAAAGTCAACCATGGTTTTTTCAACCACTAACCACATTTCTCTTTGAGTATCAGGTGATAGCAATTGCCTTCAGAGCATCCCAAAGGATGATGAATGCAGATCCTTGTTTTGGGATGGCCAACAAAGAAGGCTAAGGAGCTATCAATGGACAGCTTTTAATCCATTGTCAGTTTAATTGGAATGGACTAAAAGCTAAAAATGTGGCTGAACAAAAATGTAACTCCTTGCAAGAGTGCATACTGATGTATTACCTTTTAGAGTGTCATTGTTCACGAAGATCACTTGTCTTCCAACCCAAAATGATATATTCTCTTGTGTCTACACTTTGAAGGTATCAGAACCCAAATACTTATGCAAGACAGAAAAGTACCTCTTGCCGCCCTAACCTTGAAGAAGTAGAACCCAGACAATACAAAATGGCAAACCACAACAATTTTTTGAAGGGTGGTGGATGGGGGGGGAGAGGGGGTTAGGATGGGGGCACTAGGGAGTAGAGCCTGTTTAACGGGAAACCTTGTTACTTTGGTATAAAACAATGGCCAAAATCTTCACATAGGCTGTCAATGTAAATAATTTCTTCTTCCTGAATCTCTTTTAAAGATTGCCTATTTGGACTGTTGTGTGAGTTTGAACCTACTCTGTGACAAGGACTGGGGAGAAGGGTTTGAAACTTAGGCCACACTGAGACCCTGTAAAACCAGACCACAAGGAATATATATGCATGTGAGAAAGTGGATTATTAGTTTGGGTCTTTGGTAGTCCACCGCAAGTAATAATGGCACTATTCTTGTTGCGTTCAGTAATGATTTCAGTAACTTAAACCTGAACTCAACCCCTGGCAGCTATGGCACAGAGCAGACAGGCTTAACTTAAGATAATGTGTATAGGATTTAGAAGTACAAAAGCAGTTAAAAAGTTGAAAAGACAGCACAATAAAAATCCTACTCCCGTTTATAAAAATAGAAAATATTTTTATGCGCAAAATTGCACCAAAATGACATTAATCCAAGAAGGTGAACAATAGACATGAATATTCAAAATCTGAAATAAAAAGAGACAAAAAACATTAAGCATCAACCACGGTCATCTGGTTACCCTTGACCAGTACCTAGACGGAGTTAAGGCCACCATGATGGGGCGGGGGTTGGATCCAGAGTCCAGGTTCGTCCCAGTCTAAAGTTTTACCATAGCAGAATATGACCAAGGTGAGTTACATGAAGTCGGACAAAGTCCCAGTGAAGCCATTGACTTTTTGGGTGAAAGCTTAGAGCTGGAGAAATTTGAAACTTGCCCCAAGGAAGGTCCCTCACTGGCCAGATACTTTGGCCTCTTCCTCTGTAAAGATTTCTACCTACGGGCTTAGTCACTTTTTTGGAGCTCAGATTCCTTCAGCAGGTCAAGGCTTAAAGCTGTAGCCAAACAGTGCTCAGTGAGGCCGGATAACTTCTCTGCGATGTCCTGCTTATTTTCTGCTGTGGAAAGCTCTGAGCAGGAGCCGCCTGAATCTTTGGGCCAGTGGCAATGCACATTTGTTGCATTGACATGGCAGGTTTGTCCAGGTCTTCTTTCGGTTCTCCAGGAAAAAATTATTGAAAAAGTTTTTAAGTCCTAGGTTTTTTGGGTTAGGCAGGAGGAGAGCACCCTTAGACACCAGCAAGGGTTTCAGGACCTCACGGATAGCATGTGAGTTTCAGGATTCACTCCAGCAGACGCCACCAGAAGGTTCCCTGTAAGTGCAGTTTGAACTAGTCAGCTGGGCTTTTCCAGGAAAGAGCTCTATTTGCAGCTTTTCTGACCCTGTAGCTTAACAGGTGGTCAGCCAATTGACCCTTAGAGTCCACATTTCAGTCCAGCCCTTGGGGTTCTCCTCACAGGTCTAATCGGCAGGTGCTGTCCTCTTTCTGTCTTCCACAGTTAAAGTAATGTTATGAAGAGGCTGCCCAGGGGTGCCATTTGTATACCTGGAACTGACCTTTTGGGAGGGGGAGAATCCTGGTCCCTCCCTGATCAATAGGGAAAAGGTTCCATGGGGGTAACTCTACCCATTTTTGCAGCAGTTCCTGTGAACCGTTTGCAAACAATGCCCCTCTCTTCAGAAAACCAAGATGGTACACTCTTTAGTTCAGTGAACAGAGCTCCTATGCCCACCCTAGAGGTGGGGCCAGGGAAATGAGCAAATGCTCTCCTTTGGTCACTCCAAACCAATTCTAAGGGCAGCTCCACTCTCACTGGGATTGGAGGCTGGCTGGGAGGAAAATGGAGGGGCAGGCCCAGGTGTGAAACATCTACCAGTGACAGGGTAAGCATTGTTTGAACGACAGAAAGGGGCACTGTATAGCACCCAGGCTATCCTGCCCCCAAACACCTCCACCCTAGACCTTTGTCCACTATCTGGGAGCAACCCACATCTCACCACAGGGAAGCCGTCAACAGCCATTCCATCATGGACAATGGTAAAAAGATCCTTTTGGCTTAGACAGGCAAATGACCCTTTTAAAATTGTGACTTCCAAAATAGTGATAAAAAATCCGAATTTATCAATAGGCTGGATTTTAAAGTACTATTCAAATGAGCCCCTGCTCTAGCTTCTTCCAAACTGAAATTAAGCTTTACAAATTGTTAAAATGTAACCCAGTATTTTCCTATGGTAGAGCCAGCCTGGCCGCAGTGAAAAATTACTTTAGGGGTTTTCGCTGCCAGGACATGTAAAAAAATAAAATATAACTTTCCTACTTTTTGAATATCATACATTCTTCCCTATGGACATTTATGGTCTGCCTTATGGGTGACTTATACGGATTAAAAGGAAGGTTTAGGCCTGGCAAAAGGTTTGTTTTGCCAGGCCGAAATGGTAGTTTAAAACTGCACACCTAGGCTGCAGTGGCCTGGAGACGTGCTTGTTGTCTATTAAGTGGTGTCACAAAATATATGTTGCAGTCCAAATGTGGCAACTTACAGGGCCTGGGTACACTTTGTACCATATACTAGGGACTTTTATATCGTTTAAATATGCCAATTAGGAGTGTAGCTAATTTCTTCATGTTTTAGGGATCAGAGCACATGCACTGGGGCGTAGTGAGAGTCAAAAAACAGCAGCATCAGTCCAAAACAAGCATTTGCAATGCAATGGTCTCGCATTTGCGAGAGTTTAAGCTATTGGCAGTGTATATTACAGTGCCTTTTATTTATCCGTTTTGATAATTAACACATAAATAAAAGGCATCGTCATGTGCAATAGCTCAAACTCTTGTGAATGTGAGACCTATTTCATTTTAAAGAAGCGGCGGGCACCATTGTCCCGGGCTGCTTGGAAAGTGACAGCGCAAATGGCACGATGAATGTTGCAGGAAAGCATGTCATGCCTGCAGTAGGAGAAACTCATTAAAGAAAATAGTGCTTACAGACTAAATAAGACATAATGTGTAACAACATAAGTAAAAGGGCTAGTCCTCATGGGAGGTTACAAATGAAGCCAAGGCAGTACTAAGGAGGGACTAACAAGCCTATTAACAGATCAGAAGCCAGCGTTTGCAAAAACAATGACAAGTCAATGAAAAATATGGGCGGGGAGTGGGCGCGGCTTCGAAACCATACTCTAATACAGCATGCCCCACAGAGCAACGCATGCGCTGCCCAGGCTAGATTTAAAAATCATTGGGAAAGCCAGTATGTCAAAAAGGTGGGACCGCTTGGCTTTGCCAATGCTGGTTATGAGCAGTCTTTAATTTGATCTCTTAATAAGAAGAGCAGTGGAGCAGCAATGCAGCTCCTTGCAATTTTTTAATCTATAGTGATTTTTTTTCAACTGTTTTAATATGCATTATTTTGTAAGGAATTACAAACTATTTCCTCTAAATAAACATTGATATGGTCACAGATGTATTTTTTCCTGGTGAGGAATCCCTCGAGAATCCACGTTATGTGCTGAGATTGTGTATGGTTTATTAATTTAATGAAAGGTCCGTTGAGGGAGAATTAGCTCCTCCCAGAGGTTTTTATGTACTTTGGGGTGCACTTACTTGCCTTTGGGTGCTCATCTCCACAAAAGAATCCAAAATTCAGGGCAGGTCTAAAATACAACAAGAACCTTCCACATGTCCACAATACCCATCCCACAACGAGCCTAATGTATATGCAAAGTACCTCTCACACTCGAGTCCCCATTGCCACCCAGCTACCATTAACAGAATCTTCCCTTCCTCTTCTCATTCAGCACCTCTTCCAACTACCAGCCTCTCTCCTGTACCCCTTCCAGTTTCTCCCAGGACAGAAGTAGTCTTTTACCCTCTCCTCTGTCTCATATGCAATCCCTTACATGCCAGCAGTATTAGTGTGAGCCATCACGTACTCAATCTCCATGTTCAACAGTTCCACCAGAGCACTGAAAGTGCCAAACTCGAGCAGCAGGAAGATGTTGTATCTCATCCAGGACTGGACATCTGCCTCAGAGCTGCAATCCCCGAATGTGCCTGTAAGTGAGGTTATACACACTGTCGGGTAGCATCAAGCAAGCTCACTGAAGGAGCTCCTAAGAAAGACATCCAAGCAAAAACACTGAAAGAACTGTGCAGTTGATCACCCTGGTTAGACTGTTCTATCAAAGTGAGCCTGCCCACAGTGATTATGCACAGAAGGAAATAAGCAAGTAAACAGCACTGTCTCTGAACGTGCTCTGTACGTACCACCATTATCGGAGACAACATCATCGCTCCTGATAAGGCAATTGCTACAGAGAGAGTGCTGGAGGGCACATTCTAGCATGTGAACGTGCCCAGTGGCCACTGTAGCATGTGAGAGAATGCAGGGGACAATATGGTATATAATATCATACAAAGGGGAGAAGGCAGCAGTTGAGAACTAAATGAAGCGGCGCAGTTGCCATTACACATCGCACTGGTGCAGGAAGGAAACAGTGTGTAAAAGGAGTTTTGCCGAATCCTGTTTCACAAGCCCCGAACTGGACCCTGCCTGAAGGTCACGTGTCAAGTCGTTTCTTTGAGCAGCGTATTCTGCTTGCAAACTGGAACAAGCTGTCGGCCGCCGTGAGAGACACGTGCACATCACATCGCCTGTCCGGGCGCGTGCACATCGACTTCATAGACTTTAGCATGCACGCGGTAGAGCAGAGATAAACACACCCAAAGGTGCACTGTACGGCATGATTATAAGCGGCTCCGGTGTCTCACCTGTGTCTTGTCTGTCGCGCGGAAACCACGGAATAAACAGTGCCGAGCTCGCGCTCTGCGGCTCGGGGCAGGACAGGCAACGCTTCTGCGCGCACCAGCAGATGCTCGCAATCAGCTCAGATGAAATGTCCGGATGCGTGCCAACTGGCTCAACAAGCTGTCGCCGTGAGAGACACGTGCACATCGCCTGTCCGGGCGCATGCACATCTCCTGTCTCCCTTCCGCCCAAAAAGCGACGACAATAGATCTCACCAAGGCGAGCAGCGCATGCGCTGCGTCGCTAGGCGAGACCTAACAAGGTGAGCAGCGCATGTGCTGCGTCGCTAGGCGAGACCTAAAAAGTGATGATGCAAAAAAAGGCATTTTCCTATGATTCATATTACAGTTCTGAATAGGCATCCCACTAATCTGACCATCAAAATTCATAAACACAGACCCCTCACACACCTGTGAAATGCTCAATTCCATAGGAAACTAGATAGTTCTTCTTGTGAAATGGAACCTAGAAATCAGCACAGTAAGCGTACCTCTGCCTTCTTTGGAATCAAATTAGTTTTTACTCCTCATGCAAGCAGGTCTGCCTAAGACTCCTAATAAATTGCTAACAAAAACATCAGGGTCTAACAGAGGGATTAACACAACCCTCAAGTTAAACTGGCCACGCTAGACACTCTCTAGCAGAAGTTAGCACACAAACACTTGCTCCTTTGGTCTCCACCAAATGCTTTCAGTGAGCCTTTAAATAAGGCAAAATAGCCTTTACTGCATTTGTTGTGAAGTTATCTTTCGAGTTCCCAAAGATATTTGCTTGGATGTAGAAGCAGTGAGCTCTTCTTTCTGCATGCCACTGCTGGTAGAAAACATCATTAACTGGGGGGTTTTAAAGGGGCGCAGCCACCTTAAATAGCTGGGCTCCACCCAACATGGCTATGAAATAATTTGGTGCATCCTATCTCACACGATTTTGCAGAGATTTTTCCTGCAACGTGATCTGCCTCATTGTGTGTCCTGTGTACACTGTTTCACTGGAACCAAGCTTACCTGGCTGATGAGCCCTAACTAGGGTGAAACCTGTCCAGGGTTGCTTTTGTTCCGTTTCGGGGAGAACCTAGCTTGGCAGTTCGCGTTGGACTTTTCCCATTTGAGCAGGGTCAAGGCTGATTTGCATATGGCTAAGTCCAAACTGAGGTGGCAAGGTGTGCAAAGTAACAATAGAGTAGGTTGCCACCCGAGTGATTTCTGGTAGGTGAGTTTAATTCAAGCATTCCATCCATCACTTTTTTGTATACCTCTGTATGTGTCCAGCAGAGGTTGCTGGACATAACGTCATGTTGCTAACTTGCAGCCAAACATGTTTTTGGCCACAGTGTGATCTGGGACCTCAGATGGTCCCAATGGTATGTCCTTGATCCGGTTCCAATTGTCTTTGTGGTAATGGGTGCAACCCATTTCTAAGGGTCATCATAATTAGGCAAACTGCAGACTTTGGAAAGGGTCATGACCGTATGTTGCAGAGGGGTCATGAAGTGTGACTTCCCGTCATTCATTCCGTTTATGGGAACAGTTCTTTACAACAACAAACTTTCATCTCTCTTGCCAATGGCCCGCTGATACATGTGGATTACCTATGTGCCGTCCCACCAAAATGTAGGCTTGCCTCTTTTCCACTCAGTTCAACATGTGAACACTCCTTTAAAGAAAATTCTCTATATCTGATTTCTTTCCTTGATATCTAAAGATTGTATTTTTCAAATCTCGAAGGGAACATCTAATACTAATGTCACACTTGCATGTATGCAATCCTTCCTACATTTTTAAGGGGCCACTCTAAAGTAATAAAGATATGAGGGAGAGTATGTTTACAAGGCCCTGAACCTCAGATTGCCATGAAGTAATTATTAAATATCAAGAGGAGAGTGTTAGTCTATATCAATCAAGAAGAACAGGCTCGTAAAGAGATTTAAACCATTCGATTACTAGTTTGTGTGGGAAAAACCGATTGTTTTTTTAAAAGAACCCTCACCCACCAACCTAGTTGGTGGCATGCTTCATCATTGGGTTCCCACCCAAGGTGCCGAGTGCACCCTGGGTGTGCTGCGACACCTGAATTACAGCGGAGCTGGTGTTTTCTTGTGTCAAGTGGGGTGAAGTGATACCTGAGTTAAAACGGTCTATAGGGTCCCCCTCAGTAAAGAGAATTATTTTATTATCGGGGCCCTATGGCAGGGTTAAAAAGGACAAAGGCGAATACGTCTAGAGACTTAAATTCGGCTCATGTATCCTATAATAGGTCAGATCGGTCTACATGTTTCAGCCAGACATTTCCATATGCTGGCTTTCATCAGGACCAAAACGTGAAAACAGACTGAGAGAATACCACCAGTCTTATGTGAATCTAATGCTCACACGCTAAGATGCGCATAGTGAGAAAAAACCTATTCGTTTTCTCCTAATTTTCAAGAGCTAACTTACGGTTGTTTTATTAGGACTTGCCATCTGTAGAAAGAGAAACACAAACCGTAATCAAAGACACATGTTAACAGTAGAACATATACATGAAGAAAACATGCACTCGTGTGTAAGACACAGTGTCTGGCTAGATCGGATTAGATCACTATGGTGAGGACAGCTTATACACCCATGTGTGCATCACACTTTTTGATGAACAAATACTAGGCAAGCACTAGGCATGTTCAAACTGTTATGAATAGGTGGGCCCCATTACTCGGACTAGTCCCTGTGCTGTATGCGGAGGGAAAAAAGAAAAAAGGAAAACGTTGGGACTCGCTAATAGAGATCATGGTGTGCGGCCTTCCGGTGTTTGAGACCGGGTGCTCTACTCACTTCATCAAGGTCCACTGCCCGCCGTTAATACCTGCTGCGGCCTTTACGTGGGATCCCGAGGGTGTGTCGGTGTTCCACAATTCGGTATTTGAGTCTAGCTGTCCTCACCATAGTGATCTACTCCGATCTAGCCGGACACTGTGTGATACACACATGAGTGCATGTTTTCCTCATGTATATGTTTTACTGTTTACATGTGTGTCTTTGATTACTGTTTGTGTTTCTCTTTCTACAGATGGCAAGTCCTAACAAAACAACCGTAAGTTAGCTCTTGAAAATTAGGAGAAAACGAATAGGTTTTCTCTCATTATGCGCACCTTAGCGTGTGTGAATTAGATTCACATAAGACTGGTGGTATTCCCTCAGTCTGTTTTCACATTTTGGTCCTGATGAAAGCTAGCATATGGAAATGTCTGGCTGAAACATGTAGACCGATCTGACCTATTATAGGATACATGAGCCGAATTTAAGTCTCTAGACGTATCCGCCTTTTTAACCCTGCCATAGGGCCCTGATAATAAAATAATTCTCTTTACTGAGAGGGACCCTATAGACAGTTTTAACTCACGTATCACTTCACCCCACTCGACATACGAATACACCAGCTCTGCTGAAATTCAGGCGTCTCAGCACACCCAGGGTGCACTCTGCACCCTGGGTGGGAACCCAATGATGAAGCATGCCACCAACTAGGTTGGTGGGTGAGGGTTCTTTTAAAAAACCAATCGTTTTTTCCCACACAAACTAGTAATCAAATGGTTTAATTATCTTTACGAGCCTGTTCTTCTTGATTGATATAGCCATGAAGTAAACCATCAAAAACATTCAAGCGCTCCTGTATGCTGGCCTGCCGGTTTGTGCAACAAAAAAATAGAAGTATTATTAATGCCACAATTACCAACAATGATTTATAATTACCATTTCTGATTGAATTATGGCTTTCTGAAAATTGCAATCCTATACTAGATGATTTAATCCCTGTAGGATGCAAAATATTGTATATGGACCACCTTGACAAAAAAGGAGTAGTAGTTGTGTTGATTTTTAAGGGCACATAAGTTTCTGCCCCAGTTGCCCTCAATTCATAGTTGGTGAGGTGCCGTTACTCATGCTTAATAAATCTGTAGACTGTTTTCTAATTTACCATCCAACCTTAATTATGAATTTCTTCTTCTGGCCTGAAGAACAACGAATACATGCCCAAACATGCTAATAAAAGTTCATTGTGCTTGGCGATTTAATATTTAGCCTAAGCAACCATAAAAACGAAGTATACATCTGATACTATCAATCTTTTTAATCTTATACAATACGTTAGAGATTGCAGGATATCTGTTAGACTGTATTCACTTGACCATGGGCTAAAATGTTCTCTGAGGCTTTCAGTAAAAAATAATTTAGGAGAATAATAGCCTTTATCTACTTCTCTCAATGGTGCAGACCCCACTGCGTTAGGTAATCCCTTTTCAGATAATATCAACTCTCTTCTTAATGAATTGGAGCCAAAAATAAATAGAATATCAATCCACAATAATTCAGGCTGCAACTAGTACACTTCAGTGGCAAAAGCAGAAAAAGTGACTCTTAGAAAGCTTGAAAGCCTACGGCAGAACAAGTATAATTCAGTACATAAAGAGAAATACATCAAAAAGCTGTTCAAATATAACTATTTAATCAGGAATTCATAAAGGATATATTGCTCAAATAAAATTGTCAATGCCCCTAATATTGCAAAAGAACTTTTTTCAGTTGTTAATTTGGCAGCTGATAAGAACAATATCCCTTCTCGAAAGATGGTGGATAACACTGAAATATTTTTATAAAGTAAACTTTAGATATCAGTTGTCCAATAATCAAACGTCCTCCTTATCTAATCCTTCATCCCACAATCTGATATCTCACATTATAGATTTTAAGCTACTCACTAATCAAGACGGTATGGATCCAATAGAAAAAAAGTCACCCTTAAGGCACACCAAGTGATCCACTTCACAGTGCATACTAGAAACAAATTAAGGAACAAATTAGCCCAAATGTTTGCTCTATTGTTAATCTCTCCCTATCTAGTGGTTTAGATGCAGACCGCTTTAACCATACAGATCAATCCTATAAAAAAAAAAAACACTGTATCCTACCAATCCAACTAATTGCAGGTCCCTCTCGCTCCTGCTGTATTAATCTAAACTAATGGAGGTTAACTCATGGCTTCAAAAATGTATGGCTATAACAAAATTCAACATCCCTTGCAAGCCAGTTTTAGACAGGAACGTAGAACTGAACTTCTCATTGCAGTCCCGTCTGAGGACCTACGGATGATGACTGACAAGGACAGAGAGCGGATCACAATTCTCCTGGACCTCTCTGCTGTCTTCCATACTATTGGCCATTCTCGCCTCCTACAATGAATATAAAGTTTAGCCTTCTGGGGAGCCATTTTAAAATGGATTCGCTCATTTTTAACAGACGGGGTTCAGTTTGTATCACTGAAAAAAATTACTTTTCAGCTGAGACCCCTTTTTCTGAGGTGTAGGAGAAGGATCAATTCTGCTACCTCATCTTTTTAACCTTTATCTTTGGCCAATAATTTACTTGCTGCAAAATGTCCAATTTAAGAGTTATTGCTAAGTAGATAACACTCAATATGTATTTAAGTTACTTGCCAATCTTCAATTTGATTATGCTACTCGCATCTGAATACTTACTATTACTCAGAACTGAATGACCACAATCGTTTTGATGCTGGACCCCTCAAAAACCACGATCATTCCAATCTATAACAAAAAATCCAGATGGAGCAATTCTCTCTGACACTGCTGCATGGGCAACTGCTCGATGACAGTTTCTACAGTCCGTAATCTGGGTATCTTACTAGACTCCAGCATGTCCTATGGGTCTCAAATTGCTTCTGTCACGAAGTCCTGCTTTTACCGACTAAGGAGACTGAAGCAAATTCTTCCTTTCCATGCCTTCTCCCATACAATTGCAGTATCCATTGCTTATATTCAATCTAAGTTTCATTTTTGGCAATGCCAGCAACCTTGCTCTGCCAAAACAAAAAACACTATGCGCCTCCAGCACATCCAAAGTGCCATCATTAGAACTTTGTTCAATCTGAAAAAGTCGGACAATGCATCAGAATATAGGAAGCAACTCCATTACCTTCCTGTTGTTAAGTGCATTCAAATTAAAGCTGCATGTATACTGCACACAATTAATTATGGTAGCAGCTCATCCTTCCTCTCACAGATATTACAGAAGCACACACCCACAAGTCCACTCAGATAAGCGAATAAACTAAAAAGGTGTCACTTCTAGTGCAAACTGAAAAAAGGAGAGGTAGGACCTTTTCCACCCTCGGTCCTAAACGCTGAAATTCCCTCCCTCTCCCCTTAAGAGCTGCAGCAAATTTCCTGAAATTCAGGAAACAATTAGCTGTTCCCCTAATAGCATGTGTAATTGGACTGGATGATAAAAGCTACCATCTTGTGTCTAGAGACTCTACTCTGAGTGATGGTGTGCAGTATGAATACCTAAAACAAATAAATACAATTCTAAAACTCCTCTAGATGTAGTCTGTATTCTACATCTTAGATCTTTCATTGCCTGCCTTGTCTGAAGCAAGGATTGTGCTCTTGATCTTGCAAGATCCATGTTTTTTTCTCAGACTCATCATCAGACTTTAGACACAGCTAGGGTAGTCCTCTCATGAGTCTGCAACGGATACTTTTATAGTTCCATTATGTTACTCTAGATATTGAGATGATTAGAAGGTTATAGATTATCACCTGAAAATTGAAATCTTAAACCTCAACAAACACTACAATAAACCTAGTTTTAACTCTGGCTTTTCACTGTTTGCCAGCACAAGAATAGCGATACCACATTTTCCATCATTTAATCCACTCCACTGCGTTAGGGCATGCAATCTAATACACCCATGAACCTTCTTTCCACTTCATCCAAAGATGTAGTAATAGTTACTGTACATTTCAAAAGATATTTTGGACATGTAATCCATACTTGTGTGTTTATGTTGGTGTTTCTGTAACACAATAAATACTGTTTGTTAACAACCTGAGATGCTGATGATTTTTTGTTGATTTTTTAGGGAGATAAATCATGACCTAAGAAAAATGCTCTGGAGGAAAGGGAAAATTTATGTCGTTGTTGCTGTGCCTTTTATTGAACAACAAGGAAATGGAACCAAGGAATGACCACACTTCTGCAGCCTCATCCGAACAAACATTCCTCCGACAAGAGGATTCAGACTTTCTGCCCTCCGTGAGTCTTGCTGCAGTGCTCTTCCTTATATTTACCCTCGTCTCTACTCTTCTTCTGTATTCTGCTGCACACCAGGAACCCATCAGTCGCAGCAGGAGAGTAATATGGTCCAATAGGTTGATCTCACAGGACCACAGACTTGAGAAACTAAAACTGCTCTTCCCAAGTCAGACAGAAGAAACCTGGTGGACTCTTAAGAGTGGCCTGAACCGGCGGTGGCTGATGGAAAAGCCCTCAGGACAGGTTGACATCCCCTTTATTGCCATTGCACGTGAAGGTACCACAAACTCTCTCCTCTGTCTTACAAAAAATATTATGTCATTGCTATCAGCAGTGGAGCAAATCCCATTTCCTGTCATCAGAAGTCAGCAGGATGATCCAAGAAGTATCTACTTCCGCAGGAGACCAGGTTGCAACAGTGAATTTCCAGTCTTGGCTATTGCAGTTGTTGTAAAGAGAAAGGGTTTTGCGCCTTATGGAATTTATCAGGGAATACATTGTTCCCGCGATGGCGGGTCCAATCTATGGAAGTCCACGTTAAGCCTGAGGATAGACCTGGAAAACGTTGCTGACCACATGATTCACAACTTGACAAATGGCATTGCCTCTGAAATCTTAGCCAGCATCAATATAACTGGAAGGGTGCCGGACACCTTTTCTTCAAAGTCAATGGGGAATCTCCCCATTCTGCACATCAATTCTGAGTATTACCTGGAAAGAGGCTTTGTTTGCTGATGGTGATAATCCAGAAAGCAGTACCCCATCTTTCAAGCAGTTGAATTCTTGAGGCAGGGGTAACATTTTAATTCTGAACTTGACTCCTTATCAATGTGAAAAAAGTTTCTTTGACAAAACAATAGTATCACAAGCACAATATGGTGGTTCACGGTGGTGTTTGGTTAAATTCCTGCAAAGATGCTAACAGCTGCATTAGATCTTTGACTTGACTGGTGAGAAATGAAATGTGGGTGGTGGCCACGTGGAACAAAAGCAAGTATTTGGAAGAACGAAGGGATATAGTGCAGCTCTAACGCTTTGTGATATATCTTTTTAATCTATTGAAAATGATGGCACACAAGGATCTCACGTTTCCAAGGTTGCCAAAATGAAACATGTGGCTAAACGGCTCTATTAATAGAAGAAAGACTTGAGAGTGCCAACCTTTGCTTGGTTAAAGTGACTGCAGTCACCTCCTCCATACAAAAAAGTAGACTGGTATAAATCAGAATAGGCTATGGACTTGGGCGACGATGGTGCAGGAGATGCAGACTTGATCCTAGCTAATCCTAGAGGTTCTTACAGGGAGACTGGCCTGATATTCCTAGAGAATAATGATGAGGATGTGGGATTAGCAGAAATTAAGTCTTGCTAAATGAAAGTAGATGCGAAACAGTTAGATTATTTGATCTCAAGTGTGCAGTGGCCAGTTTAGTCCATATATATGAAAATGGAATCTTAGATACAAATTTGTCAATGTATAAAAAGATCTGGAAGACAGTTCAAGTTCCATGACACCAGGGGCCTGGAAATAAGGAGTTGTTCTATTACAGAAGACGGGTGCAAGAATGTTCTGATGTAGTTCTAGGCCTATGTACGATCAGTCTGCTGACGGACAATGAAGAATACCAGTGCTCGCCGTATCGTAGCGCTTTTTTTTTTACCCTCTAGTTGTCTGTGTTGCTTGTTCCCTCCCTCCCTTTGTCCATGTTTCCTACACCCACCCGATATCGGGGGAAAAAAACCCTCTATGACGTGTTCAGAGTTGGCCATACTATTCGCAGCATGGCTAAAAGACATTGGCACAGCCACAAGTTATCACGTAGTCTAGCTCAATTGGCTTTGCCAATGCTTGTTTCACATTATGTGAGCCAGAGGGCATTTTGCCTGGAACCACATCTAACACACACACACACACACACACACATTAACACACACACACACACACACACACTAACACACACACACACACACTAACACACACACACACACACTAACACACAAACACACACACACACACACACACACACACCCCCCCCCCACCCCCCTTATCCAAAGTTGACAAAGGTTTGGGCACAGAGACTAAAAGAACCGGGATGCATTAGTCTCTAACACGTGTCCTGTCTGATGATCAGAAATATTGATCCTGTTTATGGCCAACCCTAGCTTTGCACCGTCTGTGGGAGGAGTTTACTCAGGGATACGAACAAATCCGTGTCACTGGGACACCTTGTATTCGGTTTTAAGCTTCCTTCCCTTTTACAACTCGTTCTTCCCAAGTGTTCGTATAATTGATTCAATCAAAGCAACAAAAATGGCCGCTCCCTGAATACACAAAGATTGCTGCATCAAATGTCAGGCTTGGAAGCCGTGCCTCGGTGAAAGTCCATCTCATCCCAGAGTGTTGATG
Organism: Calotriton arnoldi; assembly: GCA_963921515.1. Taxonomy (NCBI): domain Eukaryota; kingdom Metazoa; phylum Chordata; class Amphibia; order Caudata; family Salamandridae; genus Calotriton; species Calotriton arnoldi. The sequence continues at coordinate 90,789 of CAWUFW010001240.1, forward strand.
CTGTAGAATGGGGGCACTCATAGCTGCTTCTAGGATGTTGTAACGAATGAGCCAGTCAACCATGTGGCTGCATGAGCAACGTGGCTATAAAATCGATGCGTCACGAGTTCATAGAAAAAGTTAGTCTGAAGTGTTAGCAGTGAATTTTTAAATCCAATAAAGTGGTTCTATTTTTCATTTCCTTTTCCTCTTTTCTGTGTGTGGTAACACGAGAGCATTTTATTTGTGCACTCCACTCTGAAAACCTATACTCAACCCGTTCTGATACAAGAGGGGATGGCTGAAAACTTCAAACATGGCTGTGGATAAATACAAATATTACGGTAAGAACGTGGTAAGTCTAATAGAAGATTCTGGCCTTTTGCGATATTACATTAATATGCGTGTCAGATCTCATAGTTGCTAGTAGGTGTTTCACTTTTTTAGATTCAAAATTAAAAAGTTTTTGAAACTGATTGTTCTAATGCAGGACCATTTAACTCTCAAATAGATGGACACTATACATTCATCTCCCTCTCCCATTGGCTGAAACTATGATCAACAATTCGAAAGTTCTCCTTTACCCCATTGACAAAGTTTTTAATTTCACCTCTAGAACATTATTCAACTTTTCTTGACACTCAGCCACATTGTCCTGAAAGCATAAAGTGGGGTGACTTTCAGCCGGAAGCAGAGCCAAGCACTAAAGGCTCGTGCTTGTTTTTAGAGATACAATGCTGAGCACCACGACCCCCAACAGGCGCTCCAGTGTCCTGACCGAACCCACTTTCTGCTCTCGGCTTGCCTGCAAATCCATACAGTAGGCAAAGACCCTCACTTACTCACAACCCCTAGTTACTAATGCCCCCTGTATCTGTAACTCTGGGGGGAGGGGAATACCCAGGCCCTTCTCCAGGTCATCATAATGGGCCGTAAGCGTTTCAACTTCCACAACACACCTAGAGGAGGGCGAGCCAACAGATTTACAGGAGAGCCCAGCCAGAGCCGAGGCAAAGGTCGGCTCTGGCTCTAAGAGCCGTGCACGAGCCGAGCCCTGAAAATATTTAACCTGTAAATCATGCACCAGACATCATGTTGGAGTAGCACAAGTTCTCTTCAAAATCCAAGAAAATTGTTTTTAAGCAAGCAGAAGCTATCGCTTCTGCTTGCTTAAAAAACAATTTTCTAAGTGCGCTTGGGTATGTGTCCGCTCGTGTGCCAAAACGGTGCGCTTTTTCATAGCCATGCTGCACTGGGAATTCAGGAGCCCTAGAATATATCGGTAATCCTTTACCAAGATGGCGCAATTTGTGTGCTGATGCCTTCATTCGTGCATTCAGGACCGTCAGTGCATTCGTTTTGTATGTTTTTTTTTTTAACGGAAAATTTTGCACGGCTAACACAGCAACAAGATTAATTCATGCAGTTTTCTCTAAAAGCCTGTATGTATATTCCAGGATAGGCTTTTACTAGAATGAAATATCGGCATCGTTCACAAATAATTCGAGTTACGAACAACACGTGAACAGTTGCCTGACTCACTTGGACTAGGAAAGTTCGGCTAAAAGGAGGTGTGTCGCAGTTAAAGCGCGCGTCTTATCTACAAAGATAAACCGGATTATATCTGCCCAGTAGAGGAGAGGTGGAAAAGTAGAAAAACCTGCTTTGCATGCGCGCCTGCTGCCGCTCAATAATTACCGTGTAAACCAGTTTCCTCCTGCGAAGTACACGCAGTGCATAGTGATGAAGGAGATTTGCATTTTTAGGTCTGGCCAGGAGAAGCATTAAGCCTTTCAGAAGAGTAGCTGCACGTTAAATGCACTAGGGCCTCAAACAGAAATAGTTCCTGGAAGTTTATTAGCAAGTCTCCGAGAAAGGGGATGTTATTAAAAGAGAAGGAAACTCGAGAAAAAAAACATCTGGGCCTGTATTACACATGGGGCACACTGCCCTGGTGTGCACCACAACACTTATTTAATGCGGAGCTCACCAGGACATTGACCATAGCTGTTACACTGAATGTGCTTTTCCCAGTGCAGATCCCAACTGTAGTAAGACTCTGGTACTAGGGCAAAGTGTTCTGTAATTTGCATGGAGCCACGTTCCCATACAAATAAGGGAAAGCACCATTGGGATCATGCCGGCACACTTTTGGGCCCAAATTTATTACAAATCATGCAGTGCAGCAAGTTGCGATGCTGCGTTGCATGAATGAGAGGGCAGAACACGGCCATATCAGCTAGGATGTGGTGCTCTGCTCTCCCTGTGCTAGTGAACTTTTGGCTGCCATGCACCAACCCACACACCCTTGTGCCATACATAACGCAAGGGTGATTGCGTTTTGGTAAGCTAGTTTTTTATATAGGAAGCGTTCTCTTCCAACACAAAAGGTATACTTTAATGCATTTCTCACTTTTCATGTGTGCTGTAGAATGCAGCACTCATGCAAAGAGGGAAAAACGAGGAGGAATGAAAACATGTATACTCGTCACGCCTGCCTCAAGGATTTGTAGGATTTTGGCACCAATCCGTGTGTACAGTTCTTTGTGCATCAAAACCCATGGGTGGTTGCATGGAAACACCCCCTTGATGCAAAGTAATGCAAGCCAAAGCATTTCACTGTCCTTCTTTTGGTTACAATCAAATGCAAATCGTGATTTGCGTTGAATTATAAATACCACCACTGCACTGTATGTCTGATTTGCGTTAAAAAAAGTAACACAAACCGAAGCACAGTGTTTGTAAATCCGGGCCTTAGTAGCAGTTTGATCTGTATTAGACAAGTGGCCACTCGCATATCTACAAACACTTCAGCAATACCAAAGTGCCGTTGGAGCACTAAGATCGGGCACACATGCCTATTATGCCCCTCCCTCCCCAGGGCACTTGCTGTAATAAGGCCCAAGATGGCAATGTAAAGCCTTACAGCTAAATTTTCGATAAATTTGTGAAAGACCTCAGACTTGCACTACTTCGCATTTGTCGCTACTTCGACCAGAATGTTTCTGCTTACTTAAAGATCAGTGGAGCACTCTTCAAAAATATCTGCTTCAATCCTCGCTAGCCATACAGAGATCTTTGCTACTACACGTTATACTTGGGATCAAAGCTCACCGTGACTCCTAAGTCTTAGCAAACAAGCAAAAGCTTAGGATTCCTGTTGCACATAGAAGTTTGTCTTTAATTGCAAAGTCAACTCTGAAATCCTTGGCTCATGATATGAGCCATGGTAGTAGTGGGGAATTTTGTTCAAAATGAATTATGGCAGAGAAACCTACCTCATTTTTCATACCAAACCCTCTGCAGATTCCAAAAAGTCAACAATTGCAGTAAAGATTTGATCAGAGGAGAAATCTGAGAATCCAATGAACAAACCTTCAGAGCTCTGCAAGGATCCTAATTAAGCAGACCGTGATCTTCTCACCATTCACAAACTCCATCCCTGCCCCCACTAATTAAATGCTACCGATACAAATCCTGAAGGAAGTCTGAAGGCATCTTCAAAACAACTGTGCAAGACTTGGTCCTCTGCCATCAGAATAGAGGCAACACCCTGCTCGGCAGTTTTCCAACTACTCCCTAGCACTCCTGAAAGGTATCCTACATACAGCAGCACAACTTATCAAGGGCTCAAAGAAATTCAACCTCGTCAGCTCCATGTTAAAAGACCTACACTGTTTCCCACTTACAGCTTGAGTCACCTTCAAGTCCAGCAGCATCACTTACAAAGTCCTCAAATATGAAGACCCTGCTTACCTGGCAAACAAACTAGCCATGTCCAGAACCAGGAGCCTGAAAATAGCCAGTTTGACGTCAAAATGTTACAAAAAGGAAACAACCAGAAGTCAAACCTTCTCTGTTCAAGCTCCCAAGATCTGAACAGCATCCCTATCGACATCAGATGAGTACCAACTCTCCTACAATTCAGAATAGCTGAAGACACACCTCTTCAAGGGGCACTACCTGACAGTTTACCATTGACCATCCTCCAATTATTATATACTCCCAGGTGGTCATTTTCTCTGTTGCTCTCAAGGTAAACGTGTGGTTTACAAATGACAACATACACATTTGTACATATGACACCTTCTTGAGATATTAGGGCCACATTTAATGTTTGACAAGTGGCACTTCAGGTCAGTGGTGGTCCTTGGCTCCCCTTTTCTGATTTTTATGGATCGCCAGCCATTTTTAAAGATCCCTACCTCCAGTGTGGGGATTTCAGATCATTCACTGCATCTGCTAGTGTGGCAGACCCACTGATAAATGAACGCCTCAGATGGTGTTTGCTTGTTTGTCCAATTCCATGTTCATTTTTTGAAACCCACTCCCAAAGAGGGTTTGTTTTATATAAGCAAAAACAATGGCCATGGAATAAAGGAAGATTTCTCCCTGTGAGTCTGGGCTGTTCTTTGCTTTCCCTACCCAGGTTGTTCATGCCTTGCTTGTTGGACATGGGCAGGGAAATAATTAGTGGTAGCTCTACCCAAAATAGGGTGGGCCTACAGGCACCATAAACTGGCAGCTCTGTAGCAGATGGCTCACCAGATTGAGGGTAATAGAAGGCAGAGCCAGCTGAGGCTTTGCCGTAGGAAACCCTTCTGTTACCAGACATTGAATGAGGCAGAGAAGCACAAGTTTGCAGGGGGAGGTACAGCAAAATCTATGGGATTTCCCATTCTGCAAAGCCCTAATTGAGGACCTAGATATGGAACTGATACTCAAATATTGTATGCAAGGCAGTGAACAACCCACACTCAGACAAACCATCTGCTCTCAAAAAGAGACCTGGAATACAGAGAGAGAAAAACACAGACATTTGCACAGACACGGATTACTTAAATATGTTTATTTGGTATTTCAAAACTATAAAACAGTACAATATATATATAAAAGAACATAAGTAACCGAAACAGCTACTTCTGAGGTTAAACAGCGATTTCCTCAGGGGTTCCAGCCACCATATGCCCTTCTGGGGATGGATGCAAGTCATTAAAATCGTTAAAACCCAAAGCTTTAACCATGTCTTATAAACACTGCAACTGACTGACTACAACACCACCTGCCACAGTGAACAGACTGTGAAATAAAGATAATTATTTCGAACAGAGATAGACCCTATGTAAAACCAATTACATTTTGTGCCCATTGTTGGAGCTGACCCTTTTTGCAGGTTTATCCCCAACCTTTTTGCCTCCTATTTTTCTGGCTTTAGGACTATGGGCACTTTACCACTGCTAATCAGTGCCAAAGTGCATTTACTTCCTGTGTAAATTGTGATTATGATTGGATATCCATGATTGGAATATTTGATTTACTGGTAAGACCCTAGTAAAGTGTACTATGTGTGCCCAGGGCCTGTAAATTAAATGCTACTAGTTGGCCTGCAGCACTGGTTGTGCCACCCAGATGAGTAGCCCTGTAAACCTGTTTCAGGCCTGCCATGGCAGTGTCTGTGAGTGCAGTTGTAAACTGCCATGTCAACCTGGCAAGTGCACCCACTTGCCAAGCCCTAACCTTACCTTTTGCTACATGTAAGGCACCCCTAAGGTAGGCCAAAGGTACGCCCATGGGCAGGGTGAAGTGCATGTGAAAGATAGCACATGTACTGGTGTGTTTTGCATGTCCTGATAGTGAAATACTGCCAATTTAGTTTTACACTATTGAAAAGACTAGCTCTTCCATAGGCTATCATTGTAGCTGCAGAACTCAGAATTTTAAAATACATCTTTTAGTGAAGATGGTTTTTAAATTGTGTGTTTGAAAATGCCACTTTTAGAAAGTGGGCATTTTCTTTCTTTACCATTCTGTGTGCCTCTGCCTGCTTGTGGAACCAATGTCTGGCTTAGACTGGCAGGGGCTGTTTGTGCATGCACTCCAGAAACTCACACTAAGGGAGCTGAGGTGTGCCTTCATATCCTGATGGGTCTTCCTGAGCTAGAGAGGTGGGAGGAGTTGTCACTGACACCTGAATAGGGCTGTGTCAGCCTTTCACAATGCTGTCTCCACCCCCTGTAGGGTGGCTGCTTCAGGGAGGACAGAACTGGTTCTAGTAAGCAAGAGAGTCTTTCTTTGAAAGCTGCACACTTCATAGGCTGAAAGTAGTAAAAGTAGTGGGGCCCTGACCCCAGAACTTTTCAAGAGGACCCTGCCAAGAAGAAGAGCTTTCAGGAGGAGTACTGCCCCTTTGCTGTGTTTTGCTTTGCTGGGCGGGCCTGCAGTTGCTGCTTCTGTCTGTGGGTAGTGGAAAGGACTGGACTTTTACTTTGCTGTTTCCTGCTTGAGAAGATTCTCCGAGGGCTTGAAGTAGAGCTTGCATCCTGTTAAGAAAACTCAGCGACACAAAGATTTCACCTGCAACATTCTTGAACTCCACTGCTGGGAGTTCTGACCTGCCTTGAGGTGCCAAATCCAGTGTCGGGCCCTTGGAGGTTGTTCCTGCTGCAAAGAACTGCTTGAAGACCTCAAAATCGGTGCTTTTCCCTTCCAGCGCCTATTTTTCCAACGCTGTTTGAATAAAGGGGGGTTGCCCCAATACTCCACTCGCACCTGGGCAATATAAGCAGCAAAACAAAAATTGATGCGGCGGAATCGATCAGCAAATATTTTCAATATCTGAAGGAAACTTAAATTAATCCCTCAAGTGGAAAATAATATCCTCAAGTAATTTGTCTTATTGAGAAAACGCACACACCGGTACGTGATCCAGATGTTTGTTTCTATATGTATATTTGTCTAGATGCAATAACACATGGAATATCTACACATACATTGAACAAAGTGATACATATAATATATACATATGAATTCAAAGTACATAAACCATCATACATTTTCTTATACAAAACAAAAAGAATCCTTGTTACCCTAATTTCATATGGGGCTGCGAAAGACTAACAATTTTTTTAAACAAATATGGTTCGCAACCCGTAGTGGAAGGAAAGCCCTTGGGCCAGCACCAACCCGGGGAAATGTATATCTAAACCCCTTTCTATATTAAGTGATGCTGTATAATTCCTTTTGGTGTAAATCAAATTTATATGGGCTTCTCTAATCTGTAAGGTCGACGCGTTTCAGCCCGTTTCGTCTGGTCCTCATCAGGACTGGGGCACAAAGGAAACCTTCACATAACGCCGATAGTTAAACGTCAATCGGAGCAGAAATACGGCACGAGGGACACAAGACTGCTGTGTCGCAAACAATTCTACTTACAGCTGAGTAGTTGATAGTATATATTCCCTTCGGCAAATCTTTAGTTGAAGGGGCTGAGGGCGACTCCCCCAGTATCTAATTTCCACCTTGGGAAGATCGAGGCAGTGAATTCAACGACATAGATTCCTCTCCGGCCGAATTGTTTGAGCGCCAAATCGCATGTGCAGGAGAAATTTCCACGCACCGCCGCCGTGTGGCTGAAGAGATCGACGCAGCACCTGCCAGCTGCTGAATAATTCACTGCATGCCGAGTTCAGCGCACCGTGTCTCCGAGGTCCGAGACCCCTGCACTGACTCCAACACAGGCCCTGTTGTGCGGCTGTTAAGATTGATGCATCGTGGGTCCGCGGCTGAAGAAATCGATGCAACACCTGTTTTCCGCCGCCACATCGACCTATAGCGTGTTCGGATTTCCACGCATTGCCCCTGTGTGTCAAGGTTCTCTGACGTATCATCCGCAGACCAGAACCATCTTGGAATCGACACATCACTTACCCCTACAGTCCAGGTTTGCCGCATTGCCTGTCCTGCATGCAGCAGAACTGTTGCATCGCCCCCCCAAAGCCTCAGAAACTGACACATCGCTGTGTTTCCCGATGCGTCCCTCCTCTGCGGCTGTTTCGCATTGTGGATTTTGATGCATTTAAGGTACTTTGTGTAAAACTCACACATCTATAGAGTTCTATGGACAGAATTGCTTGAAACCTTTTAAAAGCCATATTTTGAGTTGTGCATGTTGGAGTTTTGTCATTTTGGTCTTGTCTGGTTTAGATTGAGATACTTTATTTTTCTAAACTGGTGTGGTGTCCTTTTGTAGTGTTTTTACTGTGTTACTGTATGTGTTATGTACAAATGCTTTACATATTGCCTCTGAGATAATCCTGACTGCTTGTGCCAAGCTACCAAGGGGGTGAGCAGGGGTTATCTTGGGTGTATAATCCCCTTATCCTGACTAGAAGGAAGGGTCCCTACTTGGACATGGTGCATACCACTGCCAACTAAAGACCCCCATTTCTAACACCCATATTCAATTAGGTTGCCTAAGTCTCAAACACATTGAGTCTTACCAACTAGCTCAACATTTTTCTCAACTTAGCTTCCTTAATCAAACAGTAACACCTGCTTTCTTTTGGGCAATGACTGAATACACAACCCTCCCTGACCTTTATGGCACTGAGTCTATATGGAGACAAAACACTCTCCACACCAGTATTGGTTCCAAGGATGTGCTCCCTCCTCAGGGTCAACATACAAAAAGATGGGAGTCAATCGGCTGCTCCCCCTTGCAGCTCCATAATGGGGCAATGTAGGGTTGAGAACCAGAGGTTGCATCTCCACCTGGATCAAACCTTGTCACAAAAGGCTTTTACTGGATGGAACAGCTAATACAGGATGATTCAATCTGGCTATGTACAGAATATAGTCTAGGGTCTGACATGGGATTGGAAATACGTCCAGTTATCACATTGATTACAATGGGACTAGATGAAATACTGTCGAATCTTCTTACATCACCTATTCTCTCCTAGATACAGAAATGGGTGACACACAGAGGAGTTGTGGTCGCCTGCTGTTTACCACCCTAGCCATTTTTGAGACACTGAGGGCATGGCAGATAATAACACTGTGAGAAATTGGGCTGTTGGTTGAGGGCGGGTGTTAGAAATGGGGGTCTCTAGTTGGCAGAGGTAGGTACCTTTGTTCAAATAGGGGCCCTTGCTTCTAGTCAGGGTAAGGGAGATACACTCCTAAAATAACCCCTGCTCACCCCCTTGGTAGCTTGGCATGAGCAGACAGGCTTATCTCAGAGGCAGTGTGTAAAGCATTTGTGAACACATACAGTAATACAGTGAAAACACTACAAATGGACACCACACCAGTTTAGAAAAATAATTAATCTTTATCTAAACCAAAACAAGACCAAATGACAAAAATCCACAATACAGTATCAAAAATATCTTTAAAAATAGGTTATTCACTCAAATATAGCTTGTAGCAACACATAACTCCACTTGGAGTTATAACGACGTCGTGACCGGTGAAAGATCCCAAAGTACGGCGCCGACCGCAAGGTTCGCGGCGTCGGGCCCACAAAGAACAGTACCTTGGAAACGATGAAAGCAAAGGCAGTTCACGGCGTCGGGGAGGCGATGCTTCGTTGGCGCTGCATGATGTCGGTTCCTTACGACCCCAGGGGAGGTGAAGCCTCTGTTCCTTACTGCAGCGCAGGGGAGGCGAGACGACTGTTCCTTACTGCGTCGGGGAGGTGACGTCACAATGGCACCGAAGCCTCTGTTCCTTACGACGGTGCGCTGTCGATGGATTCGGGAGTCACCTACATCGAGGATCGACTCCGCGATGATGAAGTCGGCTTCGGAGTCGATGCGGCACGGCAGCCGGCGTCGGGCCTACGTCGCAAGTCGGAGCCGCGCTCCCGGCTTCGGTGCAGGTTACGGCGTCGCTCGCCGGCGTCGGTGTTGCAATTTCCTTCTGTAGCAACTGAAACAGCAGTTCCAGATGCAGGGAGACAGAAGGGGTGAAGTCTTTGTGTCCCTGAGACTGCAGAACAGGAGGCAAGCTCAGTTTCAAGCCCTTGGAGATCTTTTCTTCAAGCAGGTGACAAAGCAAAACAGCAAAGTCCTTCTTCTCCTTTCCTTGGCAGCAAACAGCCACTGCAGGCCAACCCCAGACAGCAAACAGCACAGGGGCAGTACTCCTCCTCAGCTCCTCCGGCTCTTCTCCTTGGCAAAGGTTCCTCTTGATTCCCAGAAGTGATCTAAAAGTCTGGGGTCTGGGCCCCTCTTTTTATACACCAAAATCCTTTGTTCTCTGAAGGCAGAGAGTGTCTGTACCCAGCCAAAACCAGTTCTGTCTTCACTGGTGCAGCTTCCTGGCAGGAGGTGGAGACAGCATTGTTGAAGGCAGACCAGGCCCATTCAGGTGAAAAGGAAATCTCCTCCCTCTACTGTAAATGCAGGCAGCCCAGGTCTATTCAGCCCAGCCCTGATTAATCAAACTTCTGGAGCCACTGCCCTTCTCCAGCCCCTGTCATCCAAAAGCCAGACATGCAATACACAAACCTAGCAGAGGCACACTGGATGGTTAGGCAAGAAAATACCCACTTTCTAAAAGTGGTATTTTCTAACACAGAATGTAAAAATCACCCTCACTAAAAGATGCACCTTAACATTCTGAGTTCAGGCATACTAAACTTTATTTTTCTATCTTGTTCCCAGGGCCAGTTATGTTTATAAGATGTTATAAACAAACTCCCCATTCTGTCCTATGGGAACACATAGCCTTGCAATAGTGAAAAGCGAAATTGGCAGTATTTCACTATCAGGACATGCCACACACATCAGGGCATGTCCTACCTTTCACATACAATGCACCCTGCCCACAGGGGCACCTTGGGCCTACCTTAGGGGTGACTAATATGTAGAAAAGGGAAGGTTTAGGGACTGGCAAGTGTGTGCACTTGCCAAGTCGACATGGCAGTCCCAGACTGCACACAGGCTCTGCAATGGCAGGCCTGAGTCACATTTTACACGCTGCTATTGTGGGTGGCACAATCAGTGCTGCAAGCCCACCAGCAGCATTTGATTTACAGGCCCTGGGCACACATAGTGCATTGTACTAGGGTCTGACAAGTAAATCAAACAAGCCAATCATGGAATCACTAATCCATAACAATACTTAACAAAGGGAGCCCCATCTAGACCAGCAAAAATGGAGTCCAACACATAGCAAAACACAGGAGGTAGAGGCAAAAAAATGGAAGGGAGACCCACGCCAATGGGACCAGGTCTAACAGCGGGTGTAAGCCCTTCTCAAGAAACAGTCACAATTCTTGTCAGGGTGAACCACAAAAAGTTACTAAATTAACCTATGCTTAACCCTCTGGTAGCTTGGCACAAAAGCAGTCAGGCCTAACTTAGAGGCAATGTGAAAGTATTTATGCAGCACACAAACAGTAATAAAGTAAAAACACAAGAAAAACCCCTCACCAATTTAGAAAAATAAAGTAACATTTAATAAACTATATGTAGGAAGGTGGAATCTGACTATATGGTTGCCCCCACTTTTTTCCTGGTGTTTTGCTGGTTTATGACTTAGTTGGACTGGGACCCTGGTATTCAGGGCCCCAGTCTATCTGCTTTCTCTGTAAAATGGTTTCCATGTGCCTTAGGCACATCTCTGATTGGAATCTGGAGTGCCCTTATAAGTCCCTAGTATATGGTATACTATGTACCCAGGGCATAGGTACCTCAGAGGCCTACCAGGGGCTGCAGCATGTATTGTGCCACCCCTGGAAGGCCATCCAAACTGACACCACAGGTCTGCTACTGCAGCCTGGGTAAGGTGGTGCATGCACCCCTTACTGTGATATAGGCTACCTATATCACTATATACATACACACATATAAACCTATAAGTCACTCCTATGGCAGGCCTTATCAATCCTGAAGGCAGAGTGCGTGGTTCCTATGTGAGAGGGTGCCCCTGCATGAGCACGGCCCCTCTGCAGCGTTCGGAGACCCTTCTCTGATGCTGTTTGTAGTGCAGCCTGACCATATACTCTTAAGCGCATTATAACCTCGCGTTAAATGCTAACTTTGGAATTGCTGCACCGAAACATGTTGTGTTTGGTGTCAAACATCTTGGAATACTACCCCCCCCACCAATTCTGGCGGCGGGGGTAGCATTCCACCCTTCTAGAGGGAGAGACATGTTAACCCTGGCTTGACCGGTAACTTCTTTCTAAAGCCCTGGCATCACAAAATGGATGCTGCTGCCACAGACCCAAGTCTGGCCTCCTGCTGCTGACCGAAACTCCGGCAGGGAGGCCTGGACAATAGGTTTCCTGTCCCAGGGAGGTGTGACCACCTCCCCAGACAGGATAGTGTGTATTGGGGCTGGGCGGGAGCACTCTCGGGTGCTTTTGAAGTCCTGCACTGGGGGCACATTTGGTGTCCCTGTGCATACCCCAGTTCAAACCGGATCAGGGGCTTGCAGCCCCTGCTTTGGCGCGAACTGGACAAAGGAAAGGAGTGTAGCCACCCCTCTGCCCTGACCCACCCATAGGTGGGGCCACAGAGTAAGTCCAACCCCTAAACTTAGTATAAGTATAGGAACACAGTCCTTAGGACTTTAGATTACCCCTGGACAAAACTCTGACACAGAATCCTGGACCTTCGACGCTCTACCACAAGATTAGAGGACTGAAGAATCTCCCTTGGGGTCAAGGAGTGACTCCCCTGCTTGGCAGGCACCAAAGAAGCAATTGTCCGGTCTGCATCGCCTAAGCTCCCGTCGGACGCCGAAGTCTTTGCATCACCAGAGGTGGATTTCCAGACTTTCCCGAGGCTGCCCTGAGTCTCCAGCAAAGCTGAGGCCCGTAGCTGTCGTGGGTAACGTGGAACCGTGACCCCTGGACACCGCACGCATTTGCAAGTGCATCCTCTTCTGGGTCTCCCACGAAGTCGTGCTTTGGGCTCCGAGTAGCCCTAGCCTCCAGCACCAACTGCACCGAAGATCAATGGCCTCCACTCCACGAGTGTCCTGTGAGCCAGCTCCACGTGCACCGTCTTGAGGCTCCTTCGCGGTCGCTAGCCCGTTGGCTAGTAGCCCTTCACGAAGGCCAATCTTTTTCTACTTGGGCTCCCTGGTTGCTCCAGGCTTGCCCTCACTTACCTTTGCTGGGTGAGTTCCTCAGACCTTGCTGGTCTGCATCATCGTCAATCTTCATCTTCATCGAGACTTGCCGTTGCCAAGGCTTGTTGGGTCCAATCCGGTCGCTGACACCTCAGCACTCAACAGACATCGTGTACCAGCCCGAATCCTGCTCCTGGTCGCCGACAACGCCTCCTGGACCTCGTGGCTGAAGAGTCAAGACGACCGTCAACCTACCTGAAGCACTCGACATCGGTGGGCATCTGCTCATCGCCTTCCTGGTCACTGGCTAGTGACCCAGACTCTGTCCCCTCTGCTTTCAGGTTCTTCAGATCTCCGATCCACCTTTGGATCCACCCGGACACTTTTCACTTGGTCGCCAGCAGCACTATGCAGCAGATCGCCATTCAAATCGACGACGAAACCCGACCCCGAAAGGCACCTATGCACCCGGCTTCCCTGGGTGAGGTAACAAGAGTACTCCGGTGCTCCCGTGGGTAGAGACTCTAGAACGACCTAGTTCTCAAAGGGTTTGCTCCAAGTCCTTCTTTAAGTGTCCCTTTTCTTTAAACTCCCAACCGCGACTTTCTCCATAGAAGTTAACGGCGATTCACGGCTGTGTTACTACACTGCACGCGTCCCCGTGGGTCCCCTGTGTCACTACCTTGTGTGGTTCCTTGTGGTCCAAGCACTTCTAGAGGCTCTAGGCCTAGTGTCTAGCTCAGTCGTGGTTCTTATACCACTTTATTGGTATATGGTTTGGTACGCCCCTAGGGCCCAAACGTGTATTTGTGCTATTACTGTGTTTAAATAACTTATAACTTATGTACTTCGAACTCTAGCCTCATAAAGAGACTAGAGGGGTGTGTTTAGTAATAAATACATATATTTTGAATATATACCTGGTGTGGTGCTCTTTCATTTGGTCACTCAAGAGATTATACACTGGTAAAACAAGCTGCTTTACATTCCTTCAAGACTTAGCCTGAAGGCTGCTCTCCATAGCTACCACTAGGATAGCTTTCAATAAAGGTTGTCTTTAACCTATCTCCAATAAGGGGTTGTTTGGACTGGTGCAAGGTGCCCACTATAATTAGTGGACAGCATATGCCAGGCCAACTTCTCACACTATTTGTCACCAAAATTACAGAAATCCAATCAGTAGAACCGGAGATATACAATTTCAAAGATTTATGGTAATTATGGTGCCTAAACGCACAAAGTGCTACTCGCTGTTATCTGGTCGTGCAAGACCATCTGAAAGTCACAAGTTCAGGCCAACAGCGATGGAGCGTGGGCTGAATGCAAGGCCCAGGTTAGTCCCTCTGAAAGAGTTACCTTCTCAAAGCGCAGAGTTCAGTTCGCTGAGGAGGAGGCCTCAAGGAGCAGAGTCCAAAACTTCAGGAGTTCTCCTTTGTTTTCAGATGAGTGCACTCTGATGACAGTCACTGGCCCAGAACCTGGGGCGGTACCTCCTGAGGATCGGGGACTCAGTCTTTCAGAGGCCAGCGGAGCTCAGACACATCCAGTTGCAGTTCCAGGCAGGTCCAGTTGCAGCAGGTCAGCTGGGTAGTTACAGGGAGACCGCTGGAGCTTGTTTTGTCCCTGTACCTCTGAACAGGAGGTTAGTCAGCTGACCCTTGGAGTCACTTCAGGTAACCTAAGATGGAGGGAGCAGGTCCAGTCTTCTCAGAGAGCAGGGCAGGGCTCAAGCAGCAGGGCAGTCATCCGGCAGCATGGCAATACTTCTTTTGTGGTATCACAGGCCCAGGAGTGTACTGAAAAGTTGGTCTGAGGGTTCAATATGTATACCCGGTGCCAGCTTTGAAGTTGAAGAAACTTGTATATTCCCCCATGTAGAAATGTGCTCTTTTTGTATGGTCATTCCACCACTTTTTGCCCCGAATCTTATGGTCATGACTGTGAAAGTGCACTGGAGCCTGCTAACTAGGCCCCAGTGCCAGTTCTCTCTCCCTAAAACTGATGTATGCAAATTGGTAACCCCAATTGGCAAGGACTTTAACCCCTTATAAGTCCCTGGTAAATGGTACCAGTGGTACCCAGGGCATGGGAATTATTGGGGTCACCAGGGCCTGAAGCACTGATTGTGCCACGTCGAGTTACCCAAGTAAACAGATGACAGGAGTCCTGCCACTGCAGACTACACGAGCAGTGAAAACTGCTTGAACTTGACGTTGTCCTCACCATGCGTGGCAAGATCAAAGCACAATTTTTAATATGTCAATCTCCCCTAAGGTAGGCCCCTGAGCCCAAGAGTGAGGGTGCATTATATTAAAGGTAGGAACATATATGTGCAAGCTTATATTTCCCTGTAGTGGCCTCTTTCCACATAAGTGATCAGGGGGCCATAGGATAACACGGGCTGGCACTCTGGCACCCCCAAAGTTGCCAGCTCCATTATGGTCCGACTGAAATATATCATGTTTGGTATGAAACAACTAGTCATGATTACTATGTCAGAGTTGATATGGCATGCACCCAGGTGGCTACCTTAGAGGTTGCCCACCTAGTTACTCCAGCCTTTCCTGTACCCTGGCTGACAGCCCAAAGCTGCTGCCGCCAAGACAGGAATCTGATCCCTCTGCCGCAAGGTGTGATCAGTCCCAGGAGTCAGAAAGACAGGCCTGGCCAGGAAGAAGATGACACCTCCCTCCCTGACAGGCTGGCTAGTGAAATGGCATATCAAGGCGGTGAGCTTCAAAGCTTACACCGCCTCGGATATGCATCCAGGTTGCCTACCAGAGGAGGAAATAGCCCTCCCCTTTACCCCAAGAACATTTGCTCCCGGGCAGGCAGAAAATGTATGTAGTCGGGAGATGTACACCCCCAGAAGACTAGCCACACCCTTAGGGTGGGCTACCTAGTCTGTACAGCTAAGGAAGGTTTCTGACATTTTTAAAAGTGGCCAAATAGAGGGTTCTGAGTAGCAAAGGTGACACAACCCCCCGGATGTGGTCCCCTCAGGACGGATTAGCCGCTGGGCTAGTAGCCCATTGGCAACTTGCACCCACACCCCAATGCCACTAAATCTAGAATTTAAGGGGCACCCCTGGCACTAGAAATTTAATTCAGCTTGAAGCAAAGGACAAAGAGACCAGAGTCTGACTTCAGTACCTGCACAAAACTAAAGCGCAATACTCTGCACCTGTGGCAATCACTCTGCAAGTGCATGGCTGCGACTCGTGTCGGACCAATGACCGGTTCCCCCAGACAAAAGGACCCCTTTGAGAGCCAAAGGCAACTGCAGACTTCCTTGGACTACTGGCACTAGTCCATTGCAGCCCGCAGGTAAAAGCACACCCGCCAAGGGATCGCCCAAATCCAGATGGTCCAGTGCAATGCTGGAAACATAGTCCTGACCTCCAGCAAGTTTCAGACAGCTAGCATTTTCTCCCAGATCTCCGGATGTCAAAATATCTTCTCACTGACCATACCGTTGCCAAGACTTGTTGGTTGCCAGTCTGGCTACCACTACCTTTATTCAACACTGTTACTCTAGGGAACTCGGCAGCACCTTCAACTGACCACCTCAGTGACCCTGTTCTCGACTTTCTGCATCAGTTTCCTCACCTGCACTGTCTAAACGGTAAAACTAGCACCCCCACAGGTCCAGCTTCAGCACCAGAGACAGCCAGGATAACTCTGCACCCGGTCCCTACAAGCCAAGTAAAATTCAACTGACTGCAGTGGACTGGTCCTGGGACCAGCATCGTCTTAACCCCCAGTGGGTTCTAAGCAATTCCACCGGCAAGTGACCGATTGTCACTAGTGCTTTTTACTATTGACCGCAATGTTAAAGTTCTGCAGTATTGAAGTGCACTAATTTTGTCTTCCAAAATCTATAACTCCCGTTATACTTATCCGATTCGGTTTGTTTTGGTATCTAAATTAATATAAGAATCTGCTTTATTTTTATAAATTGGTGTCGAATTTCTCTTGAGTCATGTATATTCCTTATCGTCCATGTTGGTACTCTGAAATGCTTAACACTTGTTCCTCTAGTAAAGCCTGACTGCTCTATGCCACACTACCAGGACTGAGCTAGGGATTAATTAGTTTGAATCCAAAGGTCCGATTTTGGGAATTTGTGTGAGTATTGAATAGTAAAGCATGACCAGCCTCACTATATAATACTCCACTTTCCTCCACTCCCCACATCTAGTTCTGGATTTTCTTCCCTTCTCTAGCCCTGGGTCTGAGGGGGCCAGCGTGACAATAGACTAATGTGAAGCCCTTTGTGAGTGTACTGAGGCAGCGCCTTTGAAGTGCAATTGTGGTAGGAGACAGTTCTGTCTCTCCCATACTGACAAGATGGCCCATCCTGACCACACCTAGCGCCACTTTGTATCAGTCTGGAGAGAATACACAAAGGTCAACTGCCAACTACACCTAGTCTTGTGACCCAGGATACAGGTTGCAGGCACCAAATGGTTCGGGCAAGAAAATGACAGCTTGCTAAAAGTGGCATTCTCAGAATTGTGATTTAAAATCTGACTTTACCATTAAAAAGGATTTTAAATTACATTTCTTTGGATCCCAAACATCACGTTTCGACCTGTACCGAAGCAAAAGCAAGTAACCCAATTTTATCCCATGAGAGAGGTAGGCCATGCAGCAGTTAAAAACAAATTGAAGAGTTTTTCACAACCAGGATATGTAAAACTTAAAAGTACATGTCCAACTTTTTAAATACAATGCTCTATGCCCCATGGGCTGTTTAGGGCCTACCCTAGGGGTCACTTATATGTACTAATACGGCAGGTTCAGGCCTGGCCAAAGTTTTTTTTTTGCCAGGTCGAAATGGCAGTTTAAAACTGCCTACAGGCTGCAATGCCATGCCCGAGACATGTTTAACAAGGCTACTTCAGTGAGTGACACAATAAGTGCTGCAAGCCCACTAGTAGAATGTAATTACTTACAGGCCCTGGGTACACGTAGTGCCACTTTACTAGAGACTTACCAGTAAATTAAATGTACCAATTAGGTGTAAGTCAATTTTACCAGGAGAACACTTTAGCACTGGTTAGCAGTGGTAAAGTACACAGAGTCCTAAAAGCCAAAACAATGGGTTCAGGAAACAGGAGGTGTGAAGGCAAAAATGTTTGGGGGGTGACCCTGAGGACCGGGCCAAGTTCAACAACCATCATATAAATACACAGAATCGGAATGGCCCTCCCTATTCAAAGTTCACAATTGAGGCGTGTGACTTTAACTCCAGGAACTCGGAGCCCGAACACTCCTTCATATCCCCCGTCGACTCCCAATCAAACCTGGATTAAAGAACTTCCATTGGCTCCCAGTTAGGGAAAGAATTGAATTCAAGGCCCTGTGCATTGCCCACAGGGCCTTTTGGAAGACGGGCTCTGCCATTAATCAATCATTGATTACCCCCTACCACCCGAATAGACAGCTTAGATCAGCATCTTCCTTCCTCGCCATAGTACCCAGGATAAAAAGAGCTAGATATGGTGGCCGCTCCTTTTCTTATAACTCGGCCAAGCTCTGGAACGCTCTCCCCCTCCATCTGCGGACAGAGCCCAATTTGCTCCCATTCAGTAAGCTCTTAAAAACTCTGCTCTTCAATAAATCTGAATAGTCTCTAACTGTTCGCCTGCACGCGTTGTCTGTAGCGCTAGGACGCCTTAGGGTAGCTATCGCGCTTAATAAATGGTCTTTTCATTTCTTTTCATTTCAACTCCTGGGAAACGAGCAGATTCTCAGGATTTGGTGTAAACTTGGCAAGACTAATTTCTTGATCTTTGAATCGTCAATATGGTTAGAACCGCTGCATGATACAGGTGCGCCAAGTGGCCACATTCACGGATGCAATGGATTTTGACATCCTTGGTGGTTGCTACACTGTGAATCCTTTACAACTGTAACTAAGCAGCCAAAAAGCAGCAGTGTGGGGTCGCGTAGAGTGAAGTGGCGTATAGTTGCATGGAGTTGAGTGGGGCAGAGTACTGTGGAAAAGAGTAGAAATGTATAGAGTGGAGTGGAATAGAGTAGAGTGGCATAAAGTGGCAGAGTAGAATGGCATAAACTGGGATGGCATGGAATAAAGTCATGTAGAGTGGCGTGGAGTGATGTAGAGCGGCATTGCGTGGAATGGAGCAGCATAGATTAGAGGAGTGGCATATTGTGGCCTAGAGTGGCATAGAGTGGAGTGGGGTGGCATAGAGTGAAGTGGCATAGAGTTGAGAGGTGTAGAGTGGCATAACACTTAGTGGTTCAGAGTACAGTGGAATAGAGTGGGGCGGCATAGAGGGGGGAGTGGCGCAAAGTGGAGTGAAGTTGGGTAGAGTAGATTAGAGTGGTTGGATTGGCGTAGAGTACAGTGTCACAGAGTAGAGTGGGGTAGAGTGGCATTGAGTAGAGTGGTGTGGAGTACACTGGAGTGACGGAAAATGTTGTAGAGTATAGTGGCGTAGAGTAGGGTGACGTAGAGTGGAGATGCGTAGAGTGCCATAGAATGGCATTGTGTTGAGTATCGCTTAGACAGGCTAGAGAGGAGTAGAGTGTCATAGAATAGAGTAGAGTGGTATAGAGTGGGTGGAGAGAATAAGAGTGGCATGGAGTGGAGTGGCGTAGAGTAGAGTGGCATAGAGTGGTGTGGAATAGCATAGAGTGGAGTGGTGCAGAGTGGAGTGTGATAGAGTAGAATGGGATGGAGCAGTGTGGAGTGAAGTGGCATAGAGTGGAGTGGAGCAACATAAATATGGAGCCACTTCCTTGGCTGCAAAGGGGCCATCTGCCTTGTCATCCACTATTTTTTATGGCACTTATGAGTGTCTCAGGCCGGGAGACTCCCCTAAACACAGTAAGAGAATGCTTCCACCCGCAGCTGTCAAAACCTGGCTTTGGCCACACCCCATGTCCCCACAGTCTGGTAAGCCTTGGGCCACACATCTTAAGTCACTATTCACCCAGTCACATACCTTGACACACTATGGGCTGCATTAGGTACCCATTTTCTCCTTAGGGAGATACTAGGGCTGGAATTTACGATTCCCATAGGTATCACCTGTGAGGTAATGGGATATAAAGTTGTTTTATCTCGTAATGTGGAATGACTTTCGGAGTCTGTAATACTGGGTCCAATTCTGCATGTTTTCCTCCTTCCGGTGGAAATAACATGCCCAGGTCCGCAAACATTTCACATCGGCTTGGAGCAGGTGGTAAATGCTGCACAGGCTTTTACTCTTGCTCATGTGTCAGCAAAAGGAGATGGGGCAGGTGGGAGGGAAGGTATTGTTGCACTTCAACTGGAGGTGGTTCTACTGCTTGCCCCATACTAAAATATAAGGATCGACGGACGGACTGGGACCGGGCACAGCACCTCTCACACCACACAGCACTTAATGCCTCTCATGCATGTTCATCACGCTCACCAATGCATGGTATATGCTCTGCTGCTGTCTCCTATGGCATGGATGTACTCTTCATCACGAAGATAAGATGATCCACACATCCTCTTATCCCATTGAGGAACCTATGCCATTTTGGAGTGTTCGATTAGGTAGAGGGGTCAAGGTCATAGCATAGCTAGATGTCCCATGCAATGAGAATATATATGATTTTACAGCACAAGCCTGGTCGGATGGCATTTGAGCACTTTATCACAGGCACAGAGAGATTAAGTGATTTGCCCAGAATCACAGGGCATTGAGTTGAGGCCAGATCCGAAACTTGTCCCACAGGTCTAAAGTCAGCAGCTCTAGCAACTAAGCCACGTTTTAGGAAACTGGAGAACCTAGCAATATATATAGTATGGGGTTAAAATTACCTACAAAAAAAGATACCAATCTAGAGTCTGTGTTGATAATGTGGCAGTGGATATCTGAAGTTAAGGCTAAAGACTGTCTATTTCTAACAATCCTGCAAAATTTAAGTTGTGCATTTATTTATGTATTTATGTTTATTTTTTAATTGTTCTGCAAAGTGCTGGCCTATTCAAGATGCCACTTTGTAGTTTTGATAAGTGTAACTAGCAGTTATTGGTTTCTCTGTCTAGTCTGGAATAATTTTCAGAGGTTGTTTGGGCTACTAAGGGAGATATTGTAATGTTTTGCAAGTCATAACTCGCACCCCAAATGCATGAATGTAGAGCCAGTTTTATCAGAATTTTGTGCTAGTGCAAAGTATTGATCCGGGTTCCTCTATTCAGCAAAAAATGTGGCTGAAAATTTGCCTAGAATTAGTGCTATGTGCTACTTTGCGTTCTTGACACAACCACCAAATGGTATTGAACACAAAGCACCATCTAATACTTTTTCTAGACAGGGCTTTGCACCAACAAAAATATACCTACAGGCATACAGTAGGAAAAAAGTTTTATTTTCTCCATACTTTTCACAGTTTACATGTGCGCTGCACTGTAGAGCACACCTACTAAGTATTAAAAAGTTTTAAAGTTAATCTAAGCATAGTATTTGATACTGGAATGGTATCCTTCCAGTACAAAACATATACTATACTCACGTACATGGTGTAAAGATGTGTGTGAGTCCCAAGGCAGTCATACTGTGCACTAACACTTCGGAAGAGAGTGGCAGCATCATATTATTGTAGATATGTATCATGACCCTCGAAGTGTCCCTCAGAGGATAGTAAGGTTAAACCCATCTTCTCCCCTTAGAGGGTTCCTATTCTCTGAATCAGTATCTAGGAGAGTAGGGAGCACCCATTCCAAAAAGGTGAAGATGGGTTAAAGATTATGGGGCTGATTCACAGAACAAATCTGAGATAAAATCCTAAACGTAATACTTTTGGTATTCACAGAAGGCATTTAGTAGTAGTAAAGTTAGGACTCCTAACTATTAGCTATTGTCTTTCATGATTGTAATTTCCACTGCCCTGACTTCTATCTCCTCCACATCATAAGTTTACCGACTCTCTTATGTTGCGTTTTGTGTCAAAGCCTAACAGGATGTCCTGCTGCCTCCCCTTCACACAATGCGGTTGCTGAGCCACACTGCGTGATATGATAGTAAATTTGCCCCTTACATTTTTTGTTGGTTTGCGTATGCATTGTTATTTAATGACATTGTGCTTTTAGCTGCTGTTATTCATAGGTATAAATATTTTGAGGTCATAAGCATTGAATTTGGTGTGTGTTATATGTGTATGGCTGTTTGTATTGTATGGCTTGTGGAGCTATGCACAACTGGCAAATTTCACTGTATTTTTTGGTGTTAATTTGTAGATATAAATGTACTTTAACTGTCTTTTTAAAGTGAATGGATATTATTATATAATTACCGCAGACATTCTTTGTGCATTCTTTAGACCTTTTTTGTGTCTATAATATATGCACTCAAGAAGTCATCTGATTAGTAATATTTTATTTTAGTTGATTGCAATTATATCAATAGGTTTACAGGACAAATTCTTTTTAATTTTGTATTTGAGGCAAGGTATGTTTAAAATGTAGGCTATTTGTTATATTTTATCAGCATGAATTATTTGCTTAGAGTTGCCAATATAAACATCAAGGCAGTTGTTAGAAAATGATGGTAACACCTGAAAACGTTTTTTTTGTACTTTTGGTGTTTCTATATATGTATATATTTGTTCATATTACATGGGTAGCCTTATTTTTTAGGTCGAGCCTCGAGTAGCGCGCAAGCGCTGCTCTGCGAGACTTATAGTTAGGGAGTTTGAAAAGCTGACCAGACTGCTCGTGCGTCATGGCCTTTACCTGCGGTTACGCGCGCGGTAGACATGTGTTTCCAATCATCGTGCCCAGACGCGGGCGCGATAATTGGAAAC
Organism: Calotriton arnoldi; assembly: GCA_963921515.1. Lineage (NCBI taxonomy): Eukaryota > Metazoa > Chordata > Amphibia > Caudata > Salamandridae > Calotriton > Calotriton arnoldi. Next base: position 113,445 of record CAWUFW010001240.1, read on the forward strand.
ACATGCTAGCCGTGCGGGGAAAAAGGCCATGACGCACGAGCGTCTGGTCAGCTTTCGAAAGCCCAGGCTGCCGCGCTCGCTCCCGCTGCCGACGTCTCTGCTGTCCAGCGCTTCACTTGTTTGCTTGTTCTCAAATGGGGACGCAGGGATTGAGAGCCGGGGCTCCTGGTTCGCAGTCAACAATGTAGGCGCTAAGTCACACCTTTCCGTCTCCCCTGTCACTATAGCTTGCACTCTCCCTTGGCAGGTATTCCCAGCAACTTTTCCCCAGCACCAGGAAGCGAGGGGGACATGCTTAAGGGCAGCCCCTTGAAGGAGCGGTGAACGAGTAGCAGAGGCTAGCACTCACCAGGCAGCATCCGTCTTTCATGAGCAGTGGTGAAGCCTGTGTAATCCAGTGAACATCCAGCTGTGCGCGGGATCACTGCCCCCCGTGCCTCCGCTGCCTGCTCCAGGATGGCTATTGTTGTTCCCGGTTGGTGGGGCTCGGCGAATCCTCCGGCACATTCCTGCCGCCGGGCTGCCTCGCTTCCTCCTCTGCCGGCTGGGAGGCAGGCGGGCTCTCTCTCCCCACCGGCAGGCAGCAGTCCCTTCCTTCCTGTGTGTAATCCAGCCTGCCCCCCGCCTCACGTGTCCTTAGCCTCCTCTGTATGCAGCCGAGCCCGGTGTGTGGCGCACAGGAGCACCCCACTCTGTGTGAAATCCAGTCCGACTGTCTTGCACAGACCCCTCCCTTCCGAGCCGGCCCTCTGCGTTTACGAGCCAGCCGGGCTCTGTGGCTCACAGGTCACCTCCTTTGGTGTGCTCAGACGAGCCCGGCTCCGTGGTGCACTGGTCCCTTCTCTCTCTGTGTAATGCAGCCTGGGGCCGGCTGTAAGTGTGTCTCTCACAGACCCCTCCCCTCCGAGGCAGTCCTTTGCCTCACATGTTGTGTCTCTCAGTGCACGAGCCAGCCCTGCTCTGAGACGCACAGATCTCGGTGGGTGTGCAGACCAGATTGGCCCCTGAAATGTGCCGAAGGGATTTTTATGGTTTTTCATAATCAATGTGTTGCCATTTCTATGGAAATACACATTGCTCCGGCAACATTTCACCATTGTTTACTCCTCAGATCAATCACCGATGTTCATTGGTATTGGCAAGGTCAAAGAAAATCGCTTCTATGTCGGCCAGCCTATTTTTTGCTAGCCGTTCCTTTTCTCCCGAGACGCACGCCAATAAACCTAACTGTACAAATGTCTCTCTGTGATCCCGGCGTCGCTCGTTAATCACGCGGGCCTCACTCTTGATAAATTACAGCCTCATAATGTGCCTTTGGCCACATTACTCCTCCAATAATTTCTCCGGATTCCGATCGGTTTGTTAGCTAGCGATTGATCCGCTGCAGGGAGCTGGCCAAGCCTTTCGCTGGGATGGACCCTTTTAACGCTCAAGAGCACAAGGCGCCACGCGCACAATAGAGAGGCCGGGCTGCCACCCCTGACACCCGCCCTGAGCGATTGCCCCATAAATTACAAGCCAGATTAAACAAGCATTGGCATAGCCAATAGGTCTCGCCTTTCGGACCTTATAAGTGTTTAGCCATGCAATTGTGCTGCATAACTAAATACTTATAAGGTCCCAAAGGCGAGACCTATTGGCTATGCCAATGCTTGTTAATGTTTGCCAGTGGTTTCAAAGCTCCTAGTTCACAGAAAAGGTCTTTGCTGTGAATTATTTCCCATAATTCACAGGGCTGACTTAATTTACAGGATGTAAGGATGTATAGCTCAGGTAAGTAAATATAAACGTTAAATGGATGCTTAACATAGCACTTCTTCTTTCTGTCAGTGATGGGGAAAAAACATTCACAGTAACGGTGCTGCTCTCTAAGCATTAATCATCACACCTGAAAACCTCACCCTTGCAGGCCGATCCTTGATGGTAGCATCCACCAGTGTGTGAAAATAAATATTGTAAACACTGAACCATGATAGCAAAAAAGTTACTGTCCTGCATTGCACCTTATTTTCTTTCTAAAATGTCTTTTTAAATTTATTTAGGTACTACATAGGAAAAGCATGAAACCCCGAAACCGGTCCTAGGATGCTTGTTTCCGGTCCAGGGAGGACCTGGCCTGGCAGTTTGGGCTGGACTGTTCCCATTGGGCGCAGGGTCAAGACTGATTTGCATATGGCTGGGTTCAAACTGGAATGGCATGGGGAGCAAAATAACGATGGATTTAGGCCCAGATCTCTGTACTGGGGTGAATGTATGACATTGTTCTGCATTCTGTCCATCGATTGTTCTTTTTGCATTTTTTTAATTACCTTCCCACATGCTTTGCTTTTAAATCTGACTTAATATACATTGTTGCATTAAACATTGTTGCATTAAATATTATCACGTTTTTCCCAATAAAAACACACTTTTATCAAAATACTTTTCTATCTTCTATGTTAGACAAGCATTGGCATAGCCAATAGGTCTCGCCTTTGGGACCTTATAAGTGTTTAGCCATGCAACAGTTGATGTTGTTGCACCAAGGATATTGTGCTGGATAAATAAACACTTATAAGGTCCCAAAGGCGAAACCTATTGGCTATGCCAATGCTTGTTATTGTTTGCATCTCCTGTGGATTCGATGAGGAACTCTTTTTTATGAGGGTTATGTAATAATCTGCGATTGATTTTGTGTCTCTAGTCAGATCAGGGTTGTAGCTTGGCAAGATTTACTGGTCTGGTTTTTGTTTTAGTAATGACTTTGTGGTTGATTCTTGATTCTTATTACGGTATGGTTTTCTGACTCTGACTCTTCCTCTTCCTTATTTTCTATGGTGCCAGTTTTTCTTTAAGTAATCTCTGTTCCCATTTTTAGAACAGACAGATTTAGCTGTGTTCTGCTGAAGATAGTGAGCTTTGGTTCAGCCCCATACTCATGATTGGGTGGATTTCTAATCTTCCCCGCTCCTGATTCAGTCTTCCTCCTTATTCTTTTGCTTGCCCTGCCCAAGGAGCATTTCAGTCTCGGTGTTTTGATTCAATGGCATGTGGCAAGTCTGACATCAGAATTTGAATTGCAGTACATATAAAGGACTGTTTTCGCCCCCCTCTTTTTCCCTAACTCCCACCCCACCACCTTCTCATGTTATTAAAAATCACCCCAGTGCCTGTTTACCTCTACAAAACTCTCGTTCTCTGAGTGCTGCTCTATCAGCTTGTGGACAACTTCAATTTTTTTTAAACACTCAGTTTGTATGCACATGTGTTCGTGGCGGGATATTTTTCAATGCATATTCTCCTGCTTTAAGAAAATCTGTGCGCTGTGGACCCATAGTCACCTTCACCTTAGAACACAGCTTTAAATTGTTTGAATCGGTGCCTCTATTTTCCTTATGGCTTGCTTTAACAAAACACTTGCCTAAAGTGTCACAAGAGAATTCTGTGGAAAAACTTACACAAAGTGTAATTTGTGTGTTTGACAAGACTACAACAACACTTGGTTTCATTTGCACATTTTAAATCAAAGACGATGGAAATGTGGAGAGAAAGAGTAAGTAGACTGTCTCTCTCTCTATGTGATGCTGGTGGTTTCGTAACAGATTTAAAACAAGCAGATGAGGCCACACCGGTGTGTTGTGTGACGAGTTTGTACAACAGGGTGGCGTGTGGGGAGCTTGCGCAAATGAGTAGGGTGAGCATGTTGGCACTGGCGCAAAGTGTGAGGGGCTCCCATTGATGGCAGTGTACGAGGTTTGAGCGGATTGGTAGCTTGGAGGGCGGAGCACGGACACATTGCACAGGTAAATTTCACTGCCCAGTAATCTAACTGGACCGTGGCAAACTACAGGCCCCATTGGTTTCAGTCTTCGATTGTCACTAGAATTCCATTAACTTTTCAAAAGTTTCTAAGCGCCAATAAGCATACCAGCTCACAGTATTTATTATCTAAACAAACTACCATAAATTATGCACTCTCTGTCTACTTCCCTTCTCAAATCTTTCCTATGGAAGACCTGTTAACTCACTCGCCCTTGCCAAAACGGCACCTCCTGTAATACACCCATCTCTATAAAGTTTGCATAAACAGTGGCCGCCATACTGGTTCCACAGCCAGCCCCGTGTCGATGCATCTGAGCCACTTCCACGTAGCAGCAGCCGCGCTTGGCACGAGCGGCCTGCCGCCACTTCGTCAGCACTGCATCTGGGAAGCTGATAAAGACAAGAGAGGAGCGGGGATGAGAGGAGCGGGGACGAGAGGAGCGGGGGCGAGCGAGCGCGGCAGCCTGCTGAGCTGACCACACGCTCGTGCATCGTGCCTGAAACGTGCGGGTAACCGCACGGAAAAGGCCATTGTGCACGAGCATGTGGTCAGCTTTCAAATGCCCACTACATAAAGTCTTCGCCAGAAGCAGCGCTTGCGCGCTACTCTAGGCTCGACCTAAAAAAGGGAGCTAAGCAAAGTCAGGATAAAAGGAATTAAATCTCTCAGTCAATGTAGCTGTATTAGGGTAATAACATATAAATTAGCCTTTGCATTGTAGTAATACATATGTGAACGCACATGTATTAGTTCACTTGTTTTAAGTAAAATGTTTTTGGTTCACAGTTATTTTCACTAGTATGAACTAAAAGAAGAGCAATGGGAACCTCTGGTGAACTACATCATCTTCAGGGCCGGACCCTGAAAAGACAAGAGGATAATATTGAAAAAGACACCCAGCCCAACTCGCATGTCACAGCTACTCAATGAATGCCCCATGCAATGTAATAACCTTCAACATTCTATCCACTGATGCCGTACACAATGTAATAACCTTCAACATTCTATCCACTGATGCCCTACACAATGTAATAACCTTCAACATTCTATCCACTGATGCCCCACACAATGTAATAACCTTCAACATTCTATCCACTGATGCCCACACAATGTAATAACCTTCAACATTCTATCCACTGATGCCCCATACAATGTAATAACCTTCAGCATTCTATCCACTGACGCCCCATACAATGTAATAACCTTCAACATTCTATCCACTGATGCCCACACAATGTAATAACCTTCAACATTCTATCTACTGATGCCCCATACAATGTAATAACCTTCAGCATTCTATCCACTGATGCCCTACACAATGTCATAACCTTCAACATTCTATCGACTGATTATTTAAAGAAGGAGAAAAAAGATTGTGGTATCCTCTAAACTCCAGTGGAACCGGTCCCAGTGAATATATTTAAGGACATCTTTCCAAAACTCAGCTGGCGTCCTGGCCTCAACAAAACATCTGTCATCCGGGCCTCCACAATTCATCCTGGCTTCACACAATGCACTTCAAAGTTTTAATGTAGTTACAAACAGATTATTTTTTTGCTGCTTGGATTTAACTCAATCTCTATAGGTTGTATAGTTTAAAGGCCCTTCAGCAATCATGTAAACATAATGAGTAGGAAGCTTATTTTCTTTAATTGGGCACTGTGCATCATTTCTTTTCAATGGCATATTGGCCTGGAGCTCAATTTCAAGACACAAATGGCAATGAGCATTGGCAAACCCAATAGGTCTGGCTTCTAACAGAAAGTGCCTGTATGTTACCATTCATGCAGTAACTCATCCATCCGTCCATGCATTTAACCAATTATCATTCATGCACTTGGTCAGTCATCCTTACACTCATGTATCTGTTCATCCACCAATTGACTTATTCTTAAACTCATCCATTGATCCATCCATCCATAATATCACACATTTTAATTGCCAATCAATGAAAAGGCACATTCAGCTACAAGACAGAAATATTGGCTTTACTACTAGTCAGGTAGGGCTGTGAGACTGCTTCCAGTATTGGTTGACTGCTAACCAGTGAGAGGGATGACAGTGCTGTCTGTAGTGTCTGACTGCAGTCTTTGAGGGACGTGAGAGTGCTTCCTGAAGTGTGTGATTGCTAGTTCGTGAGGGGTGTGAGTGATTCTGATTGTGACTAATAATCTGTGAGGGGTGTGAGAGTGCTGCCATTAGTGTGAGACATGTACTGTTTCTGTCTGTAATGTGACTTCTGTGCTGTGAGGGGTGTTGGAGTGCTGTCGTAGTGTGACTGCTACTCTCATAGGGGTGCATGAATGCTGTTGGCACAGTGATGGATAGGAGCGAGCTTCTTTGTGTGACTGCTGCTTTGTGACTGCTACTTTGAGACGGGTGTAAGAGTGCTGCTATTAGTGTGAGACTGCTAATCTATGAAAGGTATGAATGTGCTGTCAGCAGTATGATACTCCTAGTCTTTGAAGATGTGAGAGTACTGTTGGTCGTGTGAGACTGCTAGTGTGTGAGGGGTGTAGGAGTGATGTTGGTAGCCTATGACTGCTAGTCTGTGAGGTGTGTGAGAGTATTGTCTGTAGTGAGACTCCTTCTCTGTGAGGGGAATGGGAGTTCCCTCATGCTGTACTCTTTCTAGTGTATGAGAGGTGTGAGAGTGTTGTCTGTAGTGTGTTGACGAGTACTGGTGTCGCATTTGGGTCAGGAAAGCGCCTCAACAATGCATAAGTGTTAGAAGGTGGTTCCGACCATCTGAGCCGCCCAGATTATTCGCTTTTTGAACACCTAACTGTTGAGCTTTTACTGTGGGAGAGCCTCATAAGTTGGGACTCACCCACAGTGAGCTCAAGATGAAAGAGACTACATGTGGATTTTACGGGTGTCCCCCTGGTGAGAGTAGGCCGCTGCGCCTCAGCCGGAGTAAGGGGCACCGGGCTGGTTACATGCAGACACGTGTGTACATGCGTGTCCACCCATGTAGGGGCAGCGTGGGGGAGATTCCTGGTGTGCGCAGCCAAGGAGTAGGTACAGATAGAATGGTGTGGCAGGAATTATGCAGAGTTGGGTGGTAACATGGACTAGGCTTTATACTATGGGAAGAAACATGTAAGGGAAAGTCAGTGTGCTTTACTGTTTTCACTGAAGGAACACTCCATAATTCTCCTATGAAGATGGGGATCACATGGGGTAGTTTCACTTCCCTAGGGCCTACAAATTCCAGACACGCACCAAAGTACACTGTAACTTATGTGAGAAGAAGTATTCTGCTGAGTCCAAAGCCATATCTGTACTGCTTATGGGTCCTCCAGAAATGTCATATTCCTCTGACTCAGCTCATAACCAGAGCCTGGCTGGGTGTGACCCTGCCAGGCTGGATTAATGACCTTCCTCCCCAACCTGTAGCATTCCAAGGGCGAAGGTCTCCTCTCCAAGAGGGAGAGAAGGTGGGTGGAGCTGCAGGTTATCCATCAGCAGCTGTCACCTGGTGCCAGGCACCAAGCTGCTCTGGAGAGAAGGCAGCAAGGGGGGAAGGGGGCTTTTCAGAGACCATGTGGCATGAGACCCCTGGACGACGCCATTTTGAACTATCCCAGAGGCCTGGGCAGGAAGGAGGGAGCAGGGGCAGAGAGGTGATGTGTCACTGCCGGATAGGGCAGCAGAGCCTCCCTGCCAGCCCCCTCCAAATTCTTTTAAAAGGTCTTGCACAGGAAGAGGAGCTCTCTCTGGGGTGTGGTCTGCTGAGGAAGACTGGTGCTGGAGCCTGCCGCCATGGGCAGTTGGAAGGAAGAACCCCCTGACTGTCCCAGGACCCTGGATTGCGCCAAAAGGGGAGACTAGGTCCAGTGAGCAGAAGCCTGGGCCTCTGCGTAAGAAGAAGAGAGGCCCAGGAGGAGAGCCAGGTGAAAGGCTGGCGGCGGGAGCCAGTGAAGATAGCTCCCTCCTGAGTGCACCCTCTTGGAGACCAGGAGGGCGATGGAAAGTGCTCCCGATGGCTAGGGCTGGCCATCAGGAGCAAGAGGAGGCCAAAATGATGAAAATCGGCGACCTGGGGGCCGAGCTACGCCCCCAGAAGGTAGGCGACCTTTGACCTCCAAAGGGCCCGATGACGAAGCGTGTGGGGCTCCGCCACCGGTCTTAGATGTGCCCCCGGAGTGGGTCAGGTCCCGGGGGCTGCCCCCGGAAGAAGAGGAAGTCGGGGAGCGCCGTCGCGCTCCCCGTGAAACTTTACCAAAGGGGGGTGCCAGGAGCCCTCCCTGGCCCCCCGAAGGCACCGGAGGAGGGGGAGCACCGTCGCGCCCCCCTTGAACAAGTCTCGGGGGCCTGGGACCCCCAACTCTGGGCCCCGCTGAAAAAGAAGCCGGGGAGCGCCGTCGTGCTCCCCGTGAAGATCTCGGAGGCCTGGGATCCCCAACTCCGGGCCCCGGTGTCTGCGGGGAGGAGGAGGGGGGTAGTGCCGTTGCACTACCTTCCTGGCGGAGGAAGCCAAGCTGGGGAGTGCTGTTGCGCACCCCGTGAAGATTTTCCAGGGGCCCGGGACCCCAACTCTGGGCCCCGAAGAGTAGGCGGACGTCGGGGAGCGCAACCGTGAAGATTGCCCTAGGGGCCCGGGATCCCCAACTCCGGGCCCCTGGTGTGATGCTGAGAGGGGTGGGAGTGCCGCTGCACTCCACGCAACAGCGGGAAGGAGGGGGGAGTGCCGTCGCACTCCCCCGAGGCTTTGCTGGGCCAGCGGCAGTCTTGGTGTCTGCCCGCAGGAGCGGGCAGACCAGAATGGATGCGCTGGTTCCACAGCTGCACACGAGGGTGCGGGCCGGACGGGGAGCCGGCAGGAGCAGCCGGGGATGGGCTCCCCGAGCTGGCAAGAACTTCACCTGCCAGGAACGGGGCCCGGGTGGGACCGGGCCCCCACCGACGAGCCGATGCGGCGAGAGGCCGCCAGGAGTGGCAGCGCGGCTCTCCCCGGAGCAGCGGGCGAGCCGCTGCTCTGATATGCACGGGTAGAGCCTGGAGCGCCCCATAATGCCTTGCAAGGCATGGGGAACGCTACTCGTTTTGCCGTCTGGTGGCCTCCGGAGGAGGGGGTCACCACCAATTTCTGGAGGAGGTGTGGGGGGAGCTACAGGAGCACGCAGACTCCCCCCAACTGGAAGATTCGAAGTCCCTACCCTCAGTCTCTGGGGGACTGAAAAGACAGAACCCCTCAAGGGTGATTCAGTGCTTGTTAACTCTTGTTAGCTCCATGGCTGGAGCTTTAGTTCTGCAGCTGGGTCTTCACGGAAGTGTGCAGGGCTAACCTGGGCTGATTATGTAAATGATACCCCCTAGAGGGGGAAAGGTGAAATTGCGCAGTAGTGCATTTACAGGATTTTGTGTTGTTTAGGGACTGAAAGTCACATGTGTAATGTGAAGTCATAAGCAAAGGGGGGTTATGTTGCTAGACATTCCTGCTAGGGGGTCTGGCTGTGTATGCTTAATCCTGTGATTCTAATGGTGATGCCTTGTAGGGGCTTTAATTGCAATGCATTATATCTGTTATCAGCGATGATAAGTACTGTCATTTTAAGTGATGCCTAAACATGTATTCTTGCTGCTGCATTAGGTGAAGAACAACCCAGACTGTTAGCCACTAAGATGTAGAGGTGGATACTGTATGGTCAGTACCAGATGTTCAGTCAGGGTTGTGTCACCATGGCAGTTGTGCCCATTTTAAATGCTTGTTGAGATAATGGGGTGGGTCGCCACTGGGATGGTGCCAGTGGGCAAGGCCCTCGCTCCAGGTTATGGGCAACCTACTGAATTAGGGGGCAAGATGATGTGCATATATGGGAGTGGTGTTGGGTAGACCCCACCACCCCTGTGGGAGGGGTGGGAATGTTATGCAATGTCACAAAGTAATTCCAACAGCTTATGTATATTTGTAAATTGTTGCATAGCATGAGTAGTGTGTGTGTTTAATAAATGTACTCTTCCTTTTATAAAGCAAAGTACAGACTGGACAATCAATTATTGAGTGTTATTTCTGCGTACTGGTAAATGGCGATTACTAGCCCACACCACCTCCCTTGAGTAAGCCTTAGACTGCTCTGCAATGCTACCCTCTGAGAGCCAAGCGCTACAATGGGGTGTTTGGTTCCCAGTGAAGGACAAATGTAGTCATGTTATTTGTGCAGGCCTCACAGATACTGCCTCGTTTTCCAACAATAAGCACAATGCAAAACATTTATCTGATCAAATAAGCACTGAATACCATTCTCTGTATTCTTATTTTTTTCTGTCACATGAGTTCTGGCAGACAAATAGAGCGACCTCTTTCCAAATTTAACAAGCAATATTTTGCTTTGTATGACTTTACAACCAAGGCAAATTTCATATTTCTCGATTTCATTACCATTTTCTTTGAGAGTACGGCATAACATTGTCAATGTAATCTGTTCAGCAAAAAGTACCTTTTTATAAATCAACATTATTATGAGTTTGATTACTATTATATATGGGATAAAATATCCCCTGCCATACATTAAAAGGATATTACAAGTCCCAGAGGAGTTTCAAAACCATATAGAGGAACGAGGCCAAACTCTGAGGTGACGTGCAATATCCTTATCATGTACATTAAGGGGTACCTTATTCCTTATAATACATGGTCACACCATCAACTTTCTTACAAACCACTTAAAACCTTGGTGCGTCACTGTTCCATATGAAAGAGAGCATGTTGGCAAACAGGAAGACTATAAAAAGAGTCTCTAGTGCAAAATTAAACACATTAAAAACCTGTTAGATATTTTTTGCAAAAATATATTAGAAACCGTTCAATACAAGTCAGTTTAAAAAAATTAAATAAATAAAAGGCTGCAGTACCTCGGGATGTGTACAAACATGCAGAAAGATTCTATCTTTCTGTTATTACATAAGGAGTGCAAAAAATATGTTCTTTCTACTTGTCTCTGTAAGCTAGGAAAATAGTGCAGAAGAAAGAAAAGCAATGTTTAATTTTCGTTGCTTTAAATAGCTGCTTTGTGACCTAACCTGCCTTTCACCCTGGCTGCTGGCAGCAGGCATTGTAGCATTAGAACTTTACTGTAATAACTTACTACAGGTGAGCTCCAACGTCTTTTCTTCATAATCAGTGACTGGGTGCGTCACAAGTCGCCATTTATATAAGGGTAAAGTACCGCCTGCTGTACATAAGGATATTGCAAGTCACTGAGGAATTCCACAACCATATAGAGGAACAAGCCTGAATGCTAAGTTCATTTATAAGGTTATGGAACTCAGAGGTGACTTGCAATATACTTCAAATGTACATCAGGGGGTACTTTATCCCATATAATACATGGTCACACCATCACTTTTCCCACAAACCACTTAAAACCTTAGTTTTTAGGTCTTTCATATGAAAGTGTGAGCATGTTTGGAAACATGCAGAGTAAAAATAAAACCTCTAGTGTAAAATTAAACACATCAAAAACCTGTTAGATATTTGTTGTAAACAGATATTAGAAACAATTCAATACAAGTCAGTTTTTTGTTTTTTTTTAAACTGCAGTAGCTCGTAATGTGTAAAAACATGCAGAAAAATTCTAGTTTTTCTCTATCTAAGGAGTGCCAAAAATAAACACGTTCTCTCAGCTTGTCATTGTAAGCTAGAAAAATAGAGCAGAAGAAAGAAAAGCAACATTGAGTTTTTGTTGCTAAGCAGCTGTTTCAGTTATGCTCCATGACCTGACCTGCCTTTTGCCTGACTGCTAGCTCTGGCAGAAGGCATTGTGACGTCAGAACTCGACTGAAATAACTTATAATAGCCGAGTTCTGACGTCTTTTCTCTATAATCTTCGACTGCTGTGTCACAAGTCGCCGATTATAAAGAAATGAAAGACAAGCTACTATACAGGGATTACATAATCCCATGTTTTATAAAGAAATTAGAGGCAGGCCTTTATACAGGCATTGCAGAATCCCATGTATTATTATGAATATCATTAAGGAAACACATGTACATGCATAAAAACTACTCATCTAAAAACAAAAAAGTGTGTTTTCATTAAAAGTATATGTGCTTGTGTTTTCCACTAAAAATGCTATGATTTGGAAGCAAGAAGTCTAGAAAATGATTTGCTAACTCAAACATTTAAATATCAGACAAAAATGTTATTGTCCTAAGATACCTAACCTGTCACCAGGAACATAGCGCAGGCCCCAGTAGCCCATGAGCTGCAGGGGTGCCCCCAACCCTTCAGTGGCCCCTCAAACTTTAAGGGAGCTCCCATTCAGCCCAAGGCCAATGAACAACTGTGATATATGGGAGACTCGGGCCCCCCTTTACATTCTGTAGGGAAGCCCCATATTAGCGCATTACACCACTGCCTACCATACGTAACCACCCATACCTATCAGCTGTTTGTACCATAACTATCATACCGAACCACCATAACTACCATGCCTATTTACTATACTAAGCCTCCCTATCAAACCTAACATACTTACTCTATCACAGTGGTTCCCAAACTTTTGACTCCTGAGGACCCCCATTGAGTCACCACTGGAAGCCGGGGACCCCCAAGCAATTTGTATGATTGAAATTTCAAACATTAAAACACGTGCACACAAAACAAATACTCAAATTACTAAGGATTTTAGGGGCATATTTACAAGCCCCTATCGCCATGGGAACGTCACTTTTTGTGACGATCCCGTGGCGATAGGTGCTTGCCTTATTTACAAGGCAGTGTTAAGCCACTTAACATGGCTTAACACTGCTTTGTAAATAAGGCCCCCTTTCACGCAATGCTTAGCGTGAAAGGGGTGGGCAGTGGGTGTTGCGGTGGGCGTTCCACCGCAACACCCATTGATTTTGACGCTGCTCCCTATTTACAAGGGCAGCGTGAAATAGGATGCAGCGCCAAAATTAAGACCAGGGAAAACCAGGTCTTAACTTGGCTAAACAAGGAGAAATGCTTTATTTCTCCTCGTTTTGCTTTTTCCATGTGTGCTGCCTTGTGCAGCACACATGGAAAAAGCAAACGCTTGGATTGTTTATGTTCAGGAAGGTGACCCTTCCTGCACATTAACAATATTTTTTTAAAATGGCATTTTGTAACTTCCATGTGTGCTGCATTAAGCAGCACACATAGAAGTGACAAAACTACATTGCAATATTGTTTATGTGCAGGAAGGGGGACCTTTCTGTACATAAACAATCTTCCCCTGCACGCAAACACCCTGGCACTATGGGGCAAGGGTGCCTGCGTTGCCGCTACACTGCTAAGTGTAGCGCCAGCACGGGAGGAAATGCAGGGCTGCACCATATTCTTGTAAGTATGGTGCAGTCCTGCGTTTCTGAAGTGGCAGAGCGTTTCATTAAGCCAAGGAGGCTAACGACACGCTCCCCCACTTCTGTTGTAAATATCCCCCTTAGTATTTTATATTGAAAAAATTTGCAAAAAACAAAAAAATGTAATGGGAAGGTTGGTGCTGCATCTCTGTGACTAACTTTTAAATGGTTGGTTTTATTTCGCAGTACAAGGCTCCTGCTCCTGCCAGGGCCAGACTGGACACCCAAAGCAGCCCTGGCAAATGTTTTCAGGCCAGTCCCCATACAGTGCACACCAAGTGCAGGGAGTGAGCCTGACCACTACAAAGGGGGCTTTGGGAGGCTCTCCCCCCAAAAAATTTAGGAAACAATGGTGCAGTCTAAAACACATTTATCATTATATATTGAATTGTATTAGCTTTTAACGAATAGTAAATGAAGACCTTACTATGCACCAGGATACGACAATCTTTGTTGGGGTTCTTCAATGGTTCCCTTATTATCACCCTCCAACAGTGACTCTCATCTCTCCATAGCCCCGGTTGTCACATGTATTTCATTTGTTTTATAGCATCTCTCGTACTATTGTAGGATGTCAGAGTACTTAACATTACACACATATAGAGACAATGAATCATACGTGTAAATCAGTGTATAGAAAAAGTTACATAAGGCAAAGGGGACTACAAAGTGTAGGATTCACATGTCATTCATACTGGTAGACGGCATATTTAAAGAGTGCTTGGTCTGGAGAAGCACAAACGTGTGATTCAGAACATAACACAGTGGTTAGCATTGACTTTAACAATACAAATGTATTTCCACCCAAATAAACCTTTTTAGCAGCATCAGGATAATGAAAGACTGGGAAAAAACATAAGATACTAACTTGTACCATGCAGTTTGCAAGCAGCTCTTTGATGAAAGTTTATAGGTCACTGTGCTAGATTACGGTTGTCACTTATGAACTGCACAGTAACAAAAGAATCTCTGTGACAAGAACAATAACCCACTCACCTATGCACATAAAATACTGTTTTTAGGTCTCGCCTACGCAGCGCGCAAGCTTAGGAGGGACCTCTTGGCATCGCTCAGGACTTTTGTTCAAACTCGTGCATGTTTTGCACTGTTCTCTATTGCCACTCGTGCACGTTTGGCGTTTCCCTTGCGGGAGCGAGCAGCAGCGCCATCTGTTTGCAATTATCGCGCCTTGCTGCTCGCTCCCGCAAGGTAAAGGCTGTCCATGGACTTCTTCCGGCCGCGGTCCACTTAAATTCCTTTCAGGGTGGGACGCTGCTACGTCATCCTTCTGATCGCGCTCATCTTTGACGCCGCCGGGCTGGTGTTGCTGCTTGTTTCTCGTGTTGCTTCTTCAACCCTCCTACCCTTCCCTTCACAGTGCTGCTGCCCCCTTACTCCAGTCGTCGTTGCTGCCTGTACTACTACCTCCTCCCCGCATCTGCTTGCCTGTCCCGCACAATTATAGCGCAAACTTGAACCAAGGGCATTATAGCGCTTCACACGGAAATCAGCTCCCCTTACAAAACTGTTTTTAAGCACAGTGTAGTTAAGCGATTTGCACGGAATCACAAGAGACAGTGCTGCTGCCCCCTTACTCCAGTCGTCGTTGCTGCCTGTACCACTACCTCCTCCCCGCATCTGCTTGCCTGTCCCGCACAATTATAGCGCAAACTTGAACCAAGGGCATTATAGCGCTTCACACGGAAATGAGCTCCCCTTACAAAACTGTTTTTAAGCACAGTGTAGTTAAGCGATTTGCACAGAATCACAAGATACTGCGCCTGAGCCGAGATTGTAACCTAGTTACCCAGTTCTAACATCCGCAGCCCTAGCCGCAACGGGTGTGATATTAGGAGATTTGTCATAAGAAGAAGCACTCCCTGAGCTGTGAATACGTAGTGCTTTCACCTGATATTGTTCGATTACATTAAATTGGGCCATTTACAGTGTTCTGCTGTTTGCTTTCCTTCTACCCTCTCCTGAGTGAGCAATGCACTCTTCCTAAAGTAAATGCTTCTGAGGTAATTTCCATCCTTCCAAGTTCCGTCGCTCTTTGGAAAGCTCTCATCCCATCTTTAGTCGCAGCTGTTGCCCCTTACCTCGGTCCCAGTCAGGGGTGATGAGAGATGGTTCTTACTGGCACAGACCATTCTCAGAACCTCCGGAGAAGGTTTGTAGCAGCCGCCATTGTCAAAGTCTCTGTGTGTTTGTGCCCCTAGCTCACCCTCGACATTCTCACTCCAACTCAGCCTCCCCGGCGAGCTGAATCCAGGTGCCAAAAGGCAGCATGAATAAAAATACATAAACATAAATTAAATAAAACCTCGTCCTTCAAGTCCTTGATCAGTTTCTTTAGCAGTTGTTAATTTAATCAAACTTAATTTAAACTGCATTGTAACCACAATTAGGTAAAATGTTTTTAGTAAAGTAACTCTCCAATAGCATTCATAAGTAAGCAAAAATGCAGCAAAAACATGTAGTGTTCTGAATTTTACAAGTTCAAAGACCAACTCCTTCTTCCGAAGTCAGTAAAGTGAGTACTATTAAATTGACTGACGATGATATTGGTTAGTCACGGTGTTTAGTAGAGGCAGAAGTGCTATTTATTTATATACTTATTATTAAAACTTACATTTATGTGGCTGTCACCAGGTAGCCCTGATTGCTAGGTCTCAATTAAGAGAGGGCTGAACAGCAGCTGCGCTGCTTTACAACAGGGCAAAAGACATTGGCAAAGCCAAGAGCTCTTGCATAGGCGAGACCTATTGGCTTTGCCAATGCTTGTTTAAAATGCATGGTACACGTTCTTTGCAGTAGGCATATCAACCCTCTGTGCTACATTAGACAACGCAAAGCTGCCACTGGACAAAACACTCATCTCACTCCAGCAGGTACATTAATCACTGGTATTATCTTGACAGGTTTACTGTTGCTCTAAAACTACTAATTATAGAAAGAACTTTGCAGTGCTTTTAAAACTGCTGCCTGCGGACCCCCTGGGAATGTGTCACGGACCCCTGGGGGTCCGCGGACCACAGTTTGGGAAACACTGCTCTATCATATCTAGCTACAAAATGCACAAAACCTACTTACCTAGCAACCATACCTAACCTACCATACCTGCCTAAATGCACCCTAAAATACTTAACCACTCTAACCAAAAATAGCTAGCATACCACACTTTCCATACTTCTAACTTACCTACAATCCTAAACTATTACACCTAACCTACCTACCATGCCTAAACTGCCTATCAAATCTACATACCATACCTACCTACAATACCTTACCCACCTACTATACTTAACCTATCAGAACTAGTATTTCCTCGTTACCTACCATACCTACTCATCATATCTAGTCTACTTACCATATCATACTTAACCTAACTAGTATAACTAACCTTTTTAAAGAAATAGCAATGTTCTTGAAAATGACATATTTTTCATACCTGAATTGCAATTTCTGTAAATATCTCATAATCACCGGTCTAGGGACAAAGACAGACAAGGCCGAACTGGCATTGGGCATTTCCCTGGGAGGCTGGAAGGGTGAAGGAGGGGGTTGGTTTTGTTACTGTGAGGCCGGTTTTTGCAATATCGGCCCCAGTAACAAAATCGGCAGGTCAGCATAATCCACTCAGCACTCGCTTTCATTTCCAACCTCCCTGTGTTTTCAAATATGTTATGGTTTTAAATGCAGCTGCTGCAGAGTTCCTTGTATATCCAGCAGTTTTCAGCAACAAAAGTGTCAAGATAGCTCTGGTGATAAACCTTCGTGCTGGAGAGTTAGCTCAGAGTTTTGTCTAATGGCAGTTTTGACTCATCTAAGGTAGTACAGAGGGTTAATATGCTTGCTGCAAAGAACGTGTACCACGCCGATCACAGAACTGTATTTTATGTGCATACCTCAGTGGGTTACTGCTTTTGTCACAGAGATCCTTTTTGTTACTGTGCAGTTCATAAGTAGGGGTGAGTGGAACTCGCGGAGTATCACTCCGCAGAATTCCAGAGTTTCCGAAAAACTCAGCGAGATTCCATGGAATTCCACCAATGGGCGGAAAATATGCAGATCATGTTGCAATTTAGCACCATTTGCGCGAGCTAGTGCTGAAAATCGGTGCAAACTTCACCTTGGGTTGCGCAAGAGTGCGTGGCCATGAATTGATTTTGCTGCGGCTCAAGATGAAAATCTACTCGAGCTGCAGCAAATCTTCTCGAACAGCAACCCTCTGACTGTGACCGCTTGCAAATGCCGGCAACCACCCACTTTAGAAACTCCCGCTATGAGACGCCAAATGTCACTCGCGGTTGCCAGCTTGCATATCCTGGAACCTGGCAGGAGAAAAATTCTGCCATGCAGTGGTTGATGGAATTTGCCCAGAACTCTGCATTACAGAGTAACATAGAGTGGCCAAATTTCCGCCAATTCCGCAGGCAATATTTCGCCCACCCCTATTCATAATCGTAATCTAGCACAGTGAGCTATGAACTGCCATCAAAGAGCTGCATGCAAATTGCATGGTACAGATTAGTCTTTCATTATCTCAATGCTGCTAAAAAGGGTTTGTTTGGGTAGAAAGAAATTCTTATAACTAAGCCAACCCTAACACCTCATAGTCCCCTTTTTCTTATGTATCATTTTCGGTACACACTGATTTACACACGTATTATTCATTGCCTCTATGTGTGTGTGGTGTAAAGTGCTCCGACACTCTACACTGGTTGAGAGGCACTATAAAACAAATGTGATGCATGTGAAAGAAGGGCTATGGAGAGATGAGGGACACTGTTGGAGGGTGATAGTGAGGGAATCATTGAAGGGTCCCAACAAAGATTGTGTATCCTGGTGCTCTGTAAGGTCTTCATTAATATGCTTTAAAAGCTAATACACTTGAACATATAATGAAAAATGTGTTGTAGAATGCCCCATTGCTGCCATTTCCCCCCAAATTTTCCTTCAGGGGGCAGGGGGAGACCCCCCCCCCCCAACTTCCTTGGTAGTGGTCAGGCTCGCTCACTACGAAATGTACGGGGGCTGGTCTGACATTTGCCAGGGCTGATTTGATTTCCAAATCCAGCCCTGAGGGCAGACATAGACAGAGAGCAAGAGGATCGGGGGCATAGGCAGGGGACAGTGGCAGATGGAGAGGGCGTATAAAGAGTTACAGAGACCAGAGAATAGAGAACATTAAACCGGAGAAAGGGAAAGAGGGACACGGACTGAAACAGAGGAAACAGAAAGAGGGACAGGCAGAGACAGAGACCGAGGGACGGGCACAGACGTAAAGAAACAGAAGGATAATGAAAGGGGCAGAGAAATGCAGGAACAGTAAGGGATAGAATGGAACAGAGAGGAGACAGGGTCAAAGGTAAGACGCAGAGACAGGGATAGGGATGAGGAGAGAGGAACAAAGTGACAACGGTAGGAGGAAGAGAGAGGGGCAGGGATTAGGATAACAGGAAAAGACCGAGAGGTAGGAGGCCTGGAATAGAGAGGTAGAGAAGAACAAGGCAACACAAAGAGGAACAAGAACACGGGGACAAAAACTGAGCTACAGGGACAAAGACAAAGAAAAAGGAGAGACAAGGGCAGAGGACAGGAGCAGAGGAATAGGGACAACTAAACGGGAGAAAGGAAAAGACACGGGGCATGGACAAGCACAGGGGAACAAGAACAAAGGGGAAACGAAACATTGAGAGCGGGCCAGGTACAACAAAACAAAGAGACAAACAGGGAAAGTGAGCAGGGACAGGGGGAAGAGAGAGACAAGGGTCCATAAAGAGGGACAAAGTCAGAGGGACACAGAGAAGGACAGTTACAGGGAAGAAGGGAAAGGAACATGGACAATGAGAGGAACAGGGATAGGACAACAGGAGGAGGAAAGGGGCCAATGGCAGAGAAAGATGGGCAGGTACAGAATAAGGGACAGAAACCAAGGACAGTGACAACTGGGCTAAATAGAAGTAGGCGTACGTAGAGTAAAAGTAGGAACGAATGGCTATAAAACTTGGCATAAATAGAAACAAGCTGCTATCTTGCATGCTCACAGTGCATTAGAAGCTAAAGCCTGGCTACCCAAGGTGTGTAGTCCAGACTGAAAGATGCAGGACTGAGCAGGGGGGCTCACTGGCCTGGAGTACGGGTCAGTAGACTGGACTCGGGGGTCTTTAGGCTGAACTAGGAATGCATTGGGGGTCCTTGTGTTGGACTCTGGGGGCTTTAGGCAGAGCTGGAAGCTTGAGTTGTGCCTTGGCCAGACTGGATGTCACTGAGCCAGGCAGGGAGTGACAAGTCCTAGAAAGAGGGAGTGGGGGCATTTAGTCTGCTGTAAATGGTGGTCACCGGGCCGGGCCAAGTAGACAAATCCTCCCTTTTTGCCAAAGTGGGCAGAAGTAAATCCATTAGCCCTAAACAGAGTGTCAGGTCACACAAAGGTGGCATGGGAATGGTGCCCAGGGCCCAGGGCATATATCTGGGTGGGGGTGTTCCCACCGAGGAAGATCCATCCCTCAAACATTTTAAACACGCATTGGTAATGCATCGGTTTCACCTATGTAATGAATAGAGCTGTTTTTATCAATCATCCTCTGGGAGAAGGAAAGAGCTCCCTGACAGATAACACGGCCATGGGGAGTATGTGGCACAGTGGGCAGAGCTGCGGACTCAAGAGCTGGGGATCCTGGTTCGAGTCTCGGCAGTGCCACGCAACATCCTGTGATTCTATGCAAATAACGTAATCTCTGGGGGTGATAAATTGTTATATATATATGCTGCAATAGTAAAAGGCAAAACTTTACGAAACTATAGTTCCACCAAAGCAGATGTTAGCAGTATTTCGGCAGCGGGAATAAGAGAAGCAGACGAGGAACGGGCATTTGTAAATGCAGGAAAATATGCTACAGCCAATAGAAATGGAGGAAAGGTGGGTGGCAAACACAGGAACCAATGAGAAGCCAGGAAAGAGAGGAATCAGGATGAAAGTCCCTTTTAACTTTATATTAAAACAATAGATTTCTCAAGCACAGCACAAGCGCTGTGCAGGCGAAACCTAAAAAGCTCCCATTTTTGATGTGGTTTTGGATACTTGCCCATAGGTTCATGAATCCTGCAAGCTGATGCTTTGCTTTGGATTCGCGGCACCGAGGATCCGCAGAACGAGATCTGCACATCATCTGAATCTGTGAATCTGTCATGAATTTGCAAATTGATCACTTGTCGATGAATCATGAAAAAAGAGAACATACAATACAGGTGCACACGACCAAACGCTGTATGCAGTGAGCACTGGAGACAAGAGGGTCAGAGGGAGGGCACATCTGACTTGGGTGGGATGGTCCAGGACCTGTCAGTTGTCCTGGACCTCTGCCTAGATGTGATGATGCACAGATGGTTTGGGCGCGGCAGGAGCCTGTGTATGGCCTGGCTGAGACCTGTGCTCAGAAGCGTCTGCTCATGGCCTCTGAGAATGTATATCAAAGGGCAGAGGAATTTGGGATCCTCAATGTCTCAACATTTGATGTCAGCAGTCAGTATAAGAGGCAATCTATGTTGGCCGCAGCTAGCAATCAGCCTCAATGTCCTCAGCCAGTAATAAGCATCAGTGGCATCAGAGAGTAAAGAGATTCAGTGCTTCCCATCTACAATGAAGGTCAATAGACTGAAGAAGTAAAGAGCCTCGCTGTGAGAGAATGGGTCAAAATTAGCCCATGAATTGATGGCATCCTCTGTAGATCTTAACCCAAAAGAAAAAAAAAGTCGTTCTTCTTACCTTTGTGGATACTCCTGCTCTCATGCGACAGAGGGACCTTGCAGGAAATGCGTCTGGGTTACTCTGAAGGGCACAATTCTGATCTTCCGGTGAAGGCTGCTCCACTTTCTCCTTTGTATCTTAAGGGCGTGTACACAAAATAGAGGAGTTGAACATTTCCCAGCAGAGAAATGGTCGAAGAGGTGAGGGTCATGGGACAAGACCTTTTCAAAGAAACAGTGGTAAAAGCGTGGAACTGGCTTCAGAGAGTCCTATGGCAGACACAGGACAGTAATCTCAGCATGAGAGCAGGTACAGGGCTGGAGAGTCCATGGTCATACTGGAGGGACTAAGAGGGACTGACTTGAATCAGCAGGTGTGTGTCTATGTATCTATGCTTTTTGAACAGGTCAGTGAGGACAGGTTCTGCCGGCCATCATGCTGCATTCACTGTTGTCCAGCTTACTAGGCCATGAAACATTGCACACTGCACACTGAGGCAGAACACAAGTGGGAATTAGAGAAAACGCACTGTAGAATCGTACGAGTGGCTCTCTGAAGCTTTTAGTGCAATACTTCGTATTCTCAAGTCCCCCACACACCCCTCCTTGGACATGAACTCTTCAGCGCTCTCGGGAGCTCCAATGAAAGGCTTCACTTTCTGGGCCAATACAACTCAGCTGTTACTCTTTACTTGAAAGTTAAATTGAAATACAAATGTCCAAATTAAAGTAGGCTGTGGTTTATTGCTAAAGAAATGAGGAAAGGAAAATGCTACTTACCAGTATGCATCTGTTCTTGGCATGTAGAGCTGCAGATCCACACACTATGCATAGATCGCCATCTGGTGTTGGGCCCGGATGTTTGCACTTTGTTGTTGTATTGGAATAAGTCTTTGGAAGTCACGAGAACGGTGACTCCTCCTTTGGACAATAGTGCGCATGGGCATCGACTCCATCTTCAGATTGTTTTTTCGCCAAGAAGGGAAATGATGGAGTTTTGTGAGAAACAGAAAGAGATGTCCATGTATGTTGTATCTAATTAAGATAATACTGGAACAGATAAAGGTAGCCGGGGAGGAAGGTGGGCGTGTGTGGATCTGCAGCTCTACATGCCAAGAACAGATGCATACTGGTAAGTAGCATTTTCCGTTCGAGGCATATGAGCTGCAGATCACACACTATGCATAGATTGCATAGCAGTACCTCCCTTTAGCGGCGACCACCAGTATCTGTTGCAGTAGTTTGAAATAGTGTTTTGAGTACAGCCTGGCCCACACTAGCTTGTTGTTTTGCCTGCACATCTACACAATAGTGTTTTGTGAATGTGTGCGGTGTAGACCATGTAGCTGCTTTGCAGATGTCATCTAAGGGAATGTTCCCTAAAAATGCCATGGAAGCCCCAATTTTACGGGTAGAGTGGGCTTTAGGGGGAATAGATAGTGTACGTTTTGCTTTGTGGTAGCAAATTTGTATACATTTGACAATCTACCTTGCAATGCCAGATTTTGATATAGGATTGCCTTTATGTGGTGGTGAGAAGGATACAAAAAGTTGTTTTGTTTTGCGAAAAGGTTTTGTTCTGTCAATGTAGTAAAGGAGGGCTCTTTTCACATCTAGTGTATGAAGAGCTCTTTCTGCTACTGTTTGTGGTTGCGAGAAGAATACTGGCAACTCCACAGATTGGTTGAGATGGAAGGGAGAAATAACTTTAGGAAGGAATTTGGGATTTGTCCTGAGAACCACTTTGTTATGATGGAGTTGTAAAAATGGTTCTTGAATAGTTAGTGCCTGTAACTCACTGACTCTTCTGAGAGATGTGATAGCTACAAGGAAAGCAACTTTCCATGTAAGAAATTGGAGCTCACATTTATGTAGAGGTTCGAATGGAGGGCCCATTAATCTAGTGAGGACGATGTTTAGATTCCACACTGGAGAGGGTGGTACCCTGGGAGGAATTATTCTTTTGAGACCTTCCATAAATGCTTTAATGGCTGGTACCCTGAATAATGACAAATGTTGTCTATTTTGTAGGTAAGCTGCTGTGGCAGCGAGATGCAATTTAATGGATGTGTATGCTAGATTACATCTTTGAAGATGCAGCAGGTAACATATGATGTGTTGAATGGACGCATTTAGAGGATTGATTGTGTTATTGGTACAGTATATAACAAATCTTTTCCACTTGGCTGCGTAGCAGGCTCTAGTGCCTCTTTGATAACGTTCATACAATCAGGTGGAAGATTGAGGTAACCGAATTCTAGGACTTCAGGAGCCAGATCGCTAGATTGAGCTGTGCTGGATCTGGATGTCTGATCTCTCCACGGTTCTGTGTTAAAAGATGTGGGGAGAGGTGAAGCTTTTTGGTACGGATAGTTCCAGCAATGTGTACCATGGTTGTCTGGCCCATGTTGGAGCAACTAGAATCAGTGTTAGTGACTGCTGTTGTAGCTTGCGCACCACTAATGGAATGAGTGGCAGAGGCGGAAAAGCATACGCAAATCTGCCTGACCAATTCATCCATATCGCATTGCCTTTGGACAATGGGTGTGGATATCTGGCGGCGAAGCTTGGGCATTTTGTGTTGTAATGTGTGGCGAAGAGATCTATCTCTGGATGCCCCCACATTTGGAAAAATGGTTGAAGAACTTGTGGGTGAAGTTCCCACTCGTGAATTTGTTGTGTTTGACGACTTAACAGATCTGCGATCTGATTCTGAATTCCTGGAAGATGTTGGGCTAAGAGGAATATGTTTTGAGGAATAGCCCACCTCCATATGCTCTGAGCTAGTTGAGAGAGCTGTAGAGAGTGCCTCCCCCCCTGTTTTTGTAAATAATACATTGCTGTGATATTGTCCATCCGGACTAAGACAGCTTTGCCTGATATCAGTTTCTGGAATGATTTTAATGCCAGAAAGATTGCGAGTAACTCCAAATGATTGATGTGGAGTAACTTTTGCTGAGGTGTCCATGTGCCCTGTATGGTGTGATGTAGTAGATGAGCCCCCATCCGGTGAGCGATGCGTCTGCTGTTAGCACAATCTGTGGAACTGGCTCTAGGAACGGTCACCCTTTGGAAAGGTTTTGGGTGTTCCACTACTGCAGGGAGCGATGTGCGGCCGTCCACCAACACCAGATCTGTTAGCTGACCTAGAGCCTGGTTCCACTGACGTGCCAAGCATTCCTGTAAGGGGCGCATCTGGAGTCTTGCATGCGGTACTATGAATATGCAAGAGGCCATCATCCCTATTAGTTGCATAAACACTCGAGCTGGAAGTGAGTGTTGCGGCTGGAATTTTGTTATAAGGGCTTGCATGCTTGCTATCCTGGCTGGATTGGGGTATGCAAGGCCTTTAAAGGTGTCTATTGTGGCACCTAGATATTGTTGGATGTGGGACGGTTGGAGGTGAGACTTTGTGAGGTTTATTGTGAACCCTAAGTCGTGAAGTAGTTGGATTGTGGTGTGTGTATGATTTACACACTGGGTATGCGACCTGGCTTTTATGAGCCAGTCGTCCAAGTATGGGAAGACGTGAATTTGTTGTCTTCTTAAGTGGGCTGCTACGACTGCCAGACATTTTGTGAAGACTCTGGGTGCTGTGGTGACTCCGAATGGGAGCACCTTGAACTGATAATGTTGACCGTCCACTACAAATCGAAGATATTTTTTGTGAGCAGGGTGAATGGGAATGTGGAAGTAGGCGTCCTTGAGATCTAAGGTGGCAAGGAAATCACCTTGTTTGAGTAGAGGAAGGAGTTGTTGAAGAGTGACCATATGAAAATGGTCTGACTGTATGTAGAGGTTTAATGGTCTGAGGTCGAGGATGGGCCTCAGGGTTCCGTCCTTCTTTGGAATGAGAAAATACAGTGAGTAGACCCCTGTGTTTTGCTGATGCAGGGGAACTGGTTCTATTGCATGTTTTTGTAGGAGGGAAAGTACCTCTTGTTTGAGAAGCGTTAAATGGTCTGTTGACATTGGACGCTGTTTGGGTGGTATGTTTGGAGGAGTTGAAGTGAGTTCCAGGCAATAACCGGATTGGATGATTTGTCTCACCCACCTGTCCGTGGTAATGGTGTTCCAGACAGGTAGGAACTGTAGTAATCTTCCCCCGACTGGAGTGGAATGGTCTGGGGGGAGTGGAGGGAAGTCATTGTTTGGAGGTGGAGGCAGTACGGGTATTGACGGTTTTGCCTCTACCCTTGTTATTATTGCCCCTGTAGCCGCCTCTGTAATAACCTCTGGTAGAGGAGGTCTGAGTGGGACTTTTATAGGACGTGGAAGAGGTATCCGTGGTAAAACCTCTAGAGGCGCCCCTATAAGAGGAGCGACGAAAGGAACTTCTGGGAGTTTGCGATTGCAAAGCTCCCATTGATTTGGCTGTGTCGGTGTCTTTTTTCATCTTTTCTAAAGATGAATCCACACTAGGTCCAAATAAATGTTCTTGGTCAAACGGCTGATTTAGTATGGCAGTTTGAACCTCGGGTTTGAACCCTGAAATACGGAGCCATGCATGTCTGCGTAAAAGAACACTGGTATTAACGGCTCGTGAGGCTGTGTCTGCAGCATCCAGAGCACATCGAATGGAGGTATTTGTTATAATCTTGCCTTCCTGGATGAGATCATTGACTCTTGTTTTGTATTGTTCTGGAAGGTGTTGTAGTAGGGTCTCTAGTTCGTCATAGTGTGCCCTATCGTACCTAGCCAGCAACGCCTGTGTGTTGGCAATTCTCCAAATGTTAGCTGCCTGGGACACTGTTCTTTTACGAGATGCGTCCAAGAGTTTTGACTCTTTATCAGGAGGTGGAGCATCGCCTGAAGTTTGGGAGTTAGCCCTTTTCCTGGCGTTAGAAACTACTAAAGAATCTAAGGGAAGTTGCCCTTTAATGTAAACAGGGTCAGCTGGGGCAGACTTATATTTCTTTTCTACCCTGGGGTTAATGACTCTTGCCCTTACAGGATCTTTAAAGACTTCAGGAGCGTGTTTGATTACCCCTTTTAGCATTGGGAGGATAGAAGTGGACCTTTGAGATGGTGCAAAAGTGTCCATAAGGAAGTCTTCTTCTACAGGGTCTGTGTGTAAATCTACACTGTGGTATTCTGCAGCTCTATGTATGAGCTGAGTGAATCCTATAGTGTCCTCCGGAGGGGATGGTCTAGATGGGTAGATATCATCTTGTGGTGTATCGGGGACATCTGGTGTGCCATAATTGTCCCATGGGCATTAGGGATATTAGGATGACTAGGTTCTCCTAAAGGTTGGTCATCGCCTTCGTACTCAGAAGGGTCCTCATCATCCTGAGGTGGAGGAGATTGTGAGGGTACTGGAGATGGAATAGGAGAGATGTGGTGTGGAGGAGGGGGTGGAGAAGGGATCCTGAAAGGAGAAGTGGCAATGTCTTTTTTCTTGAGAGGGAGTGGAGCTGGTGCAGGTTTGTCCAATTTCCTCTTCCTGGAAGGACTAACCACAAGTCGACCTGTATTTGGGTCTATTTCCAGAGTTTGTTGGGTTGGATCTGGTTGGAAAAGCTCCTCCTCTGAAGTGTGGTGTTTCGGCGCCGATTTTTCCGGGTCCGAGTGTTTGTGTGGCACCAATTTTGGAGTTGTTTTATACTCCCTAGGTTTGGAAACGGGAGTTTTTGTCGGTTCCGTTGGGGTCTTTGGAGCCGGTACCGATAGTTTTTTCGGCTCCGAAGGTTGAGTTCCCGCGGTTCTCGGAACTGGTTGTTTGCTCGTTTCCGATGGTTTTTTCGGAGCCGAAGGCTCAGTGTCGGTGGGTTTCGGTGCCGAATGCGCCGATGTGGAACCTGGCCTTGGTGCGGGCGTAGACAGTGGTTTGTCTTTTGGTCTCGGTGCCGGGGATGGGGTTTCGGTACCGAGGGTAGGCTGGCTCGAGCCCGAGCGGCCTGAAGGCTTATGTGTCGACTTCTTGGCTGAGCCGGAAGGCGGGGCGTGGGAAGTTTTGTCCCGGTGTGCACCTAGGCCCGAAGGTGAAGGTGTTGCCGAAGCCTTTGCCGGAATGGATGGTGGGGAGGGGTCGACGTCAGTACTTACGACCCGTTGCCCAGGAATGATGTCTTCGACGTCGGAATCATCGGCTTCGGAGGCGCTGATGAGGCCCTCTTCGAGTTGTTCCTGTTCCGGTACATCGACGCCTTCCTGGAAGATATCGTCTGGTATGGATGTCGACGATCGAGCCATGTTTCTTCGAGCTCGACGATCCCATATCGTTTTCTTGGAGCGGAAAGTGGCGCAAGCTGGACATTCTTTGGCCTCGTGCTCGGGCGAAAGGCAGAGGTTACACACCTCGTGAAGATCGGCGTGGGGAAACTTGGATCCACATTGAGGATACTTTTTGAAGGGAGTCCTTTCCATGAGCCAAAAGGCCTGATGGCGCAGCTAGGCCCGAAGGCCTGCGTCGACGACCGGAATCGAAGGATTGGAGTTTGTAGAGATGCGCGTCGAAAAGGGAAACGCGATCGAAAACAATACCGACGAAAGGGTGAAGGATTGCGCGTCAAAAGTTAGAACGGTGGCGACACCGAACTGGAGCGCGAGGAACACATCCGAGCCCGATGGCGGAAAAAAACAATCTGAAGATGGAGTCGATGCCCATGCGCACTATTGTCCAAAGGAGGAGTCACCGATCTCGTGACTTCCAAAGACTTATTCCAATACAACAACAAAGAGCAAACATCCGGGCCCAACACCAGATGGCGATCTATGCATAGTGTGTGATCTGCAGCTCATATGCCTCGAACAGTAATTTACGTTGCAAAAAGTAAATTCTGGGCAGACACCATTGAGGAGGAAATACCACCCGCCATGCCCTTTGTTTTACCTTCCACTATCTTTGTGAAACAGGAAAGATAATTAACTAACAGAATCAGGGGTCCTGCAGAGCTAATGAGAGCTGCAAGCATAACACGACCTATAAAAAGGTGCATCAGCCTCTCACACTTGCTCGTCCATCACAGAGCCATGCCACAGAATGCTGCATCCCATAACACGATAATCGCACCTTGGTGGACCTCAAGCATGGCATAGAAGCACTTCCCAAGAGACTCAATGCATAGAAAACACTCTTCCAACTGCACCCTCATGCTGTAGCCCACTAACTGCGAGGATAAGCGCTTCAACGCCTCACATAGGGCTAGTAAGCGCTACACAACTGCTAAAATACATGCAATACAATCTACTCTCTTGTTCCTTGGACAAAATTGACAATGTGAGACAGGCAGTGGCTGTGACTGATGTCTTTCACACCCGTCAAAAATTATTTCGAGGATAGAGTGTGCTTAGACTCGTTTTTTAGCATTCTTCTCCTTGGGGCTCATTACCATTACACAGCTTCAAAGTATTTTAAACACACTGAAAACGACCAATTTTCCTGCAAATCCTGATGTTGCAGAGCTTACCCCAATTGCTGCTCCCACTTTTTGCTATGAGCTTGAAGGACAGTCCATCCAACCAATGACAAATCATGAAAAACAAATGTGAGCAAGTGGCTTAAAGGGGCTGAACCAAAGTGCACTCGCTCTGTATATCTCTTACATGTACTGCTATATGTACTGTTTTGTAACATAAGGTCCACCACACAGGTAAAGCTGCCTGCAGCAACCTAAAAAGAAGAGGTATCTTGAGGACAATCTTAGTTATTGTGGAAGAATACAACTTACATGCCAAACCACAGTCCAAGACCTAACATTAACACACATTGATCAATGGCAATGTTCTACTTGCAGGACTAACTAATTCTGACCTGATCACTCCAAAAGCAGTTTTTCATGATGTTGCCAGACTCCTAAAACAACAACAAAATAACAAAATTACAAATTGTGGCAGCTTTGAACTAGTAAAGACACACTGCAGAAGTGTTTTTCAAGGCATGGATTCTTGAATTTGAGCCTGGCAATGTTTGTTTAATGTGTAAACATAGGGCTATGGGGAAGTGATCCCTAATGCCCAGAGTGTTGAGAGGATTCTACATTGGAGTATAACCTCCCAAGTCAAGATTTTATATCACAAAAAATACTCCTATAGACTAACTAATGGATAACATAAAAACTGTGTTACCTAAATACGATAGGGAGGTGTCTATGTGAAGATCTTGAACTGCAGACACCCAGGGGTGCGCAAGGAAGCAATTCCTTTTTGTTTAGTTACCCTCACACACCCTAGTGGTGTCATGCTTCATCATCGGGTCACCCCGATGCCTATAAGTCGGGGTGGGCTCAACCACAGTGTTGGGAGCTCTTTGGAAAGTGAAGACCAGGGGGATTAAAGATAAAAACCTTCCGACAGGCCCCGGTTTCCCTTTATTATTGGGTCTGTCAGGGATATTAAAAATAGTTAAAAGAACGGGTCAATGGGAGTGATTATGGTCCTATGACCCTATTGCCAACATGTTTCAGTCCTGGGATGGCCGTAAAGGTCCTGGACTTTCTTCAGGGCAGAGGTCGTCCTCCCTGTTTAATACCAGGGATATTAATGGTAAACAAGCGTTTGCAATACAATAGGTCTTGCATTAGTTAAATGTAGATCTATTGGCTTTGCAAATGGAAAAGAAATGCGGTTCCGCCTGCCTTTGTTTTTTTATTTATTGACTTTTGTAGCAATGGCGGCACGCTGCACTTTAGCTTTAGATGTTTAAAGCTAAAGCACGGCGTGCTTCCATTGCTACAAAATTTGGACAATGCAGACACCCTTGCACCATGGTCCAAAGGTGCCTGCGTTGGTGCATGGCAGCCAATTGAGGTCAAGCGCAGGGAAAGAGGACAGGAATGCACTGTATCTGATAGATACGGCGCATTCCTGCCCTTTTCTTTTGCTGTAGGGAGGCTTGCTGCGCGACCCTAAGGCAAAATATTGTAAATGAGACCCAGAGTATATAAATGTTTTGCACGGTATGGAAGACTGCATAGATCTGAGCTTGCTACAAGCAATATTTGTTTTAATATCAGGGAAATCAACAGTAAAGAAACGGCCCAGCAGACCATAAATCACACCCACAAGCAGCTAAAAAAACATGGCCCACACACTGGCCTGTCATACCAGCCCTTGGGCATTGCTTGATTGCCATGTAGGCCAGTCCAGCACTGCACAGTGGTGCAGTTGATGTGTGGTGTGGCAATCAAACGTTGCTGCAGCCTGCATGAACCACCACTTTGCCTGGCTCCAGGATGTTGGTCATTTCCCGGATCATGCAGCACAGGAAGCATTCTTTGGTTCCAGGCACCATCCAACAACACTGAAAAGACCACACTTTTTAGCTGACATGATTTATTTTTTAATTAGCTTTTTCATCCTATATAACACATACAACAATGTAAGAATAGTTTCCTTCTGTTCTGATACATTTTCTTTAGAGGTTAGACCCAGGTAAAGTACATCTTATATAGGGTTCATGCATTGTATCATATTTCCCCATCTTAGAGTAATATCCTCATGTGGTCTCATCAGGGAGTGAAAGTAAATATGCTGTCATTAGGCTCCAAATGTCTCTCGGACGTGATACTTATGTTAGTTCTTCCGCATATGTCTCCAGATGGTCTCTGCATTATGCCATGTCTCACAGCCACTGTTTGGGTTTTGGAATCGATTTTTTCCCACAGTGTATTGCGACTCTCCGCTTGGTCAGCTACAGGGTTACCGCCACTAGTTTGCAATTGGCAGGTTGTAGCAGCTTAACATATTCCAGGATACACATCTGTGGGGTGCATGGTACTGCTTCCAACACCACTTCTGTGAGAACTTGTGCTACGTGTTCCCAAAACTGATGAATCGGGGCACATCCCCAGGCCAAGTGTATAAAATCTGCCTCTGGAGCCCCACACCATGTGCTCCTGTCATCTAGTCTAAGGCTGTATTTAAATAATCTGGCAGGTGTGTAGTACATCTGCTGCAGGAATTTAAAGTGTATTATGTGTAAGTTACCATTTGCTGTTAGCTGGCCTGTCAAAGCTCAGCAGAACCTCCACTCCACCGCCCTTACTGGTGGGTCAAGAGCTGTATTCAATTTATCTATCAGGACACCTTGGGTTGCCATCTCATCCCATTGTGATGAAATATATAGTTTAGTGATGAGATTCTTGTGGGAGGTACTGGTAAGCAGGGTCTGGAGGGCACCAAAGTCAGAGGTTCTGCTGGGAACTGTGGGTAAAGGTCCTGCAGGGCTGCATGAAGTTGGATATATATGAAGGGGGTTCGGCAGCGCGATTGTGGTATTGTAATCAGGTTCATGAAGTCCCCTCCAGGGACAGCATCACATATAGTCTTTATCCCCGCCTCCGCAAGTATGGCCGTAGTGCTGGGTTCGTTTGTGACTAATATGTCTGAGTGGCATAACAGTGGAAGTGCCGGTGCACATAGTGGGATTTTTGCCGCACGCCTGCCTAATGTCAGCCATGCCCTCATGGTACTGTTTATAGTATTAATTTCTGTGTGCGCCCTTGACTCCCGAATGTGTGGTACCATAGCCTTTAGTGAGACAGGGTGTGTGTTGTCATGTTCTATGGCCAGATGTAGTGTGTACGCCTGCGGGAAGAACCAGTAGTGTGCGTATTGCGTCTGAACGTACAGGTAATATAAGTATAGGTCTGTGCACCGTGCCCCTCTTGGTCTTATGGGAGTGTTAGCGTGTTCCGGCTAATTCTAGGCTGTTTTCCCGCCAAGGCTATCATATAGGATTCAAGTGTTTTGAAGAAGGCTTGTGTGAGCATTATGGGTATGTTTATAAACAATTAAATAAACTTGAGCAGGACTATAATTTTCATGATTGCTACATAGTCTGCCATTGACAGAGGCAGCCGTGACCAACGCTTCACATGATCTTCCAGTCTGGATATTGCTCTGCCAAAATTATATCTGACTACTAGTTCTGGGTCTCTACAAATCCATACTCCTAAGTATTTAACAGTCTCAGAGCACCATTCTAAGGGGTATTCCAATGTGTAGAGCACTGTAGCTGGTGTAACGGGTACTATAAACAATTTCAACCAATTTATGCTTAGTCCAGAGTAGCGCTCAAACTGAATATATTATCGGATGAGCGGTGATAGGTGGGTGTCTGGGTCCCATACGTAAAGTACCATATCATCTACATATAGTGAGATAGGTAATGGGTAAAGTCGAAATCGGCATGCAGAATGTAGGAGAGTAGGATCTGCTTCACATGGGTACCCCCACTTTTTGCTGATGCTTCACTGTTTTTCGACCTTAGTCTGGCTGGGGCCCTGCTGATCAGAACCCCAGCCTAGCTGCTTCCTCTCTAAAATGGTTTCCATGTGCCTTAGGCACATCTCTGATTGGAATCTGGAGTGCCCTTATAAGTCCCTAGTATATGGTATACTATGTACCCAGGGCATAGGTACCTCAGAGGCCTACCAGGGGCTGCAGCATGTATTGTGCCACCCCTGGAAGGCCATCCAAACTGACACCACAGGTCTGCTACTGCAGCCTGGGTAAGGTGGTGCATGCACCCCTTACTGTGATAAAGGCTACCTATATCACTATATACATACACACATATAAACCTATAAGTCACTCCTATGGCAGGCCTTATCAATCCTGAAGGCAGAGTGCGTGGTTCCTATGTGAGAGGGTGCCCCTGCATGAGCAGGGCCCCTCTGCAGCGTTCGGAGACCCTTCTCTGATGCTGTTTGTAGTGCAGCCTGACCATATACTCTTAAGCGCATTATAACCTCGCGTTAAATGCTAACTTTGGGATGGCTGCACGGAAACATGTCGTGTTTGGTGTCAAACATCTTGGAATACTACCCCCCGCCAGTTCTGGCGGCGGGGGTAGCATTCCACCCTTCTAGAGGGAAAGACATGTACACACCGGTATGCCCGGTACTGACTTTCCAAGCCCTGGCATCACAAAATGGATGCCGCTGCCACAGACACGAGTCTGGCCTCCTGCTGCTGACCAAAACTCCGGCAGGGGAGGCCTGGACAATAGGTTTCCTGTCCCAGGGAGGTGTGACCACCTCCCCAGACAGGATAGTGTGTATTGGGGCTGGGCGGGAGCACTCTCTGGTGCTTTGAAGTCCTGCACTGGGGGCACACTTGGTGTCCCTGTGCATACCCCAGTTCAAACCGGCTCAGGGGCTTCCAGCCCCTGCTCTGGCATGAAACTGGACAAAGGGAAAGGGGTGTAACCACCCCTCTGCCCTGACCCTCCCATAGGTGGGGTCACAGAGTATGTCCAACCCCCTACCTTAGTATAAGTAGGGGAACCCAGTCCTTAGGACTTTAGATTTACCTGGACGAAACTCTGACACAGAATCCTGGACCTTTGACGCTCTACTTCAAGATTAGAGGACGGAAGAATCTCCCTTGGGGTCAAGGAGTGACTCCCCTGCTTGGCAGGCACCAAAGAAGCAATTGTCCGATCTGCATCGCTGAAGCTCCCGTCGGACGCCGAAGTCTTTGCATCACCAGAGGTGGATTTCCAGACTTCCCCGAGGCTGCCCTGAGTCCCCAGCAAAGCTGAGGCCCGTAGCTGTCGTGCGTAACGTGGAACCGTGACCCCTGGACACCGAACGCATTTGCAAGTGCATCCTCTTCTGGGTCTCCCACGAAGTCGTGCTTTGGGCTCCGAGTAGCACCAACTGCCAACTGCACCGAAGATCACTGGCCTCCACTCCACGAGTGTCCTGTGAGCCAGCTCCACGTGCACCGTCTCGAGGCTCCTTCGCGGTCGCTAGTCCGTTGGCTAGTAGGCCCTCACGAAGGCCAATCTTTTTCTGCTTGGGTTCCCTGGTTGCTCCAGATGTGCCCTGACTTATCCTCGCTGGGTGAGTCCCCCATACCTTGCTGGTCTGCAACATCGTCCTTCTTCGATTTCCACGAGACTTGCCGTTGCCAAGGCTTATTGGGTCCAATCCGGTCGCCGATACCCCTGCAATCGACAGACGTCGTGGGACAGCTCGAATCCAGCTCCTGGTTGTCGTCGACGCCTCCTGGACCTCGTGGCTGAAGAGTCAAGACGACCGTCAACCTACCTGAAGCACTCGACATCGGTGGGCATCTGCTCATCGCCTTCCTGGTCACTGGCTAGTGACCCAGACTCTGTCCCCTCTGCTTTCAGGTTCTTCAGATCTTCGATCCACCTTTTCATCCACCCGAACACTTTCGACTTGGTCGCCAGCAGCACTTTGCAGCAGATCGCCATAGAAAGCGACAGCACGAAACCCGACCCCGAAAGACACCTATGCACCGGGCTTCCCTGGGTGAGGTAACTCGAGTACTCCAGTGCTCCCGTGGGTACTGATACTAGAACAGCCTAGTTCTCAAAGGGTTTGCTCCAAGTCCTCCTCTAAGTGTCCCTTTTCTTTTAAATTCTAATCGCGACTTTCCCCATAGAAGTTAACGGTGGTTTGCGGTTGTGTTCATACACTGCACGCGTCCCCCGTGGGTCCCCTGTGTCACTGCCTTGGGTGGTTTCTTGTGGTCCAAGCACTTCTACAGGCTCTAGGCCTTGTGTCTAGCTCAGTCGTGGTTCTTATACCACTTTATTGGTATATGGTTTGGTACGCCCCTGGGGCTCAAACGTGTATTTGTGCTATTACTGTAGATAACTAACTCGTAACGTATGTACTTCGAACTCTAGCCTCATAAAGAGACTAGAGGGGTGTGTTTAGTAATAAATACATATATTTTGAATATATACCTGGTGTGGTCCTCTTTCATTTGGTCACTCAAGAGATTATAGACTGGTAAAACAAGCTGCTTTACATTCCTTCAAGACTTAGCCTGAAGGCTGCTCTCCATAGCTACCACTAGGATAGCTTTCAATAAAGGTTGTCTTTAACCTATCTCCAATAAGGGGTTGTTTGGACTGGTGCAAGGTGCCCACTATAATTAGTGGACAGCATATGCCAGGCCAACTTCTCACATTGGTGTGCAGCGTGTGGGATTCCAGCTTGCTATTGTTTTACCAGATAATCTCAATTGAATTGATCAACTGAAAACCACTAAGGGTACCTAAGGTACATATAATCAAGCTTAGTAATACAGTAAGTTCTACTGAACTTAGAGCTGTGTGTTAAGGGACAGCACACCCTTTCTACAACTCAGGAGAGTTTAGTAGGCCACACTAGAGTAGGTAGTGCATACACCACACCTCACTAGTGATGTCTTCAAAGCCAGGACCCAGTGAGTCCTTGCCAGAAGCCATTGGGCTTCTTCCCTCCAAGTATGATAAACTCCCATTCTTGGAATTGAGAGCCTTATGCACTACTAGGAAGTTGAAGACAGGCAAAAGTGCCAGCACCCAACACCTCAGGGAGGTGTTACTAGCTGATGATCTCAGCAGGACCCTAGGGTTTGAAGGGGTAGGCAAGGAGGGTGGGGCAGAAGATGAGGAAGGGGCCAGGGGTGAAGAAACCCAGCCCCCCCCCTCTGAAACTGGCCAGGAAGGTGAAAATGACCTTGTCCTGGAGAATCCAATTCCTCCTGTGGAGGAGGAGAAGGGAGAGGATCAGACTGACCTCCCCTTTGTCCCCCCAGGAAGAGTTCTGAGTGTGCCCAGAAGGTCTAGGTCTCCTTCTCAGGAGTCTAACCACTCTGACACCTCAATAGGGACCTCTGTCTCCTCTCATAGGAGGGAATCCTCTCATGAGAGGAGAAAGAGACTGATTCAATATGAGCAAGCTCAACTTGAACTCAGGAAACAGCAATTGGCTATAGACAGGGAGTCCCTAGATCTCTATAGAGAGAGACAAAAGTTGGGACTAGAGTCCCATGGTGGCAGCAGTTTCCCCAAAGATAGGGAAAGGTCTTATGACCATAGAAACCTGAGCAAGATTGTCCCTCCCTACCAGAGTGGGGATGATATCCACAAATGGATAACTGCTCTAGAGAGGGCCTGTAAAGTACAGAGGGTCCCTCAGGAGCAGTGGGCAGCAATCTTGTGGCTCTCCTTTGCAGACAAAGGTAGAGACAAGCTCCTCACTGTTAGAGAGGAGGATGCTGATAATTACAAAGTCTTGAAGAGTGCTCTAATTGATGGGTTTGGCCTAACCACTGAACAATACAGGTTAAAGTTCAGGGATACCCAAAAGCACAGACTCAAGACTGGGTGGACTTTGTTGATTGTTCTGCCAAGGCTCTGGAAGGTTGGTTATTGGGTAGTAAGGTATGTGACTTCACAGGATTGTACAATCTGATAATGAGGGAGCAGATTCTTAATAACTGTCAAAATCAGCTGTTGCATCAGCACCTGGTAGACTCTGATCTGACCTCTCCCCAAGAATTGGGAAAGAAGGCAGACAAATGGGTCAGAACCAGGGTGAAGCAGAAGGTACAGAACCAAGGTGGTGACCCTAAGAAGCAAGATTCGAAAACCTCTGATAAGGGTGGGGAGAAGGGTAAAGATCAAACGTCTTCACAAGGCCCCCAAAAATCTTCTTCAGGTGGGGATTCACAGTCTACCAAAGGGAAAGGCCAAAGAAAGCCATGGTGCAAGGTCTGTAAGCAAAAGACCCACTGGACCAGTGATTGCACCAAGTCCAAAGACTCGACTCCAGCCCCCACCAATGCCCCTAAGGCACCTGCTCCCCCTAGTGCAGCTACAGTTGGTGGTGGGACTACACAAGCCAAGGGTTTAATAGGGTTGACCCTGGGAAAAGAGATGAGCTCTGACCTAGTCAGAGAACTCACTCAGGCTGTCCTAGTCTGTGATGGAGGCATGGATATGACCTCCTCTGTGAGTCCCAGTAATCTGGGCAAGTACAGACAACAGCCTTTAATCAATGGAAGAGAGGCTTTGGCATTTAGGGACAGGGGCAAGTGTCACCATGGTGACACAAGACCTTGTGAATCCTGGGCAGATTATACTTGGTGAGATGTACCAAGTGACCAATGCTAGCAACGTCAGAACAGACCATACTCTGGCAGTTGTTAACTTCTCCTGGGGAGGGGTAACTGGCCTTAAGAAGGTTGTGGTAAGTGCAGACCTACCCGTTGAATGCTTGCTTGGCAATGACTTAGAAACTTCAGCTTGGGCAGAAGTGGAGCTCAGGACCCATGCAGAAATGCTGGGGATCCCTGCAGATGTGTTTGCTGTGACCAGGTCACAAGCCAAAATGTCTAGCACTGAACAGGCCTTGGATTCTGGAATAATGGACCAAGTGCCTTCCAAGAAGAGGAGTAGTAGGGTAAAGGCAGTGCCTTCCCCTTGGCTCAGAAGGAAGATCAGTCCCTTGAGGGGGATGATCTCAGTCCTGAGGAAGGAACTGTCCCAGAGGAGCTTGAACCTGAACAGGTTGAGTTCTTGGGGACAGGGGGACCTTCCAGGGCAGATCTGAGCCAGGAGCAGCAGAGCTGCCCCTCTCTTGAACCCCTCAGACAGCAAGCTGCTGCTGAGGCTGCTGGGAAAGCTAGTGGTCCCCATACTGTGTATTGGGATGATGGACTCTTGTACTCAGAGTGTAGAGACCCCAAGCCTGGTGCTACCAGGAGGTTGGTTATACCTTTGAAGTTCAGGGGCTTCCTATTGACCCTAGCCCATGATATTCCCTTAGCAGGTCACCTGGGCCAGAACAAGACTTGGGACAGAATTGTCCCTCACTTTCACTGGCCCCACATGTCTGAAGACACCAAGGAGTTTTGTCGCTCCTGTGTAACCTGCCAGGCCAGTGGCAAGGCAGGTGGCACTACAAAGCCCCCTGATACCACTACCTGTGGTGGGGGTTCCCTTTGAAAGGGTGGGGATTGACATTGTTGGTCCCATGGATCCCCAAACAGCATCTGGGCACAGGTTTATCCTGGTGGTAGTGGATCATGCCACCAGGTACCCAGAGGCTATTCCCCTTAGGACCACTACAGCACCTGTGGTGGCAAGGGCCCTCCTGGGAATTTTCTCAAGAGTGGGCTTCCCTAAGGAGGTTGTATCAGACAGGGGTGCAAACTTTATGTCTGGATACTTAAAAGCAATGTGGAAGGAGTGTGGAGTGACTTACAAGTTCACCACACCCTATCACCCACAATGCAATGGTTTAGTTGAGAGATTCAACAAAACCTTGAAGGGCATGATTAAAGAGCTCCCAGAAAAGCTTAGGCGAAGATGGGACATACTCTTGCCCTGCCTTTTATTTGCGTACAGGGAGGTGCCTCAAAAGGGGTTGGCTACAGCCCTTTTGAACTTTTGTTTGGTCACCCTGTCAGGGGTCCACTGTGCTTGGTGAAGGAAGGATGGGAGTTACCTCTCAAGCCCCCAAAGCAAGACATAGTGGACTACGTACTTGGTCTCCGCTCCCGGATGGCTGAGTATATGAAAAAGGCAACTAAAAACCTTGAGGCTAGCCAGGAACTTCAAAAGGCCTGGCATGACCAAAGAGCTGTACTGACTGTTTACCAGCCAGGACAGAAGGTGTGGGTGTTGGAGCCAGTGGCCCCAGCAGCTCTCCAAGACAAATGGAGTGGACCCCACACCATTGTTGAGCAGAAGGGTGAGGTTACCTACTTAGTAGACCTAGGAACACCCAGGAGTCCCCACAGGGTTCTCCATGTCAACAGGTTAAACCATATGTGGACAGGGCAGACATGGGCTTGCTCATGGCTCATGATGAGGGACAGGAGGAAGAGATTGACCCACTCCCTGACCTGCTCTCACAGAACCCTGGTGATGGGTCAGTGGATGGTGTAGCCTTGGCAGGCAGCCTCACTACCCAGCAGCAGACTGATTGCAGACAGGTGCTCAATCAGTTCAGGCACATATTCTCACTGACACCCAGTCAGACTACCTGGTGCACTCATGAAGTGGACACTGGGGACAGTCTGCCTATTAAAAATAAGATTTATAGGCAACCTGACCATGTCAGGGACTGTATCAGGACAGAAGTCCAGAAGATGTTGGATTTGGGAGTTATTGAACCCTCAGATAGCCCTTGGGCTAGTCCAGTGGTCCTTGTGCCAAAACCTCACACCAGTGGTGGGAAAAGAGAGATGAGGTTTTGTGTGGACTACAGGGGTCTCAATGCAGTCACTAGGACTGATGCCCATCCAATACCAAGGGCAGATGAGCTAATAGACACTTTGGCCTCAGCCAAGTATCTAAGCACATTTGACCTGACAGCTGGCTACTGGCAGATCAGACTAGCTGATGATGCAAAGCCAAAGACAGCATTCTCAACCCCTAGTGGGCATTATCAATTTGTGGTGATGCCCTTTGGTCTGAAGAATGCACCTGCCACTTTTCAGAGGTTGGTGAATACAGTCCTTACAGGTCTGGAAGCCTATAGTGCAGCATATCTAGATGATATTGCTGTCTTTAGCTCCACCTGGGAGGATCACCTGGTCCACCTCAGAAATGTTTTACAGGCCCTGCAGAAAGCAGGCCTGACTATCAAGGCCACCAAGTGCCAGATAGGGCAGAGTCAGGTTGTGTACCTGGGCCACCTTGTGGGTGGAGGCCAGGTTCAACCACTGCAGAGCAAGATCCAGACCATCATGGACTGGACTGCTCCAACTACCCAGACTCAGGTGAGAGCCTTCTTAGGCCTGACTGGGTACTATAGGAGATTTGTCAAGGGGTATGGATCAATAGTGACACCCCTGAATGACTTAACTTCCAAGAAAATGCCCAAAAAGGTTCAGTGGACAGTTAGCTGTCAAAAGGCATTTGATGACCTGAAGCAGGCCATGTGCACTGCTCCCATTCTACAGAGTCCTGATTACTCCAAGAAGTTCATTGTTCAAACTGATGCATCTGAATTGGGGGTAGGGGCTGTACTGTCACAATTGAATGAAGAAGGTCAGGATCAGCCAGTAGCTTTCATTAGCAGAAGGCTGACCCCTAGAGAGAAACGTTGGTCAGCCATTGAGAGGGAGGCCTTTGCTGTGGTCTGGGCTCTGAAGAAGCTGAGGCCATACTTGTTTGGTACTCACTTCCTTGTTCAAACAGACCATAAGCCCCTCTTATGGCTAAAACAAATGAAGGGTGAAAACCCCAAACTGCTTAGGTGGTCCATTTCCCTACAGGGGATGGACTTCACAGTGGAACATAGACCTGGGAGTAACCATGCCAATGCAGATGGACTCTCTAGGTACTTCCACTTAGAACATGAAGACTTAACTGGGCAAGGTTAGTTTAATGTCCCTTCGTTTGGGGGGGGGGGTGTAGGAGAGTAGGATCTGCTTCACATGGGTACCCCCACTTTTTGCTGATGCTTCACTGTTTTTCGACCTTAGTCTGGCTGGGGCCCTGCTGATCAGAACCCCAGCCTAGCTGCTTCCTCTCTAAAATGGTTTCCATGTGCCTTAGGCACATCTCTGATTGGAATCTGGAGTGCCCTTATAAGTCCCTAGTATATGGTATACTATGTACCCAGGGCATAGGTACCTCAGAGGCCTACCAGGGGCTGCAGCATGTATTGTGCCACCCCTGGAAGGCCATCCAAACTGACACCACAGGTCTGCTACTGCAGCCTGGGTAAGGTGGTGCATGCACCCCTTACTGTGATATAGGCTACCTATATCACTATATACATACACACATATAAACCTATAAGTCACTCCTATGGCAGGCCTTATCAATCCTGAAGGCAGAGTGCGTGGTTCCTATGTGAGAGGGTGCCCCTTCATGAGCAGGGCCCCTCTGCAGCGTTCGGAGACCCTTCTCTGATGCTGTTTGTAGTGCAGCCTGACCATATACTCTTAAGCGCATTATAACCTCGCGTTAAATGCTAACTTTGGGATGGCTGCACGGAAACATGTCGTGTTTGGTGTCAAACATCTTGGAATACTACCCCCCCGCCAGTTCTGGCAGCGGGGGTAGCATTCCACCCTTCTAGAGGGAAAGACATGTACACACCGGTATGCCCGGTACTGACTTTCCAAGCCCTGGCATCACAAAATGGATGCCGCTGCCACAGACACGAGTCTGGCCTCCTGCTGCTGACCGAAACTCCGGCAGGGGAGGCCTGGACAATAGGTTTCCTGTCCTAGGGAGGTGTGACCAACTCCCCAGACAGGATAGTGTGTATTGGGGCTGGGCGGGAGCACTCTCTGGTGCTTTGAAGTCCTGCACTGGGGGCACACTTGGTGTCCCTGTGCATACCCCAGTTCAAACCGGCTCAGGGGCTTCCAGCCCCTGCTCTGGCGTGAAACTGGACAAAGGGAAAGGGGTGTAACCACCCCTCTGCCCTGACCCTCCCATAGGTGGGGTCACAGAGTATGTCCAACCCCCTACCTTAGTATAAGTAGGGGAACCCAGTCCTTTGGACTTTAGATTTACCTGGACAAAACTCTGACACAGAATCCTGGAACTTCGACGCTCTACTTCAAGATTAGAGGACTGAAGAATCTCCCTTGGGGTCAAGGAGTGACTCCCCTGCTTGGCAGGCACCAAAGAAGCAATTGTCCGGTCTGCGTCGCTGAAGCTCCCGTCGGACGCCGAAGTCTTTGCATCACCAGAGGTGATTTTCCAGACTTCCCCGAGGCTGCCCTGAGTCCCCAGCAAAGCTGAGGCCCGTAGCTGTCATGGGTTATGTGGAACCGTGACCCCTGGACACCAAACGCATTTGCAAGTTCATCCTCTTCTGGGTCTTCCACAAAGTCGTGCTTTGGGCTCCGAGTAGCCCCAGCCTCCAGCACCAACTGCACTGAAGATCACTGGCCTCCACTCCACGAGTGTCCTGTGAGCCAGCTCCACGTGCACCGTCTCGAGGCTCCTTCGCGGTCGCTAGTCCGTTGGCTAGTAGGCCCTCCTGAAGGCCAATCTTTTTTTGCTTGGGCTCCCTGGTTGCTCCAGGTGTGCCCTGACTTATCCTCGCTGGGTGAGTCCCCCAGACCTTGCTGGTCTGCAACATCATCCTTCTTCGATTTCCACGAGACTTGCCGTTGCCAAGGCTTGTTGGGTCCAATCCGGTCGCCGACACCCCTGCAATCGACAGTCATCGTGGGACAGCTCGAATCTAGCTCCTGATTGTCGTCAACGCCTCCTGGACCTCGTGGCTGAAGAGTCAAGACGACCATCAACCTACCTGAAGCACTCGACATCGGTGGGCATCTGCTCATCGCCTTCCTGGTCACTGGCTAGTGACCCAGACTCTGTCCCCTCTGCTTTCAGGTTCTTCAGATCTTCGATCCACCTTTGGATCCACCCGAACACTTTCGACTTGGTCGCCAGCAGCACTTTGCAGCAGATCGCCATAGAAAGCGACGACGAAACCCGACCCCGAAAGACACCTATGCACCCGGCTTCCCTGGGTGAGGTAACTCGAGTACTCCGGTGCTCCCGTGGGTACTGACACTAGAACAGCCTAGTTCTCAAAGGGTTTGCTCCAAGTCCTCCTCTAAGTGTCCCTTTTCTTTTAAATTCTAATCGCGACTTTCCCCATAGAAGTTAACGGTGGTTCGCGGTTGTGTTCATACACTGCACGCGTCCCCCGTGGGTCCCCTGTGTCACTGCCTTGGGTGGTTCCTTGTGGTCCAAGCACTTCTACAGGCTCTAGGCCTTGTGTCTAGCTCAGTCGTGGTTCTTATACCACTTTATTGGTATATGGTTTGGTACGCCCCTGGGGCTCAAACGTGTATTTGTGCTATTACTGTAGATAACTAACTCGTAACGTATGTACTTCGAACTCTAGCCTCATAAAGAGACTAGAGGGGTGTGTTTAGTAATAAATACATATATTTTGAATATATACCTGGTGTGGTCCTCTTTCATTTGGTCACTCAAGAGATTATAGACTGGTAAAACAAGCTGCTTTACATTCCTTCAAGACTTAGCCAGAAGGCTGCTCTCCATAGCTACCACTAGGATAGCTTTCAATAAAGGTTGTCTTTAACCTATCTCCAATAAGGGGTTGTTTGGACTGGTGCAAGGTGCCCACTATAATTAGTGGACGGCATATGCCAGGCCAACTTCTCACACAGAAGTGGCATGACGTTGATGAATTACACACAGCAAGTGTTCCAATGCCAGTGCAAAAAGGGTCGGCGACAGAGGACACCCCTGCCTCATGCATCTGTGAATCTGCATGGTGTCAGAGATATTACCATTAATTCTCACTCTCGCTACCGGATCGGTGTTTAGTAGGTCTATCCATCGTGTAAAGGCCTGGGGGACTCCCATGCGATGTAAAATTGTGAACATGTACGTTCACTCGATAGAGTTGAAAGCCTTAGTGCCATCAAGGAGGACCGCTGCTGCTCTCAATGAGGGGTCCAGTTGGTACAATAGTGCAAATAGTAAAAAAAACAAAATATATTTTAAAAAAAGCCCACTTACTTCTTCACTGCCGCCATCTCTCTTCCGTCGTTGCTTCTGGATCGGTCCAGCACCGGGTCCAAATATGTATACAGGTCCCCGCCCGATAGAATGCCCAATGGCGGTAGTGTCTGCAGTCATCGCCAGATTTGTGTGTAGAATTCTGCATCATCTAAGTTAGGCCCATATGTGTTAACACAAGTCACAAGGGTTCCACACAGTTTACTCTGTAATATTATGTATCGGCCCAGGTCATCTATCTCCAAGTGCGTGGCGATGAATGGCACACCATTCTTTATCAATATGAGAGCTCCTCTTGAGTATGTGGAATAGGACAAAGCCATTCTGAAACCAGCTCATAGCACGCCGATAGCTCCCACCGCATGCCACATGAGGTGTTTATGTTTATGTTTAGTGGATTTATAAAGCGCATGGCTGCCCAAGGGCTTCCCAGCGCTGCAGAGAGGAGGCGAGGAGGTGAGGAGGAGCACTCATGGGAAGAGCCAGGTCTTGAGTTTTTTCATGAAGCTACGTTCGTCCTTTAGGAGTCTGTAAATGTGTCTCCTGTAATAATGCGAAATGCATGTGATGTCTATCTAGGCAGACCAGCATGTTGCCCTCTAACACTCCACGTGATCAGGTTTAAATGGCCATCGGTGGGAGACATGTTATCCCATATAGGACGCAGTGCATAATGTGTGTGTTTGCATTCAATGCGGTATGTTTCCCGGGTGTACAACTACTTGGGTGATAGTGTTGGCAATTAAAACATCAAACACATATCTCCCCCCTCACTTCAGCATCCCAAACATGCTAAAGACATTCTCCCCTGCTAAAGAAATACAAAACATTGCTATCATCAAAACAGTGTATTGTAAATACTCAATCAGAGCAGTGTGCCAAGTAGGGAAATGGGTTGTACCCTCGGGGGGCCGCCAGAAGACCGATTTCCCTCCAGATGGACAGAGGTGACCATGAGACAAGGAATCGAGCTCTGATCCCCGTTACCAACTTTGGGAACTTCTCTTATACAGGCTCTGGGGTGCGCTATCGTGCCACTTATGTGCTCTGTAGAGCACACTGCAGCCCAAAACACAATAGTTCCCGGCGTTTTGCCCCAGGTGTCTCAGGGCAAGAGTCTCAATCATCCTCCTGAACCATCGCGAAGCTGTGCCTTTAAATCGGCCCTGCAGTTTTCAGATAGTTACAATTCCTACGTGCACAGTGTTCATTCAGGCCTACTGCAACAGAGTCCACCCAATATTTGCACATGTGCGATATTTTAGCCTCTTTCCGTTTATGAGTACATTTCAGGTGGGGCCCTGCGGTTTGTGGCTATCTTTTTTTACAAACTCCATTGCCGCTTTGGGTGTATTGAACACCCTCTGGGTGCTTGCTGACCAGTGTGCAATCTAGTCAGATACAGCATGGCATATGAGATTTCCTCTTGTTGTAGTTTCTTTTTTTACAGGGAGGTACTCT
Organism: Calotriton arnoldi; assembly: GCA_963921515.1. Lineage (NCBI taxonomy): Eukaryota > Metazoa > Chordata > Amphibia > Caudata > Salamandridae > Calotriton > Calotriton arnoldi. The sequence continues at coordinate 158,025 of CAWUFW010001240.1, forward strand.
CTACAAGCTGCTTGCACCGCGGCCATGAAGTCAGGGAAGAAGGCTATATTAGTTCCTTGATAGTTGATGTTCTGATGCACTGTGTCCTGATCTCGGTAATTGAGAAGCCTCGCTATAATAGGGCACTTGGGATTCCCAGGAGGCGGTCTCACCCCAAGCGACCTATGCGCTCTTTCCACTATCAACACACTAGATAGGTGCTCTTCGCCAAATATTTCCAGCAACTCCACATAGTGTTCCATTCTGCCAGTATTTGTAGATTCCGGAATGCCAGTGATTCTCAGGTTATTCCGGCAGGATCTCGCCTCAAGATCCTAATTTTTTGCTTGTATCATCACCTTGTCCATGTTCAGGCATTTCTCTTTCGTACTCGTATTTTGCAGAGTATCTTCATCTGTAGAAATGTGTTGTTCTGCCTACGTCAACTGCGCTGTGTGCTTGTCTAACTTAGCCGACATATGATCCATTCTCAGATTTAGCGTGTGTATTTTACCATCAATGGACGGTACGCTCAGTTGTATGGAAGTTAGCGTAGCTTCAAGCACGGAGGACCCCTGGGGCATGGAATCTTCTTCAGAGTCCAAGAGGGCATGACGCTGTGGCTTGGTGCCTGTCCGCCTTCCCTATTGTGTATACATATCTTGTTGTGCTGTGCTTGGGTACCACAGGTTGGGTATGCAAGGGATGCGGCATCCTGGAAGGGTCCGCTACCGCTGAAGAGCACCCCCCCAAATCTCACAGAGCTGTCTGTGGGGCTGTGTGGTAGAGGAATTGTCCCCCTCTGCTTATCAATTGATCCTCTACAGCAATGTCTGGTTAGTTTATGGGGCTTTTTATTCTGCACTATCTTCACCCTTGACAGTGCTTGTGGTAGGGAAGCCAATATGCCAGCCGTCATCTACGCCCTCTGAGGGGGTTTGTGAGGCCTGATGTTGCCTTGTGCTTTAATATGTGTTGCCCCCGTATTGCGGCTCCCGGTTTCTGATGGTTGCTCTCGAGGTAGCTCAGTTGGGTCAACGGTGGCACATAGAAAAGGTTTGTGTTAGCTAGCCACTTTCCACCACCTCTGCAGTCCAAATGTGCGGCCAGCCCTCACCAGCTTTCTATTGTCACCAGATCTCCGAAGGGGATCTGCTCCTCACACCGGCCTCACTTCTCTCAGGCACCTTGCTCTAACTCCATCTGCTGCTCCTTCTGGCTGTTAAAGCCCCCCAGGCCTACCACACCATCTCTCTGTCTGCTCCCCTAGTGCGCGGCCTGATTGCCATTGAGGCCCGATTTACTTATAGGTGCCCAGGTAGATGTCAGTGGCCTCTAGCAATGGGGTATGGTAGGTACTTTAAGAAGGGTACCCTCTCGTCGCTTACTTTGGCTGCTGTCCGGGCTCTGTGTTGAGCGCCACACTGTCACCATGCTCACCTTATTGGCTGGGCCCTCCTCAGCACAATGGCAGCGGCACGCTCTCCCTACTGCATCAGGGCCTCCTCGCTGCGCCTCACAGGCCCCTGCCTGCCTCTCACCTGGGCATTGCAAATGGGGAGTGCGAGCCCCCCCGCATGACCACGGGTTCCGCGCTTCACTCTTCATCAGGTGGGCCATCTAGTCGCACAGCCCAGCACCTCTAGCAGCTATGGCCACCATTTCTGTGCAGCAGATCTCCCATGCGGCGATCTCTTATGGGCCGAGTTGCTGCTTCTTTGCTGCTCCAGGCTTAACAGTGGGCAATGGCAAATGTCCCCCAGTGTCTTGCGTGAGGGGCACTCTGTTCCCGGAGCAGATCGTTGTCCGGTTTCAGGATATTGCGCGGATTTGGTCTCACGGTCCGTAGAGCCTCACTAGAATGCAGACACCTTGCTTCGGGCACTCTAGCACCCCTCTCTAGCTGACATTATGGTGCTCCATAAGTGCTCTCTCAAAGGAGATCATTTTGAGAGCTCTTCTGAGTTGGTGGATGTACAGCTTTCTCAGCAACATGCCCCTGATACTTTAGCTCTGCATCTGCCAAACTCCTTCCAACTTTAATTAATCAAGCAGACTCTGCTGCTCTAAAGGCCCACAAAGTCCTCCATCCCAACAAACCAAATAGTAGGATTCTCTGGTCCCAGAGGGAGAGGCATCTGAAGTGGTGGTGGAGCAGAAAGGGATAACTGTACGGGGGATAATTATCTTAAGGCCTTCAATACCTGCTACAAACCTTTATTTCCCCCCATCGGCCAGGGCCGGACAGGCCTTTCTTCAACCGGATGTTTTCCAGTGGGCTGGATCCCTTGGAGTCCAGTTTTGAAAGCCCAGGGCCGCCCTGGTGCCTCTGTCACATTACCTAGCTCCCCAAGGTTAATTGCAGTAGGCACTGGAAGGCTTCTTGAGGGAGAGAAAGGGTAGGGAGTGGTAAGGTAGCGACAAAGCATCAGCACGAGAGAAGAGAGAAAGGAGAGAAGGGGAATGAGAGAATGGATGGATGGAAAGGAGCAGGGCTGGTTTGAGCATTTTTGCCAGATCTGATTTTGGTTCTCTAGTTCGGCCTTGCCCCCTGTGCTGCACCTACACAGGATAATGTATTGTTCTGGTAGTATCATTACAGGTTATCTGAAAATCTTCCCCTGCATGCTGCAACCTTTAAGGTTCTGAAGAGGGACTGGTAGGTGATTAAGCAGCCTGTGTTTCATGAATCCCTTTCCTGACACTACCGTCTAGCTTAATTCCAGGATGAATTTCCATCTGTTGCCCTGGTGGACTCTCTGGTCCCTGGTCTATCTCGCCAGGGAGCTTTCATTCCCTCTGATGTTGTGGGCAAAAGATTTGAGGTCCAATTTAATCAGGGCCAACACTGATGTGACCTATGCTTGGCAATCGTTGTGTAAATGGGTGACTGGATAGTTGTTATTGCCTTTCCATGAAGGAACAGTAGGTCTAGAGAGATTTTCTTTAACTTTCTCTCGGTGGCAGCTGCATCTTTTAATTCTTCTATGGTAGTTAAGAATCACATAGGATGTGGTCATAAAAGGTCAACAACTCTCAGAAAATGCTGCAAAGTCATCTGCCTTGCACCAGAGCAAAACAATTTGGGTCTCTATTGTGTTCACCCCAGTATTACTGGGGAAGCATCAGGTAGATCTCCTGAGCCCCAAAAAGAAATGCACCCTTTTCAGAGAAAACAAGAACTGGAAGGTGTCTCAACATTCTCAAATTAATTTTGCTTTATAAGATAGGAAGTGTTGGGAGTCAGACAAACCTGTCAAGGAATCTCATATCCAGTGGCTTAGATAAATTAATTTAAGCATTCCATCATCACTGTTTGTATACTTAAGGATTCCCTTATCGGCAGGTGATAATAAATCGAGCCCCTCGCTGGTACCCCAAATCAGTACGCACACACAATGGTTGGTATTTCCCTATCATATGATTATTCATTTTGCATTATTTGTCTTCAAAATTATGAGTAGCAAAATTATCATAATTATTATAAATAACTCAGCAGATAATATAGAGATCAAGACAAATGTTAGATAAGCCCCAAGTTTCCTCTCGCATCCTTAAGCTGTTAGCCTGTTTCCTAGCCAAAGTGCCCGAATGTTGTCATCCATCTAACCTATTTGGTTGTATTGATTGTGTGATATGCCAAGCCATGTATAGTTATCCCACTTAGCTTTTACTGTCATCAGGTCAATAATCTGAGTTCAGACCTCAATCAACTTCTCTCAGCAACTGGTCCATGTGTCCATGCGTCCCACTCTTACTCCACCTCTCCAGCAGTGCCTCATGTACCTTTATCACCAATTATGTCTTGAGGAGTGAGATGGGGCTAACACCTTGCTACAAAAATGTGCAAACAATTCCCTTTTGGAGAAAAATATGGAATCTACAGAAGATAATGTTACTTTTTAGGTCTGGCATTAGCCAAGACCTTTTGATTTTTGAAAAAATATACTTATAATATACTTACCTAAATGGGCTTTCTGCCAGCTGTCTGCAGCCATTGGTCAGTTGATGTGTCATTCACATTTTGCTTCCACCCACTACAGCATTCAGCATAGGGCAGGGGGATAGCCCACTTCAGCCAATGGATAGCTTCACTTTGAATGACTGCATTTTGCTCTCTCAGAAGGACTACATCTGCACACAATGTAGTTCTCTTCAGTGAGAGTGTATTTGTTTTTACTTTATTGCTTTGGTAATATTTGTTGCCTTTGTGTTTAGAGTCTGATTGTAAAGTCCTTTTGGAGTGACAAGTTTTTCTGACTGTTGCTATTTCACAGCATTTCAAACTGTGACCATCTGAAACTTTTCTTCATTAGATTGTATTTTTCTAGTATGCAAGTATGAAGTACATTTTTAACTGTACCATTGTATATCATGCTAGTATGTATTGTAATTGAGGACTGCAGTTATATTTGCAAACCAATTTAGTCTGTATGTCCTGCTTGTATGGCTTTATAGTGTGTTTTCAGTACTCCTGTATGTATTGATTACATTGGCATTTAACTATTATATTATTATTTTTAATATTTTTAGCTCTGCTGTTTATTCCAATTTCCTGATCTATCTATCTATCTATCTATCTATCTATCTATCTATCTAGCTATCTAGCTATCTATCGATCTATCTTTGCAACATTATCTATCTATCTATCTTTGCAACATTATCTATCTTTGCAATCCTCTCTATTGATTTGTAAGAAAGTTTTACAAAAATATTACAAAAAGCATAAGCAAAGGCAAGAAGCAAGCAGCCAAGGCCTGACCATTTGGCTTTTCTAGGTCTGGAGTTCGAAAAGACCTTTTTCTTTTACTACAATTACAGGTATAACATAGTTTCTTATAGAGGTTTTCAGCCGGGCTTCATACATCAGTTTCTTGTTGTATCATTCACGTTTTACTTCCAGCAACTGCAACAAGTATCATGGGGCATGGGTTAACACACTTCAGCTACTAGCTGATTTTACTTTGAGATGCAGCATGCTTCTCTTTCACAAGGAGTCCATCCATGCAAAGTAGTCCCCTTGAGCGTCTGCAACTACTCTGGTAATGTGCGCTTTTTTAAACCAGAAAACATTTTTTACTTTAGGCAATGTTTATTAATTTAGATTTATGATGGGCCGGTTGCCTCCCCAACAATAAGGTTTTGCATAAACCATGTAAGAACAAAATTAAGAATTGTCAAAGCCAAAAGACTGGCGGCCAACGCCAGACGTACTGGCTTTGTCAATGCTTGTTCCTTCTTTCTTCCAAAACAGATCTCTGGTCTCAGGCCTTTGTCCTTTGCAGCCACACCTACAAGAGGAGTATCAAAGAAGTTTGAAGTTTCTCTTCTGTACCTTGTGACTTTGAACAGTGTCAGAAGTCAGTGTCCGAGAACATGGAGTTTCTGTTGTTGTTTTAAATAAGCGAAATGTAAAATATTAACAATAACATAAAAGTAAGAATTGACACACATATGCAAATATATAATAGATATATTTAACTTAATTTAAATATTACAATTAATATATGGGTTCCGGAGTAGCGTGCTACTCGCCGAAAAAGGAGGTGTCAGGGGTCGTAAGCACTATATAAGTATATTTTCAAATTACAGATCACAAATATGATTTTTTTACACCCCCTTCCTCAGGTACTGGATGTCTGACACTCAGGGCCTGACTTAGAAAAGGATAGATTACTGCAGCAGAAACGTAACATTCCATCCGCATTATTACAAATACATTAAATCATATGGCACGTTTAATATGGCGGACAGATATTTGTCACGTTTGTGACGGAGTAACCCGTCCACAAGACTCTGAATCAAGCTCTCTGTGTCTTTTCCTAGCTGTGTTTCAAACACGTGTCTCTCATCCATCAGTCTCTGTTATTACCCTCTAGTTCTCCCTCTCCTTCTCTCCTTGCATTGTTCTATCTCCCTTTTCTTTTTCTTTAACTGCTGTTATCTCTCTTACTCATTCTCTCTTTCACTCACTTTCTTCTCTGTTTCTCTATTGCCTTCTCTCACTCTTTCTCTCTCCCTCCGTTAAACATATTTTTGTGTATCTCTCACCTTGTGCCTCAATTTCTCTCAGTTGTGTGCTATTTGCTTTGATATCTTCAGTTACAGCGTTACATCAAACAAACAAAGGGCAATGGGAAGATTCTTGCAAATAGACTAAACACCGGTAATCGCTCAGGGTGCATTCAAACTCATTGTCTTTTTTGCCCACTATGCCTCAAATTAGACCCAGGTAGAAATTATTTAGCCTTGAGCCAGCTGCAATAGGAACAGTCCACCCCGAACTGCAAAGCCAGGTCCTCTCTGAACTGGAAAACAAGCAATCTAGGACCGGTTTCAGCCTAGTTGGGTCTCCACAGAAGGGTGGAGCCTGGCTACAGTGGTACAGTGAACATTGGACCCATGTCTGGGCTTTCCCTTGACCACTTGGGGCTTCACATCAAACACAAAAATGTTATGAGAGGAATGCTTGCAAATAGTGTAACCACTGGCAATGGCTCGGGCCAGGGTTGGGCATTGTGGGCACAGCGGCCTCATGTTGGTTTTTGTGTATCAGGGACTGTCATGGATGGGAGGGGTTGGTGTCATGTCTATCACTGTGAGCAATGATCTTGCATATCTGCCTGGTGAGTAACGCGTCATTGGTACCTAGGCCCCTTCACTGTGTGATGGTCCAGTGGCGTAGCATGGGTTGCCAGCATCCGGGGCAAGGCAAGTATTGCACCCCATAACCCATGGACCATTAGCACTTCCTGGCAGCAAAATGTTAAAAGAAAAAAAAATAGTTGTAGAATTGTTTGTATTTTTTTATTTCCCGTCCCCTAAGAATTTTGCGCCTGGGGCAACCGACCCTGTGTCCCCGCCCACGTTACGCCACTGGTTGATGGGTGGTTAGCACGAATATCTGGTTGGCCTGTGACAGATTTGAGTCCTTCTGCAAATGAGTGAATGGACCAGGCCCTGTCACATGCACAGTGAGTGTGGGGTTATTGATGGGTGACACCTCTAAGTCTTGTCGCGGTTGCTCTTGGAAGTGACATATATCGGTCTGCAACTCTGACGTGAGAGCTACACGCGCTGATCTCAGTAAAGAAGCATTAGGGATGCTTTTCCTTAAAGCTCTGCTGCTTACAAGAAGCTTCTCGATTCTGAATCCCGCACGTGCTCTTTAAGAAACGGCACGAATAGATAACTGGAATCGAGTGGGAGAGGCTGGCGAAGACAGACAGGTTGAGGTTCAGGGAGCAGAGCGCGGATGAGTCGTGCAGGCTCGTAGAAGCCCTCCACACCGACTACAGCACTCGGACCCTGATTTCGGAAGGGGCCAGGGATTGCCTCGAGACCCCAAGGGTCAGCAAGTGACAGCATGCTTCGTCTGCTTGAGCTTACCCTAATCCTGACAGGTCAGTGCCACATGGCAAACGTGCAGCCCGCATCTTTCTTTGTTTTACTCAGTCTCTGCACATCTTTGGTTTTTTCCCTCTGTTCGTATACTTGCTGATGAGCAACCGGTGACCTCTGGCCAAAGGTCCGTTTTATAAAGTGAGTCAAGATGGCTAACTTTATAAGTGCTTCAATTTAATTTTTTGTAATAGTTTTTCTACTCTGTACCTACTAGTCTTACACAACACTGGCTTAATCATCAATTAATTTACAAATGCACTACCTTAAGCACCAGGCATGAGTTTCTTTTCTTTAAAAAAAATAATTGTTTTCCTTTTTTTGATTTGTCATCTTTGCTGTGGTTCACTTGTGCTTTCTTATACTTTTATAAATCCTTTATATATGTTTTAATACTAAAAATCGCGCTCTGATTGAAAGCTTCTTTTTTTGCATTTTGGTGCCTAGGGGTTGAAATGTGTGAAATGGGAGCATGCTTTGACATCATTGTTTCTCTTTGGAACTAACAACGTCTGTTAGGAATAAAAGTTTGAACACTACGGACAAAAATCATCTTCATTGGAAACATGAAACAGGAGAAACAAAAAAATACCCCTTATGGGTTCTTTAAGTTAGAGTTTGTGATTTTTTTTTATTCTTGTAAATCCTTGTATCTATCATAATTGCCTGCCCATTCTTGGTGGACTGTCTCACATTTCCTACTTTGATGAATGTATATAGTTTTTCCATGCCAACTGGCAATAATTCCTAGTGAGTGCTAGTTGGCACTAGAATGGGTGGATGTACCGTTTTCTCGAAAGTTACCTATAACACTGTTTTCCTTATGACTTTGAAACTAGAATAATGTGGATGATCGTTATTTCACGGAAAGTCTTGATCCTTAACATGAAAACTCACATATAAAGAATTTTGAGACCTGTGGGTAGGAAGTGCAGTATCTGCAGCAATTAGAGAAAGTTTATTAGTGGAAAACCTGGTACATTCCTACTTTTTAGCTCAAATAGGGTACAGGGTTCCAGTTGTACAGCAGTGACACATGACTGTGGAGAGGCAGTTGGAAAATCTGCAACTTTTCTTAAACTTTGCAAGGTCTTAGTAGGTTTGGCGCTAGCCAAGACCTTGTGATTTTAATAAAGATATATATATGTATGTATATATATATATATATATATATATATATATATCAAGTATCTCGCTTGCAACTTCTGATCCAGACTTGAAAAACGAGCGAGGACCCGATATAGTGCAAAGTTTCTTTATTGCCACCAAGTTAGTCCGCCATGACGCGTTTCGGCCGATCCACGGCCTTGATCACATAACACGGCTTGAACAGTGATTACCAAATTTAAAGTGCTAGTGCATACATTACGTGAATCAACATAGACAAAATACTATGAGGTTGAAAACATTTCTCGCTTAAATGCGAACACATAAAGATTTTGTTGTTTTGTATGTGTATATATAAATATAATATTTCCACCAACACTGCTTAAAATATTATTGATCTTCTGCACACAGAGCCCTGTATTGCATAAGTATATTCATTTGTCTTAACTGAGCAAGGACTTATCGCCATAAAATTAATGTTTGCATTAATACCAATTATGCATATAAAGCCATGCTTATATATTGATTTACGAAAATGTATAAGAGTATAATCTAAAATTAAAATAATATATAATGTGATACCCTAAAAGAAAAAAAGTGTATTGTGATAAAAGTGCAATGTGCTACATATTGCCGTTAGACTCCTGATTCCCTCCTTCAGGATCGGCAAAAAGTTCTTAAGTCAATATGTGTAAATAAAAATACATGTTTTTGAGATTACTCTTCAGCATATTCATAATTTCCAATTGTATTTGGCTATCCATCTTATTGTATAGAATATGCATATTGATGCAGTGTGAGGTAATGGGACAAAGAATATAATAGATATTGCATTGTATATATAAAATGAGATCTAGCAGATATAGGGTTCCTATCCTCTACAACATGATAATTTGACATCAATGTACCTACAAATGTAGAATCGGATTCAAACTCATATTGCTAAAAATGGATAAAATCACATGTAATAAAATCCATATCTTAAAAGATGTTAATTTTAAAATATTTTCATCAAATTTCATAAATATTACTTATAAATATCCATACAAAGAAATATAAATATAAATATAAATAAATATATAAGGCATAGTATTACACAGTGTGCACAGGCTAAAAATCTCACTATAGAATGGTACCTCTCAAATGTTAAATGTAAAGTGCAAATGTATCAGTAGCATGAGTCGATTGCATATGTCAATAGGGTTACATCGAAATTCATAGAAGTTCGTAAAATTCAATAAGAATCCATAAAAATCCATAAAATTCTAAGAAATCCTAAAAAGTCTAAAGGAAGGTGTGCAGATCTTCTGTGTTGTTAAGACCTCCTGGCTGCTTAGAGTCAAATTCTAAAATATATTTAGTTTCCAGGCGTCTTAGTTTGCCTTCCCGATCCCCACCTCTCTTTTGGGCCGGTACTGATTCAATGGCATAATATTTCAAATGTTTGAGGTCACTATCATGATGTTCCCTGAAATGTCTGGCCACTGGATAACTGGCGTCATTGTTAGTGATGGCCCGCATGTGTTGCAAAATTCTCTTGTGCACTGCCAGCTTTGTACTGCCTATATATTTCAGTTTACAGCTGCATTCCAAAACATATACTGTAAATTCAGTTTTACATGTAAGATGTTGTGTAATAGTTTGCGTCTTGTTACTAAATGCAGTTAGATACGAAGTGGTATTGATGCCGTATTGGCAAGCTTTGCATGACGTGCACCTAAAGAAACCTTTTTAGCTGTTAGCCACATAACTTTTCCCTGGTCCTCCGGGCTGCTTTTGACTAGCGCATTGCCCATACTTGCCGTTTTCCTGAAAGTAATAGATGGATTGTTGGGTAAATGTTTGCCTATTATGGGGTCATCACGTACGATGGGCCAGTTTCGTCTAATGATGGCTCTAAGTTGTTTTTCCTGTTTAGAAAAACCAAGGATAAGTCTAGTTGATTCTGATCTCTCTTGTTTTTCTTTTGATCTACTGCTATATTGTAGCAGTTTTGATCTCCCCTTATCCTTAGATTTAATAATGGCTGCATCAATTACTGTTGTTTTGTATCCTCTCGCTAAAAAGCGTGTGCGACATTCTGCTTGTTTAATGTTGGCATCTTCCTCATTGCTACATATACATCTTATGCGCAGCATTTCACCGTAAGGGATGCTGTTGATGAGGTGAGCTGGATGTGCACTTGATGCATGTAGCAGTGTATTGCCTGCTGTCGTTTTTCTAAACAGTGTGGTGGTCAGACAATTATTTACAATTATGATCTGCACATCTAAAAATGTAACTTCTGATTTACTCATTGTGAAAGTAAATTTGAGATTGACATCATTTACATTGAGTTGTTGTATAAAATCCATAGCACTTTGTTCGGTACCACCCCATATAATAAACAGGTCATCTATAAATCTGAGCCATGTTATGACCTGTGAAGAAAACACGTATTCATATTTCCTCATGAGGACCAGCTCCTCCCACCAGCCCATAAATAAACAGGCATAACTGGGGGAAAAACTGGCCCCCATTGCAACTCCTTGAATTTGCTGGTACATTTGATTGTTGAAGATAAAAAGATTATTCTCTAAACAGAAAAGTAACATACTAATTAACATTTTGTGATGTTGTGCAAATCTTATCGGTCTATTAGACAAGAAATAGTCCACAGCCCTGATTCCATCCCTATTTCTAATACATGTATAAAGAGATGACACATCTAGGGCTATGAGTAAATATTCAGAATTCCATTGAATATCTTCGATTTTACGCAAAATATATATATATATATGTATATGTATATATATAGATATACATATATATGTATATACATAAATATATATATACACATATATATGTGTGTGTGTGTGTGTGTGTGTGTATATATTACCTACTGGCAGTTGCCAGTAGGTAGTTATAGTTAGGATCTATTTTTCATAGGAAAAGCATTTTTTGACTTGCCTATAACTTTAGCATCATTTGACCAATCTTCATGACATTTTTCAAAACAAGTGTCAAAGTAGGCTCTGTGTGTCATGGAAAGTTTGGGGGTGATCCGTGCAATGGGGACCGAGAAATGGGGACACGAAAAAAAGGGTGCGTTTGCAATGTTAATTCCCATAGGAACGCGTTGTCGATCCTACAGCCCAGCCCACAGGATGGAATTACACCAAATTTGGCAGAAAGCTTGATGTTGTTATGCAGATTGTGCTTTTTGTGCAAAACAGTCCAGTAGTTTTTGAGAAATTTAAGCCGAAAATTATAGATAAATCTCTTGCCGTGGATATTTTGCTGTGGTTTTGCAGTTAATCAGTCAGTCACTCACTCAGAAATTCTCACATCCACTCACAAACTCAGTCAGATATACAAGCACCCACTCATTCACCGAGTCAAGGCTCTTGCATCCACCCACAGACCAACCCAGACACTCGTCCTCCCAGTCACAGACTCACTCAGACACTCATGCATGCACCCATTCACTCACCCACTCAGAGACTTATGCTCTCACTCACAGACCCATTGAGACACTCATACACCCACTCACAGATCCACTCAGACACTCCTACATCCACTCATGGACCTACTCAGGCACTCACACACCCATACAGTCACTCACACAGCCACTCATAGACCCACTCAGAGACTTATGCACCCAGTTAGTTATACACTCAGAGACTCATGTACCCACTCACGGTCACACTCAGAGACCCACACACCCACTGGCAGAACCACTCAGATACTCACGCTGCCAATCATAGACCCATTGAAAGACTCATACACTCACTCACAGATCCACTCAAACACTCATGCACCCACTCACTCGCCTACTAAGACACCCACTTAGACATTCATGTATCCACTAGCAGATCCAGTCAGACGGTCATGTACTTGCTTACAAATGCACAAAGGCACTCAGGCACCTACTCACAGATTGAGTGAGAGACTTACTCAACCAATCACAGACCCATTGTGACACTGATGCACCCACTTTTAGATGTACTGAGGCAGTCACATTTTTCGTTACAGAAGTATCGATAGACTGATGCACCTTCTCACAGATCCTCTCAAATACTTATACAGTGAATGAGAGACAAAGTGATGCAGTGATGCATGCAGCCATAGATTACACTGAAAAAGTTATGCACTGTTAAACAGATATTAAGGGAGTTGTACATGCTATTATACACTCATTTAGATAGTAATGCGTTTAGTGTGTTGATTATAATCAATTTTGCAGTTATACGTTTTGAATGTGGTGGTGGCTATTGAATGTCTGCATTTGTTTTGTCATTTCGTGACGTATTTATTTAGACTTAAACTTTATATAAAAAAATGTCTTTAAGTGTATTTTTCAGTATGCGAAATACATTTGCTGATCACAGATTCTCCACAGTAAATACGACAACGTTGTGCCGACTCAAAGAATTCTTAAAAATAAAACCAGTTATTAATGTATCTTCTGATAAACACATACTAAATCAAACATGAGTGGTATATAATATACAATATCCAATTATAGAAAGAAAATACAAAAATCTTAGAGGCTCACTTAAAATAAATGGATGCACAATTAAGAAATAGAATTTTAAAAAACCTTAGAAATTCACTGAAAAAACCGAAGGTTACAGGAGCGTTATAGTTAGGAATTAGCATTTAAAAAACCTTAGAAATTCACTGAAAAAACCCAAAGGTTACAGGGCCATTATATTTAGGAAAGAGAATAAAAAAAGCCTTAGAAATTCACTGAAAAAACTAAAGGCTACAGAGACGTTATAGTTAGGCTGACATTTCACTCGTGCAAAACCAGAGAAATTCAGCAGTTATAGTTAGCTGAGCTAACTATAACTCATGCCCTGCATGCACTACTAATGACCTCACATATTACATCACTCATGACATGGTCAGTGACATCACTGATGAAATCGCAAATGACATCACTGATGACATCATCCACAGAATCTCTGATGCACCCACTCACACCCCAATATAACCTTTCATACACCCACTCTAACTTCCACACTACCATTCTCAAAACCATTGACACACCCATACCAGTACTTATACACCCACTCACTGATCATAGGTCTACACACACATCTACTAAGTCACCCATGCAGCCACTTGAACACCAACGCACTCACTAATACAGCCACTGATATATCCACCCATACAGCCATAGAGCCACTCACACTGTCAGTCACTCATAGTGCTACTCACATACCTACTCGCTCAACTATAGAGTCAATCAGACAGCCATTTACTCACCTATACAGTTATACACACACACACTTACTTATTCATACAGGTACTAACACATACTCACTCACCCATACAGCCCCTCACACATGCACTCACTAACCCATACAGCCACTATCACAATCCCTCACTCACACATACAGTCACTCATATACTCCAACACTCACCTATACTGCCTTTCACATATCCATCTACTCACCCATATACAACTGACACATCCATTCACTCACCAACAGAGCCATACACACACTCAGTCACTTATACAACCCTTCTCTTACACGCTCACTAACCCATACAACCACTCACTGACCCACCCACTCACTCATCCATACAGGCAGTCACACACCCTCTCACCCACCCACTCAGACACTCATACACCCATACAGGTACACAGACAACAAATCAATCACCCATACACCCACTCATGTACCTACTCACCAACCCATACAGCCACTTAGACTCCATCTGACAGACTGATGCAGACATTTAGACAACCTAGTCAGTGACCCATCCATTTACTGAGACACCTAATCACTCACTTATAGAGTCAGTCACCCACCTACTGAATCCTCAATACAGGCACTCCTACACCCACTGATTCATCAATACACTTTGATATGTATATTTAACACTCATAAACATTTTAAAAACACTCGCAGTCACTGGATGATGTAATCAGTGATGTCAACAGTGATGCCATTTGAGCTGTCAATAGTGATGTCATCAGTGATGTCACTGACCATGTCATGAGTGATGTAATATGTGAGGTCATAAGCAGTGCATTGCGGGGGCACGAGTTACAGTAAGCTCAGCTAATTGTAACTGCTAAATTTCTCTGGTTTTGTACGAGTGAAATTTCAGCCTAACTATAACGTCCCTGTCACCTTTGTTTTTTCTGTGAATATATATATATATACATCTATATTCCAACACTATGCTGCTTACAACGCCGTACAACCTGCCTAACAGTGCTGGTGCCGGCATGGCGGCAGCAACCGTCAAATTAGTTACAGGAATCCAACCCAATAAGGAAATAGAGGATGTGGCACACCAAGTAGATGCACAAACATTTATTGTGCACAAACGACACGTTTTGGCTAAACCAGCCTCTTTCAAGTATATATATGTGTGTGTGTGTATATATATATATATATATATATATATATGTGTGTGTGTATGTATATATACATGAATATATACATATATGTGTATGTAGATATACATATATAAGTGTGTGTATATATATATACATATATATATATATATATATTCACTGAAAAAACCATAGGTTTCAGGGACGTTATAGTTACAAATTAGCATTTAAAAAACCTTTGAAATTCACTGAAAAAACCATAGGTTTTAGGGACAGTTATAGTTAGTTGGACATTGCACTCGTACAAAACCCGTGAAATTCCCCCGTTATAGTTAGTCCAGCTAACTATAACTCGCGCCCATAATGCACTGCTGATGACATCACATATTACATCACTCATGACATGGTCAGTGACATCACTGATGACATCACTGATGACATCTCAAATGACATCACTGATGACATCATCCAGTGACTGTGTGTTTCTGTAAAGTTTAAATATTTTTAATATATATAGGAAAAGACGTATTGAAGAATGAGTGGGTGTGTAAGTGTCTGTATGGATGATTTAGTAGGTGCATGACTGACTGTATAAGTGAGTGATTTAACGTATCTTACTGAATGCATGGGTTAGTGACTAAACTGGGTGAATGTCTGTATCCGTCTGTCTGTTGCTGTGTAAGTGGCTGCATGTGTTTGTGAATAGCTACATGAGTGTCTATATGAGTTATTGAATGCTTGTGTGAGTATCTGTATGGGTGCCTGAGTGTTTGTGTGGGAGGGGTGTGTGCGACTCTGTGCATAGATGTGTGAGTGGGTGATTCACTGGGTGGATGGTTTCAAGAGTGCATCTGTGATAGACTGTATGGGTGGGTAAGTGTGTGTAAGAGTGTGTTAGTGAGTGAATGTATGTCCCAGTGGTACATGTGTGAGTAACTACATATGTGAAAGGCAGTATATATGTGTGTTGGAGTATATAAATAGCTATAAGCGAGAGTGAGTGATTGTGGTAGTGGCTGTATGGATGAGTGTGTGCTTGTATCAGTGATTGTATAAGAGCGTAAGAATGTGCTAGTATTTGTATGAGTAAGTGAGCTGGTGTGTGTATAACTGTATAGGTGAGTAAATGGTAGTGTGTTTAATTATTTGCATGACTGACTAGGTGTGTGAGTACCTCTATGGATGAGTGGCGGTGTTTGAGTGTCTATATAGGAGTATGAGTGCATATGATAGTCCTGTACTGAGTGACCATAAGTATGAGTGACTGTACGGGTGAGTGAGTGGATGTGTGTGTGTAGACCTAAGAATCAGTGAGTGGGTACGTAGTTATTGGTGTTGGAGTGTCTATGGTTTTGCGAATGGCAGTCTGTAATTTAGAGTGGGTGTATCAAAGGTTATATTAGGGTGTGAGAAGATGCATGAAATTATCACATGGATGATGTCATCAGTGATGTCATCAGTGATGTCATTTGAGATCTCATCAGTGATGTCATCAGTGATGTCACTGACCATGTCATGAGTGATGTAATATGTGACGTCATCAGCAGTGCATTGCGGCGGCGCGAGTTATAGTTAGCTGGACTAACTATAACGGGGGAATTTCACGGGTTTTGTACGAGTGCAATGTCCAACTAACTATAACTGTCCCTAAAACCTATGGTTTTTTCAGTGAATTTCAAAGGTTTTTTAAATGCTAATTTGTAACTATAACGTCCCTGAAACCTATGGTTTTTTCAGTGAATTTCAAAGGTTTTTTAAATGCTAATTTGTAACTATAACATGTCTGAAACCTACGGTTTTTTCAGTGAATTTCAAAGGTTTTGTAAATGACAATTTTTAAATGTATTAATTGTTATATAAATGTTTTTCATACTGATTTACTACATTTTTAGAAACAATTTTTTTTTACATATTTTATTTTTAAATTACATTGTAATTACATTATACATTACATTACAAAAAATACTTTCTCAGAATGAATTACTTTAGTTTAAATACTTTGCACATAGGCAATAGACTTTTAAGTACAGTAGTTACAGTTGTTGCAATGGGCAACACATTTTCAAACACAATGCAACATTCAGCTCAATGTGAATTTCTAGTTAAATGCAATTAGTTACTTTATGGATTACTTTTCTAACCACAGGACTGGATCCTAGATTCAGTCCTGGGACATCTCCTGTAAACAGTTGAGTAAAAGCGTTTTGGTTACAGTCGTGATTTTTAAGGAATATTATTGTACTTTAAAAGTTGACACTTAGAAACTTTTTCTCATAGAATCACCAATGTTATCCTATGGAAGGAAATTCACTTAGAAGGTAAAAACTGTTATCGTTACTTTTTCTTACTCAGTGTTGGATCCTGGATCCAGCACTGGTGCATCTCCTGTAAACAGTTGAAAGAATGCGTTTAAGTCATACAGGCGATTTTTTAGGAATATTTGTAGTTTGTGAAAATCGACACTTTGAAACTTTTCTGCTAAAAACCAGACAATGGATTCCTATGGAAGAAAATATAAGTTACTGGTAAGTACGGTTAAAATTACTTTTCAGGGTCAGTGCTGGGCTAAAAGATGCAGCACTGGGTTCTCTCCTGATAACAGGTGAGTAAATTGGAATTCGTACTTTGGTTGATTTTAGAGGAATATTATAAAGTTCCAAAACTCCACACTTAGAAGAATTTCCAAGTGAAACCAGTCAATGTTAGCCTATGGAAGGAAATTCAAGTTACTGGTAAGTACGGTTAAAATTACTTTTGAGGATCAGTACTGGGCTGAAAGATGCAGCACTGAGGTCTCTCCTGATAACAGGTGAGTAAATCGGAATTCGTATTTCGGCTGATTTTAGAGGAATATTTTAAAGTTCCAAAACTCCACACTTAGAAGAATTTCCAAGTGAAACCAGTCAATGTTAGCCTATGAAGGAAATTCAAGTTACCGGTAAGTACGGTTAAAATTACTTTTCAGGACCAGTACTGGGCTGAAAGATGCAGCACTGAGGTCTCTCCTGATAACAGCTGAGTAAATCAGAATTCGGATTTCGGCTGATTTTAGAGGAATATTTGTATGTTTCAAAAATCAACACTTAGAAACTTTTTCAGCAAAAAGCAGGCAATGATATCCTATGGAAGGAAATTCAAGTTACTGGTAAGTACGGTTAAAATTACTTTTCAGGATTAGTACTGGGCTGAAAGATGCAGCACTAAGGTCTCTCCTGATAACAGGTGAGTAAATCGGAATTCGTATTTCGGATGATTTTAGAAGAATATTTGCACAATGGTGAAGGGAGGGCGGGGCCTGAGGTGACATCTGTGCAAACGCGCCCCGTGGCGCGTTTTAAGTTGGGGATTAAGTCCCCTTGAATCCTGAGGGTCCCTAGGGGCCAACTAGCCCACCAGGAACCTCCAATATGCGCCAGGGGCTGCGTTGCAGAGACGTGTAGAGAGGCCACACCCCTTTTACACCTCTCTGCAACGCAGCTCTGTGGCGCTTTCTGGATGTACCTGTTGGGCGAGTTGGCCCCCAGGGACCCTCAGGATTGAAGGATTTAATCCCCAACTTAAAACGTGCCACGGGGCGCGTTTGCACAGATGTCACCTGAGCCCCGCCCTCCCTTCACCACTGTGCAAACGCGCCCGTGGCGCGTTTTAAGTCGGGGGATTAACTCCCCTTGAATCCTGAGGGTCCCTGGGGGCCAACTAGCCCAACAGGTATATCCAAAAAGCGCCACAGAGCTGCGTTGCAGAGAGGTGTAAAAGGGCGTGGCCTCTGTACACCTCTCTGCAACGCAGCCCCTGGCGCATACTGGAGGTTCCTGGTGGGCTAGTTGGCCCCAGGACCCCAGTATTCAAGGGGATTCGTTCCCCTCTGCAAACGCGCCAGGGCGCGTTTGCAGAGTGGTGAAGGAAGGGGCGGGGCCTGCGGGCCCGATCGTTTTTTTTTTGTTTGTTTTTTTGTCCCCTGAAGGGGGCTGTGTGGCCCCTTACTTTTCCTGTTTTTGGGCCCTGGGGACCCCATCCCCCAGGGCCTTACCCCTTTTTTGTAATTAATTTTTTTTTAAACGGGAAGGGGCCGCGTGGCCCCCTGCCCTGGGCCTGTATTGGCCCCGGGGACCCCATCCCCCGGGGCATGGCCTCTATTTTTATTTTTATTCTTTGGAGGGGGCTGCGTGGCCCCCTCCTCTGGCCATTTAAGGCCCCGGGGACCCCATCCCCCGGGGCCGGCCATACCCTTTTTTTTTTTTTTTTTAATTTTTTTAAACTTTGGGGAGGGGGCCGCGTGGCGCCCTCCCGGGCCACTACTTGCCCCGGGGACCCCATCCCCGGGGCTGGCCCTCTCCGTTGGGGACTGTGGGGGGTCCCCAAGCCCCCACAGTCCCGCCGGCTCCCCGCGTCCCTTGGGAGCCGGCATTGCACTTACACATGGGGAGCTGCTAAGATGCAGCTCCCCATGTGGAAAGCAATCGGCTTTGGATATTGGAAGAGAGAGCAGGTTTCCCTGCTCTCTCTTCCAATATCCAAAGCAGTTTGCTATGGCAGGACGGGAGCCGCGAGGCTCCCGTCCTGCCATAGCAAACTACAGTGTCCCGGGGTAGGCACCCCGGGACACTGCAGGAGCAGGCCCTGGGGGGTGGCGGTCCCCAGGGCCATCAAAGGCTCCAGGAGGGGGCCGCGCGGCCCCCCTCCCTTAAATTGCACAGCCCCGGGGAGGTGGTGGTCCCCGGGGCTCTGAGGGTCCGTAACGGACCCCCATATTTAAATGTTTAGTGCCCCGGGGAGGTGGCGGTCCCGGGGTGTGTGGGGGGGCTGGAGCCCCCCCACACAGGTTTTTCAATTTTTAAAAAAAAAGCCCGGGGAGGTGGTGGTCCCCGGGGCTGCGGGAGGGCTCAGAGCCCTCCCGCACCATTTAAAAAAAGCCCGGGGGGTGGCGGTCCCCGGGGCTTGGGGGCCCTTTGAGGCCCCCACACATAAAATTAACCCCCCACCATGCCCCCGGGACTTGGGCCACCCGGGGGCAAAATACAATCGAAGCGCGGGAGACCGCGCTTTGATTTTTTTTTTTTCTGCAGGATTCGCGCACCCTGAGCGCACCCTGCCGATTTTTAAAAAAAAAATTTTTTTTTTGCCCAGGGGTCCTTGTGGGACCCCCTGAGCAAACCTAGGGGTCAGGGTGTTTCTACCCTGCCCCCTTTGTGTGCTTTGCGCACTTGTTTCTGTCCCTCGGTTCTACCGAGGGACAAAATGGCTGCCAACATTTCCTGAATCGGAATGTTGACAGCCAGCTGACAACCAATTAACATGCAGCTCGTGATCGGGAGGGTACGCGGACCCTACTCGGCCATAGATATCACTATCTTTTTACTTTTGATTTTCTCAGCAACTACTGAACGGATTTACACCATTTAACAAAAGGGTTCTTTCTGAACCAAGAACTACCTCTTTGCCAAATTTGGTGTAATTCCGTTCAGCAGTTCGGGCTGTAGCCGTGTCTAAAGTTTCCTATGGAAAATTGCATGGGGAAAACGTGTTTTGGGACCCCCCTTTTTCTCGGCCCCCGCTTGACGAATCCCCCGAGAATTTCAGGGTAGGAGCGGACCGGAGCGGGCCACAAAGTTTGAAAATTTTGCGAAGATACGTCAACCGGCAAGAGAGTTATTTCAAATAGAATGTCGCGGATTTCCTATGGATAATAGGTTGTAACTATAACTATCTACTGGCGACCGCCAGTAGATAATATATATATATATGGTTACAGGCTTGCCCACCACTTCATCCACACGAAAAAAGGCAAGAGCAGACCCAGGAATTCGTTGCAGTGATTTATTCAGCCATCACCATGTCGCCATGACGCGTTTCGGCCGGAAAAATGGCCTTGATCACATGTCAGCGCCTAGGGCGGGATTACTTCTTTTAAAGTGCAAGTGTAATGTGATAGCAGCTATAGACATAATAAACATACTATACTAGGAAGTAGGTCATAGCATAAATGCATTAATAATATACAATGTGTATAAAATTCATCCAGGATAAATCCATATCATGATGAGGCACATTATATCTAACACAGGTATTCTCTATACATGGAAGATAAAAGTATAAATACTAAGTATGTATTACCCCAATTTCCGAATATACGTGTCCTGGTTTAAAATTTTGCCTGAATATACTGCTATTAAATATTTTAAAAAATGTGACTTAGTGCAAGATGTGAACCCCCATAAAATTAATACTAAAGTGCGAGTCGTGCCAAGTTCCCTATTTGTGCAAAATAATGCAATATTAGTGCAAAAACAGCCTATGTGCAAACAATTGCTAGCAGCCAAGGTGGAAAGACTAATGTCATATACAACTCTACGGGACCTATAGACAAAAGACGGTGACGAAATAGACACCTAAAATACAAATAAGATTGCATTGAGTTTGGAGTTAAAGATGTAATGCTAGAGGTACTGAACGGTTGATTCCCACAAATGAGTTTATAAAATTCATAAAATTCACATAAAGTCATTTCAACCTAAAACACCAATAAGTTAACTAAAAACTCCTAAAAAGGTTCTAAAAAATACTAAATAAGTGTTGGTTAAAAGACTGTAAGAATGAGATAGCTACTGAAATAAGATTTCTATATTACATGGTAATCCTTGTAAGGTGATTAAAATTACAAAGGATTCTGTGGTAGCTAATCCAGTATGACAAAAATCTAATTTCACACTGTGTTACAACACTAATGCATGAAAGTAGCCTAAAGAATTCTCCTGAAAATACATGACCAAAAATACAGAATCACAGATAAGTATACATATCTTCACTGGAATTTAAGCCCCCTGGATGCTTGGTATCGAGTTCTATAATATATCTGGTTTCCAAGCGCCTGAGTTTAGCCTCCCGGTTTCCACCTCTTTTGGCCATTGGCACTGAGTCCAAAACATAATACTTAAAATGTTTTAGACTACTTTCATGTTTTTCTTTGAAGTGCCTTGCCACGGGATAGCTTGGATCATAGTTGACAATTGCTCGTGTATGTTGAAGGATTCTTTTGTGTGCTGCCAGTTTAGTACTGCCTATATAAAGCAGATTGCAGCTACATACTAACACATACACAGCAAACTCGGTTTTACAGGACAGATATTTTTTGATAGAATAAGTTTTTGGGCTAAATGGTGTTTGATACGACGTGGTGTTTATACCGTATTGGCATGCCTTACAGGAGGAACATTTAAAGAAACCTGTTCTTGGCGTTAGCCACATACTAGACTCAACATCCTCCGGGTTATTCTTCACCAAAGCATTACCCATGGTTTGTGTTTTTCTAAAGGTGATTGCAGGTTTTTAGGCAATGAGCCACCTATAATAGGGTCTGTTAGTACTGTATGCCAATTACGTCGTATGATAGCCCTTATCTGTCCTTCCTGTCTGGAATATCCTAAGATCAACCGAGTTGGCACATCAGGTATTAGGCCTGATGTAGGCTGGGGTTTAGATGAATTATGAAGCAAGTCATCTCTGGCCCTACATCTAGATTTAGATATTGCAGCTTCAATAGTGTGTATTGTACCCTCTCTGGAGGAACCTACGTTTGCATTCTTGTTGTTTAACTTGAGTATCTAGGTCCTCACTACAGATTCTCCTTATTCTAAGCATCTCCCCGTAGGGGATGCTATGTATGAGGTGAGGAGGGTGGGCACTTGTCGCATGCAAAATAGCGTTGCCTGCTGTGGGTTTTCTATATAATGTGGTTGCCAGATTGTTGTTGGAGATGTATACCCTCGTATCCAGGAATGTCATATATTCACAACTGATGGAATGTGTGAATTTAAGATTCAGGTTGTTATTATTTAAATCTACAATAAATTCTTGTGCACTTTGTTTCGAGCCATCCCAGACAATAAAGAGATCGTCTATAAATCTTAACCAAACTATTACCTGATCAGAGAAAATACGAGAATGTTGTTTCATGAGGACCAGCTCCTCCCACCATCCCATAAAGAGACAGGCATAACTGGGGGAGAAGCTGGCCCCCATTGCTACTCCCTAAATTTGCTGATATATTTGGTTTTTATACAAAAACAGGTTATTCTCCAAACAGAATGTCAATAAATCAATTAGCATTTGGTTATGTTTAGCGTATCTCATAGGTCTGTTCGCCAGAAAATACTCGACTGCTTTTACTCCATCATTGTTTCTTATGCAGGTATACAGTGCTGTTACATCCAGGGCTATAAGACAATAGCCCTCCTGCCATTTGATTTTTTTCAATTTTCCTGATGAAGTCGCTGGTGTCTTGCACAAAAGAATCAAGTTTTTTCACATGCTCTTGTAAAAACGAGTCAATGTAGATCGACATATTTTCCAGTGGGCCATCGCAAGCCGAGATTATAGGTCTGCCAGGGGGCTTGTCGATTGATTTGTGCACCTTGGGAACAAAATATAAAAGGGGGATAGTAGGATTTTCTTTTTTAAGATATTTATACTTCTGGAGGTTCAGCAAACCCAGGCTTTTCCATGCCAATAATTTGCCGAAGAAGCTGTCTTGCGCTTGTTTGAACTTCTGCACTGAGCTTTTCCTGTAACAGTCTACATCACTGAGTTGCTTTGCTGCTTCCTCCTTATAGTCTTTGAGGGACCATAGCACCACATTTCCCCCTTTGTCCGCACTCCTCACCACAACCTGTTTATTGTTGTTAATTTTGTCCATCAGTTGTAGATATTTGCATTCCTGGTTCTTGATTCTGTATTGGGTTTTGTTGGTTTCTACATGTAACTGCTTGATTTCCGCCACTACATGCTCATTGAACATATCTAAGGAGTCCTGGGGCATAAAAGGTATAAACGTGGACTTTTCCTTAAAGTTAGTTGTTGGTTTGGCACATGTTTCAAATCGTGGGGATAGTAGGTCCTGTGTTGCAAGTTCCATAGCTGCCCCTTGATCTGTACTCGCACTGTTACTTATATTGCCTTCGTTGCCCAAATTGCATAAAACTTTAAGTGAACTTAGGTCAGAGACTGTTAAGACACATTCTTCTGTCCCAATGCTTTCCTGATTCTGAACTACTGTTACAGTAGGAGACCCCTCTGATCTTGTTTTCAGTTTGTGAAATTTTTGTAGTTTTAATTTTCTAACAAACTTGTAGATGTCTGCACGAGTGTTGCTGTAATTGAAATCTGTTTTGGGGCAATATGACAATCCCAATGATAAAATTTCTTGTTCTGCCGCATCGAGGCTGATATCTGTTAAGTTGATGATAGTGTTGTTCATATTCGCTGTCCTTCCATATCAATATCAACGGGCGTGGTGGGGCATGGTTCTATTACTTTCTCCATTTTCCCCGTCCTCTCGTTGATTTTATATTTCCACTGCTGCCACCTTTCTCAGGCAGCCCTCCTTCGCTCCCGCCTGCTCTTTGTCCTTCGTTTTTTGCCGGTTTGGCAGCCTTCGGCCTGAGAGTTTCTCTGCGGTTTCTTCTCAGGTAGTCCAGTTCTTCTCCCAGGGATGGTTTAGCTACCCCCAGTGCTGGTCTACCCCTTATGTTTTCCGCCTCGGTTTCACTCTCAATGGCCGAGCTGAGATCGGACACTGATGTGGAAGTTGCTCCGCCCCGCTCCTCATTATGCTCTTGAGAGAATCTATTGCTCCTTAATGGTTTATTTCTAAAAGCATCATACTTTCGTGCAAATGTGAAAATTTGTCCATTGCTGTAGTCATCCTTATCTCTTTGAAATTTGTAGGTTTTCCTCTGCTTAATCTTGTCCTCCTCCTTGCTCAGCCTTGATATCATCTCCTCGTGATATTTTTTCCTTAGCTGTTGATCCCCCTGTGCTTCTATTTCCACTGTAAGCACATCAATTTTATTTTGCAATTCTATGCGGTCCACCTCCGCATATTTAACCAAAATTTGGACCAGTCTGCGAGAGGATTCGAGGTTACACTCGGCCCACTCTGCCATCATGCGTGGGTTGGGGGTGTCGTAGCTGGGGGCTAGCATTATTCTAAGCCCCCGCGGTATTCTGCCAACATCCAAATATTTCTGGAGAGATTTGGCCTCCCACCATTTTGCAGTTTCTTGACGCATTAATTTTTCCAAAGTGCGGTAATTGTCTTTAAGTCCCTTAGTCCCTGTCGCTGTATCTGCAGTTCCATGCTCATTAGGTTGCTGCCTCTGGGGAGGATTATCCATAAACATTTCCTCCGCTGCGGACTCGCGGTCTCTGAGCGCTGCGGCTGACATGGTGATTGCTGATATAACGATATTGATACGCTTATAGCTGCCAGCCCCCTACCAGAATCTCTCAAGGGACTGGAGACTGAAGCTTATACCTCCCCACCTGTGCGAGAGTTGTTACACTATTGGCAGTACCTTTAGAGAAGCCGTCGACTGCAGGGTGATCTCCGACACGGCAGCTGTACTCCTCCGAGCTGCTGCCGATGTGTCCTGGAACTGTTCCTCTGCGTTCGGTTGCTACGGCAGGCTCCTCATTCTTCAAGTGCACACACAGGGGGCTCCGTGGATTCCCGACCCGGAATAATTTGCAAGAACTTCCGGGAGCAACCACACATCCAACGCTGGCTGTCGAAACTGACAACGCCGGTATGCTGAAGTCCCGAAAGAAGTTGACCGCCAACCACGGAGCCTGCTTACGGAGAGGGGGTCCACTTGACCGGAGGAGGTCAATCCGGTAATAGCGGTTACAGGCTTGCCCACCACTTCATCCACACGAAAAAAGGCAAGAGCAGACCCAGGAATTAGTTGCAGTGATTTATTCAGCAATCACCATGTCGCCATGACGCGTTTCGGCCGGAAAACCGGCCTTGATCACATGTCAGCGCCTAGGGCGGGATTACTTCTTTTAAAGTGCAAGTGTAATGTGATAGCAGCTATAGACATCATAAACATACTATACTAGGAAGTAGGTCATAGCATAAATGCATTAATAATATACAATGTGTATAAAATTCCTCCAGGATAAATCCATATCATGATGAGGCACATTATATCTAACACAGGTATTCTCTATACATGGAAGATAAAAGTATAAATACTAAGTATGTATTACCCCAATTTCCGAATATACGTGTCCTGGTTTAAAATTTTGCCTGAATATACTGCTATTAAATATTTTTAAAAAGTGACTTAGTGCAAGATGTGAACCCCCATAAAATTAATACTAAAGTGCGAGTCGTGCCAAGTTCCCTATTTGTGCAAAATAATGCAATATTAGTGCAAAAACAGCCTATGTGCAAACAATTGCTAGCAGCCAAGGTGGAAAGACTAATGTCATATACAACTCTACGGGACCTATAGACAAAAGACGGTGACGAAATAGACACCTAAAATACAAATAAGATTGCATTGAGTTTGGAGTTAAAGATGTAATGCTAGAGGTACTGAATGGTTGATTCCCACAAATGAGTTTATAAAATTCATAAAATTCACATAAAGTCATTTCAACCTAAAACCCCAATAAGTTAACTAAAAACTCCTAAAAAGGTTCTAAAAAATACTAAATAAGTGTTGGCTAAAAGACTGTAAGAATGAGATAGCTACTGAAACAAGATTTCTATATTACATGGTAATCCTTGTAAGGTGATTAAAATTACAAAGGATTCTGTGGTAGCTAATCCAGTATGACAAAAATCTAATTTCACACTGTGTTACAACACTAATGCACGAAAGTAGCCTAAAGAATTCTCCTGAAAATACATGACCAAAAATACAGAATCACAGATAAGTATACATATCTTCACTGGAATTTAAGCCCCCTGGATGCTTGGTATCGAGTTCTATAATATATCTGGTTTCCAAGCGCCTGAGTTTAGCCTCCCGGTTTCCACCTCTTTTGGCCATTGGCACTGAGTCCAAAACATAATACTTAAAATGTTTTAGACTACTTTCATGTTTTTCTTTGAAGTGCCTTGCCACGGGATAGCTTGGATCATAGTTGACAATTGCTCGTGTATGTTGAAGGATTCTTTTGTGTGCTGCCAATTTAGTACTGCCTATATAAAGCAGATTGCAGCTACATACTAACACATACACAGCAAACTCGGTTTTACAGGACAGATATTTTTTGATAGAATAAGTTTTTGGGCTAAATGGTGTTTGATACGACGTGGTGTTTATACCGTATTGGCATGCCTTACAGGAGGAACATTTAAAGAAACCTGTTCTTGGCGTTAGCCACATACTAGACTCAACATCCTCCGGGTTATTCTTCACCAAAGCATTACCCATGGTTTGTGTTTTTCTAAAGGTGATTGCAGGTTTTTAGGCAATGAGCCACCTATAATAGGGTCTGTTAGTACTGTATGACAATTACGTCGTATGATAGCCCTTATCTGTCCTTCCTGTCTGGAATATCCTAAGATCAACCGAGTTGACACATCAGGTATTAGGCCTGATGTAGGCTGGGGTTTAGATGAATTATGAAGCAAGTCATCTCTGGCCCTACATCTAGATTTAGATATTGCAGCTTCAATAGTGTGTGTATTGTACCCTCTATGGAGGAACCTACGTTTGCATTCTTGTTGTTTAACTTGAGTATCTAGGTCCTCACTACAGATTCTCCTTATTCTAAGCATCTCCCTGTAGGGGATGCTATGTATGAGGTGAGGAGGGTGGGCACTTGTCGCATGCAAAATAGCGTTGCCTGCTGTGGGTTTTCTATATAATGTGGTTGCCAGATTGTTGTTGGAGATGTATACCCTCGTATCCAGGAATGTCATATATTCACAACTGATGGAATGTGTGAATTTAAGATTCAGGTTGTTATTATTTAAATCTACAATAAATTCTTGTGCACTTTGTTTCGAGCCATCCCAGACAATAAAGAGATCGTCTATAAATCTTAACCGGGAGATGGGGTCCCCGGGGCAAGTAGTGGCCTGGGAGGGGGCCACGCGGCCCCCTCCCCAAAAATAATAATAAAAAAAAAAATAAAAAAAAAAATAAAGGCCTGCCCCGGGGGATGGGGTCCCCGGGGCAAAAGGAGGCCTGAGGAGGGGGGCCACGCAGCCCCACTCCTTAAAAATTTATTTAAAAGTGTGGCCATGCCCCGGGGGATGGGGTCCCCGGGGCCGGATTCGGCCATGGGAGGGGGCCACGCGGCCCCCTTCCCGTTTAATTAAAAAAAAAAAAAGGGATAAGGCCCTGGGGGATGGGGTCCCCAGGGCCCAAAAATAGGAAAACGTAAGGGGGGCCACACAGCCCCCTTGGGAAAAAAAAAAAAAAAAAAACGATCGGGCCGCAGGCCCCGCCCCCTTCCTTTACCACTCTGCAAACGTTTGCAGATGGGGAACAAATTCCCCTTCAATACTGGGGGTCCCTGGGGGCCAACTAGCCCACCAGGAACCTCCAGTATGCGCCAGGGGCTGCGTTGCAGAGAGGTGTACAGAGGCCACGCCCCTTTTACACCTCTCTGCAACGCAGCTCTGTGGCGCTTTTGGAGGTACATGGTGAGCTAGTTGGCCCCCAGGGACCCTCAGTATTCAAGGGGACTTAATCCCCCAACTTAAAACGCGCCACGGGGCGCGCTTGCACAGTGGTGAAGGGAGGGGGCAGGGCTTCAGGTGACATGTGTGCAAACAGGCTCCGTGGCGCGTTTTAAGATGGGGAATTAAATCCCCTTCAATCCTGAGGGTCCCTGGGGGCCAACTAGCCCACCAGGTACCTCCAGTAGGCGCCACGGAGCTGCGTTGCAGAGTGTTGTAAAAAGGGGCGTGGCCTCTGAACACCTCTCTGCAACGCAGCTGTCTGGGGCATAGTAGAGGTATCTGGTGGGCTAGTTGGCTCCTAGGGACCCTCGGGATTGAGAAGGAATTAATTCTCCAACTTAAAACGAGCCACTGGGTGTGTTTGCAGACATGTCACCTCAGGCCCCACCCCCTTCCTTCACCATTGTGCAAATATTCCTCTAAAATCAGCCGAACTACGAATTCCGATTTACTCACCTGTTATCAGGAGAGACCTCAGTGCTGCATCTTTCAGCCCAGTACTGATCCTGAAAAGTAATTTTAACCGTACTTACCAGTAACTTGAATTTCCTTCCATAGGATATCATTGGCTGCTTTTTGCTGAAAACGTTTCTAAGTGTCGATTTTTGAAACATACAAATATTCCTCTAAACTCAGCAGAACTACGAATTCTGATTTACTCACCTGTTATCAGGAGAGACCTCAGTGCTGCATCTTTCAGCCCAGTACAGATCCTGAAAAGTAATTCTAACCGTACTTACCAGTAACTTGAATTTCCTTCCATAGGCTAACATTGACTGGTTTCACTTGGAAATTCTTCTAAGTGTGGAGTTTTGGAACTTTATAATATTCCTCTAAAATCAACCGAACTACGAATTCCGATTTACTCACCTGTTATCAGGAGAGAACCCAGTGCTGCATCTTTTAGCCCAGCACTGACCCTGAAAAGTAATTCTAACCGTACTTACCAGTAACTTATATTTCCTTCCATAGGAATCGATTGTCTGGTTTTCAGCAGAAAAGTTTCAAAGTGTCGATTTTCACAAACTACAAATATTCCTTAAAAATCTCCTGTCTGACTTAAACGCATTCTTTCAACTGTTTACAGGAGATGCACCAGTGCTGGATCCAGGATCCAACACTGAGTAAGAAAAAGTAACGATAACACTACTTACCTGCTAAGTGAATTTCCTCCCATAGGATAACATTGGTGATTCTATGTGAAAAAGTTTCTGTCAACTTTTAAAATACAATAATATTCCTTAAAAATCACTACTGTAACCAAAACGCTTTTACTCAACTGTTTACAGGAGATGTCCCAGGACTGAATCTAGGATCCAGTCCTGTGGTTAGAAAAGTAATCCATAAAGTAACTAATTGCATTTAACTAGAAATTCACATTGAGCTCAATGTTGCATTGTGTTTGAAATTGTGTTGCCCATTGCAACAACTGTAACTACTGTACTTAAAAGTCTATTGCCTATTTGCAAAGTATTTAAACTAAAGTAATTCATTCAGAGAAAGTATATTTTGTAATGTAATGTATAATGTAATTACAATGTAATTTAAAAAATAAAATATGTAAAAATAAATAGTTTAAAAAAATGTAGTAAATCAGTATCCAAAAAATAAATATAACAATTAATACTTTTAAAAATTGTCATTTACAAAACCTTTGAAATTCACTGAAAAAAACATAGGTTTCAGACATGTTATAGTTAGGAATTAGCATTTAAAAAACCTTTGAAATTCACTGAAAAAACCATAGGTTTTAGGGACAGTTATAGTTAGAAATTAGCATTTAAAAAACCTTTGAAATTCACTGAAAAAACCATAGGTTTCAGACACGTTATAGTTAGAAATTAGCATTTAAAAACCTTTGAAATTCACTGAAAAAACCATAGGTTTTAGGGACAGTTCTAGTTAGTTGGACATTGCACTCGTACAAAACCCGTAAAATTCCCCCGTTATAGTTAGTTCAGCTAACTATAACTCGCGCCCGCAATGCACTGCTGATGACGTCACATATTACATCACTCATGACATGGTCAGTGACATCACTGATGACATCACTGATGACATCTCAAATGACATCACTGATGACATCACTGATGACATCATCCACGTGATAATCTGATGCACCTCCTCACACCCTAATATAACCTTTGATACACCCACTCTAAATAACAGACTGCCATTCGCAAAACCATAGACACTCCAACACCAATAACTACATACCCACTCACTGATTCTTAGGTCTACACACACATCCACTAACTCACCCGTACAGTCACTCATACTTACGGTCACTCAGTACAGGACTATCATATGCACTCATACTCCTATATAGACACTCACACACCGCCACTCATCCATAGAGGTACTCACACACCTAGTCAGTCATGCAAATAATTATTCACACTGCCATTTACTCACCTATACAGTCATACACACCCCAGCTCACTTACTCATACAAATACTAGCACATTTTTACGCTCTTATACAATCACTGATACAAGCACACACTCATCCATACAGCCACTCTCACAATCACACACTCTCACTTATAGCCATTTATATACTCCAACACACATATATACTGCCTTTCACATATGAAGTTACTCACACATGTACCACTGGGACATACATTCACTCACTAACACACTCTTACACACACTTACCCACCCATACAGTCTATCACAGATGCACTCTTGAAACCATCCACCCAGTGAATCACCCACTCACACATCTATGCACAGAGTCGCACACACCCCACCCACACAAACACTCAGGCACCCATACAGATACTCAGACAACCAATCAATAACTCATATAGACACTCATGTAGCTATTCACAAACCCATGCAGCCACTTACACAGCAACAGACAGACGGATTCAGACATTCACCCAGTTTAGTCACTTACCCATGCATTCAGTAAGATACGTTTAATCACTCACTTATACAGTCAGTCACATACCTACTAAATCCTCCATACAGACACTTATACACCCACTCATTCCTCAATACAGCTTGGCATATATATAAAACAAAATTAAACTTTACAGAAACACACAGTCACTGGATGATGTCATCAGTGATGTCATTTGAGATGTCATCAGTGATGTCACTGACCATGTCATGAGTGATGTAATATGTGACGTCATCAGCAGTGCATTGCGGGGGCGCGAGTTATAGTTAGCTGAACTAACTATAACGGGGGAATTTCACGGGTTTTGTACGAGTGCAATGTCCAACTAACTATAACTGTCCCTAAAACCTATGGTTTTTTCAGTGAATTTCAAAGGTTTTTTAAATGCTCATTTCTAACTATAACGTGTCTGAAACCTATGGTTTTTTCAGTGAATATATATATATATATATACACACACAGCCTTATTCATTTATTGGTCTGTTGCTGTGACATTCATTTTTGTCTTCCATCCTCTTCAGTCATTGGCTAACTTCACTCTGATTGATAGCATTCTCCTTTTTCACAAGAACACAACCACAAAGCAGTCGCCTTCAGTGCCAAGAAAAACTAAAGCAATGTGCATTTTTGATATTAAAAAAATGCTTTTCACCAATATTTTCTTTTTATATTGTCGATGACCCAGCAGTTCCCTCAACAATGATTTTTTTTTTTTTTTTTACAAAAAAGCTGGCCAAAACAAGTATTAACAAAGCCAAACGACTGGCACCAATATCAGAACTATTGCCTTTGCCAGTGCTTGCTTTCTCACGTGTTTAAAATCCTACAAAAAGTGGGTTTTGCAGACGCACTCTTCCATTAAAAGTTATTTTTCCATGCAAACATCTTTGACAGTAATTTTCGTAGTGATAAATTTCACCCACGACTATGTGCTAAGGTAACAATTGTTGCAGCTTCTTGAGGTTGTGAAGTTTGACACCTTCTCAGAACTTTTATTTCGCACAAATTGGGAGTGCACGAGCTCCTGCCCCAAAGAGGGCCTGTGTCACCCAAAGCTTGACACAACTTCAGCAACACATGGTGGTGTCTTGATACCAGACAAATGTGCATTGGTGAAGAAAGTGCTGAATGTGGAGTAAAATGTCTCAAATGAGAAATCAATGTAAAATGTGGACAGGACCTGTCTTATCTTTTGTTTTAGATTGTTCTGGTCCTGTTTGTGATTGTTTCGAACACAAAGAGCGTGAATGTGTGGACACCATTCCCCATTACCAGATGCCAATTGCAAGCCCTCTTCCGATAACTTGCCTATCTTAATGTTTTAAACAAACATGGATGTATATAAGAAACTGGCTTTGTTTAGAAATTAGTTTTATCTCTTTGTTTGCATGTATGCAGAAAGAAGGTCTGTCTTGGAAATACTGACCTTGTGATGGAACAGTATTTAACAGCCTCTAGTTTGATCTCCCCTTTTTTTATTGAACTTACCATATTATTGATGTTGTTTGGAGTAAAATGCTCTGATTGCAAAACTAGCACAGAACACACAATTGAATATTCCAGTTCAACCTTTGTAGGTGCGGAAGAAAGGTTCAGACAGTGGCAACAAACACAGGTCCAATACTACTTGCACCACAGCCAGCATGGATACTTTTAACTTGAGAATTTTCCTGCAGAAAATATTTTTTTTGCAGGAATATTGCAGGAATTTTCTCTTGCTACAAACTTTTTCAGTGGTGTATATGTAGCACTGGAGCAAAGTACACAATGTTTGCCACTTTGTGAAGTGCAAAGATTGTGGACTTCTCTCAGAATTCCATGCCAACTTATATTAATATCAGAGCAAGGTCACATTTTTGTTTTTTTAAGGTATATGGAGATTAAATGATTTTTTCAAGAATCACGGAAGTTGAGCCAACGCTGAGATAGAAACCCAGTTCCCCATTTTCAAAGTCGCAGCTCTGGCGGGTAGACCAGATCTCCTTTTTGACTAAACCTAGCCAACACAATCAAGTGCAAACTGGAAGCCATAAATGAGTTTTGATCTTGGGAGCAAAATCAATACCAGACCTTGGAGCGATGGAGGAGAGTAAATGTAGGAAGAGACTGTCTACATGAAATGGCCACAGTAGATAGGCCTTATGGTCATTCCGTTCTATTGCTTTGTATTGGATTCAATTTAGAAACATAAATTCAGCTTAGGTTGCAAAAAACATTCATCTTGCGGGGATGAATTCCTGATATATTGTGGGGAAAAAGGAGCAGGGTAATTTCGTCATCACTAATGGCATTTGCAAAAGTGATATTTTCACATGTATAGTGAAATGCCAGCAAACACAAATTTAGAGTTAGCAGTGGGTTTTTGTCTATTCGTGGGTTGGTGAGAGTGGTGGCTGTTTGTAAACCTGGACATTCCCAAAGATTTAGGGGCATATGTACAAGCCCCTATCGCCACCACAACGTCACCTATATTGATGTTGTGGTGGCGATAGGGGCTGCGCCTTATGTACATGGCAGCATTAAGCCACTTAACGTGGCTTAACCCTGCCTTGTACATAAGGCCCCCTTTCACGCTATGCTTAGCGTGAAAGGGGTGGACAGTGGGTGTTGCGGTGGACGTTCCACCGCAACAACCATTCATTTTGATGCTGCCCCCTATGTACAAGGGTGGCGTACATAGGAGGCAGACCCAAAATTAAGACCAGGTCAAAACTGGTCTTAAGTTGGAGAAACGAGGAGAAATGCTTTATTTCTCCTCGTTTTTTCTTTTTCCATGTGTGCTGCCTTGTTCAGCACACATGGAAAAAGCAAAATGCCATGGATTATTTATGTACAGGAAGGTGTCCCTTCCTGTACATAAACAAACTTTTTAAAAAAAATGCTATTTTGTCACTTTCATGTGTGCTGCATGAAGCAGCACACATGAAAGTGACAGAATGGCATTTCTAGGATTGTTTATGTGCAGGAAGGGACACCTTCCTACACATAAACAATCCTCCCCTGCACGCAGACACCCTTGCACTCTGGTGCAAGGGTGCCTGCGTTGGCGCTAAGTTGGTAAACTTAGCGCCATCGCAAGGGGAAACGCAAGGCTGCAACACATTCTTCTAAATATGGTGCAGCCTTGCGTTTCAGAAATGGAGGAGAGGGGCGTTAAGCCAGGAAGGCCAACGCCTCTCTCCTCCACTTCCTTGTACATATCCCCCTTAATGCTTTCAAGCCTGAGATTCAGTGTGTCTCCAGGGTGCGAAAGAGGAGGGAACACTCACTTATTTATCATGGGTACAAGGGAAATGATTCCTCCTTGGTGGGAAATTATTTCCACTTAAAATTCCCTCTTGCAGAATGGTCCACTTAAGCAATTCCACATTCTGAAATGTTATATGTGTGAATACTCTTAGAAATCTATGAAGGACATAACTTTAAAATAAATTCTCCTGGGGATCACTGTAAATGGCTAAAACTGTCTACATTTTCTCCAAGCATGGGAGTATCCCCATAGAAAAAAACTTACTTTCCATCCCTGCCTTTATAACCTTTATCTTTTTTCTTTACGAAATATACAAGAAAGTACGGGGCATATTACCAAGGATTTGCGATAATTATCGCAAAGCGCGCTTACCGCTGTTTTTTTTATCACCGGCTATCGCTGGATTTCATCGCGGAGATAACGCGTTATTATCAACGCTTATCTCCAAGGCGATAAAACATCCAGTGATAGCGGCGAAACCCAGCAATAGCGCGAGAAATCCAGCGATAAATTCACTGCGCTAATAAAAAGCTTGCTAATAGGCAGGTGAGGACTTAACCTTACAATTCACCTCCCATTGACAAGATGGTTAAGTCAAGTTTTTATCAGGTGTTAAATTCCAGCGATAATCGCGGTTAGCGCGACTTTTTTTATCGCTCGCGGGCATTGCTAATAGGGGAAGTTGTGTTTGCGACTGTTTGCAGTTGCTTTTAGTTGGGAACGCCTACTTTGCATGTCATTAGCGATAATTATCGCTGACATGCAAAGCGGCAACAAACGGCCATTATCGCCATTAAGCTGTCGCTGTTAGCGACAGCTTGCTAATAGGGCGATAAAAATATCGCCGCTTTATCGGCAAAAAGTGCCGCTAAAGTGGCGATACTGCCCTTGGTAATATGCCCCTACATTTTTTACAAATAATCTATTCCTGCGTGTTGTATGGCACTGCCGCCTTTTTTAAATAATTGGATGCAAATCATGTGGGACGAGTGACAACATATCCAAACTCTTTGGCTACCATGCCCTTGTAGTACAAGAGTGTGTGTGGGCTGCAGAGCTCTCAGGATGTAAACAGGATTCTGGTGTCACTTCACACATTCTCGATGGATGGCGTCCTCCATCTGTGTACCATGAACCTGGAACCCTCTGGATCCGAGCATCTAATTGGCTCCCTTTCATTGTTCATCGTTTTGATTCATTCCCTGCCCATCATGACCACCGTCTACTGCCCTCCATTGCGTCCCAGCTAGGAATTCCCGTACATATGCTTCAGAGCTTAATTTGAGCCGGTGGTTTCCGGTGCTCAGCCTCTGCACTTAATCATCAACACTGGCACTTATGACAGTCTGCCAGACTGTCATAAGTGCCAGTGTTGGCAATTAAGTTTGAAGTGCACAACAACAGTTCTTTATTAAATCAATATACATTAAAAATGACTAATACCTGCAGTCTAAGCCATTATTATAGCTTTGAGAACATAAAATATTCTGAATTGTCACACTTAGAGGAATCTGATGGTTGGTAGTTGTATTGGTACTGTCAATGGCAGGCGGGGCAGAGGCAATATGTGGTGGTGCAAGCTGGCTCGACCAGGGCCCTTACACCATTTTTTTTTTTTTTTTTAAACAAATTAAGCACTGATATTCCTACGTACAGGCAGTGCTTAATGCGTACCAGTGTATTTGGTCGAGACCTGTAATCGTTTTTGGAACTAGGGTTTAACATCATCAAACTATGACGCACACCAAAAGTACGGTGGAAAAGGGAGAAATATAGGAAAACAAAGACAAAGGGAGAACGAAGGGATGAAAAATAAACTGCAAGAGCATGATAGAGACAGGAAGCTGTTCTTTCTTTCAAACTTGCCATAAGCGCTCCCATCTTTAAAACATGTTTTACCAAAAAAAGTAGAATTTGCATAATTTTCCATTTACATCTTGTATAGCGATGGACAACTCACAGTAGCACTTCACGTATAACAGGACTTTTACGGGTCCGAGCGTTTGGATGTGTGTTTTTTGAAAGTGTGCCTGTCACATGGCGTCAACACTCTCATTTTATCTGCTGCTTCATGATGTGCTTAAAATTTTTCACAAGTTTCCAAGTGAGAGGAGCACGTTTTTGCCTTCACATGCTGGACGTTTCACACGTAAAACTACAAGTACCAGAATTCAAAGGAAAAAAATGGAATGCATTCTTAGCATACAACTGAGAAGAAAATGAGACCTGACTTATAGGATTATTTCTCTGTTCCATGGCCAACCCTAGGAATGAGGACATAGAACCTGATTTAGATGCTGACGGACATAGTGCCGTCTGCTGGAATAGTAGAGCACATGAAGTCAAATTGTGGGATGACCGTCATCCCAGTGGACATCTCTGTACCTTCTACACAAGGCACCAGCAATCCAATGTATCCCTAATAGCTTAAACCATGGGGCTTATTTACTTTTGTGAGGCTCCGGTGGCGCAGTGTGCAGACCCATATCTACGAGGCCAAGCAAAACCACATATCACAAGGGTACAAATTAAAAGGCCTGAGTGGGTGACTGAGGGCCGATATTATGCCTTGCAGACAGACATAGATGAAATATTCCGAATGAGATAAGGATTAGTTTTTTTGGTAACCATACAGTACCAATAAGCGAGAGAAGTGTTCCCTTTAGATGTGCTTTTGGATGACAAAGTGTACTGTCTATGTGTTTCTCTCTTGTATTTGTGTAATGAATGTCTAACGTATATGTATTTTAATTTGTACCCTTGTGATATGTATGGGATTTTTTTATGATATGGTGATTCATGGAATGTTTTAATAACAATAAAATATGTTTTTAATTCTTAATATATTGATGTTGTTTATGTAACCATTTGACTCTACCACATGGGCTATATGAGTTGTGGTAAACTGGTGTAACGCATGGGCGATAGAATTTTTTTTTTGTGTATACGCAAATATTGTATCTAACAATCGTATTGTATCTCTGGCCAAGGGATTATTCTTTCTACCTATTCTCTACTAAACCAAATAGCACTCAACGGAGAACTATTTTGGTGAACTTCAGAGATGATACAATGAAGGAAAGAATCCTGTTAGCTGCCTTAGAAGACAAGGAATTAAAAACTCCCAGTGGATTAA
Source organism: Calotriton arnoldi (assembly GCA_963921515.1). Taxonomy (NCBI): domain Eukaryota; kingdom Metazoa; phylum Chordata; class Amphibia; order Caudata; family Salamandridae; genus Calotriton; species Calotriton arnoldi. The sequence continues at coordinate 195,631 of CAWUFW010001240.1, forward strand.
GTTTCCAAATATTTTTCAGACATATCATATGAGTCTAACAGAAGAAGTCGAACATTTAAACAGTTGATCCCCTCCTTTAAGTCTGCGGGTGCACTAGCAATTCTTCTCCAACCCGCTAAGTTAAAAGTGCTTGCAAGAGGAACATTTAGAATGTTTACAGATGTTGATTCTGCACAAGCTTTTCTTGATAAAATATAAAAGGGAAGCAACGGTGCATAAGAAGGAAGGGGGAGGGAAAAGGAGGCGGGCCTTTAAAGAAGAGGTGCTTAAAAGAACATAACTGATGTGAACTGAAATGAGACTTGGAAAGCAATAGCTACAGAAAATATTTGAAAAATCCAAAGATCGGATTTATCTTAAAACTAGTGTGCATATCGGTCATATGCCCTTATGAACTGGTTGGGAGAAGGGGTTTGGAGATCTGGGGGAGATAGGGAGAATTAGGATGGCAAAATAGTCTCATGTTTCCACATAGGCAGTGGCCATATTAAATGCAAGAAGGTTTAGTGGGATTGTACAAAAGACTGCACAGGATGAGGTGGGGAGGTGGGCAGTACCAGCCATAAAAGTCAATCATCAAACTGTGACAATAGCCTCCCAAATCTAATACTGCCTGACTTTCCATCATTAATAATAATGGGAGGAGATTTTAATTTCCTGTGGTCCGTGAGATTGGATTCTTCCAAAGTAGCTATTAAGCAGGGAAAGCCTAGACTTGTTAAAGCTATATTAAATCTAAATAAAGGATTTAGGATTGATATATTTATGGTGAACAGCCCAATACTCTTTGTATATTATACCAGATTGCTTCTCAGATCACTCTGCAGTTCAATTGAATCTAGTCTTCACAGCAGATTTAACCGGGAACCTTTTACTAATTCAGAGTTTGTTAGGGTAATTAAGGCATGGATAAAAATGTCCTTCCAGAAGAATACAGATGCATCCTGTCAAGAATATATGGGAGGCACATAAAGTGAAACTTTGGGCCATATTTCATGTGCAGCTGAAAAGGAACTCCGTTCCAATGGCGACGGAGTACCCTTTCGGTCATAGTACCCTTTCTGTCATAGTAAAGGTCCATGCTACTCATCGTGAGGGAGACGGACCTTCAGAATGTAATCGGCGGAGACTACTTCATCTCCAGTGCTGACATACACCTCTGATGGCCTGATTGACTAAGGGGCGTCTCAGGTTTTGCCATGTGTCCGCCTGCCCTTTTAAGTAGGTGCAGCTTACTATTTAGTAAGTGAAAGTAAAAATATATCAATGACACCCCACCCCAAGGGAGAAAACTTCTATGGTGAGGAGGTCATTGTTTTTTGTTTTTTTTTCAAAAAGAAAATCCCACTTTTAAATTTTCTTTTTTAAAATGAAAAAAGAATTTGAAAGTGTTTCATAACGCACATTTTAAATGCATTGACAGGAATCGCTGTGGTGGCAGTTCCTGCCACTGTAAGAGATGTCCACTGGGGCAGCAGACATCTCTAAATTTGGAGTGCAGGTACCCCGTCAGGGCGAAGGAGTAAAATGCGAATAGAGTACAGCACTCTAAGGGAGATATTCACAAGAACGTGTGCTAAACATCACCAAAAAATGCTAACGCAACTTTACACATCGCAGCCTATCGCGGGAAAATAACCCCATGTTAAAGTGGAATTCACAACAAGGCGGTACCATGCGATAGTCTGCCGAAACCGCGGACAATGTCCGCGATACAACAACCGCAATGGTGATAAAAACACAAACCTCAACGCGAAAAAACATGCGATGGGCCAAAGCGCGATGAGGAAATCAGCGATAAGCAGCGCCAGGCCTGCAATACACACATGGCAGGCGGGAAAAATCACTATAAAATTAGAAAAAACACACAAACACAAAATGACCAACACCGAAGCACCATGGAGGCAGCCGGAGCAGGCACAGAGGATGAGCGCAATCCCACAAGCACCCCCGTCGACCAGCCTGGGACCTCGGGGACAGGGAAGGGCAAGGACAAGAAGAAGAGGAAGACGAAGTTCAGTCCGCAGTAAAACAGGATCCTGGTCACGGAGGTGATGGAACAGCATCAACAACTGTTCGTCACCTCCAACGTGTCATTGGGCATCAAAAATGGAATATGGCGGGACATCGTGGACAAGGTGAATGCCGTCGGAGAGCACAAGAGGTCAATGGACGAGGTCAAGAGGCGATGGATTGACATCAAGCGCAAGACCAAGGAGAAACATGCAGCCAACCAGAAGGCAGCAATGCAGACTGGAGGTGGGAGCCCAGCGCCACAGCTGGAGCTGGATGACATGGAGCAGCTGGTGTCGACAGTCATCAGTGTGGAGACTGTGGCCGGAGTCGGGGGACCGGACACTGCCCGACAGGACACAACACAACCGCAACAGGGTGAGTGACCACCAGGTACTGGGGGGACGGGTGGAGATGGCCACAATGGCACACATGCACAATCAAGCAGAGCACAGTGCACACCCACAATGACTCTGGAACATGGCCCTGATCCACAGACTGTCACAATGTACAATGCCATGCTGTCTGAATGTGAACCTGTACCATGCGGCTACATACATGCAGACACATTGTAATACACCATCTCCCCTTCACATTGCAGGGGCACCGTCAACACCTCCTGCAGAGCAGTCCCAGCCACTCTTCACTGATGACGAGGAGGACACCCCCAGCATCGACACCCAAGCCCTCAGGACATCATTGACATCATCCGCAACTCACCTCCAGGATCAGGGCAGCCCAGCTGCATCGAGGAGACCCCACCCACTACCCAAACCACCCAGCAGGAGGCACCCACAGCCCCAGCAGTCTCCCAAGACCCCCAGGAACAACACATGGCCTTCCAACGCCGTGTGCTGGAGGGCCAGAGGGAGACGGCTGAGCAGGTGCGGGTGGGGTTCGACCTCATGGCTGCCAAACTGGACGCCATCCATGGGTGTCTAGGTCCCATCAGGGACCAGCCCCAGTCCCTAACGGACACCCACGGCCCGCTCCATGGTCTCCAACGAGCCCTGACTGACATCGCTGGAGTCATGATGCGGAGAGAAGAACACCTGTCCGCTCAGAGTGGCTCCAGCGATCCCAGCCGTGAGCTGGCACACAGGCGGAGGCTCATGGAGGACATGGTGCGGATGGAGGCGGAAAGGATGGCAGCCACCGCTGCACATCAGCGAAATGTAGCTGGGATCTACCATGCCCTGCAGATTCTCATCATGGCATTGCTGCCACAAGGCATGGCGATGATGAATGCTGCTGCCCCCACACCATCCACATCTCCGCCCCTGGTGTGTCAGTGCCTCCCAGTGCGGCAGGCATATCCAGTCCGGCACCTGATGTGTCACTGCCACACAGTGCGGCCGACAATCCTCATCCGGCCCCTGATGTGTCAGTGGCACACAGTGCCGCAGCAGGTACTGCAACATCCACAGGTGGGGCAGAGCACACATCCGAGGACGTGGATGGAATTGTGTTCAGAAGGAGGCACTAGCATTCATTTCCCCCACCTGGCCCGTTTCTGCTTGGTGCCGCACATGGCCCCATGACTTTCCACTGACCCCCGATACACTCCGCTGCACTCACCTTGGACCGCGACATGGACTGCCATATCCTGTTTGATGACCAATGACACAGCGACCAGACTGCGGACTGTACCCTTCCTCTTCTGCAGTACTTGTCATCCCCGGATGGACTCTGGCTGACCCTCCACGGGCCCATATTGTGTAGTGTGCTCGGCATGGCCCTGTACCGCTCCAGCTGCAAAACTCCACTGGATGTGCAATAAACATCCAGAGACGCGCTGCTGTGTCATGTCTTTCATCATTCATGTATGAATGTGTGGATGAATGTAGGGACAGTGATTTCTCTTACGTCAATGATGCTCATCTAGTGGGATGCCAGTCACAGTGTGCTACATTGCCTTTTGTGTTCCGGGTGCCGTGGACACTACAACAGGGACACACGCATTAGTCACTTCCTTGTCCGGACATGGACTGAACCACGCCCAGAGCCCCTGAGTCATTGTTGCAAGCCCTGCGCTGGTCCGGCGTTCGCCAGGCCAGACCACTCCGCTTACGCCCCGAGGGGGAGCCCACATAGCTACATGTCGCAGGCGTACACGCTGGTGGTATGCAGGTCACTGGTCTAGTTGTCAGCATGTCACGGCCACTCCCTGAGGGCAGGTTTGCACACACACCACACCCCTCCGGCACAGGCGTCACAGGCCATGTGACCCCGCCAATATAAGGGGCCGACAACGTCACATTCCCCATTGCCGGTGGTGACTGGATGACGGACGCTCCACGGTTCTCAATCATAAAGGGCCCATGAGTTATTTCGCACAGCGTTGGTCGCACCCGAAGCCTTGCACCCGTCACAGGCCTACCACCACGTGGCACTGACTGGGGTTGCACAGGGTTAGTGGCACCCGAAGCCTTGCGCCCGTCACGGGCCTACCACCACGTGGCGCTGACTGGGGTTGCACAGGGTTAGTGGCACCGAAATAGCTGAGCGGGTGTGCAGCCTGCGATGATGACTTGTGCACTGATGTGGTCTCTGCCATTGATGACTCAGGACTCAGCGTCATGTGTGGGACCTGCTGGGCCGCGGGGCGGCTCCACATGATGTGGACCATGCCATGGTGGCGGGAACGGAGCCTGGAGCTTGCACGGGCACGTGGTGTGCCCACTGGTGGACACACTGTTGGCGGCAGGTGAGCAGTGGGCCCGGGGTGCGTAAGTGCGGACAGCCAGCGCTGGCCGGCGGGAGGGGATGGGGTGCGGCTGCATGCACGCGCAGGGATGGACAGGCGTTGTTGCCGTGTGCTGTGTGATGGACTCTGCCATGATTGACTCTGGCCTCGATTACAGATTGCAGACCTGGTGGCTTGCAGTGTATCCCGGCACGTGGTTGAAGACACACCGGTGGCAGCAGGTGAACAGTGGCGCCTGGGTGCGCAGGGGCGGCGGTGTCTCTCTCTCTCTCTCTCTCTCCCTTCCTTCCCTTCCCTTCTCTCTCTCTCACTCTCTCTCCTTTCCTTCCCTCTCTCTCTCACTCTCTCTCTCCCTTCCTTTCCTCTCTCTCTCACTCTCTCTCTCCCTTCCTTTCCTTCCCTCTCTCTCTCACTCTCTCTCTCCCTTCCTTTCCTTCCCTCTCGCTCTCACTCTCTCTCTCCCTTCCTTTCCTTCTCTCTCTGCCTTTCTTTCCTTCTCTGTTTCTCTGTGTCTCGCTCCTTTGATGTGCACATGACACACGTTCTGATTTTGTGCTTTATTTTCCAGGCTGTGACATCGATATTGTCCCTGACGGAGCCAACAGGAGTCTTCCGCATTGGTGTTTTGTGTTGTATTTCAATAAAGTTTTTGGTTGTTACTTCAGTGCTGTGTGACTGTTTCTCGTTCTTCTGGCCACACGTGTGTTTTTTTTTGGCAATGTGCATCATCATGCGCTTTTTGTGGCTCTTGTGTCATGCACGGTATGTGCATGTCCGGAGGGGCGGGGGGCGGGGGTGGGGGTTGGGGGTGGTGGCAGTGGGTGTTGTGGCCCTCATGGGTGTCGGAGCTGCATGATCATTGTCTCCATGGCATCTGTGGGTCTTCAGGTGTGGCTCTTGGCTGGGCTCCCTTTCATGCTGTAGGTAGACGTCCTGCTTAGCACCAGCAAAAGGCAGGTGTTAAATCCCTGGTGCTACCGCGGCTTATCGCCTGTTTTTGGTTCGCATCGCAGATCTGGCAGTTCGTTGTGAAAGTGGTGTTGTGGTTTTTTCGTGTGTTTTTGCACGGGAACGCCTACTCTGCATCTCATTAGGGTTAGTTGGTGGTGTCCACCGTGGAGATACATTTTGGGGCAGTTATCTCGGGAATACTGGCGATGTCTGCTGTTTGCACCCGCTTGTGAATGGGGTGTTAAATCTATCTCCACTTTTGATGCGTTAAGGTGGAGATAAATCGGCGGTAGGTCCTTGTGAATATGCCCCTAAATCAGTCCGTCAGAGGGGAAGTGATAGCTTTTGCAGCACATTTGAAGGCCACAAGAGAGCTAGAAGTACAGACATTGCAGAACACACGAAAACTGGAAGAGTAGGAACTGAATATGGACAATAATAGAGATAACTTTTATAGATGGGGAGAGGCTAAAGAGAAAAGAGAATCTCAGAGCTTTTCTACTGGAAAGAGAAATATTAAGCTCCTAATCAATATGCCATCAAATATACAAAGAAACTACAGTGATAGTGAATGGGAAAGCATTACACAAATTACCATCACTCAAGGGCAAGACAGTATGGCCCCCAGTCTCCTCAAGTATTACATCTATATCGAGCCCTTACCTCGAAGTAGCAATAAGTTCCTCCTCATTGATAACATTTATAGACCCCCTCAGCTAAACGTTTATGTTGACGATTTGGTCTTATATATTGACCCTCAACAATCATCAATTGAGGCACTATTTCACCTTATAGCAAAATATTCTGCAGTGGGATGGTATAAAATAAATAAGGCCATAACTGAAATTCATCTGTTTAATACCCTTTTCAGAAGATGCAAACATTTTTATCACAAACTTTTAATAAATCACCAAAGAAATATCTGGGTATGCAGATGTGGAATAGCTATTCCAAATACATTTTAAATCTGTTAAACAAAGGGCACAAAAGCTATTGGAAAGATGGAAGAACCTCCCAGTCTTGATAAACAGGAGAATTGCAATCATTACAATGAATATTTTATTGATATTAGTATTTTTATTTCCCACCATACCGTGTGTAATATAAGCGAAGTTCTTTAAAGAGATAGATGGTGTGATATCTTGTTCCCTATAGCAAAAAACAACCTAACTTGAGTTAGCTTTAAGAAACTGCAATTAAATAAAGAAGAATGGAGCCTGTGTTTGCCAGACTTTAGAAGTTATGAGCAGGCAGTATAGCCATTATTTCTACCGCTTCCACAGCAATTTCTTCTTCAATGAAATGGAACCCTGGACATATAATGATCCAAGAAAACTATAGATCCAGAATCCAAAATTAGTAAGATTCAGACTTCAGATCATGTATCATACAAGACACAAACAGTTGCTCTAATATCTAAAACTCTAGTATATATGCCGAATCAGATTTGACATGCATCTACATAGAAATGACACAGCAGGAGCTTAGACATTGGTGTGTAATTGGTATGAAGAAAGTAGGAAACTGGGTAATACTGGTAGAACAGATAGGATAATTACATGGGAAGCAGTTAATGAAATTGTTTTTCATAAGAAAGGTTAGTATCAGTTGCATATAGACAAATATATAGCCAAATTTCTAAGATATGCATTGTCAAAGTAGACAGTACTAAAGAGCTAGTGATGCTCATCTTTAAGAAACATACATTTCTATTCGGGATATGATACTGGCCCAAGCATATATTCAGCCCTATAAGAATAACCCTAGTAAATTACAAGAACAAAACTTTAGAAAGTGGCTTCAAGAAAAATTTGTCATGATTAATCTTGCTATGTTGAGGAAGGCATCGGAGTCTAACATAGCATCCCTAAGGGGGCATATTGTAAAATAATGCAAATATTTGCTCAGAGTTTGGTATACTATGCTCTGATTTCGCTGCATAAGCAAAATACTAACATCTTCAGAGACTGTCCAAGATGTTCAGGAACTGGCTAGTGGATACACATGATTCGGCTGTGTCCTTACTTAACTTAAATAGTGGGATAGATATGCTACTTAGTAATGCAATGCTTAAATATTCAAATAGATATAGTTGCTAGTTTTATTTTGATTACAATGTACTGCACATCTGAGTTAGTTGCCCAAGCCCAAAAGATGTTGGTGGTACATAGGTATTCTAGTAGCAAGATTGGTAATAACTACTTATTGGAAAACCAAAGATGCACCCTCTTTCACTATGTGGGAAGATAAAATACGGGAAGTTTGTGATAGGGAAAAGATATACGGAAAACGAATTGGAGCTATCAAAAAGTTCAATCATATATGGAAGTACTGCAGGGGACATCTCTCTTTAAAAGCAAATTTGCTAGGGTGTGATTTGTATATTTTATGTTTGTAGAATGATTATGTTAAATATTGATGGTGTAAAAAGAATAAAATTGTACAGTGAACAAAGCGGTCAGAATAAGCCAGTATTGAAGATAGATGAAATTTTCATTTGTTTGATTAATTGTTATTTTGAGATGGGAACCTAAGATAATAATTTGGAAAAAAACAAGCTGTGTACGGACTTGTGCTCTATGGTGAATTCTTGGATTCTCCTTTTTCTACTCTGAAACAGTTGCCTGCTAATATTAAAAAGCATGCAGCTGCTCAAACATGGTCATACACTCTGAGCTGTATTCTTGACTGGCCTTTGTGACTCAAGATGACACTCGTCCTTTAACTGGAAAGAACACAGTCATTTTAAAAACATTTAAAATGCTAACCAATTAACATTCATAGACATATAATCATTCACAGGTAAACATACAAGCTAAGTTGAGCCCTCAATTATGCTATGGGATACATGCTGACATTGTCCTACAACTTCTATTTTTTGGAAAAGATCACAAGTAACTGTGCTTCAATTATATTTAGCCATCAGAAATCATTATAAATTTGTAACTTCTGTGCTTTTCATCTCACATTGATATGCAACTCATTCACGTGAATAGTATAGTCACTCCCAAACCACCCTCGCTATAGGAGGTTCTTTCAGTGATCTTTGATAGATTTTTGAAATCTCAAGTAAGGTCTCATCAAGCCAAATCCTGCTCTTAAAGCTGTCCCTGGAGGCAGAATGAATCAGTTGAGCATTGATCAGTGAGAGAATGCTGTCGCTTTAGAATTCTTACTCAAAGTCCAAATTAGTTGTGTTCCTACACAAAAAGTTTCCTTGACCACAATGCAGTGACCATTGCAACTTGGTACAAGGGTGCCTGTGTTGGCGCTAGGCAGCCACAGTTGGGTCAGTGCAGGGAGAGAGCTGAACAGTGCCATAGCTTTGTAAATATGGCACATTTCAGCTCTCTCCCATGCAAGTAACACAGCACAACAACTTGTCTTGCTGAGCTACGTTGCCTGAATGGTTAGTAAATCTGAGCTTACATTTCTACATGTCCTACTTTTAAATACTAGGCACCCTGCCTTGTGGGCTACAAGGGCTACATAGGGGTGACTTATTCATATTTAAAAGGGAGGTATTTTGACAGGTGAAATTGAAGTTTTACACTGCTATAGTCAGACTACAATGGTAGGCCTGAAACTATGTTTGTACAGCCACTCAAGCGGATGGCACAAAAGGTGCTGCAGTCCACTAGTGACATTTAACTTCAAGGCCGCAAGTACACTTTGTACCATATATTAGGGACTTATAGGCAAGTTAAATATGCCATTTAGGAATATGCAAATTTGGCCATGTTTTAAAGGGGAAACATGGGCACGTTGCTATTGGCTATCAGGGGTAAATGGCACAGAGTTTTGAAGCCAGCAAAATTATAGGGCCAGGCAAAAGGTGAAAAATCCAGGGTGAGCCCACAGCAAATTCTGATTTTCTACAGTCCTGCTCATGTTCAACTAAATACCATTTTATTGTATACACATGTGCACATAGCACCTACATTTTGGGATGGGAAATGTAGTCTGCACTAACTCTCCTCTGTTCACTTTTCTCTTTAGGTCTAAAAAATTTGAAATTAATGAAGTGTTTTTTTTGTTTGCAAAACCCAAGAGCAGAAACAGTCACTACACGTTTTAGGGCCAGATTGGAAAACATTTTACCTATCTCGATTCGACTCATTATCAGTCGCAGAGGTTTTGGAAGAATGCTGTGTCAGGCCTTATGCTCCGTTTTATGTGAGCAATCCCATTTGAAATGATACTATTGACTGCCATAGACGTTGCTGATCACAGCCAGATGCACAGAAGCAAATGTCTTACATTTTGGGTCGCACAAGTGGTGGGTGGATGGGTAGGTCTATAGATGGATGGGTAGTGTGGATTGGTGAATGGACAGACTGACACACAGATGGCTGAATGGATATTTTGTGTCATGGGTAGTCATAGATAGGCAGGTGAGAGGGTGGCATGATTGGGATTGATGGAGGGATGGAGGCTTGAGAAGATGGGGGCTTGGATGGATAGACAGAAAAATACTTTGATAACTTAGGCTGGTGCCTGCTTAGTTTACTTGTGCCAGATGAAGTTGGGCAAATAGTCATGTAAAGTATTGGTTGTAGTGGAAAGTGATAGATGTGTCGATGATTTGGTTTACACTTGATATTGTCAATGTTTAGAGCACATCTCTGGTAGGAGTGGGAGTAACTTGCGTAATTTACTGTAGCATAATTACCCAAAGTTACAGCAAATTTATGCAAGATTATGCAAAATTACGATATAACCCAATATTTAGCAATATTTTCATAGCACAAAATGCACACTTGCCTCCAAGATGGGACAGAGGATGCATTTTACACTATGAAAATAGTGCTCAATGCAACAGCACATGAACACCCGCGTACAGCAGCCGCTCACGCTCGCTACATTTATTGGTTCTGTGCTACCACAGTATACAATTTTTGTGTCATGTTATTCATTACTATTCAAACAGGTGTAATACCGTAATTTTACATCAAAAGAGTAATGCGAAACTACTCTGATTGCTCCGGTATCATTAAAATTTCGCCACGGTCTAATCGTGGGTAGTACTGTTATATGCATAGAAGGGTGTAGACTTGCTTAAGCTATTGTCTGTCAGGTCAGTCAATCCATCCGTTATCTATCTATCTATCTATCTATCTATCTATCTATCTGCTCATCTATCTGTGAAGGCCGTTTGTTGAGTGCAACATCCTCCCTCCGAAGAGCTCTTTTGGTTGAAATCCACATAAACAACCATATCTTCATACAGTGTGGATGGGCAACTGTTGCCAGCACTCTACTGACTAAAACCACCAATGCTGTAGCTTTCAATTGTGCATCAGGTGCAATGACACTAGGCCCCAGAAGAATGAGTGGGCCACTGAACCCTGTTATTTCTGTATTTTACTACAAAACAAGCTCCTATAGGGGCCATTTTCCTTGCGCTAAGGCCAAGGGCACCCTTGCTGCATCACTCCATACCTCATGCATAAACAAACTCACTTACAAATAGTTTTGATGGCCACAGGGTCAGCAGGTTTTGGGCCAAGCATGTAAATGTAAATGTAAAAAACAAAAAATATAAATCTGTATTTGTAAAGCGCGAACTACTCACCCTTACGGGTCTCAAGGCGCTGGGGGCCATCGTGGAAATTAAGTGAGCTATTGCCCAGAGTCACAAGGTGCTGAGCTGAGCTGCCGCCGGAGCCGGGGATCAAACCGTGAGCCCTGTGCTCCGAAGTCAGCTGCCCTGGCCGCTGCACCACACCTCTTCCACTAAGTGTAGATGTGGTGTAGTGGTGAAAGGAAGTGAATAAAACAGGTCAGTTAGTCCTAAAAATACCTTTATTCGGGTAAGTTCACCGTGACAATTATCGTGAGGAACCCTGCAGTGTGTGGTCCCACATTTTCGGTATACAAATAGATTGGGAATACAACTATAGAAGTTTCCATACCGTATTTTAAACAAAGAATTATTAAGCAGTAAGGAGCCGTAAGACTACGTTAATAGGCGAGTCTTTTTCAGGACCTCAATATATGAAAAGAGGAATGCGAAAGTTAGTTGCAAGCACTAACTAGAAAGAGAGGTGTGTTGAAGTTTAGAGATATATTACAGCACAAAGAAGAGCCTTGGTCTTCCATAGAGTTGATTTTAAGAACAGGATATTTTCAATGGCCATAAAAAGAAGGGCACAGAGAGATTAGAACATACTTTGGTCTTGAAAAAGATGGATTATTAGTAGAAGCCATCGAAACGCATCGACGCAAAATTTACTGCATAATCCAGGGGAACATTTGGCTCTTTAGATGTGGTTAAATTAAGTACATCAAGGCCCAGTGATCAATTGTCTCAAGTGATATGCAACATTAATGATAAATTGTACTGTCATAATTCTTTTCCTTTTTTTCTCTCTTTTATCTTTCCTATGAAAATGTATTCTGTATGATGTGTTTGGTTTTTATTGTATTTTAGGTATATAGTGCTTTTTAATGAAAAGATTGTGTCACATGATTTGTGAGATTTTTTAAGTTATGTATATTGGATATCAATGTTTTAAATAAAAATATTACGTGTCATATATTTGGAGTTGTATTACAGATATTTTCAGGCTTGGAGTGGAATAATAGGACTGTATTTCCATGATACTACCTGTTCCTAGGTAGACATTAAGGGATAACATATATTTTTAATCAGTTTTGGATAAGCCATATAAATTATTTTTACATCAGACAAAAGTGTAAAATGTCGAGTACATAACAGTTTGTTAGAAAATATAATATATGTGCAACCAGCAAACTGAAGCGTCGAGTGCTACATCAGTTTTGGATAACCCATCTGCAAAGTCATTTTGACATCACACAAAAGTGCAGAGTAAGGAAGTGCAGAATGCGGAGAAGTAATGTGTCTGGGATTTGGTCATGAATGGGGAACCGTGAACTTGTTAGGGGGTGACAACTTTAAGTCAATATCAGATATAAAGTTTTGTTGTTAAGATAGCCGGCACTTAAATTTCCTGGGTCTTATAGTTCTAACGAGCTGGACTAATATTTAGGGCCTCATTTATGAGTTTTTGCCGTAGGGCAGTGCCGCAACCCTTCCTGCCGCGCTGCCCTACGGCAAAATAAAAGGGCGTATCTATTGGATCCGGCGCATTCCTGTCTTTTTCCCCTGCGCCGGCGCAAAATGGGCTGCCATGCGCCAATGCAGGCACCTTTGCACCATGGTGCAAGGGTGCCTGCATTGCGGGGATGATTATTTTTGTGCAGGAAGGGAATACTTCCTGCACAAAAACAATCACAAGAGGCTTTTTCCTCTTTCTATGTGTGCTGCAGATTGTAGCACACATAGAAAAAGGAAAAACAAGAAGAAAAAAGATATTTCTCCTCGTCGTGCCTCCCTTACGCCTCCCCTGGGGAGGTGTACGTTTTTGGCGCTGCCTCAGAGTTACAATTTCTCGGAAATCTGGGGCAGTGCCATAAGCCATGGATGTTACTGGGAACACCCCCAGCAACACCCATTGCACGCCCCTTTAACGCAGAAAACTGCGTTAAAGGGAACGATATTTACAAGGCAGCATTAAGCCAAAAAAAGTGGCTTAGTGCTGCCTGGTAAATATGCAGCAGGCTCCTGCACCATCGGAGTGTCACAAAAAGTGATGCACCGGCGGCGCAAGGGGCTGATAAATAAGTCCCTTCGTTTTTAGCGCTGCATGACATCAGAGGTGACCAACTTTTTTCTGCAAGCCTCAGAAATTTTGTAAAGCGGCAAATCCAGATATGGTCCGTTGCTTTTAGGCTTGCGATCACCGCCGGCCGGCAGGTCCAGATACCACTTTGATTAAAAGGGGTTTTCAGCTGTAACCACCTTTCCCTCATGCTCTGAAGCTAGGAGCTGCTGGTACCAGGGGCGGCTGGTGACCCTCTCCTGTCTTGAAAAATAGATCGAAATTTGTAAATCATCGCTGTGGTTTTGTTGCGTCTTCTATTGAAAACTTTCTTTCGGAGTTTTACCAGTTACCACTGTTTTCAAAAAAGAACTTATGAGTTTGTTTAGTGTGTTTAATTATTGATGTCACTCGGTTTGTTTGGTAGGTGTATTGTTCGCTATGTTGTTTGCTAACGAGGTTGACGACGTAATTCATAGTGAAGCTTGCCAAATTTCCCAGTTTAAATTCGCCTTCGCCCATGCGGGTATTTCTGTATGCTGTGTGATCCTGGGCATCGGATCGCAGGATCGTTTTCTCTCTACTAAAACCCACTCAAGATGGAAAATGCATGCGGACTGTTTGTGTGCAACATTACCGTTAGTGACAGAATCAGATTCACGGTTTTTAGAATTGTAATATTGCGGACCCCTCCCCCCCCCTCCGAATACCGTGTATAGAGGCCCCCATCTGCTTCCGATTAGTCTTGGAGGAATCTTGGGAGATGCCTGCCCTGGGTCTGGACTGGAGACTCTTGGCACATAGATAACGCCTGGCACCCCCACTGACAGTTCACTCCCCCAGCAGTCAGTCCGCCCCACTGGCGCTCATTCTATCAGTTCATTAGTGACACTCTGCCGAGAGGCGGGGTAGATCACTCCTGCGGGACCTGCTCTTCCTCGGAGTTATTGATTGGGCGTCAAAGTCAACGTGTTTGACGAGTTGTGAACCAGGCCTTTCACTGAACTGAAAAACGCATTAAAAAAATAAATATATATGCCAAGGTCATGTTGCTGGATGGACAATGTTTATCACACTCAATTTATTGCAAAGAACACAAATATCCTCTAAGCACTCTACATACAGAATCCCAAGGCTCTTATTTGTTACTTCGTGCCTTTGACATCAAGGCGCTAGGTGTGCGTTATGTTATGCTTGTTATCAGGGCCGGTCCTAGGATATGTGGGGCCCCGGGCAGAATAGGAACATGTGAGGCCCCTAAGCAGATACGACGCGGGATCGGATCGGGCCGGCTAAGAAAGTTTTTTTTTTTCCCTTTAAATTAAAATTACCCCCCGCCCCCCACAGTTAACAGCTAACAACCATTGACAAAACGCAGCCGCGGCCGACTCCATGCCGGCCACAACTGGGTTTTGTCAATGGTTGTTAGCAGTTTAAGCTAAATGAGTAACTACAATAAATGATTTTACTTTCACCTTGTTGTTTTGACCAATAAGTAGCTCCTTCACACACACTTGCATAGAATCACAACTGCAATGCAGGACCATTGTTCTTTGTGCTCTGCAGAGAGGCCATATTTTGAATGGTCATGTAATCTGAACACCTTTTTGACCCACAGACAGGCACAGTGTGAAAGTTGTACTGCCTGCAGCCTCAACTCCAAAGTGCTCAACTGTAGCCTGTTATAAACACCTGGAGGCGACTCAGTACAAAGGGTGCATCATCCAAGAGTAATATGCTGTGAAATAAAATACACAAACACACATGCTGGAAATAGCTAGCACTCTTGGGGAATGCAAGATTCAGTAAAGCATGGGAAATATAAACAGGATTACCCTAACAGCAGGACCACTGGAATTATGTGGCAAGAGAGGGTTAAATTATGTGGCAGGGTGAGTAAATTATGTGGCAAGAAAAGGCAAATTATGCGGCATAACCCGGCACATTTTGAAAATAGTATTACTTCATTTTTTTGCTATTTTTAAACTTGGTAACACTGTTTGGGCACTGGTTGCACCCCATTAGTACCAATTTAACACCCAAATTTAGTAGTGGGAAACAAAAAGTTGACTATTCCAGCTTTTCAAAGGGCCTTCTCACTTGCGGCAAGACGTGTCGCTGCATTTTTAGTAACTTTTGAACTGTTTGAGATAGAAAGCAATTTTGTTGTTAAAATCTGTAGATTATGCAGCAGCTGATGGATTATGTGGCAAATGCGTCAAATGCATAATTATGCAGAAATCGCCGCCACCGCACAATCGCATAATTCCAGTGGCCCTGCCTAACATGCAGCATCAGACTGGGACAGAAAATAGGCCTCTGTTCCAAAATAAAAGGGGCTCCCATTAGGGAGTTAGTTAGCTAGAAAAGTGTCCCATGTTTGAAAAACTAGGGCAGTTTTAAACTTGTAAAGACCTGCTGTATACGTTTTTTGTAAGGTATGGCAGACTGCACTGATTTGAGTTTGTTGCAGGCAATGGTTGCTTTAATATCATAAAAATCAACAGTAAAAACCGGCTCACCTGACCATAAAGCAGGTCAACAACTAGCCAAAAAAGCGGCCTACATACTGACCTGACAGCAGGGCTTTAAGTGCGGTGAAAAACCTGTCATTGCCTCAAGATAAATATTGCAACAAGTAAAATTACACCTAGAACAAGCCAGTACTATTGGCTTTGTCAGTGGTTATTAGTTGCATAAGATGAATAAGCAGCATCTACAGCTTCCTTGTATATAATATTGAAAATGCTCCAGTTCTGACATGATGAGACTGTGAAAGAACTATAACGAGTCTCTTTGAAGTTTCATTGAAGGGAGCGAAGGGTGGCATTGCTGCAGAGTTAAGATTTGTTTTTTCCCGCTGAGGGTGATAACAAAATGGAGAGCGGGCCCGTCTCATCACCTGCTTTTCAGAACTTTCATTCATTGTGCAGACACTGGATCAATGTTTTTGCAGCAAAGTTAAGGACATGAATATAGGGCCCCTTTTCAATGTCCATTTTAGTTTACTACCGGGTCTAAGACTCGAGTGACCCTGCACACTTTAAACCCTGCTCCATCCACTTTTGCATGCGGATTCTGCTCCTCTGCGTGCACCTCTTGTCTCACTGCTGCCCTCACACCTATCTTCTTCCCCCCCCCACTGTATTCCATTTGTCTTGCCCCTTTTATTCGCCTCTCTGCTCCCTTTCCAATTGTCCTCGGTGAGCAGCTTCCATTGTGATGCGCCGCCATCGCCACTCTATCCTTTGCTGTGCCCCTGCAGGATATTCTGTCTTTTATTCATACAGGGGCAGGGCCACTTCACAGGCAAGGGCACGCAAATTACCTGTCTGATTGCTGTCATCAACATGCAGATGCAGCCATTAGGCCCACAGAGACGGGCCAGCAGGGGAGATTGACATAAAAAAAGAAAAATATAAACTCTCAGGGGGCCCCCTGGGCCTCGGAACTCCTGATGTCTTTAAAGGTGCGAGGCCCCATGGCTGCGAGCAGGCGCGGGGCCCTGGGCAGCTGCCCACGCTGCCCATGCCTAGCGCCGGCCCTGCTTGTTATCTGTTCCTGCCTTTGACATCAGGGCACTAGGTGCATGTTATGTTATGCTTGTTATCTGTTCCTGCCTTTGACATCAGGGCACTAGGTTAGGGTGACCAGACGTCCCGGATTTCCCCGGACGCTCCCGGTTTTTGGAGAAGTGTCTCGGTGTCCCGACACTTTTCTCCAGATTGAAGAAATGTCCCGGTTTTTGGCTAGTGTCTGTGTTATTTAAATACACGTCCCGGTTTTTCTGTAGTGTCTGTGTTGAGTATGCGCACTGTTGTAAAATAGATGTGCGCATACTCACTTTCCAATGCTGAAAAAGTTACGGCGTTACATCACGTAGGTGATTGTTGTAAAAGAAAGGCAAATCCTTTAAAGAGAGACATTTACTCTCTGGATTTCCCTTTCTTTCTACAATACAGCAACGTCGTGGAGTCAGAGGTCACCGCGGCAAGATCCAGCCAGCCAAATGACTGGCCCTGCTCTGCCCTTTTACGGAGCTGCAAACTGCATCCGAATCAAGCAGATGCCAAAAGTGAAAGGGGCCTGGAGTGGAACCATCCTGGATGACTATCCCTAGCCCTAACAGCACCAGCAAGTCGGGACCCAGTCTCCAAATCAGAGCTGCTTCAGCCAGGAATCGGAATCCTTCTGCAGCCACAAGAGACTTGCCCTCCAAGTGCCAAGCCAGCGCAAGACTCGCAATTTGAGTATTCAAATGCCTTAGGGACATTTTCTCTTTATTTCCACCCCTCCCCCCAAAATACTGGCTATTTGTTCGGAGGTGCGTGCAAGTGATTGATGAGCAGGAGGTAAGTGTGACAGAGGGCCTGGATTTGTGAGTGACTGAGGGTTGTCAGTCCCTCAGTCACTGACTGATGTAGAGGTGTAGGAGGATGAATTTATAGGGGGGGGGGGGGTCCACCGGAGCAAAAAAGAAACTGTTACAAAATCCTAAAATGAACTCTTGAGGTGTTATGGGGCTTGCTTGGTGGTGGGGGTTGGTCCCTCATCTCTTTAGCACCAGATGCAACCTTTCCCACTGACTCACAAGTTTAAATATATACTGCATGTAAATGTGCTCTACATGTACATTTTTATCCTGTTTAAGTTTCATCACTTAAGGTTTCTACATCAGTATACTATTTCTACGTTATCACTCTACTGGTAGTTGTTTATATGCCATGCACTGTGAGTTGGCTGGTCAAGACACTAAAGAAATCTCAGTACACTCCAGCACACATCTGTACATCACTACAATGAAGAAGACCAAAACAACCCTATGTTAATTCCACAGACACCTAGGGAAACTGGACCCATTTTGAAAGAGATCTGGTGCCTATATAAAGATCAGGCAGTCGCCTTCAAGCCCCGGAAGACTTGGGATGTCTATTGCATTTGGGACAGCCGCACCTCCTCCAGCCTTCCTTCATATGCAAGAATCTCTCTTTAATATGAAAAGGCATATCATGGTCAATTTGTTTTCTTAAAATAAACAAAAAGTGATGGATGGGAGTCTTGAAGCTGCTCCAATGGGATCAGTCCAGCCAGCCTGCCAGGCTGTGTACTCCCTAAACCAGAACACAAGCAACCCAGGACTGGTTTCGCTCTAGTTAAGGCTCAAAAACCAGGTATTGCTTGGTTCCAGTGATACACTGATTTGCATATGGCTGGGTCCAAACTGAGGTGGCATGGTGTGCAAAATAACAATAGACTAGGATGTGAGGAGGAGTATTCTACAAACAGCAGTACCTGATTTTGACGACTACTGCATATGTATGCTGCTTTATTTAATACAAATACATACTTGGAGTTTCAAGGCAAGGGTGGTCACCAACTATAGCAAATGTTGAGGCAAAGTCTGTTAAAATGGAACAAAGTTTACAGCCAATAAAAGACCTCTGATTTGTCAGACGTAATTCTTCATATGTGTTTGTGGAGGAGGCTGTCATTGTAGTCCTTTTTCTATGTCTATGACAGCTGTCAAATAGTCCTACCTTTATGTCGATGGTTGTTGCAAACTGTAGTCCTACTTCTATGTCTATGGCATGTCCCGGTTTTTTGTTTTGAGAATGTGGTCACCCTACACTAGCTGCATGTTATGTTATGCTTGTTATCTGTTCCTGCCTTTGACATCAGGGCACTAGGTGCATGTTATGCTATGCTTGTTATCTGTTCCTGCCTTTGACCTCAGGGTCACGTTATGTTATGCTTGTGGGGCACAATATGTTATGCTCATTACTTGTTCGTGCTTTTGACATCAGGAAGGAAGGTGCACATTGTGTTATGCTTGTACTTGTTTGTGCCTTTGACATCAGAGCACTAAGTGCACGTTATGTTATGCGTGTTACTTGTTCGTGCATTTAACATCAAGGCACTAGGTGCACGTTATGTTATGCTTGTTACTTGTTCGCGACTTTGACACCAGAGAGGTAGGTGCACGTTATGTTATGCTTGTGGTGCACATTATGCAATGTTTGTTACTTGTTGGTGCATATGATATCAAGGCACTAGATGCATGTCATGTTATGCTTGTTACTTGTTCGTGCTTTGAAATCAGAAAGGAAGGTGCACATTGTGTTATGCTTGTTACTTGTTTGTGCCTTTGACATCAGAGCACTAAGTGCACGTTATGTTATACTTGTTACTTGTTCGCGACTTTGACACCAGAGAGGTAGGTGCACGTTATGTTATGCTTGTGGTGCACATTATGTAATGTTTGTTACTTGTTGGTGCATATGATATCAAGACACTAGATGCATGTCATGCTATGCTTGTTACCTGTTCCTGCCTTTAACATCAGGGTGCTAGGTGCACGTTATGTTATGCTTGTGATGCACGAGATGTTATGCTTGTCACTTGTTCGTGCTTTGACATCAGAAAGGAAGGTGCACATTGTATTATGCTTGTTACTTGTTTGTGCTTTTGACATCAGGGAGATAGGTGCAAGGTATATTATGCTTGTTACTTGCTTGTGCTTTTGACATCAGGGTGCTAGGTGCAGATTATGTTATTCTTGTTTCTTGTTTGTGCTTTTGACATTAGGGTGCTAGGTGCATGTTATCTTATGCTTGTTACTTATTCGTGCCTTTAACATCAGGGTGGTAGGTGCACGTTATATTATGCTTGTAGTGAACGTTATGCTATGCTTGTTACTTGTTCGTGCTTTTGACATCAGGGAGGAAGGCGCACGTTATGTTATGCTTCTGGTGCACATTATGTTATCCGTGTTACTTGTACATGCCTTTGACATCAAGGCGCTCAATGCACGTTGTATTATGCTTGTTAATTGTTCATACCTTTGACATTAGGGTGGTAGGTGCACGTTATGTTATGCTTGTTACCTGTTCCTGCCTTTGACATCAGGGTGCTAGGTGCACATTATGTTATGCTTGTGGTGCACAATATGTTATGCTTTTTACTTGTTCGTGCCTTTGACACCAGAGAGGTAGGTGCACGTTATGTTATGCTTCTGGTGCACATCATGTAATGTTTGTTACTTGTTCGTGCATATGATATCAAGGCACTAGGTGCATGTTATGTTATGCGTGTTAGTTGGTTTTGCTTTTGACATCAGGGCGCTAAGTGCAGGTTATGCTATGCTTATTACTTATTCGGGCCTTTCACATCAGGGAGGAAGGTGCACGTTATGTCATGCTTGTTACATGTTCATGCTTTTGACATCAGGGAGGTAGGTGCACGCTATATAATGCTTCTGGTGCACATTATGTTATGCTTGTTACTTTTACGTACCTTTGACATCAAGGCTCTAAATGCACATTGTGTTATGCTTTTTAGTTGTCCATGCCTTTGACATCAGAGCGCTAGGTGCATGTTATGTTATGATTGTGGTGCATGTTATGTTATGCTTGTTACCTGTTCCTGCCTTTAACATCAAGGTGCTAGGTGCACGTTATGTTATGCTTGTGATGCACGAGATGTTATGCTTGTCACTTGTTCGTGCTTTGACATCAGAAAGGAAGGTGCACATTGTATTATGCTTGTTACTTGTTTGTGCCTTTGACATCAGAGCACTAAGTGCACGTTATGTTATGCATGTTACTTGTTCGTGCATTTAACATCAAGGCACTAGGTGCATGTTATGTTATGCTTATTACTTGTTCGCGACTTTGACACCAGAGAGGTAGGTGCACGTTATGTTATGCTTGTGGTGCACATTATGCAATGTTTGTTACTTGTTGGTGCATATGATATCAAGGCACTAGATGCATGTCATGTTATGCTTGTTACTTGTTCGTGCTTTGAAATCAGAAAGGAAGGTGCACATTGTGTTATGCTTGTTACTTGTTTGTGCCTTTGACACCAGAGAGGTAGGTGCACGTTATGTTATGCTTGTTACTTGTTCGCGACTTTGACACCAGAGAGGTAGGTGCACGTTATGTTATGCTTGTGGTGCACATTATGTAATGTTTGTTACTTGTTGGTGCATATGATATCAAGACACTAGATGCATGTCATGCTATGCTTGTTACTTGTTTGTGCTTCTGATATCAGGGAGCTAGGTGCAGGATAATGCTATGCTTGTTACTTATTCGGGCCTTTAACATCAGGGAGGTAGGTGCACAATATATTATGCTTGCAGTGCACGTTATGTCATGCTTGTTACATGTTCGTGCTTTTGACACCAGGGAGGAAGGTGCCTGTTATGTTATGCTCCTGGTGCACATTATGTTATGCTTGTTTCTTGTACGTGCATTTGACATCAAGGCTCTAAATGCTCATTGTGTAGGCTTGTTACTTGTTCGTGCAATCAACATCAAGGCACTAGGTGCACGTTATGTTATGCTTGTTACTTGTTCGTGCCTTTGACATCAGAGAGGCAGACGCATGTAATGATATATTTGTGGTGCACGTTATATAATGCTTGTTACTTGTTCGTGCTTTTGACATCAGGGAGGTAGGTGCACGTTATGTAATGCTTGTGGTGCACGTTATGTAATGTTTGTTACTTCTTCGTGCCTTTGGCATCAGGGAGCTAGGTCCACGTTATGTTATGCTTGTGATGCATGTAATGTTATATTTGTGGTGCACGATATGTAATGCTTGTTACAAGTTCTTGCCTTTGTCATCAGGGAGGTAGGTGCAACTTATCTTATGCATGTTACTTGTACGTGCCTTTGACATCAGAGCACTAAGTGCATGTTTTGTTGTGCTTGTTACTTGTCTGTGCTTTTGACATCAGGGCGCTAGGTGCATGTTATGCTATGCTTGTTACTTATTCATGCCTTTAACATCAGGGAGGTAGGTGCAGGTTATATTATGCTTCTAGTGCACGCTATGTTATGCTTGTTACTTGTACGTGCCTTTGACATCTAGGCTCCAAATGCACGTTGTGTTATGCTTGTTAGTTGTTCATGCATTTGACATCAAGGCCCTAGGTGCACGTTATGTTATGCTTGTTACTTTTATGTGCCTTTGACATCAGGGAGGTAAGTGCACGTTATGTTATGCTTGTTACTTGTTTGTGGCATTGACATCAAGACGCTAGGTGCACGTTATGTTATGCTTGTTACTTGTTCGTCCCTTTGACTTCAGGGAGGCAGATGCACGCCTTGTTATGCTTGTTACCTGTTCCTGCCTTTGACATCAGGGTGCTAGGTGCACATTATGTTATGCTTGTGGTGCAGAATATGTTAAACTTGTTTCTTGTTCGTGCTTTTGACATCAGGAAGGAAGGTGCACATTGTGTTATTCTTCTTACTTATTCGTGCCTTTAACATCAGGGAGACAGATGCATGTAATGTTATGCTTGTTACCTGTTTCGGCCTTTGGCATCAGGGCGCAGGGTGCACGTCATGTTATGCTTATGGTGCACGTTATGTTATGCTTGATACTTGTTCATGCCGTTGACACCAGGGAGTAGGTGCATGCTATGTTATGTTTCTGGTGCACCATATTTAGGGCCAGATGTACGACGGTTTTTAGCATGCGCAAACGGGTCTTAGGCCCGTTTGCGCATGCTAAAAACCATGGGCCCATGTACAAACAGTATTTTGCGAGTCGCAAATAAATTGCGACTCGCAAACTACTGTTTTGCGACTCAGTATTTGGAAGGGGCGTTCCCTTTCA
The DNA here is from genome assembly GCA_963921515.1 of Calotriton arnoldi. Lineage (NCBI taxonomy): Eukaryota > Metazoa > Chordata > Amphibia > Caudata > Salamandridae > Calotriton > Calotriton arnoldi. Next base: position 218,557 of record CAWUFW010001240.1, read on the forward strand.
AATAGCGACTCCATAGCCATGTACTAATGTTTTGCAACCGCAATTGCGGTCGCAAAACACTCGCAAATTACAACCTACTTCAAGTAGGTGGTAATGCATTCGCAAATGGGAAGAGGTCCCTAGGGGCGAATGCATGCAAAATTATTTTTTAAGGGCAGGCAGTTGTCACAGGGCCCACTGCCTGCCCTTAAAAAATGAAACGAAAACGTTTGATTTTTTTTTTAAATGCATCCCGTTTTCCTGTAAAGAAAACGGGCTGCATTTTAAAAAAAAAAGCTGCTTTGTTCAAAAGCAGTCTCAGACATGGTGGTCTGCTGAGCCCAGCAAGCCACCATCCCTGGGAGGGCCAGCCATTCCAAATGGGGTCGCAAAATGCGAGTGGCTCATTAATATTCATGAGCCTCGCATTTTGCGACCCCATTGGGAATCGCAAACAGTGTCCAAGACACTGTTGTACATGCCAAATAGTGTACATGCCAAATAGCGAGTCACAAATTGCGAGTCCCAAAAGCGACGCAATCTGCGAGTCGCTATTTGGCAGGTCGTACATCTGGCCCTTAATGTTTGTTATTTCTTTGTGCCTTTGACATCAGGGCGCTAGGTCCACATTATGTTATGCATGTGATGCATGTTATGCAATGATTGTTACTTGTTCTTGTCTTTGTCATCAGGGAGGTAGGTGTACATTATCTTATGCTTGTTACTTTTTCATGCCTTTACCATCAGGGGGGTAGGTGCACGTTATGTTATACTTGGTTATTTGTTCGTGCCTCTGACATCAGAAAGATAGGAGCATGCTATGTTATGCTTGTAACTTGTTCAGGCCTTTGACATCAGGGTGGTAGGTGCACGTTATCTTATGCTTCTGGTGCACGTTATTTATTTATTTTATTTATTTTTGTCCTCATTCGCCTCAAACCACATTGAACATACCATCTGTCCGTACCTTTATTCAACGATCTAAGGAGACATAGGCTTTGTGGTGGAATCTCTCGGTGCCTTCAGCCTATAAAGGTACATTATCAGACCTGAATGTTACTTCCCCTCAAAAAGGGGAGAGGTTTCACCCCAGCTAGGTCCGCAAGAACCTGATGGACACTTTTGATGGCACGGGGAAGCCCAACATGGTCCAAGGAGTATATTATCCAATTGGATGTAAAGGGTATTCAGGCGCTCATACAGCTTTAACACTATTTCTCAATACGCAAATTAATTCTTTGTGTCCTGCGGTGCCTTCAACATGGGGAATAACACCCAAACCCCCAAAACTCAATCAAAGATTGATTAAACTATTCACAATTGTTGAAGCGTTTACCTGTATCCGGGTGGCGGAAGCGGTGAGAGATTCCCCGTACTTCAGGGACCTGTTGAAATTCTCGGAGGGATCATCTTCATGTTATATAAAACGCCGTTGCATTTTATTGAATGAAGAGCCTCTGTTGAGGAATCCCAAATATGAGGGACCGACAGTGAACTCTATGAAGGGATAGTCTCCATTTTTTGACACTAAGGAAAGCATTAAAATTCTTGTCTTCACGATTACCTGAAGTGAAGGGTCGCATATCAGCATTGAATTCGGATATTATAAGCCATTGTAAAGGATCTTGAGTGGAGGATATGACCTCTTAGAGACATTTGATTTGGATGAAGTTTTAAGCCCTGAGGAAGTCGTTTGGGTTAATCCCTATAGCGACGAAACGCGTTGGGAGTGGAAGATCCATTGGCAATAAAAGAAAGAACAGAAGCCCAGCTTATTACTGCTTTATTTTGATACATTACCGTACTGTGATATATTATAATATGCGTGTGCTTCAACAATTGTGAATGGTCCAAGGAGTAACCAGGAGGCATAATCATAGGACCCACCCTTCATAAAAGTGTAGATAAAGCAAGGGAACATAGATGGATAGCACACTTTCATTCTTGACTTACTTCCATTGAAGTAGCAGGTCCCAATATGCGATCTTTTTCCTACTGCAAGCTCTGGACATGTCCATCTTGGATGCCTCATATAGTGATGTCAACCATTCTGAATGAATGGGAGGGACTGGATCTATCCAATGCTTACAAATTTGCCTCCTGGCCAGCAACATAGCATAGAATAAGAGAGATCTGGCTGGACCGGCGATTTGACTGTTAAGACCAAAAATTATCAAGGTTAAGTCAATTTGGATTGGGGCTCTCAAGATGTTTTCCAGCGTTTTCCGTATTTCTTCCCAGAATGAGGCGATGGCGGGGCAGTCTTTGAACATATGTATTTCTGAGGCTTCAACCAACCCACACTTCTTGCAAATTACTTGAGACCCATTAAAAACTTTAGATAGCCTGAGAGGAGATAAGTAGGCCCTGTGCACAGTGAACAAGTGGTTTCTCTTCAGCCAAGCAGGTTTAACTATGCTAAAGAGAGTTTTAAATGAGTTCTGCCATAGAAGTTCACACTGTGCACTTGGAATATGTTCGCTCCATATTTCATTTGCAAGTTTGAATTCCCCCTCCACAGCCTCTTCTATAGCCCAGTACCAGTGGGAAACCTCCTTCCTACCCGCTGGCCTCGCGACTAACTGTTGCTCGAGACTATTGCCCCCACCTATGGGTTTTTTCTGTCTTAGCTGGGATTGTACCCAACTCTGCAACTGGATATACTTAAATTTTGAAAGACCCGCGCCCACTCTCTCTCTTAGTTCTTCCCATGAGATAAGTGTTTCCTCACTAACAAGATCTCCCCATACTGTTAGCCCTGCTTCTTTGAGTGGTACAGCCAATCTGTCCTGGAGGCATACCGGCGAGCCCGGTGAATCCCAAAGTGGCGCTAAGCTTGAGAAATAGTTAAGGCCCACCAAGTATTTTAGTCTTGCCCATATTCTGGCAAATGCCTGGAGGACCTTGAGTTTGACCTTCTTAAAGAATTTTTGATCCCCGAATTTAAACATAAAGCCCTCTTCCGGTAAACCAGCCCCTCTTAGCATGGCCAGAAACATGCCTCCTCCCCCAGTGCTAACAGGCATTTTTAATAGCATACGGGAACGTGAGAGCTGAAACGCCCAGGCATAATACTGTAGGTCAGGTAGCGTGAGACCTCCTTTCTCTCTCCTACGCCTTAGTTTTTTCCAAGCTATTCTGGTAGTTCTATATACCCAAATAAAGGAATTTATTTCCTGCTGGAATTTATCGATGGTAAGTTTGTCAAAATGTAGGGGGATTGTATTAAAGAGAAAGGTGATCTTGGGAAACATTGCCATTTTAACCAAATTCACCCTCCCCAAGATGGTTAAAGGGAGGTGAGCCCATGACTTCATCTGTTTTTGGCATTCCCTTAGGACTCGCGCTAAGTTGGTTTCTGCAATTTTGGCTATGTCATGAACAATTCTGACCCCCAAGTATCGCATGCTGGGACTTGGGGGTCATAATCTCGGTCTTTCCGGCATTTACCTCATAGCCCGAGACCTGCCCAAATTCCTCTGCCAATCTGATGACTGCCGGAAAGGTTGCATCCAGACCTGCCGAAAGTATCAGGATATCATCCGCATACAGGGCCACCCTCCTCTCCCATTCCCCATGTCTAAAAGGGCCAATGCTAGGGTCTTCTCTGAGCCTTTGAGCGAAAGGCTCTATATACATATCAAAAAGTAGGGGGGAGAGAGGGCAGCCCTGTCGAGTGCCCCTGGTTATCCTAAGTGCTTTGGTCAGGTTTCCATTAACCAGTAACCTGGTCGACGGTGCTTGATATAGCAGCTGGATGGTACGACGAAACTTATCGGCCAAGTTGAATCTTTCCATGACTTCCGAAAGGTAAACCCAATTCACCCTATCGAAAGCCTTGGTGGCGTCCAGAGTTAAGGCTGCAAAAGGGAGTGAATAGGTGGAAGCGATATCTATTGCACCAACCAGATCTTATGTGAGGTCTGCTAGTTGTCTTCCTTTCACAAACCCTTTTTGATCCGAATGGAGGATGTCATTTGCCACCAGCCCCAGCCTGGCTGCTAAAATGGAAGCGAAGATTTTATAGTCGACATTCAAAAGCGATATGGGTCGATATGACCCACAGCTGACTGGGTTTTTGCCGGGTTTCAGAATCAGGACCGGGGGGAGAACATGGCGTCTGCTACCTGAGCAGCCACTTGCGTCCGGAACACCTATCCCTATGCCTAGCATGTAACTTTACCTGGCGTCTACCGTGAAGTCTTCTGGAGCATTCCTCTTTGTGGTTTCTTCTCTCTGGTTTTTCCTTTTTTTTTCCTTTTTTGCTGCCCAGTGTGTGGCGGGTTTTGCTGAGTGCGTACTGGATGTGCGTGGAGTCCTCCGGCGTCCTCCATCTGCCCTGCCTTCCTCGTTGGTACGGGGCCGCCCTGGAGTTGAGGCGCGGCCGCATGGCGGCGGCTCGCGGGCTCCTCCGGGTCGGCGGCGGCAGCGCCAGCATCAGCCGGTTCTTCGACGTGGCAGCTACGAATCGGGCTGGGGGAGTGCTCGGAGCCGCTTCTGAGGAGCTTACTGTACCGACTGCTTTGGGCATCTTACCCCCCTCGGTCTGTCTGAAGTCGGCCTTGTGCAGTAGGGGGGAATCATCCCCAGTACCAATTTCGGAGAAACTGCTAGTGCATCGGCAGGAGGATATGAGTGTCCAGGAGGCACAGGATCGTTCCTCAACACAGGTGACGGCGGAGACCGCAAGGGCCCCGAAAGCAGGTACAAGGCGAGGCGGCAAAAAAGGTAGGAAACACGGGGGGCTGCCTCAGGTTTTGGCTATAGTAGGGCTAAGAAGAACGAAAAAGCAGGAGGTCAGCTAGAGGAGGAGCAGGCCTTGGAAAGTTCTTTTAACAAGGTAACCTCCAGCGATTGCTCAGCATTTCAAAATTATCAGGTTAAAGAAAGGAGCATAAAAGGGGGGGAGGAATACAAATATCTCCTCGCACAGTAAGGTCAGAGTTACCCCCTCACTGCGGTCCTTTTTTTGGGTACAACCTGAGGTCTTGATTGTCACTAAGCAGGGGGAAGACCTTAGAGGTGACTTCAATATCTGCTCCACATCTAGTATAACTATAGATAATATGGAGCCTGTAGGGTCTCCTCCCAGTCAGAGTGATCTATCCACTACAATTGCTGAATATTTGCCTGAGCCCTCACTGGGAGAGGAAGTGGAGTCGGCCGTCCAGAGCCAAGCTGAAGCAGCCAGACAAACTAGTAGAGGGGCAGAGTCAGGCCATAAGCCTCAAGGGCAGACTGGGTCCCCACTGGCCTCGATGGAAATTTTACTTGCTTCATTAACGGAGGATATTAAGAAAGGTTTCGCTGTATCAGCTGCCAACCAAGGCGAGATAAGGAATTCATGTGAGAACCTAGAGAAGAAGGTGGATCTCCTAAATTCCAGGACTGAGTCCCTAGAGAAATCTGTGGAAGAACTTAAAGTTAATCTTGAGACAGCAGAGTCTGAGATTCAGGTCCTTAAAAGAGGGGAAGCTGCTCTTCGGGATAGAATGGAGATGCTGGAAAACAACTCCCGCAGAAATAATCTCCGTATTATGAACATTTCAGAAGGAAAAGAAGGGTCTGATCTCAAGACATATATTGTCTTGTTGCTTAAGGAAGCCCTGTTGCTCGAAGAGTCAGTAGAGTTCCTAGGAAAAGACATACAAAGAATCCATAGGGACCCGTTTCGAATGAACCCAAATAGAGCAAAGCCAAGGAAAATTTTTATTAATTTTCTTACTTACTCCGTAAAGGAAAAAATCTTGAACTTGGCTTTAAAAACAAAAACGTTAAGGAGCAGGGATTTTTCCTTTGAAATTCGCTCAGATCTCTCTAGAGTTACCCTGGAAAGGCAGTGGGAACCTGGCAGAAAGATGGACAACTTCAAGAAGATCGGTGCAGTAGTACAACTCAAATTTCCTGCCTTCCTGAAAGTTATGTATAATAATAAAATGCACAACATTAGATCAGTCCAGGAGGCAGATGAGCTGCTCAATACCATCAGTAAGGAGGTCCCTTAGTCCCATAGCGGTAGTCCTTTGTTTTTTTCTCTTTCAGTGCAGTGCAGTGCAGTGCGTGGTAAATACTGGTCTATATTGCACTAAAACATTAAATTGCTGGCTCATATATTTTTAGATTCTGCTTAAATTAAGTGGGGAAGTAGGAATGAAGAATGGTAGTGGGAATACAGGAATTCAGGAGGACCCTTAGGCTGTGCAGTGTACATAACTATTGTCTTTTATAGCACGTACTTAGTTTTTTCTTTTCTGGCATGGGTTAAATCTCTGTCAGGTTTAATTTTTCTTTATTACACAGATACAAATGGGATAGAGTGAGTAGTTCCGAGACGCAACACCTGGACAACATCGGTCCAGATATATGGGGGAAGGGTTCTCCAAGGGGGGTGAGAGGGATGGGTGGGGGGTAGGGGAGCACAGGGGGATAAAATATAAAAAAAAACTCATTCGCCTCAGATTTGTTAGATTTAGTCTGGATAGCTCCAGCTGGAACGCGAGGGGATAGATGCCGTTTCTGCCTTGGTTCAGTGCAGGCTAGAAGTCTTAAATTCAAAATACCATGAAAATACTCCAGATACTGTCCTGGAATGTTAATGGCCTGCGAGTGAAGTCAAGAAGAGCCAGAATTTTGCAGTAATTGAGAGATTCCCAGGCGCAGGTCATTGTCATCCAGGAGACTCATCTTCTCAAGGCAGAGACAAAAGAAATTCTTAAGAGCCAGAAATGGGTGGATTCTTTTATCTGCACTAACCAGACGGCCAATATTAGAGGGGTGTTGATTCTCTTCAAAAAGCAAGCCAAGTCCCAGGTTTTACAACACAGGGAAGACCCAGGTGGCAGGTGGGTGATACTGAAGATTACTTTAATGGGCATCCTTCTCACTTTGGTCGGGTATTATGGCCCGAACCAGGATGACCCTTCCTTTCTCAAATCAATCTTTTCACACCTTCTGGATTTTCCAGAGCCAGTGATTTGGGCAGGAGACTATAATATTGTTCTCAACCCTAAACTCGATAAATCCCCAAACAGTAGAGCGGTAGTCCCCTCAAGATCCAGGGCGTATCTCCAGACTATGATGTCCCAAACGGGCCTTTGTGATATATGGAGGGAAAGGTCAGGTCAGCAATTGGGCATATCTTATAGAAATTTTAAGTATAGGCATAAGTCAAGAATAGATGATATCTTGCTTAGCCATAGCCTCAGGGATAGGGTTAAAGATATAAAATATTTGCCATCACATTTGTCGGACCATTCAGGCATTTTATTAGACCTCGACTGGGCACAGTCCCAGCAGACTAGAGCATGGTCCTTTGATCGATCATTACTCATTGAAGAGGAAGAGATGGCCTTTCTCTCTAGAGAGACGGATATATTCTTTGGGACCAATCTAGGCACAGCAGACATCACCATGGTTTTTGACACCCTCAAAGCTTTTTTGAGGGGTATCATCACCAACAGATCGAGCTATAGGAGCAAAATGTATAGGGAAGTGACTGCAGCCTTGGAGGCAGAGATGAGGGAAGTGGAGGTAAAACTGAATAGTCAGGCTGGTCTGGGTATGAAGGAAGACTTGGATAAACAAAAAAAATTAAAGGAACAGCTGGAGGGCATTCTCCAAACTAGGCTCATGCGTAGATGGGAGGCAAGTAAGATCGCCCATTTCGAGTACGGGGAAGGGGCAGGAAAGTTACTTGCTTGGAAAATTAAAGCAGACCAGATCAGGAACCATATAAAGGAAATCACTGTGGGAAATGGTGCAGTCTCCTTATCCTCCGACGAAGGTATTGGTGAGGCCTTTTTTGAATATTTCCAAGACATATATAAAGAGACCTGTGTAGAAGATAGGCCTAAAGTAAAGGAATGGTTGGATAGGACTACACTAACATCTATTAGTCCTAACCAACAGCAAGACTTAGAGCAAGCCATCACACAAGAAGAAGTGAAAAAGGCAATGGCGGTCTGCAAAAAGGGTAAAGCAGCCGGCCCTGACGGGCTACCAGCCGAATTATATAGATCCTTGGGGGAGGTTATAATCCCGATATTAACCCAACTATTTAATAAGATACTACTGGAGGGAATAAGCCCACCTGGATCTTAGAATGATGCCACAGTAGTCCTGATTCTGAAAACCTGGTGCACGTTATGTAATGTTTGTTACTTTTTTGTGGCTTTGACATCAGGGCGCTAGGTGCAAGTTATGTTATGCTTGTTACTTGTTTGTACTTTTGACATTAGGGTACTAGGTGCATGTTATATTATGCTTGTTACTTGTTTGTGCCTTTGATACCAGGGAGGGGGGAGCACTACGGGAGAGCACAGCCATACCGGGGACTACTGATCCCGGCACCACCCGCGGCAACACGCCGCCAACGACGCCCTAATTTCCTGCTTGCGCCCGGAGGCGCATAAGAGGGCCCAAGAGCTCCCGCAGCGCGGGCCAAGGGCGGGCCCGTCTGCGTCCGTCTGTGGCAGACAGAGGCAGGGCAGGGCCACCCCCCTTGGTCCTTATCCAATTTGACGTTGTGTGGGTAAGACTTTGCACTATACAGCCGGTTCCTAACTGTTACATTCCACTGAGGCAGTATTTAGTAAACTACTTGACGATTTTGCGTTACCATCTGCCATTAAGCATTTTTGCACCAGGGCAATTAAAAGTGAATATATTTGGAGGATTTACTAGCCCTTACTGACTATATTGACTTAATGAGACTTTATTTTAACTGACCTGGATAGCGGCTGATTTTGGTTAATATTCAAGCACTCTAGAAGAACAGAAATCACTATCCTTTACGTAATGTAAAGTATATAAGGTATATTGCTGTTCTTAACCTGCATTTACCTGCATTAATGTGACTTGTTTTTAATACTTAAAAAAATTATTGTTTCCTTTTATGGTGATTTTGTTAGATGTTTTTTTGGATCTTATTGCGTTTTATTCTGTAATTGTGACTAGAATATAATAGACCTTTATATTGCACTTGCACTGGCACTTTATTACTCGAATACAAAGCCTGTATTGTACCTGCATCAGCATTTTACTATTGGAATATAATCACTTTAAAGCCTCATATTGCACTTGCACTGGCACTTTTCTAAATTAACTCAAGGCACTACATTACATTTACATTTTTTTATTAGAATATAATTACTCTAAGGACACAAGATGGTAAAGAAGAAGACATTGACAAAAACTCCTGTAACTAATACCCCCTGTGTAACCATTGATTCTTTTCTGGTACGTGCAGTTTGTGCAATAACAGATGAAATAGATAGAACTGAGCGCCGTCTCTCTATTGGGCTAGGTAGAACAGTGGGAGGGTCTCCTGTAGATGATACTGGGTTAGTTATGGAAGGTGGCACCATCCTGGAAAATTTTACCCCTATTCAGGGACATGGAGCCCCCCAAACCCCGGTAATTGTGCTAGATCCTGAGCCTAGAGTACAAGCTGATACCCGCTGTGCCCAAACGCCAAATGGTACACCCACTCCAAAGAGAAAGAAAGGGGGTAGGAAAGTAACGATGGGCGCAAGTAAGAATGTGAAGGGCCCTACTGTGAGACCTGGCACAAGACTTAACACCGAGCATGTAAAACTACAACTGAGCAAAATGTGCTTTTAAATGCTCAAATGACACAAATTACTGATATCATTCTAGGCAAAATAGAAGAAATGTTAATGCCGATTAATGTTAAACTTAATGAATTATCCCCAAAAGTTTCTAAGATTAGTGGTATGCTCGAGGATACAAGCACTAATAATAAAAAAAGAGATAGATATAATAAGGGAAGACGCAACTGATTCATTATCGCAAATAACTGACCCTTTAAAAAAGGGGTCGCGTAATGACAAAAAAAGGGATGTACTAAGGTGTATAAATGAGCAATCGACCTAGAAGGAAATAATCTGGAGATCAATATTAGTAAACAACACCAACGTAATAAAGCAGGCAGAGGTAAATCAAGTGGAGCAAGATCATGTGTATAGATCTGGCCCGGACAGACCAATCAATATGAACCCCGAAAGGGAGGATAACAGAGCCAATAACAATAACACTAATAATAGAGCAAATGTATCTACAAATCTTCTACCTGAATGCTGCCCCTATGTGGCAGTGTTAGTCAATATCCCCCCACTGCAGCCAGGACTAAAAGAGTCTCATGATAGCCTAAAGAACAGAGTAGTGCATTGGTTAGATAAGAACGGTGGATTTCCAGTGGAAGGAGCTGACCAAATATTGCTAACGCAGAGAGTGAGTTGGGTAGGGCCCTTACGTAAGACCTACAGAGGGGATTGTATCATCATTAATTTAAAAAACCCGAGATGGGCAAGAATCACCCTAGATAGAGTAGGCTCGTCTAGGCAATATTATCAGAGTATATCCCTATTACCCCTTGGGTTCTTTTATAGGCACCTAAGGCCGACCCAAATGAGGCCAGAAAGAGGATACAGCAATCCTGGGGCGCCCTTTGATATGTCCACTCACCCCCAATATGCACTACCGATTTCCAATAGATTCCAGGCCTTGAGCAATCTCCAAGATATCGATTGACAAAAGGGTTGCTACCCGTCCAGTAGTGATATCAATCCTACTGGAATAGGGATAGCTGACAGACGTATAATTCAACAAGCTGCAGATGCTTCCCCTGATAGGGTTCTATCGGATATCATAATTGCTGACGGCTCTCAAACTGATTTTTGTGCTATTAATAGCTGCTCGGTATCGCGAGTGGTAGCTACCATCCCTGATAGAGTTTCATTGGTTAATATACATGAAGAAAGTATTCCTAATAAATTAAATGATATAAATAGGGATGCAGATAGTTACCTGGAGACTCTGACTATTATTCCAGAGAGCAGTATAGGAAATGGCTACAAAATAGCAACTTGGAATATCGCAGGCTTTATGAGTAAACGAGAAACGTTAGGATGGCAAGATTTTATCAATGGGTTAGATGTAACTTGCCTGCAAGAAACGTGGTGCCTCAACCCAATATATATAGACGGATTTTCGTCATATTGGTTAGAGGCTGTACCATCAAGCGCTGGAAGAGCGAAAGGGGGGCTATTGACCCTCATTTCGAATAAACTACCAGTAACTGTCAAAAAAGTTGCCACAATTGGGGCACACTCATAGATTATATGGCTGCACTGTAAAGAAGGGAGGGACATGATTGTAATCAATTACTATAATAATGTGTTTGACACTAACAGGAGTAACATTGTAACTGACCTGGATAAAGGCCTAGATACCTTTATAAACTCCATTAGTAATAATGTGGTACTCATATGGGTTGGAGATTTTAACATCCAAACTTGTTCCCTGGTAGCTACTCATGCTTGTGGCATTAAGAATGATGAAGTGGACGATTGTACACATTTTGTACACAATGCATATGGGGAAATGTTAAACTCAGTGATTGCAAAATACGATCTTGAAATACTACAGTGTGCCTGCAATTCTGATGGGGACCTGATACCAACTTTTATTGGGAGGAATGCTAATTTGATTATTGATCATGTCATAATCTCATCTAACGCTACCTACATGTGCGATACCCCACGGGTTGCCCAATTGTCTCTAAGTGATCATAATTGTATTGCTATGTCATTTCAAATGTGGGGCCCAAAAAGGCCAATGCATCAATGTACAGTAGTAAATATTGCCCCGCATAGATCCAACGGGACTCGTATTAGATGGGATGGTGTGGAACCCCAAAAAGTTATAAATGACATTGTTTTAAAATGCAATGAAGAGATTATTTATTTTTTAAAAGAAGATGTAGATCTTAGGGAGCTGATTGCTAATTTTATAAAGATTTATACTACTATTGACAGGATTTTAATGGCCCCCATCAGGGAGGGAAGGAAAAAAAGGAATGACTGGTTTGACCATACTTGCACTGTAGTTTTAAAGCAATTGAAACAAGCCCTACATTGCAAGAAGAGAGACAATGTGTTAATCAAAAATCTAAGACATAATTATAAACTTGCTCTTGATACTAGGAAAAGGGAGCTACAAGAGATAGCACAGGACAAACTCTCCATGGCTGCAAATACGGCAAATATTAAGTTATTTTGGGATACTGTGAATATGCAGTTTTTGAAGGATGATTCACTTCCAGAACTATTATCCCACGTTACAAGCGAGGCCTGGGTAACACACTTTAGGGGTATCTTTAACCCAATGGGCATTGTAACATCCATGGCACCTAATCCAAAACAGAGTGAGTGGCATGTTATACCATTAAATATCACAGTGGAAGAAGACCAGGAAGGGCTGAGGGGCAGTAAGGGAGGGACAGCTCCGGCCCTGATGGAGTACCTATTGATGTATATAAAGCTGAGCCCGATTTGTGGGTGCCGATTCTCACAAGGGTTTTTAACCAAGCAGTGACAGAGTGTATACCCCCATCATGGGGCCAGTCAGTTATTGTGCCCATCTACAAAAAAGGAGAAAGGTCGGAAGCTAAAAATTACCGCCCTATATCACTTTTAGATTCATCTGCCAAGGTGAAGAGTAAGGTTTTATTATTGCGACTGGAGGAATGGGTAAATGATAATGATATACTCTCCCCAGCCCAATATGGTTTTAGAAGAGGTTTAGGGACAATAGAACGATGTATTAATCTAGAGTTGCTAATCGGCAAATACACACGTGCTAAAGAAGGGAGAATGTACCTATGTTTTGCCGATCTCAGTAGTGCCTTTGATTTAGTTGATTATACCATCTTGTGGCATACTTTACTTAATTTGGGGGCACCTAAAGGTATTATCCATTTTCTAGCAAGGCTTTACGAAACGTTATCTTGTAAAGTGAGATATGGACATCTTGGCGAGTGCACTCCAATTTTTTAAGTAAAATGTGGCATTCACCAAGGTTGCGTCCTTGCTCCCTTACTTTTCTCGCTCTTTATTAATGAGATTGATAAAGTGCTGCAGTTGGAGAAGGCAGATGCACCGTTAATATCCGGTAATCCAAAACCAATTTTATTATATGCAGTTGATGCGCTGCTACTGTCTAGGACCCCGATCGGCCTACAACGACTCATGGATAAATTCAGCATGTTCATAGGGGAAAGGAAACTGTTAATTAATAAAACAAAAACTTTCACCATGATATGTGGCACCAAAACAACGAAGTGCAAAACCTCTTATATTGATAGCACCCCAGTCCGAACTGTTAAAACATTCTGCTGTCTAGGGGTAACCTATACCAGCAATGGGAAATGGAATCAGGAATTAACTAATGTTCGCTCCAAGATGGCTAAGAATGCACATGGGGTATTTAGATTTGCTTCCAAATTAGGTAATTATCCCATAAAGGAAATGCTGACAATATACAACGCGAGATGTGTTACTACAGCCTTATATGGTGCAGGGGTATGGGGATATTATTGCAGCCAGGCTCTACAGCAAGAAGAAAATGCCTTTCTAAAACGTCTCCTAAATCTACCTCCCTCAGCTTCTACTGAGCTAATTCATCGGGAGGTGGATCTGACATACTTAGCAGATTTAACTTCTATGCGGCCACTGCTGGTATGGAGATCGATACGGGCCAGAGAAGAGACAGTTTTTACTAGATCTATCATTAAAGATTGTTTACTCCTCAAGAATAAATCACATATCCCGTGGTTAAAATATATTATGGATCCATACAGCAAGTTATTTAATATTCAGATCTCTGCTAACCCGGGTGAAGTGGTCTCCTTAAACAAAAAGGAAATTAAGGATTCATTTTTGTCAAGCAAAAAGATAATCGTAAAAGTAATATAGAGAAACAATCAAGTTTTACATTTTTTCAATCAATTGAATCCAAAAGAGGAATACAAGATTATTTGATTATAGTGAACAAATCCTCGCATCGTTATGTGCTGACTAAATTGAGACTAGGCACAGTACATCACCTAGTTGCATTTCCAGTAATGAAAAAATGCCCTTTGGATTCTACCCCTTCCCCTTGCGATGAATCCTATAAACAAAGCACTGTGCACTTTATGCTCTTTTGTAAGTTGTATTTTAGATGTTTTTATCTGAAACCGCTTTTTATAAAAAAAATAATGTAAGATCGCATCATGCTGCTATGAATTTGCTTTCTGCACTGAATGATCCGGGAACTTGCTATTATGTAGCACTATACATTTTAAAAGCAATTAATGTCAGGAAAGGTATTGTTATTATTAACTGACCAAGAAAAGATACATGTGAGATCGCATATTGTTGATAAGATCAAATATTGTCCTGAATGATAATGGAACTTGGTATTATGCTTTTTTAACTTATGTAAATGTTTTTATGGTTGCTCTAACAAACCGAATAAAGTTTTGAATTGATACCAGGGAGGTAGGTGCAAGTTATTTTATGCTTGTCACTTGTTTGTGCTTTTGACATCAGGGCGCTAGGTGCAGATTATGTTATGCTTGTTACTTGTTTGTGCTTTTGACATTAGGGTGCTAGGTGCAAGTTATGTTATGCTTGTTACTTGTTTGTGCTTTTGACATCAGGGCGCTAGGTGCAGGTTATGTTATGCTTGTTACTTGTTTGTGCTTTTGACATCAGGGCGCTAGGTGCAGGTTATGTTATGCTTGCTACTTGTTTGAGCTTTTGACATTAGGGTGCTAGGTGCAAATTATGTTATGTTTCTTACTTGTTTGTGCTTTTGACATCAGGGCGCTAGGTGCAGGTTATGTTATGCTTGTTACTTGTTTGTGCTTTTGACATCAGGGCTCTAGGTGCAGGTTAAGTTATGCTTGTTACTTGTTTGTGCTTTTGACATTAGGGTGCTAGGTGCATGTTATCTTATGCTTGTTACTTATTTGTGCCTTTAACATCAGGGTGGTAGGTGCACGGTATATTATGCTTGTAGCGAACGTTATGCTATGCTTGTTATTTGTTCGTGCTTTTGACATCAGGGAGGAAGGCGCACGTTATGTTATGCTTCTGGTGCACATTATGTTATCCGTGTTACTTGTACATGTCTTTGACATCAAGGCGCTCAATGCACGTTGTGTTATGCTTGTTAATTGTTCATACCTTTGACCTTAGGGTGGTAGGTGCACGTTATGTTATGCTTGTTACCTGTTCCTGCCTTTGACATCAGGGTGCTAGGTGCACATTATGTTATGCTTGTGGTGCACAGTATGTTATGCTTTTTACTTGTTCGTGCCTTTGACACCAGAGAGGTAGGTGCACGTTATGTTATGCTTCTGGTGCACGTCATGTAATGTTTGTTACTTGTTCGTGCATATGATATCAAGGCACTAGATGCATGTTATGTTATGCTTGTTAGTTGGTCTTGCTTTTGACATCAGGGCGCTAAGTGCAGGTTATGCTTTGCTTAGTACTTATTCGGGCCTTTCACATCAGGGAGGAAGGTGCACGTTATGTCATGCTTGTTACATGTTCATGCTTTTGACATCAGGGAGGTAGGTGCACGCTATATTAAGCTTCTGGTGCACATTATGTTATGCTTGTTACTTTTACGTGCCTTTGACATCAAGGCTCTAAATGCACATTGTGTTATGCTTGTTAGTTGACCATGCCTTTGACATCAGAGCGCTAGGTGCATGTTATGTTATGATTGTGGTCATGTTATGTTATGCTTGTTACTTGTTTGTGCCTTTGACATCAGGGAGACAGATGCATGTTATGCTATGCTTGTTACCTGTTCCTGCCTTTAACATCAGGGTGCTAGGTGCACGTTATGTTATGCTTGTGATGCACGATATGTTATGCTTGTCACATATTCGTGCTTTGACATCAGAAAGGAAGGTGCACATTGTGTTATGCTTGTTACTTGTTTGTGCCTTTGACATCAGAGCACTAAGTGAACGTTATGTTATGCATGTTACTTGTTCGTGCATTTAACATCAAGGCACTAGGCACTAGGTGCACGTTATGTTATGCTTGTTACTTGTCTGCGACTTTGACACCAGAGAGGTAGGTGCATGTTATGTTATGGTTGTGGTGCACATTATGTAATGTTTGTTACTTGTTGGTGCATATGATATCAAGGCACTAGATGCATGTCATGTTATGCTTGTTACTTGTTTGTACTTTTGACATCAGGGAGGTAGGTGCACAATATATTATGCTTGCGGTGCACGTTATGTCATGCTTGTTACATGTTCGTGCTTTTGACACCAGGGAGGAAGGAACATGTTATGTTATGCTTCTGGTGCACATTATGTTATGCTTGTTTCTTGTACGTGCATTTCACATCAAGGCTCTAAATGCTCATTGTGTAGGCTTGTTACTTGTTTGTGCATTTAACATCAAGGCACTAGGTGCACATTATGTTTATTTATTTATTTGAAAAGTTTTATATAGCGCTGGCTAGACCCAGAGGTATCAGAGCGCTTTACATGAGGATGAGCAATTGTTTCAGATCATAGTTACCAGTTACTTAGTTACAAGTTACACAGTTACAGAGCATAGTTACAAGTTGCTGGAGCGTAGTTACATGTGTTAAAAACATATACGTAAGGGAAAAAGCAGGCAAGGGGAGAGATTCAGGGGAGAGAGGATAGGAGCATGGGAGGTAGACAAAGAATGAAAAGGGGGAAAGAGGTGGGGGTGGGGTGAAGGAAACGCAACCGGGAGACGATGAAAAACAGTGTCCAACGTCTGGAGTGCTGTGATCCCAGTGGAAATTGTGTCATTCCCACACCTCCGCTGTGTGTGGCTCCCTTTACGCTGTGGACTCTCTCAGAGGGGTCTCTGAGACTCCAGGGCATAAATACTGGATCCTTCCCCAACAAGGGGAGAGGGAGTGCTTTGTCAAGGGGCGCCATTCCCACACCACCGCTGTGTGTGGCTTCCTTGACGCTGTGGACTCTCTCAGGGGGGTCTTTGAGACTTCAGGGAATAAATGCTGGATCCCTCCCCAACAAGGGGAGAAAGGGGTGCTTTGGTAAATGGCACACACCATGGTGGTAACTTTAGGGATAATGGTGTATTGCGTGGTAAAATAGTTTTAGAATGGAGGGGACAGTTCCCAAGTCTGCAGAATTGTGGGGCAACCCCTCGTTCCTGCCATCAGCCCTCTTGGCGGGAGTGAATCTGAAGAGGAGTCCATGGATAGTCGCCATCTTAAGGTCAGGCAGGTCAGAAATAGTGGATTAAGGCATTGGGCGTCTTTTTGGTGGCCATTTTGAAGTCAGGCTGTTCCCTAGTAAAACTAATGAATCATAAGAAAAAAGAAAATACCTGAAGGGTTCCGGAAAATCAACAACCCCCAGTGTAGTCAGGATTCACATAGTAGGTACCGCCCCCACCTGGTACTTAGGTCTCACCGCTGCTGTAATCAGAGTCTTGACAGCAGACAGCATGCAGTAGTCCAGTGCCTGGATAGCTGAGATGACTCTTCACTCTCCTCAGGCCAAAGCTGCCCACCGATCGTCAGGGTCTGTGCACAGCAGGGTCTCAACTTGTTGATCCGTGCTCACTGGACGCCCTCAGGTCCCGGGCAGTGCAGGGCCAAACCATCATCTGGGAGCCCGGGTCCGCCTGACCTCCGCCATTATAAGGTCAGGCAAAGATTGCGTTATTCTTAAGGGGCTCTCTCAGAGCTGCCAAAGTCCATCACCCCACCCCCCCCCCCGTTCGCCACCAGAAAAGTGTTCTCCTTACTTGTTCGGGGTTCTGGGCACTCTTCGGGGATCAGCTACAGGAAGGTCCGAGCCATCACGAGGACGGCCGCCATTTTGAGGTCAGGCATCGTCATGCCAGGCGCCCCAGGAGGAATATCTCGTCCGGCCGGTTATTTGGAGACCGAGGTGCTGCTAAACTCCCGCTTTACCCGTCCACTCACTCTTGACACAGGCCGCCTCTTCCTCACTATCAGGTATGGGTTATGGCGCTCGGGAGCCTCCGGGATCTCGTCAGCCACGGGAATCAAGGGTATTAAAGCGCCATCATTCTGCACATTGGTCCGCTCTACAGGTTTTCCGTGGCGGTTGCAAGGGGGGATTAGGACAGGGAGTCCAAACAGATAGAAACCTTTGGAAAAGGGATGTTCTAATTAGCTAGCCTTGCCATGAGGTCGGTCAATAATAGCTGTCCCCTAGGACTGTATTATCCACACACACACTCTCTCCGCTCCCCTGGCCTCCCACGGGGACCGCTGGGAATCCGGGCTGCCCCCTCACTCACCGCCTCCGGGCCCCCGCGGTGCGTCGTGAAGTGCCTTTGACATCAGGGAGGCAGATGCATGTAATGTTATATTTGTGGTGCACGTTATATTATGCTTGTTACTTGTTCGTGCTTTTGAGATCAGGGAGGTAGGTGCACGTTATGTAATGCTTGTTGTGCACGTTATGTAATGTTTGTTACTTCTTCGTGCCTTTGGCATCAGGGAGCTAGGTCCATGTTATGTTATGCTTGTGATGCATGTAATGTTATATTTGTGGTGCACGATATGTTATGCTTGTTACATGTTCTTGCATTTGTCATCAGGGAGGTAGGTGCAACTTATCTTATGCATGTTACTTGTACGTGCCTTACACATCAGAGCACTAAGTGCATGTTTTGTTGTGCTTGTTACTTGTCTGTGCTTTTGACATCAGGGCGCTAGGTGCATGTTATGCTATGCTTGTTACTTATTCATGCCTTTAACATCAGGGAGGTAGGTGCACGTTATATTATGCTTCTAGTGCCCGCTATGTTATGCTTGTTACTTGTACGTGCCTTTGACATCTAGGCTCCAAATGCACGTTGTGTTATGCTTGTTAGTTGTTCATGCATTTGACATCAAGGCCCTCGGTGCACATTTTGTTATGCTTGTTACTTGTTTGTGGCTTTAAAATCAAGACGCTTGTTCGTCCCTTTGACTTCAGGGAGGCAGATGCACGCCTTGTTATGATTGTTACTTGTTCCTGCCTTTGACATCAGGGTGCTAGGTGCACATTATGTTATGCTTGTGGTGCACAATATGTTAAACTTGTTTCTTGTTCTTGTGCGTGCTTTTGACATCAGGAAGGAAGGTGCACATTGTGTTATTCTTGTTACTTATTCGTGCCTTTAACATCAGGGAGACAGATGCATGTAATGTTATGCTTGTTACCTGTTTCTGCCTTTGACATCAGAGCGCAGGGTGCACGTCATGTTATGCTTATGGTGCACGTTATGTTATGCTTGTTGCTTGTTCGTGTTTTTGACATCAGGGAGGAAGGCGCGTGGTATGTTATGCTTGTTACTTGTTCATGCCTTTGACACCAGGGAGTAGGTGCATGCTATGTTATGCTTCTGGTGCACCATATTTAGGGCCAGATGTACGACGGTTTTTAGCGTGCGCAAACAGGTCTTAGATCCGTTTGCGCAGGCTAAAAATCATGGGCCCATGTACAAACAGTATTTTGCGAGTCGCAAATAAATTGCGACTCGCAAACTACTGTTTTGGGACTCAGTATTTGGAAGGGGCGTTCCCTTTCAAATAGCGACTCCATAGCCATGTACTAATGTTTTGCAACTGCAATTGCGGTCGCAAAACACTCGCAAATTGCCACCTACTTCAAGTAGGTGGTAATGCATTCGCAAATGGGAAGTGGTCCCCAGGGGACCCCTTCCCCTTTGCGAATGCATCAAAATTATTTTTTAAGGGCAGGCAGTGGTCCCAGGGACCACTGCCTGCCCTTAAAAAATTAAACGAAAACGTTTCATTTTTTTAAATGCATCCCGTTTTCCTTTAAGGAAAACGGGCTGCATTTAAAAAAAAAAAGCTGCCTTATTCAAAAGCAGTCCCAGACATGGTGGTCTGCTGAGCCCAGCAGGCCACCATCCCTGGGAGGGCCAGCCATTCCAAATGGGGTCGCAAAATGCGAGTGGCTCATTAATATTCACGAGCCTCGCATTTTGCGACCCCATTGGGAATCGCAAACAGTGTCCAAGACACTGTTTTACATGCCAAATAGCAAGTAGCAAATTGCGAGTCGCAAAAGCAACGCAATTTACGAGTCGCTATTTGGCAGGTCGTACATCTGGCCCTTAATGTTTGTTATTTCTTTGTGCCTTTGACATCAGGGCGCTAGGTCCATGTTATGTTATGCTTGTGATGCATGTTATGTTATGCTTGTTACTTGTTCTTGTCTTTGTCATCAGGGAGGTAGGTGTACATTATCTTATGCTTGTTACTTTTTCATGCCTTTAACATCAGGGAGGTTATGTTATACTTGGTTATTTGTTCGTGCCTTTGACATCAGAAAGATAGGAGCATGCTATGTTATGCTTGAAACTTGTTCAGGCCTTTGTCATCAGGGTGGTAAGTGCACGTTATCTTATGCTTCTGGTGCCTTTGACATCAGGGCACTAGGTGCATGTTATGTTATGTCTGTTACTGTTCGTGCATTTAACATCAAGGCGCTAGATGCTCATTGTGTTAGGATTGTTACTTGTTCGTGCCTTAACAGCAGAGCGCTAGCTGCACGTTATGTTATGAATGTTACTTGTTTGTGCATTCCACATCAAGGCGGTAGGTGGACGTTATGTTATGCTTGTTTCTTGTTCGTGGTTTTGACATCTAGGCTGTAGGTGCACGTTATGTTATACCTGTTACTTGTTCGTGCCTTTGACATCAGGGCTGTAGGTGCACGTTATGTTATGCTTGTTCCCTGTTCACGCCTTTGACATCAGGGAGGTAAGTGCACGTTATGTTATGCTTGTTACTTGTTCCAGCCTTTAACATCAGGGTGCTAGGTGCACATTATGTAATGCTTGTTACTTGTTCGTGCTTTTGACATCAGTGAGGAAGGTGCACATTACCTTATGCTTGTTACTTGTTCATGCCTTTGACATCATGGAGATAGGTGCACGTTATGTTATGCTTCTGGTGCATGTTATGTAATGCTTGTTACTTCTTTGTGCTTTTGAATTCAGCCCGTTAGGTGCACCTTATCTTATGCTTGTTACTTATTTGTGCCTTTAACATCAGTGAGGTAGGTGTATGTAATATTATGCTTGTAGTGCACGTCTTGTTATGTTTGTTACTTGTTCTTCCCATCAGTGAGGTAGGTACACGTTATGTTATGCTTGTGGTGCACATTTTATTATGTTTGTTACTTAGTTGTAAACAAAAGAAAGAGGCATCCTGGGCAATCCCAGCCGCACCACCTGAAGCAGTCACTAGAGCAAAGAACAAACCGTTGCCCACCTCTATGGTCCGCTGCACATTAACCACACTACATACAATTTTTACAAAAAAGAGAGGCAACAGACACAAATTGTAGTACAAAGAAGCACTGGCTCATGGAATTTGAACATCAGTAGATTATTTCTTTATTATTGAGTGTATCCAATAAACAGCGCAGCCAACGCGTTTCACCTACAAAGGCTTCATCAGGGCACAGAAAATTAGATCCGCTGAAAGTCACACCGATCTTCAAAGCATAAGGCAATTTAAAAAGACTAGAATACGACCACAATAGGTTCGGACACCAGATCCTCAAAACAGTCAGTGTAATCCAATGCGTACAGGGAAAGTGGATTCGTCTTAGTCCAAGATTCACGTCAAAATATATAGTACTAACAGATTATTATCCACTATATGATGGACGAAAGATAAGTCAGATTTGGTGCCTAACACGGCGTACATTGGATTGCGATCAACTTTTGAGGAGGTGCTTCTTGTAACTTGTCGATGGGCCCCAAACCTATTACTATACTTGTAGTGGATAATACTCTGCTAGTGCTATATATTTGTTGACGGGATTCTCGGACTAAGATCAATCCAGTTTCCCTGTATGCATTTTTACATCAAGGTGGTAGGTTCACTTAAAGTTATGTTTGTTACTCAGTCGTGCCTTTGAAATCAGAGCACAAGGTGCACGTTATGTTATGCTTGTTACTTGGATGTGCCTTTGACATCAGGGAAGTAGGTGCATGTTATGCAATGCTTGTGATGCATGCTGTGTCTTGCTTGTTACTTGGTCATGCCTTTGACACCAGAGAGGTAGGTGCACGTTATGTTATGCTTGTTACTTGTTTGTGCCTTTGACATCAGGGTGCTAGGTGCATGTTATGTTTCTTACTTTGATGTCAGGGCCGTACGGGTATGTTATGTCATTTTATGGTGGTTATTTGGTAGCTCTTCTGTCTTCAGGGTTTCATGTTTGCATGACAAGAGGATCATGGTAGCTAAAGCAATAAAAGCACCTTCTCCAGGAGGAACAGAGACAGAACATCTTTGAGGCATCAGAAGAGGAACAAATCTAGCGTCTCAGGTGTAAATAAATCAAACAAGCATTGGTAAATGCATTAGGTTTCGCCTATGTGAGTAATAATAAGCTGTTTTTTGCTGTAAGCTGTAGCTTGGTGAATAGTTATGCAATATAATCCCAAAAAATAATACAACAGTTAATCACACTCCAAATGCATGCGCACACAAGGCCCTTCAATAAATTACGTTGGTGACAACCAACATTTTGGAGCTTGCCATTACGCTTCAAATGCATGCTGAGACAAAGCGGTGCACTGAAGAGAGTGTAGGGTAAACAAATAAATGTATCCATGCATTGTAACAAATAGTAAATTGTGATTTATATAGAACACAAAAATTACTTAAAAGGAGTCGGAGCCCCAAAACAGTCAGAAATCATATAGGTTTAAAGCACAGCACAAATGCATGCTGAGAGGATACAGTTACATGGAAGAAATAGTTGTACAAACAACGAACATCAGCAATTTGCTTTTTTTCCCCCTTAAAGAGAACGTGAAACATTGTTACAAGTGTTAGAATGTGGGCGCCTTTTTTCTGTAAAGAGATGTTATCATGTTGTTTTCAAGTTACGAACGTGTGTCAACAGTTAGTGCTGTTAATTAAAATATGTTAAAGTGATGGGCAAATTAAATGACTGCCTAAAAGTTGTAATCGAAGGAACTTTGTGATGAAAAACAAAGTTTTGTTAATCCTGAATAGTATAGTAGAAGGGTGTGATAATGTTGTAAAAATGGTTTGGAAATTATTAACAACAAATAAAAATAGTAAAATGAATTTTAAAAAGAAGACAAAGATTTGTTAAAAGGAGAGCCAGGGGAAGTTAATTAAAGGCCCAATAAAGTAATGAAAATGTCGGGGGACCAAAGAAATGTAGGTGTGCGTTCTGCCACAAAATAAATTCTTCAAATGCATCGGCGAAAGTATGCAAACATTATTTAAAAGCAGTCAGATCCCAGCCTTAACCATATAAAGAAGTACCAGCCACAAAAGTGTATATGATCGGATGAGCATGAGTAATTGGGTCACAGGATACTGATCAGAGAAGCACAGCCAAAATATGGAAATACAAAGCTACAACCAATGGAAGCACACGGACAAATAAGAAGTGTTGGCGGGATATAAGCCCCTCTTAAGATATATTAAATGCAAAAGTTTTCAAAAGCACAGCGCAAGCGCTGTGCAGGCAAAACCTAAATATGGATTTCAGAGTTTGGCCATTCTTCAAAAGAGTCCAGCCATTTTGGTTAGAGCAAAAAAATATTAGCTAATGAAGGAAAAGCAGAAAGGAAGGAAATCTGTCTGTCGAGTGAGAAAGGATGCTAAGGAGGCTGAGCACCGTCTGAAGAATCTGGAAACAAGAAGGTCAACATTTTCAATGATAGATAAAGAGGATATGAATCATATTTTTTCTGATGATCCTTAAATGTTTGAGTATGAAAGGATGTTAGTGCCAGGCGAGCATCCTTTACCAGATAGCTGAAACAGAGTTTTCCTTGCCAGTAAAAAGTGATAAAGTATGTCAAACTTCTGACCTGCATCAAACAATTTCAGAGGAGAACCTCACCCTTAAATGACCTCATCGCCGATCTAACCACATCGGCATCATATCTACTCCATCTGCTCATAAAACTAAAACCGACCATCTCCCTTACAAAGTTCAGGTCCCAAGTACAGGCCCTAGTACTGACTCATCTATTCTGAAGAAATGTTAGGTGAAACTATGCTGAAAACCTAGCAATAAATTACCAGTAGTTATCGTAGTATTCATGGGAATTACAAAACGTTTGTGAGAGCACAGCTTTGCAACTTAAAATACTTCTAATTATTACAGTTCATGAAATACATCACAGGTTTTTTCATGTACTTTAACAAAGACCATTCTTTGCAGAACAGCATATTCCCTAATTATGGGGACTCTAACTCATGTATGTGTGTGTCTCTCTCTCTCATTCTCTCTCTCTCTCTCTCTCTATATATATATGTATATATATATATATATACATATATATATACATATATACATGTGTATATATAAATATATATATATATATATTATATGTGTGTGTGTGCTTGTGTGTGTGATTGTGTTTGTGTGTCAAGCGGGGGGCGAAAAAAAAGGGGGGGTCTCAAAACACATTTTCTCTGTGCAATTTGCAATTTTCCATAGGAAAATTGAGCAGCAATGCTGGAAAACGGCTGAAAGGAATTACACCAAATTTGACAAAAAGCTAGATCTCTACCCAGAAAGGGTGTTTTTTGGTGATGTGGTGTAAATCCATTCAGTAGTTTTGGGGAATTGAGGTTCAAAATGTATAGATATCTGGTTGTGGCCAAGCAATTTGATTGACAGGCAGCAACTTGTTTGCTAATTGCTTTGGCAACGCTTGACAAATTTTCATGAAACATTCCAAAAACAGTGCATCTGCCTCAGCTCCTTCCTCAGAAGTTTTGGCATGACTCATCAAACAGGGGCTAAGACAAAGAGGGGATGTCCCAAAACGTAATTTCCCCAGGCAATCCCCATATGGAATTTTAGGATGCGCTACAGTCAAAATGGCTGAAAGGAATTACACCAAAGTTGGCAGAAAGCTAGATCTTTACCCAGAAAAAAGTGCTTGTTGTGATTTTGTGTAAATCTGTTAAGTAGTTTGTGAAAAACGAAGGTTCAAAGTTACAGATGTCTGGATGGTTGGGTAAGCGAGAGTCTCGCAAGATACCTATAGGCATGCAGCTTCAAATAGTAGAGCTATTTGATTGGCCATAAGAGCCCTTTTTCCCATTTGCCCTCTCATGGAAGCGAGAGGCTCCTTCGAGTCCCATGAGAGTGCTTGCTTTACTGGACTGTTCCAAAGAAAAGGTCAAAACTAAACTCAGGGAAACACTGCTGTTCAGGGACAAAAGCAGCAAAGCAAGCAGTTGGGGTGAGGTGAGAATGATAACAGGTATTAACATATACCACCAGAAAGTGAGAAACATCTTATCATCCCATTGGAGCTTAATTAGAAGTGATCCAATTATTGGTAAATCAGTGTCCAAGAACCCACTCCTCACCTACAGGCGGGCCAAATCCATGCGAGGTGAACTGTGTGTCAGTAGCCCTGAGATAGTCAAGCCAGAGACTTAGCTGACTATAAATGCAGGGTTCAGGAAAGGCCACAGGTGCAAGGCATGCACAATAGTCCAGAATAAGAGGGATTTTTCCAGTCCTCTGCACAATACCCCGTTCAAGATCCCTCACTCTTATAACTGTAGGAGTGACTTTGCGGTGTATATTTTACAGTGCACATGCCCCAAAGTGTATATAGGTAGCACCATACACATGGTTCATGTAAGGATTTTACAACATTTACATGCCATAGCCAAGGTGGACAAAAGCTATCCAGTATCCAGTCATATACACGAAAAACATGGGGCAAAGCAGCAGATCTGGTCTATTATGTCATAGATTCGGTCCAGAACAACATGACGGGTGGCAACAGGGAACACAAACTGCGGAGACTGGAGTCTCGCTATATAATAATGTTGAACAGTAAAATACAAACGGCCTGAATTCGGACAAAGATCTGTACGTGAACCTGTAACTATGCCATAGATACATTTTATTTATTAGTTCCCAGTCTCTCTTAGCCAAGATATTTGATATAGTCCATAACTACAGAGGTGTAGATCTGTTGTTTTATGTTAAGTTCTTTTCAGTTCTGGTATCACAGTGAGCACCCCCCACTTTTTCTAGTTTTTTCAGTTTGTCATCCATGAGAGCAACCTTTGTTAGGGCAGAAATGGGTTTATAACAATAAGCTCTAATATTAGATGAT
Source organism: Calotriton arnoldi (assembly GCA_963921515.1). Classification (NCBI taxonomy): domain Eukaryota; kingdom Metazoa; phylum Chordata; class Amphibia; order Caudata; family Salamandridae; genus Calotriton; species Calotriton arnoldi. The sequence continues at coordinate 244,560 of CAWUFW010001240.1, forward strand.
ATCCTTCCAGGTTAAATGGCCCAGACACTGGTCTAGAATCGAGCCCTTGTAAGCCCACACTGAACATGGTTGATGCAGCCCAATGGCGCTAAATTTGTGTCAACAATATACAATGGAGATGTAATGATTTTACTGAATTATTGGCAATTGTCATAAAATATGCAGGGTGTAGAAATTCTCTATTTTAATTCAGTGTGGACCACGGGGTTAGAATTAATTTGTTGTATGGAAGGTACAAAGAATTTTGAACGTATTGATCTAACCCAGCCCATATATTAATACTTCTTTGAGCATGGATGATATTTTGTTTAATGTCATTTGAATGCTGGAATTCATTGATTCATGTGTCCCAATTTTGTTAAGGGTAATATATTGAAATTGTGATGCAATATATTGCTAGGTGAGACATGCTATATAGTTATATTTAAGAAATTGTATGCACTTTAATCCAGCACACTGCACTTTATTTTGATCACTGTTATAAGTATTTCTTTAGTGTTTACACGTAGTATAGGTGAGCAATGAAGTACTTAAGGAGAAAGAAAATGGCGGCCGCACTATGTGAACAGGGTCGAAGTCACCACCGAAACGCGTTGTCTATTGTCATTTTTGCCGTGAGTAAATAAGAATTGACTTCAAAATCCCATGGTGCCGGTGCCTGCTTTTCGAATCAGGAAGGAGAGGGGCAGGAAGGCCACTGATATATATAGATAGATAGATATATCTATCTATCTATCTATCTATCTATATATATATTCACTGAAAAAAACATAGGTTTCAGACACGTTATAGTTAGAAATTAGCATTTAAAAAACCTTTGAAATTCACTGAAAAAACCATAGGTTTCAGACACGTTATAGTTAGAAATTTGCATTTAAAAAACCTTACAAATTCACTGAAAAAACCATAGGTTTTAGGGACAGTTATAGTTAGTTGGACATTGCACTCGTACAAAACCCGTGAAATTCCCCCGTTATAGTTAGTTCAGCTAACTATAACTCGCGCCCCCGCAATGCACTGCTGATGACGTCACATATTACATCACTCATGACATGGTCAGTGACATCACTGATGACATCACTGATGACATCTCAAATGACATCACTGATGACATTATCCAGTGACTGTGTGTTTCTGTAAAGTTTAAATATGTTTAATATATATAGGGAAAGGTGTATTGAAGAATGAGTGGGTGTATAAGTGTCTGTATGGATGATTTAGTAGGTGCGTGACTAACTCTATAAGTGAGTGATTAAACGTATCTTACTGAATGCATGGGTTAGTGACTAAACTGGGTGAATGTCTGTATCCATCTGTCTGTTGCCGTGTAAGTGGCTGCATGGGTTTGTGAATAGCTACATGAGTGTCTATATGAGTTATTGATTGGTTGTCTGAGTATCTGTATGGGTGCCTGAGTGTTTGTGTGGGTAAGGTGGGTGCGACTCTGTGCATAGATGTGTGAGTGGGTGATTCACTGGGTGGATGGTTTCAAGAGTGCATCTGAGATAGACTGTATGGGTGGGTAAGTGTGTGTAAGAGTGTATTAGTGAGTGAATGTATGTCCCAGTGGTACATGTGTGAGTAACTACATATGTGAAAGGCAGTATATATGTGTGTTGGAGTATATAAATAGCTATAAGCGAGAGTGTGTGATTGTGAGAGTGACTGTATGGATGAGTGTGTGCTTGCATCAGTGATTGTACAAGAGCGTAAGAATGTGCTAGTATTTGTATGAATAAGTGAGCTGGTGTGTGTATAACTGTATAGGTGAGTAAATGGCAGTGTGTTTAATTATTTGCATGACTGACTAGGTGTGTGAGTACCTCTATTGGTGAGTGGCGGTGTTTGAGTGTCTATATAGGAGTATGAGTGCATATGATAGTCCTGTACTGAGTGACCGTAAGTATGAGTGACTGTACAGGTGAGTGAGTGGATGTGTGTGTAGACCTAAGAATCAATGAGTGGGTATGTAGTTATTGGTGTTGGAGTGTCTATGGTTTTGCGAATGGCAGTCTGTAATTTAGAGTGGGTGTATCAAAGGTTATATTAGGGTGTGAGGAGGTGCATCAGATTATCACGTGGATGATGTCATCAGTGATGTCATCAGTGATGTCATTTGAGATGTCATCAGTGATGTCATCAGTGATGTCACTGACCATGTCATGAGTGATGTAATATGTGACGTCATCAGCAGTGCATTGCGGGGCGCAAGTTATAGTTAGCTGAACTAACTATAACGGGGAATTTCACGGGTTTTGTACGAGTGCAATGTCCAACTAACTATAACTGTCCCTAAAACCTATGGTTTTTTCAGTGAATTTGTAAGGTTTTTTAAATGCAAATTTCTAACTATAACGTGTCTGAAACCTATGGTTTTTTCAGTGAATTTCAAAGGTTTTTAAATGCTAATTTCTAACTATAACGTGTCTGAAACCTATGGTTTTTCAGTGAATTTCAAAGGTTTTTTAAATGCTAATTTCTAACTATAACGTGCCTGAAACCTATGGTTTTTTCAGTGAATTTCAAAGGTTTTTTAAATGCTAATTTCTAACTATAACGTGCCTGAAACCTATGGTTTTTTCAGTGAATTTCAAAGGTTTTTTAAATGCTAATTCCTAACTATAACATGTCTGAAACCTATGGTTTTTTTCAGTGAATTTCAAAAGTTTTGTAAATGACAATTTTTAAATGTATTAATTGTTATATTTATTTTTTTGATACTGATTTACTACATTATTTGAAACTATTTATTTTTAGATATTTTATTTTTAAATTACATTGTAATTACATTATACATTACATTACAAAATATACTTTCTCAGAATGAATTACTTTAGTTTAAATACTTTGCAAATAGGCAATAGACTAGAAGTACAGTAGTTACAGTTGTTGCAATGGGCAACACAATTTCAAACACAATGCAACATTGAGCTCAATGTGAATTTCTAGTTAAATGCAATTAGTTACTTTATGGATTACTTTTCTAACCACAGGACTGGATCCTAGATTCAGTCCTGGGACATCTCCTGTAAACAGTTGAGTAAAAGTGTTTTGGTTACAGTAGTGATTTTTAAGGAATATTATTGTATTTTAAAACTTGACACTTCGAAACTTTTTCACATAGAATCACCAATGTTATCCTATGGGAGGAAATTCACTTAGCAGGTAAGTAGTGTTATCGTTACTTTTTCTTACTCAGTGGTGGATCCTGGATCCAGCACTGGTGCATCTCCTGTAAACAGTTGAAAGAATGCGTTTAAGTCATAAGGCGATTTTTAAGGAATATTTGTAGTTTGTGAAAAACGACACTTTGAAACTTTTCTGCGGAAAACCAGACAATGGATTCCAATGGAAGGAAATACAAGTTATTGGTAAGTACGGTTAGAATTACTTATCAGGGTCAGTGCTGGGCTAAAAGATGCAGCACTGGGTTCTCTCCTTATAACAGGTGAGTAAATCGGAATTCGTAGTTCGGCTCATTTTAGAGGAATATTATAAAGTTCCAAAACTCAACACTTAGAAGAATTTCCAAGTGAAACCAGTCAATGTTAGCCTATAGAAGGAAATTCAAGTTACTGGTAAGTACGGTTAAAATTACTTTTCAGGATCAGTAATGGGCTCAAAGATGCAGCACTGAGGTCTCTCCTGATAACAGGTGAGTAAATCGGAATTCGTAGTTCGGCTGATTTTAGAGGAATATTATAAAGTTCCAAAACTCCACACTTAGAAGAATTTTCAAGTGAAACCAGTCAATGTTAGCCTATGGAAGGAAATACAAGTTACTGGTAAGTACGGTTAAAATTACTTTTCAGGATCAGTACTGGGCTCCAAGATGCAGCACTGAGGTCTCGCCTGATAACAGGTGAGTAAATCGGAATTCGTAGTTCTGCTGATTTTAGAGGAATATTTGTATGTTTCAAAAATCGACAGAAACTTTTTCAGCAAAAAGCAGGCAATGATATCCTATGGAAGGAAATTCAAGTTACTGGTAAGTACTGTTAAAATTACTTTTCAGGATCAGTACTGGGCTCAAAGACGCAGCACTGAGGTCTCTCCTGATAACAGGTGAGTAAATCGGAATTCGTAGTTCGGCTGATTTTAGAGGAATATTTGCACAATGGTGAAGGAAGGGGGTGGGGCCTGAGGTGACATGTCTGCAAACACGCCCTGTGGCGCGTTTTAAGTTGGAGAATTAATTTCTCCTCAATCCCGAGGGTCCCTAGGGGCCAACTGGCCCACCAGATACCTCCAGTATGCGCCAGAGAGCTGCGTTGCAGAGAGGTGTTCAGAGGCCACGCCCCTTTTTACAACACTCTGCAACGCAGCTCCGTGGCGCTTACTGGAGGTACCTGGTGGGCTAGTTGGCCCCAGGGACCCTCAGGATTGAAGGGGATTTAATTCCCCATCTTAAAACGTGCCACGGGGCCTGTTTGCACACATGTCACCTGAAGCCCCGCCACCTCCCTTCACCACTGTGCAAACGCGCCCCGTGGCGCATTTTAAGTTGGGGGATTAAGTCCCCTTGAATCCTGAGGGTCCCTGGGGTCAAACTATCCCACCAGGTACCTCCAGTAAGTGCCACAGAGCTGCATTGCAGAGAGGTGTAAAAAGGGGCGTGGCCTCTGTACACCTCTCTGCAACGCAGCCCCTGACACATACTGGAGGTTCCTGGTGGGCTAGTTGGCCCCAGGGACCCCCAGTATTCAAGGGGAATCGTTCCCCTCTGCAAACGCGCCAGGGGCGCGTTTGCAGAGTGGTAAAGGAAGGGGCGGGGCCTGCGGCACGATCGTTTTTTGTTGTTGTTTTTTTTTCCCCCCGAAGGGGGGCTGTGTGGCCCCCTTCCTTTTTCCCTTTTTTGGGCCCTGGGGACCCCATCCCCCAGGGCCTTACCCCTTTTTTTTAATAAAAAAAACGGGAAGGGGGCCGCGTGGCCCCCCTCCCGTGGCCTATTCTGGCCCCGGGGACCCCATCCCCGGGGCATGGCCACTCTTTTATTATTTTTTAAGGAGGGGGGCTGCGTGGCCCCCTCCTCAGGCCTCCTTTGCCCCGGGGACCCCATCCCCCGGGGCAGGCCTTTATTTTTCTTTTCTTTTTAAATTTTCTTTTTTTTGGGGGAGGGGGCCGCGTGGCCCCCTCCGGGCCACTACTTGCCCCGAGGACCCCATCCCATCCCACGGGGCTGGCCCTCTCCGTTGGGGACCGTGGGGGGGGTCCCCAGCCAGCACCCCGCGTCCCTCGGGAGCCGGCATTGCTTTTCCACATGGGGAGCTGCTGACATGCAGCTCCCCATGTGGAAAAGCAATCTGCTTTGCTTCATTGAAGCAAGAGCAGGTTTCCCTGCTCTCGCTTCAATGAAGCAAAGCAGTTTGCAATGGCAGGACGGGAGCCGTGAGGCTCCCGTCCTGTCATTGCAAACTACAGTGCAAACTACAGTGTCCCGGGGGTAGGCACCCCGGGACGCTGCAGGAGCCGGCCCTGGGGGGTGGCGGTCCCCAGGGCCATCAATGGCTCCAGGAGGGTGGCCGCGCGGCCCCCCTCCCATCCAAATGCACAGCCCCGGGGAGGTGGTGGTACCCGGGGCTCGGGGGTCCTTAACGGACCCCCTAATTTACATGTTAGTGCCCCAGGGAGGTGGTGGTCCCCGGGGCGTGTGGGGGGGCTCAAGCCCCCCCACACAGGTTATTTCAATTTTTAAAAAAAGAAGCCCCGGGGGGTGGCGGTCCCCGGGGCTGCGGGAGGTCGGAGAGCCCTCCCGCACCATTTTTAAAGCCCCGGGGGGTGGTGGTCCCCGGGCTTGGGGGCCTTAGAGGCCCCCACATAAAACATAAACCCACCCCGCATGCCCCCGGGATTTGGCCCACCCGGGGGCAAAATAGCATTCCCGCGCTTCGATTTTTTTTTTATCGGCTGGATCCGCGCACTCAGCGCGTTTTTGCAGATTTTTTCAACAAAAAAAAATAAAATTTGGGGCCTTGGGGGTCCTTGTGGGACCCCATGAGCAGGCCTAGGGGGTCAGGGTGTTTCTACCCGGCCCCCTTTTCGCGTTTTTCGCATTTTTCTCACTGCTTTCTTGTGCCTCGGTTCTACTGAGGGACAAGATGGCTGCCAACACTTCCTGGTTTGGAGTGTTGACAGCCAATTAGCATGCAGCTCGTGATCGGGAGGGTGCGCGGATCCACCGCGGCCATAGATATCGAAACATTTATTTTGGATTTTCTCAGCAACTACTGAACGGATTTACACCATTTTTAAAAAGGGTGCTTTCTGAACCAAGCACTACCTTTTTGCCAAATTTGGTGTAATTCCGTTCAGCAGTTTTGCTGTAGCCTTGCATAAAGTTTCCTATGGGAAATTGATTTTTTCACTCTTATTTTTTGAATTTCTCCGCAACTACTGAACGGATTTACACCATTTAAAAAAAAGGTCGCTTTCTGAACCAAGCGCTACCTTTTTGCAAAATTTGGTGTAATTCCGTTCAGCAGTTCGGGCTGTAGCCGTGGCTAAAATTTCTCGGCCCCCGCTTGATGAATCACCCCGAAACTTTCAAGACAGGAGCGGACCGGAGCGCCCCACTAGTTTTGAAAATTTTGCGATGATTCGTCAAACGACGCCAAACTTATTGGGAATAGAATGTTGCGGATTTCCTATGGATAATAGGTCCTAACTATAACTATCTACTGGCGACCGCCAGTAGATAATATATATATATATATATATATATCCACAAGAAAAACGCTCAACGATTGAGGCGCCGCACACGTACGTGTTTGAACCTTTTTATTGGCAGGTTGCAGGGGGACCAGCATCACCTCCACAGCAGAGATAATAACCAAACGCGTTTCGGGCTTCCAAGCCCTTGTTCACTGGTATCCGAAAGGAGGCACAGCTGCAAAGTCTCGCGCCGCACTCGCAGCGATTAGATATAGTCCCGCCCTCTGGGCGTGCACCGCAACTGCATTATGGTCTTTGTAGTGTACATGTTTGTCTAGTCCGTAGTGAAATGCAGCAATGCCTCCCAATTTACTTAATACCAGTGAACAAGGGCTTGGAAGCCCGAAACGCGTTTGGTTATTATCTCTGCTGTGGAGGTGATGCTGGTCCCCCTGCAACCTGCCAATAAAAAGGTTCAAACACGTACGTGTGTGGCGCCTCAATCGTTGAGCGTATTTCTTGTGGATTTGTGGCGGCCCTGCTCGGGTCGCGAGGTACCCTGCTGCGGAAGAGCAGCTCCGGTACGCTGCGAAGATCGCAGCGTCAATGGAACGACGTGACCATTTGGTGAGGCAATATGAGCAGGGATCCAGTCATGCTCTTTACAGCAACCTACTAAAGGATTTTAAGTAAATTGGGAGGCATTGCTGCATTTCACTACGGACTAGACAAACGTACGTGTGTGGCGCCTCAATCGTTGAGCGTTTTTCTTGTGGATATATATATATATATATATATATATATATATATATATATATATATATATATATGTGTGTGTGTGTGTGTTTGTGTGTCAAGCGGGGGCAGAGAAAAAGGTGGGGGCCCAAAACACTTTTTCTCTATGCAATTTGCAGTTTTCCATAGGAAAATTGAACAGCAATGCTGAAAATACGGCTGAAATGAATTACACTAAATTTGACAAAAAGCTAGATCTCTACCCAGAAAGGGTGTTTTTTGTGATGTGGTTTAAATCCATTTAGTAGTTTTGGGGAATTGAGGTTCAGAATGTATAGATATCTGGTTGTGGCCAAGCAATTTGATTGACAGGCAGCAACTTGTTTTGCTAATAGCATTGACAACGCTTGACAAATTTTCGTGAAACATTCCAAAAACAGTGCATCTGCCTCAGCTCCTTCCTCAGACGTTTTGGCATGACTCATCAAACAAGAACCAAGAAAAAGAGGGGATGTCCCAAAACGTAATTTTGTAAAAACTGAATTTTAGGATACGCTACAGTCAAAATGGCTGAAAGGAATTACACCAAAGTTGGCAGAAAGCTAGATCTTTACCCAGAAAAAAGTGCTTGTTGTGATTTTGTGTAAATCTGTTAAGTAGTTTGTGAGAAACGAAGGTTCAAAGCTATAGATGTCTGGATGGTTGGGTAAGCGAGAGTCTCGCAAGATACCTATGGGCATGCAGCTTCAAATAGTGGAGCTATTTGATTTGCCAAAAGAGCCCTTTTTCCCATCTGCCCTCTCGTGGGAGCGAGAGGCTCCTGCGAGTCCCGTGAGAGCGCTTGCTCTGATTGGTTTGCTGAACACAAACAGCAATGTTGTGGCTGCTATTATAGGACTCAGGTAGTTGGTTCCCGGGTCCTGAAAATTAAAAATAATTACAGTATAAGGGATTACACCCCCAAACCCTTGTGGGGGAGGTACAATAGGGATACCTTTTAGAAATGGGGTCTCTAATTAGAAGAGGTTTGCACTAACCCCGGGCGGGTAACTCCACTCCGCCAGCGGAGTTTGCAGATTTTTGCCTACTCCGTGCTCCGCTGCGAATGCAGAGTTTAGACAAAACTCCCCTCCGTGGCGGAACGGAGTTAGCCAGCTCCTCCACCCTCCCCAATTACTTAAAATTAAAAAAGAATGCACTTACCTGCGTGGCTGCCTCCTCCTCTGCCTGGCCACTCTACTTCCTGTTCCTCGCCGTCCTTCTATGAAAAACCCTACGTTGTACGTCTGGCACGTGCGCACGCGCAAGACATACAACGTAGGAGTTTTTCATAGAAGAAGGACGGCGAGGAGCAGGAAGGAGAGCGGCCAGGCAGAGGAGGAGGCAGCCACGCAGGTAAGTGCCTTCTTTTTAAATTTTTTATTAATTTGGGAGGGAGAGGGAGCGGAGCGGAGTTCCACTGAGTTTTTTTCAAACTCTGTGGAACTCTGCGTAGAGGCACTACGCCAGCTCCGCCCGCCCTTAGTTTGCACCCTGTCCAAGTATGGACCATCACTTTAGTCAGGATAAGTCAGATATAAACCCTAAATTAACCTGTGCTCACCTCCGGTAGCTTGGCACAGAGCAGTCAAGGTTAACTCAAGAGGCAATGTGTAAAGTATTTGTGTAAAACTTAAATTACAGTAACTCAATGAAAACACCACAAAAAGAATCCACAAAGGTTTATAAAAAATAGAGAATGTTTATCTGATTAAAACAAGATCAAACCAACAAAAATCCAATAAGTAGAAGTCAAAATATGAATTTTTAAAGATTAAATGTGAAAACAGTTCTTAGAAGTCACTAGCAGTCATGAGGTTACTTGAGGTCGCGAGAGACCGGTGGAAAATTCAAAGTTCAGGCCGACCGTGATCAATGGCCAGCTGGCTACAGGACTCAGACAGGTCCAGCTGAAGAAATACCTTGGATGGAGCTTTTGTCGATGTCGAGAGTCTACTGCGTCATTATCTAGCCGCACAGAGAGAGTCCTGCGTTGTTGTCGGCTTCGTTGAAGTCAATGCAAAGCTTCGTCATCGAACAGCCGCTACGTCACCAAGCAGCCTCCGCGTCGGCATTGAAGAGCGATGCAGCAGAAATTTCAGTCGAGGCAATGTGTCCGTTTTTACAGAATTCAGGTGCAGAACCCACTTCTGAGGCCCAGGACTGGAGAGGACACATCAGGCAAGGGTAGGACTATAAGATGGCAGAATCCAGCAGCACCAGCAGGATTGCAGGAAGTCTTTTGTGTCCCTGAGACTTCAGAGAACAGGAGGCAAGCTAGCAAGCCCTTGGAGTCACTCTGGGTTCAAGTGAGATGGATCTAGTCCATCAGCAGGCAGCAGGGTAGCTCAGCAAAGCAGGGAAGCAATTCCTCAAAACAGTCAGTCACAGCAAAGTGGCAATCCTTACAGCACAGCAGTTTTTACTCCAGCAAATTTCTTCCCAGGTCCAGTAGTGTAGTGATTTGGTAGGGTCAGAGCCTTGGTACTTATTCTCAAAAGTGCCTTTGATGTGGGGGGTGACTTCAATGGATTTCTCTGAAGTGCACAAGGATCCCTTTCAACTCAATCCTGTCTGCCAGGCTATCTATTAGGGGTATTCAGAAAAATCCAAGAGGTGGTGAAAAGCAGAGATTTATTTGGCTTTCCAGGCTTGTCTCTTGATAATGTGAATGTGGGGGGTAATCAGCCCCTTTGTGTGAGGACAGGACACAGTCTATAAAGATGTAAGTGTGAGCCTCTTCTCCACCATCCTACCCAGGAAGGCAATCAGAATGCAGATGAGTCCTCTGTCACACCCAGCCCAGTGTTTGTGGCTGTCTAGAGGGAATGCACAAAGTGTAGCTGTCACCCAGCTCAGATGTGTATTGGAGGCTGCAGGCACACAGAGCAAAGTTAAGCGCAGAGAAAGGTTCACTTTCTAAAAGTGGCATTTCTAAAATGGTAATGTCAAATCCAACTTTACCACTAAAGAAGATTTATCACCACCATTCCAAAGATATTAAACATGAAGTAGCTACTCAGTTCCAATCAGGAATTACAGCTTAAGAGGTTTTCAAGGAATTCCCAATGCTAGCTTATGGAAGGAGTAGGCCTCACAGAAGTGAAAAAATGAATTTAGCTGATTGTCACTGCCTGGACATGTAAAACTTAAAAGTCTATGTCCTGCCTTTTAGTTACCCTGCACCCTGCCCTTAGGGTCACTTAGGGCCTACCTTAGGGGTGGCATGTGTAAAAAAAAAAATGTAGCTCAAGGCTTAGCAAGCGGTTTTAAATGCCAAGCCGAAGTGGCAGTAAACTGCACACACAGACCTTGCAATGGCAGACCTGGAACAGTTTTGAAAGGCTACTTGTGTGGAGGCCCAACCAATGCTGCAGGCCCACTAATAGCATTTAGATTACAGGCCTTGGGTATATGGAATACCTCTTTACAAGGGACTTGTAAGTAAACTAAATATGCCAATCCAGTATATACTAATGTCAACATGTTTTAGGGAAGAAGCACATGCACATTAGCACTGGTTATCAGTGGTAAAGTGCTCAGAGTCCTAAGGCCACCAAAAAGATACAGCAACAAAATGGAGGAAAGCAGGCAAAAAGTAGGGGAAAGGCCACCCTAAGGATGACAGGTCCAACACGTGCCCTCCCCTCTCAGCTGAAAGTGGGGAGAGCTACCCAAACTCTAGTGAGTTCTTCATACTTTGGCAGAAAAACTTGGACAGACCATCAGCATTGGTGTGGTCTACTCATGGTCTGTGTTACACCCTGAAGTCCATAACCTGTATGGAAATGGACCACCTCAACAATTTTGGATTTTCACCCCTTATTTGCATGAGCCAACTGAGGGGCCTGTGGTCAGTCTGAATCAGGAAGTGAGTGGCAAACAGGTATGGCCTCAGCTTCTTCACTGCCCAGACCACAGAAAAACCTTCCATTTCTATTGCACTCCTCCTCTGTTCCCTGGAGAGTTACCTCCTGGAGATGAAGGCTATCGGTTGGTCCAGGCCCTCTTCATGGAGCTGTGAATGTACTGACCATATACCATGTTCTGAGGCATATATCTGAACAATAAACTTCTGGGAGAGGTCAGGGACCTTGAGCACAGGAGCTGTGCACATGTCTTGCTTCAGGGAGCCAAATGCCTTTTGGCATGCCTCAGTCCAAATCCCATTTCTGGGCTGCTGCTTCGAAGTCAGCTCAGTGAATGGGGCAAGAATGGTACCATAACCCTTGGCAAACCTCCTATAGGACCCAGTGAGGCCCAAGAATGCTCCGACCTAAGTCTCGGTTTAGGGGGCAGCCAGGCCATGATGGTTTCTATATTGGCCTGAAGGGATTGCACCTTCCCCCTGCCCACCAGTGTCCCAAGTACAACACAGACCCCTGCCCTGTCTGGCACTTACTGGCCTTGATAGTCAGGCCTGCCTGTTGCAGGGCCTGAAGCAGTTCCCAGAGATGAAAGAGGTGGTCCTCCCAACTGCCATTGAAGACAGCTGTGTCATCCATGTAGACAACTGAGAAGACCTCGAAACCAGCAATGACCTGGTTCACCAGCTTCTGGAAGGTGGCAGGGGCGTTCTTTAATCGAAAGGTCATTAGGCTAACCTGATAGTGGCCCTCTGGAGTGGAGAAGGCTGACCTCTCTTTAGCTCCCTCTGTTAGTGTGATCTATCAGTACCCTGATGTAAAATCAAAGGTACTTAAGTACTGGCCAGCCCCTAACCTGTCAATGAGCTCATCCGCCCTAGGGTTAGGATGAGCATCAGTCTTGGTCACAGAATCTAGCCCTCTATAACCCACACAGAACCTCAGTTCAGGTGTGGTGCTCAGTGGGGCAGCTTTTGGTACCAGATCCACAGGACTGGACCAGGGACCAGGGCTGGACAGGGAACCGAAACCAGCCCTGGCAAAGAGCACGGCTGTCCCCCGGGGGTGGGGGGGATGCTAACGTAAAGCTTTGTGCCGCTTTTGTTGCTTGGAGCCAATATTGCAGCTGTGCAGCAAAACCGGCCCCCGGTAACAAAATTGGCCCCCCAGTGGTCTAAAACCAGCCTCCACCCTGGCGCCCCAACAGGGAAACGCCCGGGGCCTGCTACGGCCAGTCAGGCCCTGCCAGTGACTACTGGAGGGTTTTATCCCCCCAAATTCCAACATCTTAAAGACTTCATCCTTGATGCTGGCCCTCACCTTATCCAACAACCTGTAGGATTTATTCTTGACATCGAGGTTGTCCCCTATGTCCACATCATGGGTACACAGGTGGGTAATCCCAGGAGTAAGGGAGAAAAGAGAGGACTACTGTTCCAACACTTGGCGACAGTCCTTCAGCAGCTCAGGAGTCGGAGTGGGAAAAAAATTACTCCTTACACAGACCCATCCTTCTCTTTGGAGGTCAAGAGGTCAGGGAGAGATTCACTCTCTTCTTCCTCTGCTCCATCTGTCACCTACAGCATGGTTAGCTCAGACCTCTTAAAGTGTAGTTTGAAGCGATTGATATAGCACCTTGTGCGATTGCCTGGGGGTCTTAAGGTCCACCAAATAGGTGGCCTTACCCTTCTTCTCAACTCCCTCAAAAAGCCCAGTCCAATGGTCCTGAAGGGCATTGAGATCCACGGGTTCCATGATCCACACTTTCTGCCCAGACTGTAATTCCACAGTGGTAGAATTTTGGTCATACTACTCGTTCATTACAACCTGGCTGGTGTCCAAGTTGTCGGAAGCTTGGTACGAAAGGCCAGCATGTAGCTTACTACATCCTGGGGAATTTTCCTGGGAGCTTGCTCCCATCCTTCCTTTACCAAACTGAGAGGTCCTCTGACAGGGTGACCGTACAAAAGCTCAAAGAGGCTGAAGCCCACTCACTTCTGAGGTACCTCCCTGAAGGAAAGCAACAGGCAGGGCAAGATGATACCACACTTTTTCCTCAGGCCCCCAGACTTCTGATCATGCCTTTCAGATTCATGTTGAATCTCTCAACAAGCCCATTGGTTTAGGGGTGGTAAGGGGTGGAGAACTTGTAAGTAACCCCACACTCTTTCCACATGGACTTCATATATGCAGACATGAAGTTTGTGTCCCTGTCAGACACAACGTACTTGGAAATGCATTGGGAATCACCTGCTCTAGGGACACCAGCTGACTCCTTACCATAGTCATGCTGGCACCTGTGTCCCTAAGAGCCTCAACACCTTGCCCCTTGATGGCGAACCATTGCCTATACTCAGTAGTATTTGATGGCACATGGATCTTAGGAACAATCTCCTGGTCACCCAGGAAAACAAGGGTAACCCCACTAACCCCCTCCCCCCCATTAACTGGGACAAATACCTTCCCCAGCACTATGCTAGCCAGCCCAGGATTCTTACTTCCAGTGGGAGGGGGTGCACTTGTTGGACACTTGGGATCCCCCTTGTAGTGCCCATACTCACCACACTCATAGCACTTGAGAGGTATGGGCTGAGGACCTTTGTCAGGGTAACTTTGCTTCTGGTGGCCAGATTGGAAATGAGAACCAGACCCTTTCCCCAGTTAGTCATTTTGGGGGCTGTTAGAAATTTGGTTTCTGGTTGGCAGAGATATGCACCATGTCCAAGGAGGAACCACAATCCTAGTCATGGTAAGTGTAGTACACACTAAAGGTTTACCTATGCTCACCGTCTGACAGCATGGCACAGAGCAGTCAGGCTAAACTAAAGAGGCAATATGTAAAGTATTTGTGCGCGCGCGCACACACACACACACACAGTAGCACAGTATAAACATCACAAAAGTACTCTACAACAGTTTAGGAAAAATAGCCAATATGTATCTGAGTAAAACAAGACCAAAACAACAAAAATCCAACATACACAAGTCAGGATATGAATTTTGCAAGATTAAATCAAAATGCAGTGCTTAGCAATCAATAGCTCCAACTGGAGCTATCTGGTCACGCTTGACTGGGGCAAATACAAAAGTTCAGTCCAACCATATTGGAGTGCGGACTGTATACAGGAGCCACGCAGACCTGCGGAGAGTACCTTGGATGCGTCGATGCTAGGGAGCAATGCATTGAAATACGGAGGTGATGCATCGCTGTCACAGGCGATGTGTCGGTTCCGAAGTCGGGCAAAGTCGTTGATGCGTCAATGTCAAGAGTGCTGTGTGTCAGCTCCGAGGCATCGATGTCAAACCGCTGAGCCGAAGGCGATGTGTCGGGTAGAAGCCACGTCAGTCCGGGAATGTGTCACAGTCAGGGGCGGGACATCGCACATGTCAGCGATTCATTGTCTGAGGCTCACGCAGCAGCAGTGATTCGCAGGTGCTGTGTCAGCAAAGTCGAGGCTGCTTTGTAAGTCGGGGTCATTGGGTCGGGCACTCGGTGAGCGGTGTCCACGTCATTGGTGCAGGTGGTGGGAATGCGCCAATTTCACAGAGAATGCACCGGTTCTGAACAATGCGTCAATGTCGATGCGTTGGTTTCTTGGGTTGCAGCACCAAACACTCACTTCCAAGGGCCAAGGACTGAATTTGGCACCACTTGGCAGAGCAGGACTTGCTGCAGAGGAGCCCAGGTGCTGGTAGCAAGATGCATGTGAAGTCCTTGATATACCTGAGACTTCAGGAACAGGAGGCAAGCCCAAACAGGCCCTTGGAGAACCTTTAGAGGGGCAGGATGTAGAGAGTAAAGTCCAGTCCTCTCACTCCCAGGCAAGAAGCAGTAGGAAGTAGGTCAACACAGCAAAGCAAGCAGCAAAGTGGCAGTCCCTCCTGGGAGCACAACAGCTCTTCTTCTTGGCAGAATGTCCTTGTTCCAGAAGGGTTCTGAGTATAAGGTGTCAGAGGTACAATATGTATCCCCATTTTAACCTCTGAAGTAGGGAGACTTAAAAGAAAGGTGTTTGTAGTGCAGAAGACCCTGCCCTTCCTGTCCATGGCTCCAGACACACTAGAGGGGGTTATACAGCTCTTTGTGCAGGGACAGGCACAGCCCTATTCAGGTGCAAGTGCCAACTCCTCCCTCTCACACTAGCACAGGAAGACCCATCAGTCTGTTGATGAGCGTCCGGATCTGTAGGGCACACCTCAGCTCTCTTTGTGTGTGACTGTCTAGCGGGAATGCACAAAGCCCAGCTGTCATCCAACCCAGACTTGTATTCTAGGGACGGGCAGAGGCACAGAATGGTTAAAGTAAGAAAATGGCAACTTTCTAAAAGTGGCATTTTCAGACCTGCAATTTAAAAACCAACTTTACTACAAGATGGGTTTTCAAATTGTGAGTCCAGAGACACCAAACTTACTCTTTCTATTTTTTACCAATCGGAAGTTACACTTGTAAAGGGTCACAAGGCAGCTCCAATGCTAACCTATGGGAGAGATAGGCCTTGCTGTAGTGAAAAACGGATTTAGCAGGTTTTCACTACCAGGACATATAAAACTCTAAAGTACATGTCCCACCTTTTAGATACTCTGCACCCTGGCCATTGGACTACCTAAGGCCTACCTTAGGGGTGACTCATATGCAATAAAAGGGAAAGTTTGGGCCTGGCAAGTAGGTGCACTTGCCAGGTCGACATGGCAGTTCATAACTGCCCACACAGGCTCTGCAGTGGCAGGCCTTCAACAGGTTTGAAGGGCTACTCATTAGAGTTGGGCGGAGCTCGCAGAGTTGGACTCCGCGGAATTCCGCAGAGTTGCATAAAAACTCAGTGGTATTCCGCTGAGTTTTCCACCACCCTTGCTAATGTATATGGGGCAGGGCTTGTAGGCCCATTTACATACTTCTTGTTTATAAAAGGGCAGAACATGATCATTCGTCACAGCACCAGATGACGAGAAAGAAGGCTAGATGTTTCTCATTCCACTCATACAAAGTCAGTGAGAGTGTGTGGTGTGCGGTTAAACTTACAGCCTCTTGATGAAATAACTAAGTACTGCCCATGGGGCCAGGACTGAATCTCAGTCACTGATATGTACCCTAAGCATGCAGGGCTGCATTGGGAACTAGGCTTGTGGTGTACCTCGCACACCCCAAAAGTTCTGTTACCTTTCGGTCCCATTCCCATTGCGCCTAGGATGGACACGCCCTGTCTCACCTTGGCCATATGCGAAAGCGGTGTCCAGCTGGTCAAACCCCCATGCCATGAACTCCTGCACCACTTCAGCACTCTCGCTCTGATCCAAACTGGAGTCGAAGGCCATGGTACCCAGGACGGTGGTCGGTAAGGACAGTGCCATGACTGCTAAGGAGGAAGTGGATTTGGTCATCTGAACACCAGCTCTCCTGACATTTGGAACAAATATACCTAACACGCATGCGCCTCATTCGATGTCCGCATGGTAAGCCCACAACATGTGGGTGACTCGAGGATATGACCGCCCACAGCTTTATGGGTTGTGTAATTCGCATTTAGTGAAGTTGTTCAAGTGCGACATGTTATTGGCATTAAACCAAGATGCCGGCCCCCATGCATCACTGAGTGTATGCTGGAGGCGCGGGCTCTTTTTCTCTTGCGTTTACAGCCTGGAATTGCCTGCAGCCCATAGAAGTCTGTGAACCAGAGGTGACCTAAAACACCCCCTCCAAGCGACACCTCGGGGAAGGGACGGGAGTGCATTTGTTTCTCCAGTTCTTTTAGGCTTGGAAAGTTTTTCCAACTATTCCATCTAATAGCAGCCTTTCAGTGGTATGTATCGGGTCTTAACCATGAGGGCAACAAGGTACAGCATCTCAAGCACTTATTTTCATCCTATGTAAGACCCACAATTGGAATTGTACTCCGATTTTGTTTTTACCGTAATACTTTCGCCGTTTCATTGGGCAAACTGGGATTTTGACAAGGGTCCTTGTTTTTCGCCCAAAACTCCTCATTGTTTGACTTTATAACACAAGAGAGGTGCTACGGGTGCAGTGTTGGTTCAGAAACTGCCATAACGAAAAGGCATTTTATTAAATGTAAATATACTGAACTAGGCAGAGAAGGGGGTAGCCAACCACTGTATTTTTTGTTTTGTTTTGATTAGGGATGGGCTGGCAGTCGGCGCCTGTAAACTCCGCTACGCTACTCTGGAGTTTTTTGCCGAACTCTGTACTCCAAGCGGAGCGCAAAGTGGAAACAATGTACAAGCTCCGCCAGCGGAGCGGAGTTCACCGCACACCCGTACTGCTCATGTGGGTGGCACAATCAGTGCTGCAGGCCAACTAGTAGCATTTGATTTACAGGGCAGTGGCACATGTAGTGCACTGTACTAGGGTAACTCATTAGTAAAGCCAATATGCCAAGCATGAAGAAACCAAATGCCATTACATTTTAGACACAGAGCACATGCACTTTATCACTGGTCAGCAGTGAAAAAGTGCCCAGAGTCCTAAAACCAGCAAAAACGAAGTTCAGCACACAGTCAAAACAGGAGGTCAAAAGGCAAAAAAGACAGGGGAAATCACGCCAAAACGTGCAAGGTCTAACATGGGCCTTTGTAGAACTCCTTCTTTTCATCTCCCACCTCTTTCTTATGTTGGGAATGCAGACCAGCCTTTTGGGAGTCCCCTCCAGATACCTTCTTGGACACTCTGGTGCTGAACCAGATGTCTGCCTCCTCAGTAAGCTTCCTGGAGTCAGTCAGCTTGCTATCCACCAGGTGTTGGTGCAGCTCTGGAAAACAATTATCAAGAATGTGCTCCTTAAAAAATAAGTTGTACACCCCTTCAAAATCATTAACCTTGCTGACCCTCACCCAGACCTTCACTGCTTTGCCAGCATAGTCCAGGAAATCCATACTTGTCTGTGTAGAGAATTTGTGACCAGTCCTGAACCGTTGCCTGTACTTTTCAGGTGCCAAACCAACTTCCTGACTAAAATGGCCTTCATGGCAGTGTAGTTGGACTGGTCCACTACCTCTAGCATAAAGAGTGTATCCCTCCCCACTGTGTGCATGCACTTTTAAAGCCACTTCATAGGCTGCCAGTTATTTATCCACGTCATCCCCTGCCATGTAACTGGGCACCCTATCCTTGAATATGAAACCTGGGCTCCTGTGAGGACACTGCAGGTATGCTGCCACCATTACTCTTGCTGAATCCTACTTCCAGGGCTCTTACATCCAGCCCTCTGAGGCTCAACTCATAGGAGAGCTTCTTCAAATCCAGAGCCAACCTCCTCTTAGCCAGATCCTGCCCTTTCTCCAGCTTAGCAAGCTCCGACTTTAGTTTTCTCTCCTCCCTCCTGTCCTCCAGCTCCTTGGGGGTCAGGCTCCTGGATGAGGCAATGTTCCCTGCCTTGGTGGGGCCCCATACTCTTGGAAAATTGTTGTCTTCCTGGCCTGCAGGCAGTCCCACATCCACATTGGCATCCAGGGTCAGCTCCTCATCCTCCTCAGGAATTTCCTGCTCCTAATCCAGGTCATCACCCCCTGCACCCTGGGACTCCGCCCTGACTCTTAACATTTTCTGCAGGTGCACCTTCCTGGTGGCCCCTCATTGACACATGTAATTGCTTGCAGAAGACCTTCATCTGAGCCACAGTATAAGACTCCAAACGGGCCAGATCAAATTCTACAACTTCAGGTGTAGGTGCTACTTCTCCAGCAGAAAAAAATCAAAAGGCCAATCAGGGAGAACTGAAAATAAAAAAATGCCAATTAGCACAAAACAGACAAAAAGTATGACAATCAGGAGGAATAGGTTTGATATGGTCTTAGGTAAAGAGTTGTAGTGAATACTAAATTACTATAAGGTATTACCCAAATACAAGTCCTAACCTCACCGCTGATCACCAATTTTCGAAATGAGGTCTCTAGTTGGCAGAGGTTTGTACCCAGTCAAAGTAGAGACCACCATTCTAGTCAGGGTAAGTCAGATATACACTCTAAATTAATCTGTGCTGCTCACTCTCTGGTAGCTTGGCACAGAGCAGTCAGGCTTAACTTAAGAGGCAATGTGTAAAGAGTTTGTGTAACACTTACATTACAGCAACTCAATGAAAACACCACAAAAAGAATCCACCCAAGTTTAGAAAAATTTAGAATATTTATCTGATTAAAACAAGATATGATTTTTAATGATTAAATGTGAAAACAGTGCTTAGAAGTCACTAGCAGTCAAAAGGTTACTTGAGGTCGCGAGAGACGGGTGCAGATTCAAAATTTGGGCCGACCGTGATCAACGGCAGATCAGCTACAGGACCCAGACAGATACTGCTGAAGAAATACCTTGGATGGAGCTTTTTATGTCATTGAGAGTCTACTGCATCATCGTCGAGCAGCGTAGAGAGGGTCCCACATCATCGTCGACTCCGTTGAAGTCAATGCTAAGCTTCGTCTTCGAACAGCCTCTGCATCGCCAGTGAGCCATGCAGGCTGTTGATTCTTCGTCGTCGAGCAGCTTCTGCGTCGGCGTGAAAGGGTGATGCGTTGGAAATTCTCACGCAGTCAAGGCAATGCGTCACTTTTTACAGAGTTCAGCTACAGAACCCACTTCTGAGGCCCAGGACTGAAGGCGATATTTCAGGCAGGGGTAGGACTCACAGATGGCAGAGTCCAGCAGCACAGGCAGGATTGCAGGAAGTCTTTTGTGTCATTGAGACTTCAGAAAACAGGAGGCAAGCCAGCAGGCCCATGGAGTCACTCTGGGTTCAAGTGAGATGGGTCTAGTCCTTGTCCTCAGCAGGCCGGAGATTGGCAGGCAGCAGGGCAGCTCAGGGAAGCAGTTCCTCAGAACAGTCAGTCACAGCAAAGTGGCAATCCTTACAGCACAGCAGTCTTTACTCCAGCAGATTTCTTCCCAAGTCCAGTAGTGTACTGATTTGGTAGGGTCAGAGCCCTGGTACTTATACTCAAAAGTGCCTTTGATGAAGGGGGCGACTTCAAAGGATTTCTCTGAAGTGCACAAGGATCCCCTTCAATCCAGTCCTCTCTGCCAGTTTATCTGTGGCGGGTAGTCATCCCCTTTGTGTGAGGCCAGGCAACAGCCTACTCAGATGTAAGTGTGAGCCACCTCTCACCCTTCCTACCCAAGAAAGCTATCAGCAGATGAATGCAGATGAGTCCACTGTCACACCCAGCCCTTCCTGTGTTTGTGGCTGTCTAGAGGGAATGCACAAAGTGTAGCTGTCACCCAGCCCAGACGTGTTTTGGAGACAGTCTGCAGGCACACAGAGCAAAGTTAAGAGCAGAGAAATGTCCACTTTCTAAAAGTGGCATTTCTAAAATGGTAATGTCAAATCCAACTTTACCATCAAAGATGATTTATCGCCACCATTCCAAAGATATTGAACATCAAGTAGCTACTCCTATCCAATAAGGAATTACAGCTTAAGGGTGTTTCAAGGAATTCCTAATGCTAGCCTATGGAAGAAGTAGGCCTCACCGCAGTGAAAAAAAATGAGTTTAGCTGTTTGTCACTGCCAGGACATGTAACATTTAAAACTCCATGTCCTGCCTTTTAGCTACACAGCACCCTGCCCTGAGGGTCACTTAAGGCCTACCTTAGGGGTGACTTATGGGTAATAAAAGGGGAGCTAAAAAGTCTTGGCAAGCGGTTTTAAATGCCAAGACGAAGTGGAAGTAAACTGCACATACTGGCCTTTCAATGGCAGGTCTGAGACAGGTTTGAAAGGAGGCTATCTGTGTGGGTGGCACAACCAGTGCAGCAGGCCCACTAGTAGCATTTAAATTATAGGCCATGGGTATATGGTATGCCACTTTACAAGGAAATTACAAGTAAACTAAATATTCCAATCAGGTATATAGCAATTTCAACATGTTTTAGGGGAAAAGCACATGCACTTTAGCACAATGGAGGGAGTCAGGCAAAATGTGTGGGGGGAAGATCACCCTAAGGATGACAGATCCAACAATACCCCAGGAGGCTATTTTGAAAAAATGTTTTTGTTAGGGTGACTCTCTGGAGCCAACCCACCCCCCTGGGCTCCTGAGAGAGTCTCGCAGGAGCATAGGCAAATGTGCTGACTCCTGAGGAACTCTCATGAAAGTCCAGCGGCATTGAGAAAATAATTAAAAAATACGGCCATGAACGGCGAGGGTTAGGCCACTTACGAGAGGTTGAGTGCTGGCATGGCCGAAAGCTGTGCGCAGCAGTCCTCAGGTCAACCCCAGGCCATGTACAGCCAAATACAGTGAAAATGTAGAACTTCACTGAAAAAACAAAGGTTAACGTGATTTTATAGTGAGGTGAAAAT
Organism: Calotriton arnoldi; assembly: GCA_963921515.1. NCBI lineage: Eukaryota > Metazoa > Chordata > Amphibia > Caudata > Salamandridae > Calotriton > Calotriton arnoldi. The sequence goes on from CAWUFW010001240.1 coordinate 266,158, forward strand.
GGCAGTTAAAATGTTACATTTTAAACTTAAAAATCACTGAGATTCACCAGTTATAGTTAAAACTATAACTCATGTCCTTACCATGCACTGCACATGCCCTCACATACTGCATCACTCATGAAATGTTCTATGGCATCATTGATAAAATCACTGATGACATCTGAAATCACATCATTGATGACAACACTGTGCATCATGACAGGGGCATGAGTTATTTTTTTCTTCAGTTACATTTGAGTGTTTTTTAAAGTTTTAAAGTTTAAAATGTTACAGTTAACTGACATTTTCCTTTAAGTATAACTTATATTCACTGAAAAAACCAATGGTTACAGGGACGTTATAGTTAGGCTCAGATTTCACTGATACAAAACCATTGAAATTCAGCAGTTATAGTTACCTGAGCTAACTAACACGTATGCTGTCGCATTGCACTGCTTATGACCTCACACATTACATTACTCATGACATGGTCAGTGACATCACTGATTACATCATTGATGACATCTCAAATGACATCACTGATGACATCATCCAGTGAGTGTAAGTGTTTTGTAAAGGTTTCTGAGAGTTAAACATATATACTAAGCTACTGCACAAGTTAAATGACTATTCTTTTTGTACTGCTAATGAGTTATACTGTTTCTAATCTATGTCATCTGAGTGGCACTGTGACTGTATCAGTGTCGGAGTGCATGTCTGAGTGGCTCTATGGGTGTGTGAGTGGCTGCATGGGTGAATAAGTGGGTGTGTGAGTAGCTGTATGGGTGAGTGAGTGACTGTGTGAGTGGCTGTATGGGTGGGTGAGTGTGAGTGGCTGCATCAGTGACTGTGGTGGCTGTGTGAGTGGCTCTATGGGTGGATGAGTGTGTGAGTGGCTGTATGGGTGACTGAGTGGCTGTTTGACTGGGTGTATGGGTAAGTGGGTGGGTGTATGTGTGGTTGTTTTGTGCAATAAGTATTTGTGTGAGTGTATAGATCAGTGAGTGGGTGCGTGAGTCATTGTATTAATGTGTGAATGGGGATTTATTATTTAAGTGGTTTTGTGGATGAGTGAATGAATGTGTGAGTAGCTGTATGGGTGAGTGAGTAGCTCTGTTAGTAGCTGTATGGGTGAGTGACTGGCTGTATGAGTGGCTGCATGGGTAAAAGTGGTTGTGAGTGGCTGTGTGGGTGTGTGAATGGGTATGTGAGTGGTTATATGGATGTGTAAGTGAGAGTGTGAGTGGCTGTATGAGTCTATGAGTGGATGTGTGAGTGTTTTTGTAGGTGTGTGAGAAGCTGTATGGGTCTCTGAGTACCTGTGTGAGTGGCTGTATGGGTGAGTGAGTCGTTGTGTGAGTGGCTGTATGTGTGAGTGAGTGAGTGAGTGAGTATGTCAGTAGTTGTATAGGTCTGTGAATGGGTATGTAAGTGGAAGTGTGAGTGGGTGTATGAGAGGTTGTATGATGGTGTGAGTGAGTGGCTGAGTAGTTCTGTGGATGATGTCATCAGTGATGTCATTTGAGATGTCATCAATGATGTCAGTGAGACCATGTCATGAGTGGTGTAATATGTGAGGTCTTAAGCAGTGCATTGCGGGAGCGTAAGTTATAGTTAGCTCAGGTAACAATAACTGCTGAATTTCAATGGTTTCATACGAGTAAAATCTGAGCCGGACTATAATGTCCCTGTAACCTTTGTTTTTTTTCATTGAATTTCTAAGATTTCTTAATTCTATTTCCTAACTATAACGTCCCTGTAACCTTTGTTTTTTTCAGTGAATTTCTATGTTTTATAAAATTCTAATTCCTAACTATAATGTCCCTGTAACCTTTGGTTTTTCAGCAAATTTCAACAGTTTTTTTAACATCTTATTTCCTAACTATAACCTGTAACCTTTGAGAGTGGGTGTGTGAGTAGCTGTATAGATAGGTGAGTAGGTATGTGAGTGGCTGAGTGGGTCTGTGAGTCTCTGACTGGGACTGTAAGTGGGTGTATGAGTGCCTTTGGAGGCCTGTGAGTGGATGAATGAGACTCTGAATGGGTGAGTGAGTGGGTGTGTGAGTGTCTGAGTGGTTCTGTGAGTGGTTGTGTGAGTCTCTGAGTGAGTCTGTGAGTAGGTGCATGAGTCTCTGAGTGGGTCTGTGAGTGGGTGCATGAGTGGGTCTGTGATTCCGTACATGAGTCTCTGACTGGAACTGTGAGTGGGTGCATGAGTGCCTTTGAAAGTCCATGCGTGGATGGTTGAGCATCTGAATGGATGAGTGAGTGAGTGTGTGAGTGCCTGAGTGAGTGGTTATGTGAGTCTCTGAGTGGGTCTGTGGGTGGGTGCATGAATCTCTGAGTGCATCTATGAATGGGAACATGAGTGTCTGAGTGGGTGGATGAGTGTCTGAGTAGATCTGTGAGATTGTGTGAGAGTTTCTGAGTGGGTCTGTGGGTGGGTGCATGAGTGTCTGAGTGGATATGTGAATGAGTGCATGAGTGTCTGAGTGGGTCTGTGAGTGAGTGTGTGCATCTCTGAGTGGGTCTTTGAGTGGGTGCATGAGTGTGTGAGTGGGTGTATGAGTCTCTTAGTGGGTCTGTGAGTGTGTGTGTGTGAGTCTCTCAGTAGGTCTGTGAGTAAATGAATGAGTGCTTGAATGGATCTGTGAGTGGGTACATGAGTGTCTGAGTGTGTCTGTCAGTGGGTGCGTAAGTCTCTAAGTTGGTCTGTGAGTGGGTGTGTGAGTGGGTCTGTGAGTGGGTGCATGAGTGTATGAGTTGGTTTATCAGTGGGTACATTGTAAAAGAAAAGTAGGGGGGCACATGGTACCAGCTCTCCCTGTGACGGTCTTCCTGTCCAGCTTGCCTGCATTCCACTGCCCTCTGCTGCCTTCGGTTTTGTGCCTCCTCTGCTCATTTTTCTGCCTCTGCTCTGCTCACTCCTGCCCTCTATGTTTCCTCTTTCTGCTTGTTCTGCCCGTTATTTTGCCTCTTTCTGCTCGCTCCTGGCCATTATTCAGCCTCTTTCTGCTCATTTCTCACCTATATTTTGCCTCTTTCTGACCTCAATTTTGCCTCTTCCTGCTTGTGTCTGACGTTTATTCTGCCTCGTTCTGCTCATTTCTGACCTTTATTGTTCCTCTTTCTGCTTGTTTCTGACCTTTATTCTACCTCTTTCTGCTCTTTGCTGACCCATATTTTGCCTCTTTCTGCTCGTTTTTCACCTTTATTTTGCCTCTTTCTGCTTGTTTCTCACCTTTATTGTACCTCTTGCTGCTGGTTTCTGACTTCTATTTTGCCTCTTGATGCTAGTTTCTGACCTTTATTCTGCCTCCTTTTCCTTGTTTCTCACATTAATGTTGCCTCTTTCTGCTCGTTGCCGACCTTTATTTTGCCTCTTTCTACTCCGTTCTCACCTTTATCTTGCCTCTTGCTGCTCATTTCTGACCTTTATTCTGCCTCTTTCTTCTCCCTTATGACCTTTATTCTGCCTCTTTCTGCTCCTTTCTCACCTTTATTTTGCCTTTCTGCTCATTGCTGTCCTTTATTTTGCCACTTTCTACTCCGTTTTCTCCTTTATTGTGCCTCTTGCTGCTCATTTCTGACCTTTATTCTGCCTCTTTCTTCTCCCTTATGACCTTTATTCTGCCTCTTTCTGCTCTTTTCTCACCTTTATATTGCCTCTTTCAGCTCGTTGCGGACCTTTATTCTGGCTCTTTCTGCTTGTTGCTGACTTTTATTCTGCCTCTTTCTGCTCGTTTCTGACCTTTATTCTGCCTCTTTTTCATCTTTATTCTGCCTCTTTCTGCTCATTCATCACCTTTGTCTTGCCTCTTTCTGCTTGTTGCTGACCTTTATTCTGCCTCTTTCTGCTCGTTTTTTACCTTTATTTTGCCTCTTGCTGCTCATTTCCCCCGGGATTGCGGGGGGGAGCCTCAAAGCCCCCACAGTACCTGCCAGCTGCCCGCCTCTTGCGGGAGCTGGCATTGATGCTGCATGGAGCGAGCTACTGCAAAGGCATTTCCCTCTATGCAGGAGCAATCGCTTCTTCATTTTCCCTGCCTGCATGTTTGCAGGCAAGGAAAGAGATGAAACCTTCACTTCCAGCGAATGGGAGCACTTTTGCAGCTCCCACCCGCTGGAACAGGAGTGTTTGCTTTTGCTTGGCAGGAGCTGTCAAAGCTCCCGCCAAGCAAAAGCAACAGCTATGTTCTGGGGGTAGGCACCCCGGGACATAGCAGGAGTTGGCCCTGGGGGATGGCGGTCCCCAGGCCCATGTATGCCTCCAGTAGGAGGGCTGCACGGCCCCCTCCTTTCTTGTTCACGAGCTTCCCCGGGAAGGTGGTGCTCCCCAGGGCCCTATGTGGCCCAGGAGAGGGGCAATGTGGCCCCTCTCCCATTTTTTTTAAAATATTTGGCCCAGGGGAGGTGGTGGTCACTGGAGCCCGGGGGGTCTGTGGAGCCCCCTATTGTGTTATTTAGCCCCAGGGAGGTGGTGGTGGTCCCTGGGACTTGGGGTGGGGGTCCATGCGGCTCCACTGTCAGTGTTAGTTTAGTCCCGGGGAGATGGTGGTCCCTGGGGTTTGGAGGGGGGTCCGCGTGCCCCACCCCATTAATGTTTGTTTAGCCCAGGGGAGGTGGTGGTCCCCGGGGCTTATAAAGCCTCAGGAGGGGACCCGTGAGCCCCCCTCCTTTTTTACAAATAAAGCACTGTGGAGGTGGTGGTCCCCGGGGCTCCAATCCCCTAAGGAAGGGGCCCATGTGTGCCCCCTCCCTCTTTTAAAAAATCACCCAGGGACTCTATTGAAACAAAGCACAGGAGCCAGTGCTTGTTTTAATTTTTTTGTATTTTTACAGCAAATTCATAAATTTTGCAAATTCACAAGAAAAATTAAAAACTAAATGCTTTTTTTCCCTGCCGGGCATGGGGATCAGGTATTCCTACCCTGCCACATTTTCTTTTTTTCCTTTTTTTGTGGGGCTATAAATGGCTGCCAACACTTCCTGGTTGAAGTGTGTGCAGCCAATCAGAGCTCTGGACAAATCTGGACAAATCTGGACTTCCTTAAATTTCTCAACAACTACTGAACAGATTTACACTGCATAGCTCAAAGCGTGATCTGTGAACCAAAATCTACCTTCCTGCCAAATTTGGTGTAATTCCGTCCAGCGGTTTGGGTGCAGTCGTGTCTCAATTTCTATGGAAATTAACATGGGAAACGCACCTTTTGTGTCCCCCCCTTTTACTCAGTCCTCGGATCACGCCGAAACTTTCCATGCACAACAAGATTCACTATGATACATTTTTTGGAAACTTTTGTGAAGATTCGTCAAACAACACCAAAGATATAGGCAAGTCCCAAAAAGTTTTTTCTATTGGAACATGGTCCTACTATAACTACCTACCGGCGACTGCCAGTAGGTAAGATATATACATATAAATATATGTATATATTAATTAGACACAGTGGTGCAGTTATAGTTAGGTCAGATAGGTCAGAGGTTCGATAGGAAGAATGTTTTTTGTTTTGCTAATTACTTATGTGACATTTAAAACACTTCATGACATTTTCCTTTTCCAAAGAAAAACATCCAGGTTGGCGCTTTCATGGAAAGTTTCACGCTGATGCATTAAGCTGGGCCAAGAAAAAGTGGCGGTCCCAAGACAGCTGAAAGAAATTTCACCAAATTTGTCAGAAAGTTAGAACTTCAATCAGAATTCATGCTTTTTGTGATTTGGTCTAAATCTGTTCCGCTTTTCTTGAGAAATTAGCATTTAAAAAGGTGGTGAGCATTAAGGGGTTAAAAAGTTAGTTATATCTGGCCAGTTGGGCCCCCAGGAGTCCTGTGGTACCAACATTTTTAAAAATGTGGCCTTCTGATTCACAGAGAAAGCTTTTTCACCCATCAGCCATTTTGGTACAATGGGACCAAGACTGGGACTGGTCCCGTTGTACCCACTGATCTTATTGGCTGGCTGCATCTATGAATAAAATATTGCACCTGCCTTTACAGGACTCGGGATGTGGGTCCTCGTGTCCTGAAGATGTTTTATTTACAAATAGGGTATAATTGGGTAGGGTAAGGGCACTCTGAGCCCCCAGGGTGTTGTGGGGTCAGGGCCCAGAGGGTCTTCCACACAGGCAAAAAATAAGCAAGAAAAAAATTATTTTGAGTTGCTGATACCACAGTACACCTATGGGACCCAGTGCAGCTATCCCATGAGGTACTGTGATACTCCCACAGGAACCGCCATCCAAGATCAACCCCATGTCACCGCAGTACTGCGAAAGCTCCACAGAGGAAGCTTGCATGGTACTGTGGTATCAAGGGGTAAAAGCTTGCGTGGAGGGTACCACGGAAGCACTGTTGTACCCATTAAAAAAAAAAGAATATGTAGGTTTAACACTAGTGGGGGATTGGACCTCCATGCTGGGTTGGACGTGCAGCCAACCACCCACTGTGCACAACCTAATGCCATACATAGCAGGAGGTTGGCCGCCGAAGGTGGGGTTGGCTGCTTGAGGCGGGGTTGGTTGAAGGCCATGCGCAGTGCAGGGTTGGACAGCTGCTGACAATGTGCAGCGGGTGGTTGACCAGTTGCAGTGGGTACAGTACCAGGCCTAGCCTGTGTCCTACCCACCATTACACCAAAGGCTGTGTGCGTAGCGGGGTAGCAGGGGTGTTGGCTGTAGGTTGCCAGAGGCGGTTGGGTTGAAGTTTGAATCTGATTTAACCCCTTCCGCGCTGCGCCAATTTTCACGCTGTGTGGGCGTTTTAATGAGTGGGCGGGGTTCGGACGGCCCCCGGCTGTCCTCCGCACACGCCCACCGTGACGTCGGACGGCCGGGGGCCGTCCGAAGCACACAAGGGGTTAAAAAAACTGAAATTCACTGAAAAAACCAAAGGTTAAAGTGATGTTATAGTTAGGCATAGTAATAAAATCTTAGCTTACATTTAGAAAAAAAGCCCAGAAATTCATTAAAAAACCAAAGGTTAAGTTGGCGTTGTAAATAGGTGTTGAAATGAGCTAAATGAGTTAAAAAATAAGGGTTGAAAAACAAGAAAAACCACTGAACTTCACCAGTTATAGTTTACTGAGTTAAATATAAACTTGCACCCCACCATGCACATCTAATGACCCCACATTTTAACATATTACATCACTAATGACGTGTTAAATGGCATCATTGATGACATTAATGATGACATCTTAAATGACATAATTGATGACATCACTAATGCTATCACCCTGTCAGTGTGACTGCATCATATAGGGTTTGTGGACTTGAAGTAATTCAACATGCAACACCTGTAGCCAGTTTTCTTTTCAACTTGATGAAATCATTCTTTTAAAGACATCACATGACCTGCAATTTTAAGTCAAGAGGGTGACAGGTTTGCATTTACCACTGAATAGACATCTTCTGAAAGACTCAATGGACAATCTCCGTAGTTTGGTAAAATACACTACACACATTCCAGAGATGGGCCCAGTGGTATAGAACCTTATAACAGCAGTGTGAGATGAATCACCTCTAAGTGGGGCACCCCTTCAGCTTACATTATTCAACAACAGCAATGCCTTAAAATCTTCAGTGAAATTCTGGAAATGAACATTCATACCTTATAAATGTCCTCACTACATAGAATTAGTCTATAGTACGGTATTACAACTATTTAAGATGAGCACGTGCCCAGCAATCCACTGGAGGATAATCTGTTGTCAAGAGAAGCTTTGCCCTTTCTCACAGATTTGTTTTTAAGGGCTTTGGCGTTAGCTACAACCTACTTTGAAACAGACCTTTACAAACCACATTAGGTGTGCTCATCCTTTACTTTGTTTAACATGGAGTAACACTTGCACCCCAAACTTTAGTGATCTGTAAATTGTGCACCATATAACTTTCCACATACACAATCACACTTGCCTCCAGGGCTTACTCTGTTTCCATGTTATGTGCATGCACATGTACACTCAGTAACTCTATGCTGTATATGTGGCCCAGAATAAAAAAATGCATCAGTAAGTGGTTTTAACAGTCGAACAGAAAACAAATAGAGTGTTTACTATTATGATTCTCAAATAATAACTTCCAGAGGAAGGCTGCCCTGGTCTGATCAACATAGAGATCAGTTAGAAGTTGCACTCTGGGACATTAAGATGATTTGGGTAGATCTACTTCATCTTGTATTGAGGAAACCAAGACAACAAACGTATAGTGATGGAAATAGCTATTGTTGACGGCTACTATTTCACTGAGTAACTGCATGCTACATCTGTCCAGCCACAGTTAGGAAACAACATAAAAACAAAAACAAAACAACATAAAAACAAAAGAGCTCTTGAGGTTTAATAAAAGGTGGGCTGCACTCTTCTTGGCGGCTGGCATTCTCTCTGTGCTGATGGAACACTTTGCTATAATTTTGAAATGCACTCAGCAATATTTACTACTGTGTTTACTACACACATTACATGCATGATTCTTTAAGAAACAACATGTTAAAAATGTTCTGCAGCATGCACGAAGTAGAGGTGTGTTGTTTGAGTTGGCCTCCTTTCACATTCTTCTGCTATCATTTGAGATATTTCTATAAATCCCTTTCATCAGTCCACACGGATCATGATAAGAGCTTGGCGTGGTAGGCCCAGTGCAAATAGGCAGGGCAAGACAAACAACAACATTAAAAAGGCTGCGTGGGCTTGCACATGAAAATCTGGTAAAGGATTTAACTTGCTTCAATGATTCTCCATTCAAGCCTATTCGTCTTTTTGGGGAACTGTGTCTATTTTGCAATATCTATTACTGTTACCAGTATACCTACTAGTATCCTAAGGAACACTGCTGCCTCAAAACAAGTGCAGTCTAGTAAAAAGTCATACACGTATGACTAGGAGTAAGGTAGACTTCCCTCCAAAGTCACCAGCACAGTTTCCAAATACTCGAACCTATTCTAGTTCTAGTACTCTAGGTTCTACAAACTAGGAGGAGAGGAATTAGCTAGCTCTATATTTGCTGCCATTAGCTGTTTATAGCAATAGTTTGCATCTCAGAAGATCATAGGACCTGAGCAGTGTGTGCTGGCTGACTACAGTTCTTTGAGAACCAGAGGAAAGACACATGCACTTCTTGGCTATAATCAGTTGTTTTGGAAGTAATAGGACAGCAGACATGCCACTATGTAATTTCAGTTTGTGAAAGAAACCTTGTCCAATCTTCCACTGCATGGATTCTGCTTCTTCTGGACCTCGTCTTACCAGCCTAGCTATACCATGCACCTTGACAGTATGCCCCAACAACAAGCTTCGGACATTTCTTTGGACAGAGTAGGACCGTACCCTTCCTGCCATGCCGGCCCTTTTTCGTCATGGCTTGCTTCAATACTACTGTACAGGCAATGGGGGATAGTAAAAATGCACCAATTACACAATGACTATACATGTCTCGTTTACCATAAATTTCTCTAATTGGAGCAGCATAGGTTCTTACTGGAAAACAGATGGAACGAGGAAAGTCTCAACTAAAATAGATCACAAGCAAGTAACTCCATTCCATCTCCTTATGAAGAATATATTTGCTGGTGGCAGTGGGTTATAATTTTTGTGATACCGCAGGCCTGTTCGCTGGGGCAAGATCTAGCACTCCCCAAATATAAAACTCAGTGAACTTGCCATAACTGGGAACCTGTATTCCCCACAACCTTCAGTGTGTGGCGAGGATGTGTGATGGGTGCATTCAGTGGTGGAAGGGTGTCTGTCTACTCCATTAAATTGCCATCATCATTCCAAGGCCCTTCAAACCCTAAATTCCTTTACTTTCATAGTCTGGGAAAAATTCACAAATGCTCCAGCTCAGGCAGGTCTTCTGGAAAAACGAGGAAGGAAGTGTGCAAAGTCTTCTCTACTTCAGCAAGAAAAAACACCTATAATAAGTTATTCTTCTCATGTCTTTTCTGCATATAAAATACTCATCAGGATTCATCCAAGACAGATCCTAGAAGCCTCAGAGTAGGAGAACCAAGTCAGCACCTTTGGCAATATCCTCCTCCTTAACCTACACAACTGGGCATAAACGCGGTGCCTTGGCACCAGCAAAGGATAAACTCCTGCCAACTTGACCTGCAATGGACTTACTGTGATTCCTGTAGTACTGTAGTTATGTGTTTCCCATTTCCCCTACAATAGAAACAAGCCAGAAGATCTGCCAATGTCCATGTTGCTTCCCTGCTTGGAGCTCTGCCTGATAAGTTCCCCATCAAGTATGAGGAGACTTGAGAAGACACACGCAGATAGCCCTGAATCTCTATGGAGATTATCCCTCCATTGATGAATGATAGCTGCTCAGTAACCACAACAAATTGCAAGTGAGCGGTTTCTCCAAGATTAGTGACTGAGCCAGGTGAGCATGTGGAGGCCATGCTAACTTTATCAGCCCTCGAACCATTTATCCTCCATTTGGGTGGATTTTAGAATGTCCCCCATCCACGATTCGTGAACCTGGGTACCAGACCATGTCTAAGAGCAACACTTGGCTTTTCTCTTGTCTCTGATGAGTAGTGCAGAGGTCCAGGGAGTGGATTTGGTCCCTGGATCCTGAGCTGCTTCTTTGACTGAACTGTGGGGTCCATTTTGGGTCTGTGGCACATTGTGGGTCTGAGGCCAATCTCGAAGGAATCACAAATGTATTCTTTAGGGTGAAGCAAGCACTAAATACTTCATTCTGCATTCTTAAGGGTTCCAGGTTTGTGGACCTGTGAGGCTAGCACATACTGTACCGAGGCTACAGATCCCTGGCTTTTGGGAGCCCCAAGGAGGATTGCCAGATTTCTCTGTAACATAAAACAGGAAACCACTTTTTTCGCCATGATCAATGGTTCCAAAGATATATCCATTTTAGTTTTGGGGTCACCTAACCACTTTCAATTTTTTATCATGGTCTGTAGAGCCAATATATCAGACAAGGCAGCCCAGAGTGCACCTTGATCCCTATAACACAATACCAGGTACTCTGCTACAGTGGGAACTACGATTTTTGAATGAGACAAAAAGTGGCAGGCATAATTGGACAGTCTGAGCTTGGCTCAGTAGTGGTACTATCAGATTTTACAGCCTGTACTTACTTCTGTTTTACAGGGTATATTCATTGTCCTCGATGTTTAAAAAAATCTCAGCACGCTGTACAGCGCCAGAGCTATCCTTAGTGTTGAACATTAGGAACTACGTTTCGACTATCGTTTCCTTCAAACCGAACTGTAAGAAACTGGGTTGTTGGTTGACTCGATATGAGCCCTGGTCAAGCAGCAGCCACAATATTTGCTAGCGTAAGACATAGGCAACCCCAAATTAACCTGTGCTCAACTCACTAATAGCTTGGCACAGAGCAGTCAGGCTTAACATAGAGGCAATGTGTATTTGTGCAACAATTTAAACAGTAAAACAGTGAAAACACCACACAAAAAGATCCCACACAGGATTTAGAACAATTACAATTACTTAATTTAATAAATAAAACAAGACCAAAGCAACAAAAATCCAATTAGTAGAGAAGTAAAAGTTCAATTTTAAAGATTTCAGTCAAAATAGCACCAAAAGACGTAAAGCGCCAACTGTGGGTATCTGGTCGCGCCGGACCAGGACAAAGTCACAAGTTCACACCGACCGACATGGAGCACGGGCAAACTACAGTCACCCAGGTAGGCCCACTGAACACAGTAAGTTATTCCTATTTTGCGGAGCATTGTGAGGATTCGAGCCAAAGGTACATCGTGCAGACGAAGCGATGCATCGGTTCTGAGATGTTTCAAGACTGCAGTGTGAAGCTCTGTGTCGTCATCGAGGATCGCATCGACGGGGTTTGCAATGCGAAACTCGGTGTTGAGGATGCGGCTCTCAGTCAGGGCAATTTGTCAGTTCCGAGGAGCTTGCAAGGCTGCAAAACGGAGTCCGTTGTCGTGGCTGCCGTCGATAAGAGATGTGAGGGCCTGCACCGAGAATGCGTCATGCAGCGGTTCCGATGTGGCAATGAGCTGCGATGTGATGCGAGTCTTTTCAACGGGTCCAATCCACACAGCAGCAGCGTTGCGGCAATTCTGCTTGGGTTTGCGCCGCACAGCAGAGGGGTTGCATCAGTATCACTGGATCCAGAGGCCGGCAGAGCACCTTAGGGCCACTTCCAAGGCTCCATGACTGGGGTGGCACCACTTGGCATGGTAGACTCACAGATGGCAGAGTCCAGGTGCAGGAGCAAGATTACTGGAAACCTGTTATGTCTCTGAGGCTTCAGATCCGGAGGTCAGACCGCTAGCCCTAGGAGTCACTCTGGGTTCTGGGCTCAAGAGATGCAGATACAGTCCTTCTCACCCAGGCAGGAGGGTAGCAGGCCGCAGGTCATCACAGCAAAGCCAGATTCCAGCATATTGCAGTCCAGCAGGGTGGCAGTCCTTCAGCAGCACAGCAGTCCTTCTTCCTGGGTTATCCACAGGTCCAGAAGTGTACAGAAAAGTTGGTGTCTGAGGTCCTTCTTTTATACACAGTTGCGCCTTTGAAGTGGGAAGAAGCTTCCAGAGGCATTCCTTTGAAATGCACAGAAGCCCTGCCTTCCTGGACCTGGCTCCAGAATAACTCCAGGGAGTTGAGCTGCCCTTTGTGTGGAGACACAGCCTGTTCAAGTGAAAGTGGGGCTCGGCACAGCTTTTCCTGTCTCCTGACAGTGATGACCCTTCCAGTCACATCTAAGCTCCCATTGTGTGTTGCTGTCTAGGTGGAAAACACAAAGCCCAACTGTCAACTACACACGTGTCCATGTGACCAGAGACAGGCTGAAGGCACCAAAAGCCTAAGGCAAGAAAATGCCAACTTTTTAAAGTGGCATTTTCAGAATTGCTATTTAAAATCTGACCTCACCATAAATGAGGGTTTTAAATTAGGATTCCAGAGACACCAAACATGAACCAGTTATCTCTTCCCATTAGGAAATGACACATAAAATGAAATAAGGCAACTCCACTGCTATCCTATGGGAGAGAGAGATAGGCCTTGCAGTAGTGAAAAATGAATTTAAGAGTTTTTCACTACCAGAACATTTAAAACTTAAAATTACATGTCCAATGTTTTAAATACACTGCATCCTGCCATTGGGACTGTCCAGGGCCTACCTAAGGGGCAACATATGTATTGAAAAGAAAGGTTTGTGCCTAGCAAAAGGTTTATTTTTCCAAGGTCAACATGGCAGTTTAAACTGCTCACACAGGCTCTGCATTGGCAAGCCTGAGACATGTTTAAAGTGCTACTTAAGTGATTGGCACAAACAGTGCTGCAGGTCCACTAGTAGCATTTAACTTATAGGCCCTGGGCACCTGTAGTGCCAATTTACTAGGGACTTACAAGTAAATTAAATATGCCAATTGGGTATAAGCCAATGTGACCATGTTTAGTGGAGAGAGCGCATGCACTTTAGCACTGGTTAGCAGTCGTAAAGTGCTCATTCCTAAGGCCACAAAATCGAGTTTAGCAAAAAACATAGGAAGAGGAAGGCAAAAAGTTTGGGGATGACCCTGCTGAAAGGGTCAGGTCCAACACGAGCAAAGACCTGTATCAGAACACTAATCAGTCAGAAAAATACAGGCCCAGGAGCTGATTTTTATAAAATCTGTATAATGGCTCGGGCTAGAGACATTGGACTTTCATTCTTGATCATCACATTTGCTATACTAAAATTCCAGTGTGTTTATCAAAGTGTTAATTACACGGACTGTCTTCAGAATCAATATCAATTCAACACCATCCACGTAAGATCTCATAACAAGCCCACCATTATACTATCACAGAGCATAAAGAACCTGCAATGCTTATTCTACTGAATGTCCAGCCCATCTCCCACCTCACACAACAGTTCTACACCTCAATCTGTCCAACATTACACCTGTCATGTGACTACACACAATACTTGTCCGCGCTTGCGATATGACCAGAATTCTCCACTTCACACCATAGCACTACACTGCCAAAACACATCAAAATTCAAACAAGTAACACAATACACTGCTTCATCATTCACTCCGTGAATGATGAACATCGTTCGTGTTGCTACTGCTGCTATTTTTCCTTTGCTGCTATTGTATTTTAACCAATCTTTTGAAATTTTACTGATTAGATTTTAATTCGATGTGGAAACTTTAAGAACTTGAAGAAATGGTACTCACGGGGTAGCGGGGCTTTAAATCGACTGCTGGCACTATCTCCTAATAGTGGGGGATTGCTCGTGTCTGCGGGGCCGCCATCTTGGGGAGATTCACGGTCAGCGGTCCAGTTCTCTGGCCCTGACTCTATATCTCGATGCACGGCGCGAGCGCGCACTGCTGCACCTCCTGAGGCTTGAGCCGGGAGACTGTGGGCTGTTCGTGTTGCTACTGCTGCTATTTTTCCTTTGCTGCTATTGTATTTTAACCAATCTTTTGAAATTTTACTGATTAGATTTTAATTCGATGTGGAAACTTTAAGAACTTGAAGAAATGGTACTCACGAGGTAGCGGGGCTTTAAATCGACTGCTGGCACTATCTCCTAATAGTGGGGGATTGCTTGTGTCTGCGGGGCCGCCATCTTGGGGAGATTCACGGTCAGCGGTCCAGTTCTCTGGCCCTGACTCTATATCTCGATGCACGGCGCGAGCGCGCACTGCTGCACCTCCTGAGGCTTGAGCCGGGAGACTGTGGGCTGTTCGTGTTGCTACTGCTGCTATTTTTCCTTTGCTGCTATTGTATTTTAACCAATCTTTTGAAATTTTACTGATTAGATTTTAATTCGATGTGGAAACTTTAAGAACTTGAAGAAATGGTACTCACGGGGTAGCGGGGCTTTAAATCGACTGCTGGCACTATCTCCTAATAGTGGGGGATTGCTCGTGTCTGCGGGGCCGCCATCTTGGGGAGATTCACGGTCAGCGGTCCAGTTCTCTGGCCCTGACTCTATATCTCAATACATGGCGCGTGCGCGCAGCCGGCGCGCCAAAGGCGCGCCTAAGGCAAGCCCGTCTGCGCCCGTCCGCGCTCGGTTTGCGCTTTGCGCCACCATTCCTGCTCAAATGACTGCAGGTAAGCCGCTGTCACTAAAGTACTCTAGAGAGCAGTTATTGCTTTTGAATAGCTGTAAAAGAAAATCTGGATGTGTCTGTCTCATGTTTGACATAGAATCTCACAGTTAGTGCAGGCTCTACCACTATTGTAAAACGACTCTGCCGGAGTTGGGGCAATTAAACCATTTTAGGGGGAAACCAGATAGGATATCGAACAGTAGGGAAGCAGAAGCTGGGTTAAAGTGCTTATTGCTGAATGCACGCTCACTGGTAAAGCATAGTGTTGAGTGTGCAGCCTTAATGGAGGATGGTAAAACTAAATTAGCTTTTATCACAGAAACCTGGACAGATGAGGCATCTGGCCCAGACTTAGTGAAGGCAACGCCCCCCGGCTTCTTATGCCATACGGTCAATAGACCCATCAGGAAAGGAGGGGGACTGGCAGTAATTTATCATAGTACAATTAAAGCGACTTTTGAAACAATCTCTAATACCACATATGAAGCATTGTCCTTTTCTCTTAGCCTCTCCCACCACCACACGTTCAAGGGAATCCTAGTATACAGACCACCTGGTCCTAGGAGCCCGTTTATATCTCTGGTGAGCAACTTACTGGAGGAGGGCTTGAGCTCAGACTCCTACACGATACTGGGAGATTTTAATTTCCATTTGGAGGCAGTCTCTGAAATAGACACGGCGAACCTCTTAGATCTGATGAGTAGCGCTGGGCTAAGACAACAAGTAAATGGACCCACTCACATGGCAGGGCACACGTTGGATGGGATTTTCTCAAATCGCCCATATCTTTCTGTCACTGGATTGTTGCCTCTAGTGTGGTCGGATCACGCAGCTGTCTTATTCGAGCTGGCAGTCCAAGACCATCAGGGAATGGACCATCTCCCTAAGAAACACAAGGAAATTAGAGCCTGGAATAAAGTGGGAGGGAAAGAGCTAACAGAGCTTTTACTGTCAACTCAGGGAGATCTGCCCATAGATGTGGAGGAAGCTTCTTCCGCATATACGGCCTGGGTAGAGGATGCCTGTTATACTCTAGCCCCCAAGAAAGCACTCATTCCTAAAAGGGCACATCCTACAGCCCAGTGGTATTCTCAGGAATTGAGGGCACAAAAACTGAAATGCAAACAGTTGGAACGGTCTTGGAGGAAGGAGTACCGACCAGCCGAGAGAACAATGTATAAACAAGGCCTCCTACTTTATAAACAGCTAGTGTTCAAGACGAAGCGAGAGTTCTTTGTTGGACAAATTAATCTAGCTCTTAATTCACCAAAAGAACTTTTTAAAGTAGTAACTAGGCTGGCACATCCACAATCAGCAACTATTAATACAAGCCAGGAACTATGCGAAGAAATCGCAACATTTTTCCAGGCAAAGGTGGAAACTATTTTTAGCACCTTTAAGGGTCCAGGTGGCAGCGGATCAGGAGTCTTAACACAGGGCCACAAAGTGGATCTAGATTCAAAGCCCACTATGGATAAATTTGCATCAATATCTTTCACAGAAACACTGAAGCTTCTCTTGTCAGCCAAATCAGGCTCACCTTATGACCCCTGCCCAGTGGCAGTGGCACAACTGGCTTCTGTACCTATAGCCATGACACTCACTCCTTTATTCAACGCTATGTTTTCGGAAGGGCATTTTCCTAAAGTGTGGAAAACCGCATCTGTTATGCCACTTTTAAAAAAGCCAAGTTTGGATATGAAAGACCCAAACAGCTTTCGCCCCATTTCACGCCTCCCTTTGCCATCCAAATTGATTGAGAAACAAATGAATATTGAATTAAGCACTTATTTACGTGAGGCCAAGGTTTTGGACCCCACTCAATTTGGGTTCAGGGAAGGGCACAGTACGGAAACTGCCCTTCTTAAATCCACGGAAGAGATTAGGAGAGTGTTGGATCAGGGAGGAAAGGCTGCACTGATCCTGCTTGACCTCTCCGCAGCCTTCGATACGGTCCACCATGGAGTATTGATGGACCGTTTGTTGGCTTGCGGAGTGCAGTATAAAGCCTGGACTCTCATTAAATCCTTCCTCTCGGATAGACTACAGATTGTCGCTTTAGGTGAGTTTGTCTCAAAACCTTTCTCTCTCCCTTGTGGAGTTCCTCAGGGGTCATCATTGAGCCCTACGCTTTTTAATATTTATGTATCCTCCTTGGCCCCCCTGATTGAGTCATTCGGCTTTTGTCTTACATCATATGCCGATGATACTCAAATTGTGGTATCCCTCCAACCAGGAAAGGAGAAGGCAACTGGAGAGAGGCTCCAGGATTGTATGGAGGCAATAGGAAGCTGGATGACGCAAAACTGCTTAAAACTAAATGCTAGCAAAACAGAGGTCATTCTGTTTGGGAATAATGTTAATTTCTGGACCCCAAGTTGGTGGCCAAATTCAATGGGGACGTTACCAATACCCTCCAGGAAAGTCAAAAACCTGGGGGTGGTAATAGATGAACACCTTGACATGTGCGGTCAAGTCAATGCCGTGGTTTCTGCCACATCATATATTCTCAGGACTATGAGGAAAATTCTGCCTCTCCTGCCAGCAGATAGCCAGCGCACAGTGGTTACAGCCTTGATTATGTCAAGACTAGATTATTGTAATAGTCCATACCTAAATATGCAGGAGCGCGGTATACAAAAACTTCAGATGTTGCAAAACGCAGCAGCCAGATTGCTCACAGGAACCTCGAAATTTGCATCAATCTCGAGTGCAATCAAAAATTTCATTGGCTGCCCGTTAAAAAACGAGTCCTTTTAAAACACTCTGTTTAGTTTTCCGAGCTCTTCAAGGCACAGGCCCAGCCCATCTGAAACAACAATTTCAGTGGTATGTGCCCAAAAGATCTCTACGCTCGTCAGGAGCAAAATTAGTAGTAGTTCCACTTACAAAAAAGTTAGATGGGGAGGTAGAAGTTTTGCTGCTGGCGCAGCTAAGGCGTGGAACGAGCTTCCTTTCTATCTGAGAAATTTTAATGATCTATTGGCCTTTAGGAAGGCGTTGAAAACATGGTTGTTTTGAACACCACTCTGGCAGTAATCCATGAAAGGTGGGAGGACTGCAGCAAGCGCCAGGACACCTCAGGGTAACCGTGCGCTGTATAAGTTTTCCTAAGAATAACAATAACAATAACTCCATTCACGGAACCTGGTTGTCCATCAGAGTGCAATTTAGAAAAGTAATCAAGCCAGTCGGATGGAGATACATTGTTTGAGGGGGGGAGGTGAACCATTGCCACCCCAGGAGACAAGCGACCAAAATTTGGTGGAATCTTTTGCATCACAAGCTGTTTTAAGGTCTGACCACCTCCAGTCGTTCCATTCCTTTTTGGCTTTGGTCAAGATAGACTAATAATCCTTTCTCAGGAGGCGAATATGGACAGTGTCCTTGGATTTTATGGTCGTGGCCAGGAGACTTTGTACATGACGACAATCCTTGTTGAACGAAGTGTTAGTTCTAATTTCCTGTTTGTGAGAATTAAACACCGAAGCAGTGAAGTATGTCAGTGTGTGCATGAAAAAATTAAGATGTAGGTCGCTGACTAGACTCAATTCTCTTTCCGAGATTAGGGAGTTGTTCAGTCTAGCCAAAATAAATTGTAAGGCTGAAGAAATGACGAATAATGTGGGCGAACAGCTATATGGTGCCATCTAAGCCATTGCATATCATTAGAGGGCACTAGACCCCTTGCAAGGGAAGAGGTATGAGAATCAATAAGATGCCTTCCACAAAAAGCTGAAAGGCTAAGACACAACTGTTGGACTTGGCCCTGCTTGCAGGGTCATCCTAAACCTTTTGGCCTTCCCCCTAGTCTTTTTCCTGACATAAGGTTGGTGGTTTCAGGACTCTGGGCACTTTAGCACTGGTTAGCAGTGCAAAGTGCGTGTGCTTTCTGCCTTCCATAGGCTTACATTAGGAACCCCCCCCCTTATGGGATATCTCCCCCATGGTAGAAAATATGTATGCCATGTTTGGTATGTGTGAGATGGAAATATTAAATGCTGCGCAATGGTGTGCACAGATTTATTTTCAACCATTGTGGAAATGCCACTTTTAAACCTTGGCATTTCGCTGTGCTGTGTGCCTGCCTTGTGTAAGGCTGGCTCCGCCCCCTGGGGTGTGTCTGTCTCCCAGACCCCAGCTCAGGAAGGGAGGAGGGAAGTCTGGCAGACAGGGTGCTCTACACCTCCCCCAAAACCAGTTGGGACCGGTTTCCCCAGAGACCCTTCCAGAAGCTTCTGGCCCTTTCTAGTAGGTGGGGTGAGGGGTGTATATATAGAGGAGCTGAGACTCCATGTGGGTGTGCTTGGACTTTGACTTGGAGGGGACACTCTGCCAGGAGGTACCGCCGCAAGGGCCTGCATGCTTGCCCCTGTGCCCATCTGTACCCCTCTGCTGTCCACATGACCAGTGAGAGACCTTTGCTGGAGTGAAGACTGCTGTGCCAGGAGGAGTGCCACATTATGGGGGTTGACTGTTCCAAGGAACTGCTGTCCTGTTCTGATCGATACCAAAGGGGATAATGGACGGAGCGTTTGAGCTAATCAAACACTCACCCCCAGTCAACTGATCTGGGTTTAATCCATCATCATTCTTTAGCTCACTCCACCACCCCAGTTCAGACATGGCCATATGCAAATCAGTCTGACCCTGTGCCTCATGGGAACAGTCCAGCCCGAACTGCCAAGCCATGTCTTCCCTGGACCGGAAACAAGCATCCTGGGACCGGTTTCTGGCTATTCAGCCGTCATCAGCCAGGCTAGCTTGAATCCAGTGGCAAAGTGAGCAAGGGACCCACGTCTGGGCATACCCTGCCAACTTAGGGCGAACAAAGCGATACCAAAGGGGATGATGGACGGAGCGTTTGAGCTAATCAAACACTCACCCCCAGTCAACTGATCTGGGTTTAATCCATCATCATTCTTTAGCTCACTCCACCACCCCAGTTCAGACATGGCCATATGCAAATCAGTCTGACCCTGTGCCTCATGGGAACAGTCCAGCCCGAACTGCCAAGCCATGTCTTCCCTGGACCGGAAACAAGCATCCTGGGACCGGTTTCTGGCTATTCAGCCGTCATCAGCCAGGCTAGCTTGAATCCAGTGGCAAAGTGAGCAAGGGACCCACGTCTGGGCATACCCTGCCAACTTAGGGCGAACAAAGCGATAGCCAAAGGGGATGATGGACGGAGCGTTTGAGCTAATCAAACACTCACCCACAGTCAACTGATCTGGGTTTAATCCATCATCATTCTTTAGCTCACTCCACCACCCCAGTTCAGACATGGCCATATGCAAATCAGTCTGACCCTGTGCCTCATGGGAACAGTCCAGCCCGAACTGCCAAGCCATGTCTTCCCTGGACTGGAAACAAGCATCCTGGGACCGGTTTCTGGCTATTCAGCCGTCATCAGCCAGGCTAGCTTGAATCCAGTGGCAAAGTGAGCAAGGGACCCACGTCTGGGCATACCCTGCCAACTTAGGGCGAACAAAGCGATACCAAAGGGGATGATGGACGGAGCGTTTGAGCTAATCAAACACTCACCCCCAGTCAACTGATCTGGGTTTAATCCATCATCATTCTTTAGCTCACTCCACCACCCCAGTTCAGACATGGCCATATGCAAATCAGTCTGACCCTGTGCCTCATGGGAACAGTCCAGCCCGAACTGCCAAGCCATGTCTTCCCTGGACCGAAAACAAGCATCCTGGGACCGGTTTCTGGCTATTCAGCCGTCATCAGCCAGGCTAGCTTGAATCCAGTGGCAAAGTGAGCAAGGGACCCACGTCTGGGCATACCCTGCCAACTTAGGGTGAACAAAGCGATACCAAAGGGGATGATGGACGGAGCGTTTGAGCTAATCAAACACTCACCCCCAGTCAACTGATCTGGGTTTAATCCATCATCATTCTTTAGCTCACTCCACCACCCCAGTTCAGACATGGCCATATGCAAATCAGTCTGACCCTGTGCCTCATGGGAACAGTCCAGCCCGAACTGCCAAGCCATGTCTTCCCTGGACCGGAAACAAGCATCCTGGGACCGGTTTCTGGCTATTCAGCCGTCATCAGCCAGGCTAGCTTGAATCCAGTGGCAAAGTGAGCAAGGGACCCACGTCTGGGCATACCCTGCCAACTTAGGGCGAACAAAGCAATACCAAAGGGGATGATGGACGGAGCGTTTGAGCTAATCAAACACTCACCCCCAGTCAACTGATCTGGGTTTAATCCATCATCATTCTTTAGCTCACTCCACCACCCCAGTTCAGACATGGCCATATGCAAATCAGTTTGACCCTGTGCCTCATGGGAACAGTCCAGCCCGAACTGCCAAGCCATGTCTTCCCTGGACTAGAAACAAGCATCCTGGGACCGGTTTCTGGCTATTCAGCCGTCATCAGCCAGGCTAGCTTGAATCCAGTGGCAAAGTGAGCAAGGGACCCACGTCTGGGCATACCCTGCCAACTTAGGGCGAACAAAGCGATACCAAAGGGGATGATGGACGGAGGGTTTGAGCTAATCAAACACTCACCCCCAGTCAACTGATCTGGGTTTAATCCATCATCATTCTTTAGCTCACTCCACCACCCCAGTTCAGACATGGCCATATGCAAATCAGTCTGACCCTGTGCCTCATGGGAACAGTCCAGCCCGAACTGCCAAGCCATGTCTTCCCTGGACCGGAAACAAGCATCCTGGGACCGGTTTCTGGCTATTCAGCCGTCATCAGCCAGGCTAGCTTGAATCCAGTGGCAAAGTGAGCAAGGGACCCACCTCTGGGCATACCCTGCCAACTTAGGGCGAACAAAGCGATACCAAAGGGGATGATGGACGGAGCGTTTGAGCTAATCAAACACTCACCCCCAGTCAACTGATCTGGGTTTAATCCATCATCATTCTTTAGCTCACTCCACCACCCCAGTTCAGACATGGCCACTGCCTGCTGATCTTGCCCAACATTGCCTGTCTGCTCCCCCTGGCCCCTAGCGCCTCGTGGGCGCTACTTTATTGTGTGGGACCCTGAATCTTTGCCAGCCTTCTAGCGCCTCGTGAACGCTGCGGCTAGAACCGGCCCAGGAGAAGAGGAGCTGGCGTCTGCAGCGCGAGGCTGCGAGGGAATCCCCGGTGTGTGGGGTTCCCCCGGTGCTCCTGGGATCGGCGGGAGCCTACCCCGTGTTTTCGGCATCTTAGAAGAAGAGCGGGTGCCCACCCCGCGTGCTGAAAACTTCGGCGGGTGCCCACCCCGCGTGCTGCCAGGGAGAGCTGCGTGTTCAAAAACGGCGGGAGCCTACCCCACGTCTTGCCGACTTTGGCGGGTGCCCAACCCGCAGTTGGCTTTTGTCTGCGCGGGTGCCCACCCCGCTTGAGACTGTCACTTAAGAGGGAGCCTACCCCTCAGTGCAGCCAGAAATCACCGCCGCCGGCCCGAGTCCCGGCACACCAGAAGCTGTTGCCGAGGATCACCGCTGCCGGCCCGGGAGGCTCAGGAGTCCCGTGCGGGCTCCCCCGCTGACGTCAGAGGGGAGCCGCGCTGGTATTGGAGCCGGCGCCGGGAGTTGCCCGGCAACAGAAGCGCCGGAAGTGGCCCCAGCTTGGCCCCAGCTTGGCCAGTACTGTTTACTTCTTTTGTGTTTCCCTCAGCTGCCCCGCAGAAGCGGGCAGCTGCAACGTTGGACAAACCTTTAGGGTTAGAGTCCCGGAGAGGGACTCCAGAAGGAACAGTGCTTAGGGGGCCACCCTCCCTTTTCGAGTCCCAGAGTAGGGGCCTCCCAGGCGCCGTAGCGTCACATGTCTATTGTTAAGGTGGTATGCACCCTGTTAGCCCTACTAGAGGTGCCCTGCTGATGTTAGGTACGAGGCACGGTTGCTGGTGTAATTTTATGCCCAAAGAGGTGGCATTCATTCTCAGGTGTTCTTGCCTACATGTCATGCTATGATACTCGCATTTCAGGCCTGTTCTGATATTTTATGCCTAAGGTATTTCAATGCCTCTATGCTCATGTGTTTAGGCCTAATGCGGTTCCCCTAATGTGTACACTGCTGAGTTTATGCATAAAGTGCCAGACTTAATGTGTCTGAGGCCTGAGGAGAATACCTAATACATGTATTTCTATGACTAAGGATGTTGCATGCATGCTTATAAGGTTGATGCCTCTATGCTCCCACCTTGATGCCTATTGCTAAGGAGGTACCTGCTAATGATGATTGCCTCCTGTGAGGTGATGTATGCATAATGTATCTAGGCTGGGGTTATGCCTAACGTGCTTGGTCTAACGTGGGGATGCCTCATGCTGACATAATGAATCTAAGTTCATGATCTTGCCAGTAGGTACTGGCTGTCCTACCCTGATGGCTTGTATTTTGCAATTATTACCTGTACTTCTGTGATGGTTCCGGCAGCGACCCGATTGGCGCTGCCTTGTACATAATCCCCTGTAAATGATGACCTGGTGCCGGTTGGCACAGTGTATAGATTGCTGTGATTGTTCTCTGAGGTGTTTTACACAATACAAACGTTATTTTTACATAACCTCGTGTAGAGTCTCTTTGTAGTGTGCCTAGTGTGTCGTCGTGTGTGGGTGCTGCGCAGATGCTTTACACATTGCTCCTAAGTTTAGCCTACCCGCTCCGCGCCAAGCTACCCCGTTTCTAACATTGGTGTTCAGCGGTGGGATAGGACTTGTGTTTGCGCAGTACCACGGCGACGGCTGGTTGCACTACAAACTCTGCACTGAGAAAATCACAGATTTGGGGATTATTTCTTCTGATTGTTTTTCCTCCTAAAAGTGTCATCTTGGAATTGTGTTCCCCTGTTGACTCTGGGCTGTGTATCTCGCCAAGATGGGGTTAGTCTATGATGAGGATGAACTTTGGGAGTACACTGAGGAGGAGGTGATGGATTTCTGCAGAGAAAGGGGGATACCAATAGAAGGTGACTTCCGCAGAAAATTGTTCCTCTTTGAAGTCCTTAAAAGGGGAGAACCCTTAGAGCTCTGTGGGGACCTTTCAGATTACCCCTCCGCATATCTGAGTAGTGGGTTTGAGGGAGACCCTGAGGAGGATCCCAAGAGGAGGAAGGACTCTGAGAGCGAGGGTTCCCAGTCCATAACCCTGGAGGGCGGTGGCTCTGAAGAGGAGGAAGAAAATGACAGGGCGGAGACGCCAGTAGCTAGTGAGGACACCATAGATAGGGAGTCCCGTGCTGGGTCCAGCCCCGGGGGCAGTGCCCCATCTCTTTCCCTGTCCCCAGAGAAGTGGGTGGATAGGAGGGAAGAAAGGGAGCATCAGCTGGCGTTGGAAAGGCTCAAAGTGGAGCTAGCGCAGCTGAGTTTGGAAGAGAAAAAGCTAGAGACCAAAAGGGTCCTAGCGCAGGAGAGGATGGCGGAGGCGGAGAGGGCCTTCGCCAGGGAGAAACTAGCTCTAAAGGGTAGGTTGTCCCCTGAGAGTGGTTTCAGGAGTCTGGACTCACCAGGGAGGGTGGGGTCCAGTGGTGGCAGCAGAAGTAATTCCAGTGTAGGAAGTCCCACTCCCAGAGCCCGGAAGACGGTACCTAGTTCCCGGGAAGAGGGGTACAGGTTGAAGTTCAGGGGCAGTAGAAAACTGTCTCACCAGTCCTGGGGGGAGTTTGTGGATGCGTGTTGCAGTGCACTGGAGGATTGGGTGGTGTGTAGCGCGGTGAACGATTTGGAAGGGCTGTTCCATCTGGTTATCAGGGAGCACATGCTCAGTAATTGTTTTCCAAGGTTGCGCCAACACCTGTTGCAGTGTGGGTTCCCTGATCCCCGGGAACTTGCACGGGAGGCAGACCTCTGGGTAAGTGCCAGAAGGTCTGAGGAGGCATTGGGGAGCATAGGTTGTCCTGATGGGCCATCCACTGAGGGGGATCTCCTAGTGCCAGGAGAACCTGTGTCTTCCAGGGGTACCACTCCAGGTGGGAGGGTGCGGAACTCTGGAAGGGGGTGCAGAGGGAGGGAGGACTCGCCTCTGGCACTGGGCCAGCCACAGGGTCTAGATCCTGGGTTGGGAGGCCAGGTTCAGGTACTGCCTGACCTGGAAAGAGGGAATCTGTAATCAGGGTCCCTACCGGTTTGTTTTCCAGGGGTACTTCTCCAGGTGGGAGGGTGCGGAACTCTGGAAGGGGGTGCAGAGGGAGGGAGGACTCGCCTCTGGCACCGGGCCAGCCACAGGGTCTAGATCCTGGGTTGGGAGGCCAGGTTCAGGTACTGCCTGATCTGGAGCGAGGGACATCTGTCATCAGTGTCCCCCCCGGATTGTCTTCCAGGGGTACTTCTCCAGGTGGGAGGATGCGGAACTCTGGAAGGGGGTGCAGAGGGAGGGAGGACTCGCCTCTGGCACCGGTGCCACCTAAGGGTTTAGACCAGAGGTCTTCAAACTTTTTGATGCCGAGACCCCCCTGTGAAACATTTTTAAGTGTAAGGACCCCCTCCTGACAAAAATTTCTAGAACTTGGTCCTCCTCATCATTGCTAACTATAACAACCATAAACGCCCTCAATTCCCTCAGAAAATCATTTTTACATCGGGGAAATAAATTAAACAGTGTTTAGCAAACCAAAGGTCAGTAAGAGAGCTTGGGGCGTGGTCAAAGGTGTGGCTAAAACAAAGAGCCTTATTTATGAGGCATTGGCGTAGGGTAGCGCCACAAGTCTTCTTGCTGCGCTGCCCTTCACCAATGTGAAAGGGCAGGTATGCACCTTAGTTATGAAATATGGTGCATTCCTTTCCTTTCCCCTGCGTTGGTGCACAAATTGCTGCCTAACGCCAACATAGGCAGGATTAGCTTTGTGCAGGAAGGGGCACCTTCCTGCAAAAAAGAATCCTGAGAGGGTTTCCTCTTTCTATGTGTGCTGCAGAATGCAGCACACATAGAAAGAGGAACACACATTCTGAAGCACACATAGAAAGAGGAACACACATTCTGAAGCACACATAGAAAGAGGAACACACATAGAAAGAGGAAAAACAAGGAGAAATGAAAACATTTCTCCTCGTTACGCCTGCTGTGGGGAGGCGTAAGGTTTTGGCGGCGCCCCAGGTTTACATGGTTTTACAAATCTGGGGCAGTGTCAAAATCCATGGGTGTTGCGTGGGAACACCCACTGCAATGCCTATGGAACACCTACTTGACATAGTGTAAGGCAACGCAGCAACTTGCGCTGCTTTGTCTTACTCCATATCTATGAGGCCATGCAAAGCTACGCAGGGTGAATTTGCGTCGCCTCATAGATATGATTGAGACGCTTGTGCTGCCAAAGCTTAAAAAAAAGTGACGCTCCGGTAGCGCGAGCCTCTCATAAATCAGCCCCAAAATATTTTGTTCGTTTTTTAGGTCTTTCACCATCAGGTAGCTACATATAAAATAATGGGTAGCTTAAATGAAAAATAAATTTACTCAATGGGAAATGCACTGTAGTACATTATGAAACCTCTATTATTTAATGCAGTGCAGAGGTCTGTGTGTAACCAGATAGACAGAATTAAATTTGGTTGGCGCAGTGGAGAATAGTGACTTGTGTATTTTTAGTGCTATGAGGTCACAGCCTGTGACAGAAAGCACAGTGAATGTGTAAGTCATTATTTTATACTTGCATTACACACATAATAATATAGACTGCTACAAACTGTGCAAATAGTTTTAAAATAAAATGGAGCTTCCAAAATGTAGATTTGAGTAATATAAGACCATAAATAATGTTTATTTTTTTGTATATCTGTCCCTTTAACACTTCCCCAGGGGTACTAAGCACCATGTAAATGCAGTTATGGTTAAAAGCATGCACTTCACAGCCCAGTTGTTAACTCTTTGCACCACCATGCAAAAAAATCACATCTTTGCCATCACAATGCTTTGAGTGATTCAAGCAATTAAAGCCAGAACCCCTCCCAAGCACCCTTTACATTTGCAGATTAACTCCTAGCGCACATTTGCATTTCATTCAGGCAAGCAGGCACCCTGGCATGAACACTTACTTGAAGGATTGTTTTGCCAGGCCTCTTCGTTTTACAGCACATGAGAGTCAATTATCTTCAGCTGAAGCATTTTAACGATCGGAATGAAGGGTCCCGGCCTTTGTCCAAAAGGAAAAGCACATTTTGCTTTCCAGGCAGAAGTTAGGCCTGGAAATGCGCGACCCCCTTCCCAGGACTCCACGGCCCCCCTGGGGGTCGCGCCGCACAGATTGAAGACTGCTGGTTTAGACCCTAGGTTGGTGGATCAGTTACAGGGTCAAGGTTCTGGACTGGTGGGAGAGTGGTGTTCTGAGGGTGCCTCGCATAGGAGGAGAGTGCGGAACCCCGGAAGGAGAGGTAGGGGGAGGAGAGCCTCGCCCCTGACTTCTGGTCAGCCTGAGGGTGCGGACCCCGGGTTGGAGGATCAGTGGCAGTTTAGAACTGCATGGAGGAGAGGTAGAGTGGTAAAGGGGTACTATGTGCCTGGGGCTACTGCCCCCCACTCGGTGAGGCGGCAAGGACCAGAGACATCTGGATGGCCTAGGGGCCGGTCCTGGCCGCGACCAACTAGAGAGTACCCGTGGGGTAGCTCGGGGGGTCCTGGGAGCTCTGACAGAGGGAACCACCGGGGTCCAGAACGGCGGAGAACCTGAGGGTGCCCCTACAGTTGCGGGCCCGCGTCCATGTTCTCTCGCCCCAAGCAGGGAAGCCCATCAAGGCATTGATTGGTCTACCCTGGCTTTTGGCTGGAAGGGGGTTGTGTTGGACTTGGCCCTGCTTGCAGGGTCATCCCTAAACTTTTTGGCCTTCCCCCTAGTCTTTTTCCTGACATAAGGTTGGTGGTTTCAGGACTCTGGGCACTTTACCGCTGGTTAGCAGTGCAAAGTGCGTGTGCTTTCTGCCTTCCATAGGCTTACATTAGGAACCCCCCCTTATGGGATATCTCCCCCATGGTAGAAAATATGTATGCCATGTTTGGTATGTGTGAGATGGAAATATTAAATGCTGCGCAATGGTGTGCACAGATTTATTTTCACCATTGTGGAAATGTCACTTTTAAACCTTGGCATTTCGGTGTGCTGTGTGCCTGCCTTGTGTAAGGCTGGCTCCGCCCCCTGGGGTGTGTCTGTCTCCCAGACCCCAGCTCAGGAAGGGAGGAGGGAAGTCTGGCAGACAGGGTGATCTACACCTCCCCCAAAACCAGTTTGGACCGGTTTCCCCAGAGACTCTTCCAGAAGCTTCTTCCCTTTCTAGTAGGTGGGGTGAGGGGTGTATATATAGAGGAGCTGAGACTCCATGTGGGTGTGCTTAGACTTTGACTTGGAGGGGACACTCTGCCAGGAGGTACCGCCGCAAGGGTCTGCGTGCTGGACCCTGTGTCCATCTGTACCCCTCTGCTGTCCACAGGACCAGTGAGAGACCTTTGCTGGAGTGAAGACTGCTGTGCCAGGAGGAGTGCCACATTATGGGGGTTGACTGTTCCAAGGAACTACTGTCCTGTTCTGATGACCTGCCCACTGCCTGCTGATCTTGCCCAACATTGCGTGTCTGCTCCCCCTGGCCCCTAGCGCCTCGTGGGCGCTACTTTATTGTGTGGGACCCTGAATCTTTGCCAGCCTTATAGCGCCTCGTGAACGCTGCGGCTAGAACCGGCCCAGGAGAAGAGGAGCTGGCGTCTGCAGCGCGAGGCTGCGAGGGAATCCCCGGTGTGTGGGGTTCCCCCGGTGCTCCTGGGATCGGCGGGAGCCTACCCCGCATTTTCGGCATCTTAGAAGAAGAGCGGGTGCCCACCCCGCGTGCTGAAAACTTCGGCGGGTGCCCACCCCGCGTGCTGCCAGGGAGAGCTGCGTGTTCAAAAACGGCGGGAGCCTACCCCGCGTCTTGCCGACTTTGGTGGGTGCCCACCCCGCATTTGGCTTTTGTCTGCGCGGGTGCCCACCCCGCTTGAGACTGTCACTTAAGAGGGAGCCTACCCCTCAGTGCAGCCAGAAATCACCGCCGCCGGCCCGAGTCCCGGCGCACCAGAAGCTGTTGCCGAGGATCACCGCCGGCGGCTCGGGAGGCTCAGGAGTCCCGCACGGGCTCCCCCGCTGACATCAGAGGGGAGCCGCGCTGGTATTGGAGCCGGCGCCGGGAGTTGCCCGGCAACAGAAGCGCCGGAAGGAGAATCCAGGCGGGAGCCCACCCCGCGCTGGACGGTGGCCCGGGGGAAGTCAGGAGAGCGTCCTGAAGGGAGTTGAGTGATGGCGGCCTGATCGGGGCTGGAGCGCCGCCCACCCCGGCCGCGTGTTGCAGTACCTGTGGCCGGAGGAAGCCCGGAGCCCCGAGGGCTCCACACCAAAGTCCCGGTCCCGAGAAGGGGGACCGGGGGAAGTGAGAGGAGCAGGGACGAGCCGACGAGGAGCCTGGTGAGTGGGGCTTTGTGTCGGGCCTAGGGGGGGTTGGTCGAGGCAGATTGTCAGTGCCTTCCCCCGGGGTCCCCAAGCCCTCGAGGAGAGGGACTCCAACGTGAACAGAACTTTGTGGGCCACATCTATCTTGAGAGTCCCGGAAGAGGGGCCCCAGCTTGGCCAGTACTGTTTACTTCTTTTGTGTTTCCCTCAGCTGCCCCGCAGAAGCGGGCAGCTGCAACGTTGGACAAACCTTTAGGGTTAGAGTCCCGGAGAGGGACTCCAGAAGGAACAGTGCTTAGGGGGCCCCCCTCTCTTTTCGAGTCCCAGAGTAGGGGCCTCCCAGGTGCCGTAGCGTCACATGTCTATTGTTAAGGTGGTATGCACCCTGTTAGCCCTACTAGAGGTGCCCTGCTGATGTTAGGTACGAGGCACGGTTGCTGGTGTACTTTTATGCCCAAAGAGGTGGCATTCATGCTCAGGTGTTCTTGCCTACATGTCATGCTATGATACTCGCATTTCAGGCCTGTTCTGATATTTTATGCGTAAGGTATTTCAATGCCTCTATGCTCATGTGTTTAGGCCTAATGCGGTTCCCCTAATGCGTACACTGCTGAGTTTATGCATAAAGTGCCTGACTTCATGTGTCTGAGGCCTGAGGAGAATACCTAATACATGTATTTCTATGCCTAAGGATGTTGCATGCATGCTTATAAGGTTGATGCCTCTATGCTCCCACCTTGATGCCAATTGCTAAGGAGGTACCTGCTAATGATGATTGCCTCCTGTGAGGTGATGTATGCATAATGTATCTAGGCTGGGGTTATGCCTAACGTGCTTGGTCTAACGTGGGGATGCCTCATGCTGACATAATGAATCTAAGTTCATGATCTTGCCAGTAGGTACTGGCTGTCCTACCCTGATGGCTTGTATTTTGCAATTATTACCTGTACTTCTTTGATGGTTCCGGCAGCGACCCGATTGGCGCTGCCTTGTACATAATCCCCTGTAAATGATGACCTGGTGCCGGTTGGCACAGTGTATAGATTGCTGTGATTGTTCCCTGAGGTGTTTTACACAATACAAACGTTATTTTTACATAACCTCGTGTAGAGTCTCTTTGTAGTGTGCCTAGAGTGTCGTCGTGTGTGGGTGCTGCGCAGATGCTTTACACATTGCTCCTAAGTTTAGCCTACCCGCTCCGCGCCAAGCTACCCCGTTTCTAACAACAGATTATGATCACAATCAATCCTTTCCCTGACGACCATATCACTAACATGTGGCCAGAGTCTCAGATCGACTAAAATGTAGTCAATACGATTCATATGCAACGGTTTAATAAATCTGAAAGCCCCTTTCGGGTCAGATTTAGACAGTCCGTTTAGAGCTCTCACCCCAAATTCTATTGATGCCACCTTAAGCTGGAGGGCGGCTTGAGTCCATCTTTTAATAGGAGGGAGGTCAAGTTGAGGAATAACCCATAACACGTTCTCTTCATAAGATAGGCTAGCATCATCACAATCCAGGGTCTCAAAGGTGGCATTGAAGTCCCCTGCAATGATAATTTGAGATTGATGCTGGGACCTACCAAGGTAGTCTTCCAAGCACTGAACAGTTTGTGAAGACAAGCCAATCTTGACCCCTCGAGAGTAGACAGTATAAATTTCAATGCTGGGAAACTTGGCACTATCTAGCCGAATTCCTAGGATATCCGGGCAGTCAATGTCAAGTTTTTGGAATTTACATTCCAAAGTAGCTGTGAGCCAAATCATAAGCCCATCAGATGGTCTCCCAAATGCACTCGACTTTGCTGTAATGTAAAAATGTAGCAAGCCTGGGCTAAAGAGCGGATCTGTTCACCATGTTTCTTGGAACATGCAAATATCCTGTAGTTCTATAAAATTATTCCAGTCTGGTACAGCAACTTTGGTCTTGAGACCGGCATGTTCCATGAAACAAGGGACACCAAGGGCTTCTTAGATGTAAAAGACATGCCACTGGGAGATTTTTAAGGGCCAAATCATAGTGGTTGGAAGTATTTGAGCTAGAGCTATTGCCTGCCGGGCATAACAATGCATTGAGGGGTTGATCATCCATTAAGGTCATAGGCTCACAATCAGTAAGACTAACTCGTGTGAACTGAAGGCTTGGGAGATCTCTTAAGGAGCAACCGTCAGCCAAAGGAGTAACCACAGACAAAAAAGGGTTGGTATTAGAATAAGCCCGGGCGTAGTTTGCGTAGTAGCACTTCACGTAGCTACGTGAAGTACAGCTTCAACTACACGTAGCTATGCAAATTGCGTAGTGCGTAGCTGTGTGCTTGACTGCACTGTACAATAATTACCAAAAGCAAACTTGTACAGTGCAAGTTAAGATAAAATAAATATCTCTGTCTTTATATGCTAAAAATGCATATAGTCATTTCACTAAAGTGAAAACAAAAAGTTAACAAGCAGTGAGAGAGGTGATGATTTTGGTATCCTCACTAACTTAGGGAGAGAACCAACAACCAAGCAGATGTCTTGAAAACAAAAAGCACATCTTATTGAACGATTCCTCTTAGGGACCACCTCAAGCACAGTTATGGGCAAAAATACAATCCAACCAAAGGTCCTGCAAAGCATTATGGGACGAGATTAGCAGTGGGCAGTGAATATTATAGTGTCCAATATCAAAATAATTCTACAAAGAGCTGCAGTTCAACTAGTCGTCACTGAGTGTCGTCCCTCAAGAGTGAAATGCAAAAGTATTGAAAACCTTTCATGAAGCTTTTGCATTTGACTCGTGAGGGACGACACCCAGTGACGACTAGTTGAACTGCAACTCTTTGTAGAATTATTTTGATATTGGACACTATAATATTCACTGCCCACTGCTAATCTCGTCCCATAATGCTTTGCAGGGCCTTTGGTTGGGATTGTATTTTTGCCCATAACTGTGCTTGGGGTGGTCCTAGGAGGAAGGGACCACCATTGAATCGTTCACATGATATGCTTTTTGTGTTCAAGGCATCTGCTTGGTCCTCCCCCTAGGTTAGGGGGACTCCAAAATCATCACCTCTCTCATTGCTTGATATGTCAAAATTCATTTTTGTGAATTGGTTATATGCTTTTTAGCATAAAAAATTGCTTTATCAAAGCATTTGAAGGAGTTTGTTATTATTATTAAGCCTGGGCGTAGTGCTAGCTGTGTGCTTGACTCACTGCACTGTACAATAATTACCAAAAGCAAACTTGTACAGTGCAAGTTAAGATAAAATAAATATCTCTGTCTTTATATGCTAAAATTGCATATAGTCATTTCACTAAAGTGAAAACAAAAGCAGTGAGAGAGGTGATGATTTTGGTATCCTCGCTAACTTAGGGAGAGAACCAAGCAGATGTCTTGAAAACAAAAAGCACATCTTATTGAATGATTAGGTGGTGGTCCCATCCTCTTAGGACCACCCCAAGCACAGTTATGGGCAAAAATACAATCCCAACCAAAGGCCCTGCAAAGCATTATGGGACGAGATTAGCAGTGGGCAGTGAATATTATAGTGTCCAATATCAAAATAATTCTACAAAGAGCTGCAGTTCAACTAGTCGTCACTGGGTGTCGTCCCTCACGAGTCAAATGCAAAAGCTTCATGAAAGGTTTTCAATACTTTTGCATTTCACTCTTGAGGGACGACACCCAGTGACGACTAGTTGAACTGCAGCTCTTTGTAGAATTATTTTGATATTGGACACTATAATATTCACTGCCCACTGCTAATCTCGTCCCATAATGCTTTGCAGGGCCTTTGGTTGGGATTGTATTTTTGCCCATAACTGTGCTTGGGGTGGTCCTAGGAGGAAGGGACCACCATTGAATCGTTCACATGATATGCTTTTTGTGTTCAAGGCATCTGCTTGGTCCTCCCCTAGGTTAGGGGGACTCCAAAATCATCACCTCTCTCATTGCTTGATATTTTATTGTCAACATTCATTTTTGTGAATTGGTTATATGCTTTTTAGCATAAAAAATTGCTTTATCAAAGCATTTGAAGGAGTTTATTATACTCCTGCTACGCTACGTTTATTAGTACAGTTATTCACTCTGCTACGTGCAATTTGTGTAGTGCGTAGTAGCACAAACTTTGCATGCTTCGTGAGCGTAGCAAAGTATTATGCCCAGGGTTATATTAGAACGAAGTAGTCAGCTGACTTTCTGTAAAGGGAACCGACCACCAACCTCAGATGGAAAATTGCGAGGAGCACTCAAGGGGAGGCTGTCAGCCCGCTGATATTTAAGGCGAATATTAGTGCTGTGAGCAGGGTATGGTCTGGTGTCAAACACCACCAGACTATCAGCAAGATCCCCATCTCGAAGGGATAGTTCGATACTGTCAAATGGCGAATTTTTGACGGGTGTCTTCTGGCACTTAGAATATTGTCACGAATGACAGAACAGCAGCCCCTCTCCTGGCGAATCCAATGGATGGCTTTATTTTTTTGTATGTCCTCCCCTTCATAACATTGATGTAGAGGTAATTTGGTAAGATTGACTGAAACAAAAATAGAACTAGTGGGATGAGTTGGTCTATTACCAACAGGGGGTCTGGGCGGGCACATAACACCTTGCCTAATGCCATTGTTACAGGGACTAGCTGGTAACCCTTTGTCATTACGATTACTGAACTGTTTAGCATGTTGGAAGGTGCCAAGAGATCTCATAGGTCGAGTGTTTTTATGCGTTTCAGTTCACTCACGTCTAATAGGATGGTCTTTGGCATGAGTCAAATGAACTACCTCACGTAAATCTTCAAAAGGGGGATTTCGAATTGACCTAGTTTCAGGGTCAGAAAAGCGGGGTTCTTGTGATGAAGTAATCTGTTGATTTTTGGTGCTAGCCAAATCCACTAATAGATGATTCAATGTGCTGGATAGGTGTGAAATCAGTGGTTTTAGTTCCCTCACCTCGCCACTAAGCTTCTTTATTTGTAGTGTAAGATGGGATGAGTCGTCTGAAATGGAAGATGGCAAGTTGGTTCTTCTATGGGTTTACTGGATGTTTCCAAGGTTTCGTGCTCCCTGGCCAGTTCTGCCACGGGCAGGAAATGATTGGTACAGGGTAGACTGTGTTCGTGGCGGAATTGGTCTGCTGCCACTCCAGTACAAACTGAGTCAACAGCAGTCATTGATGGAGGGACAACTTTGGCAGTAGATTTCCTAGTAGAGTTCCCTTTGAAATAACTTGCCAGTGTATGCCCTTGCTTTTTGGGAATGGCCCCTGGTTCACCTTGAGAGGAGGAATCAACTCCTACAATTGATTCAACCTCTTCTGTTAAGAGGTCGATTTCTTTGAGTGTACAATTGTTAGGTTTAGGTAGGCCCTTACAATATTTGGCAGTGCAATGCACTAAGGGCCTGATTACAATGCCGGTCGGACCACATTCCGGCAGCTCTGTTGGACTGCTGAAGGTCTAGTCGGAAGCGGTCGGTCCGACAACCGGATTACGATGCATCCAGCCTGTACTCCGACCGTCTTCTGACAACCCGCAGACTCCTACAGCCTTCCTCTGACCACCGAGTTGGCGTTAGACTAGTCGGAAATGAAGGAAAAGGGGTGAATACGCAGCTGATTCCCCTTACCCCCTGTGGACTCTGTCGTGGATTCCTTCCTCCAAGATCCCTTTACACCTCAGCAGGCTGTGCTTGGGTATGAATTGCGCCCAGACAAATATAACAAATGCAAGAACAGAGTTTGTGGACTCATTGTGATCTTGAGCCCTGATGATGTCCATATGGGACGAAACGCGTTGGCTGGATTGAGTTGACTGCTTCTGATGAATAGTATTGACTGAATAAAATTTGGAATCAGAAAAAGAAACATAAGACTCCCAAGTGACTTTTTGTGGTTGAATCTAAATGGGCTATGGATCAACATTATGATTGTTGGAATCTTTTAAAGAAAAATTATGGATTGATTTATACACGCTACTTTTCTTCTAAAGTTGAACTCAGTATTGACGTGGCCCAGGGGCAGTGGGACCACATAAAGTTGAGCGTGGAAGTTCGAATGACTAAATCTTCTTGATTATACACCAGTGCTCCCATGTTCTAAGCCCACACTGCCAGCACCTCAGCAGCTGCACCCCGAAGTGGACGGTACTGTGGGCGGCGGAATCCAGGAAAGTCCTCATGTGGCATGTATTCCCATTGACTGGACTGTGCACATATCGCTGCACTCCAGCAATGGGGTACATGCTGCACAAGGCATGTCCCCACATGTGTCATGCATGTGTGTACAACCGCACGTTTTCCTGTGCATTTGTACCTACTTGCAGTGGCATGGGAGCTTGCTTTGCACCTAATTTAGCAAATCTATATGAGAGGGAATGTGAAGTGCAGAAGATCTATGATCCCTGTAACTCATTCAGAAAGAGAATCTGAACCTGGAGAAGCTATATAGACAATATCATTTTACTTTGGTATGGGGATGAGGCGGAGCTCCTACAGTTCACCCGATGGGCTTAATGACTAAAGTTTAGACCAGAAGTTCACTGTTATTTATAAAAGGACAGAAATCAACTACCATGGCCTTTTAGTGAGACACAGAGAGGGTACCCATGATGCTTTATAGGAAACCCATGGACACAAACGTCTTGCTAAGATACAACGGCCACCACCCAAAGACAATTGCGTAAAAGTTGCTATTTGTTGGAAGGTGTTTTAGGGAAGCAGAGCATCTGAAAGGAAGATTGATGGAGTGAGGCTACCCTAAAAAGATTATCAGTAGAGCACTCAAGAGGGTTTGTTATTTTTTGAGGAAAGGTTTGCTGTCCCCGAGAAGCAAAAAACACTCAGTCAACAGGCTAGTGATCATGAGCTTTTTCTCCTCTGTCAGCAGTGATGTCAAAAGGATCATCAAAAAACAATAGCCACTATTAGAAGATGTATGTACCAATGCACCATTATTTTCTCTCAAGAGGAATAGGAATGTCAAAAACTTTATAGTAAGAGTACACAAAGGTATCAGTACTAAGAGTGACATCAGAGCGTTATCGGGTCTACTCAACATACAGGGCCATTATAAGTGTGGAGGGTGCAGTGCTGGTAAATTTACCATGTACACTAGAATATTGGTCAATAAAATCAAGACTTTCAACTGAAGGTCATTCTCAAACTGTAATACATGGAATGTTATATACATGATCAAAAGTCCTTGCAACTAAATCTATGTTGGTCCAATGTCACAGATGG
Organism: Calotriton arnoldi; assembly: GCA_963921515.1. Lineage (NCBI taxonomy): Eukaryota > Metazoa > Chordata > Amphibia > Caudata > Salamandridae > Calotriton > Calotriton arnoldi. The sequence continues at coordinate 302,796 of CAWUFW010001240.1, forward strand.
TGAATCAGAGGATTAGCCAGCACCACAGCAGGATTAGATGCAAAGTGGAAGGTGCCCCATTGAGTCTCCATTTCATGAAAGAAGGACACAGATGACATTTACTGACAAGTTGTGGAGGTCGTGACACTGGGCAACCAAAGTGGAGACGTCTCCACTCAGCTGGAGCTGAGAGAATGCAATTGGAAGGACTTTCTTGAAAGCACAACAAAGAGACCGAATGATCAATATGTCCTAAGCAGACTACAGGTTTTGCAATCCTAAATGGCATTTTCCAAATCCGATATGATGATGGCACGTGGAAATGGTTATCTTGGGATATGTTTTGATCATGTTACTCTGCATGTAGTATATATGTATGCTGTTCTAATGTAGACACCAATGCAAATTGAAAGAATCATATATATGTAATGTGCCAATGAAGGTGAAATGAACACCTATGGGTGCCTGTACTTGCCAACATGTTAGTCTAGGAGATATATATATTTGCCTAGATAATCCTCAAATTTGGCCTAACTTATGTTGTTGGGATGGATAATGTGGAGATATATGGTTTGCTATCTCACGTGTGGTTGTAAGGTCAACAAGCTTCCCACTTGTTATAACATGGTCTGGTATGCAAGAGGATAAATCAAGGTGTTTTCTGACCAAATCTGCCAATTTGATTATTACAATGGTGGCATTATATGCTGAGTGGTTGTCTGATTTGAAGAAATTAGGTCGAGGGATTGGCCTCTTGCTTTTTTGGTAGTTATTATTGATTTGTTGTATGGTCACTGCTAAGTCCATTAAGTTATGCTAATCTTTGCAATGGCCGGACAGATTGATACATGCAGTTCAACCTTGAACAAGAAGTTAGGTAAGAGATGGTTCCCTCCGATGTACATAGAACAGTAGGACTTCCAATATGGTGGATGTCAGGTGATGATCTAGTTGTTGAGACAGTGCAAGAGATAACAGTGTAACGTCTGCTATATGTCCACACTTCCTTGCATTGTTGGCGCAGTGCAGTAGAGCACACGCAGATAAGTCTATGTTATTTGTAGGTGCTTCGGCCCATATCTTGTGTATATAGAGGGTCAACCCGACTATTTTAGGCAGTGGTGAGGTGGCTGTTTTGGATGCTTACTTGAGCTGTTTCTCTCTCTGGTATTTAGATTGTGGTTACTTTTCAGATTCATTTGGATTAGCCAATGGGAACTGCAGACATGGTGTGGCAGGCCAGGAGACATTTTTGTTTGATTCATTGCCTTTGTGGTGTAATTTTCCCATGGCTTGTGGCTGAGGTAGACACCTTACACAGGGAGGTCAATAGTTTGTACATAATGTTTAAGGGTGATATTACAGGGTAGGTGTACTTTCAATGGCCACGGATGCTTTCACTCACTAATAGGGTGCGTTTTTTTCTGGGGCACTGATATTCCCAGTATACATGTGTTGTAACCAGTTGGGCACAATGAATAGGCAAGCGTGCTGCAGTGGTATCCAAGTTAGAGGGACATGGATATTGTGGTGCACACGAGCTGAAGATGATTATGGTTTTAATGGTTCACATACCATCAGGCTATTGGATGCTGGTGGTGCACAGAGTGACATTTATTGAGGTGTCTTTAAAGATTCATTTATAAATGGATAACTGGATGCCTTGCATTAATTGCAGAACATCCTGGTGATGACTCTTTGAGTGTCCATATGTTAACACAGAGTGTGAGGGGTATGTGTCTTTGGGTAACCAGGAGACATTGAATGTGGACCTATTTTGGGTACGGAACTGAGTATACAATTCTTTTTTACCTTAGGTACATTAGTCCCGATGAAACAGCTCCTGATGAGACCTGACAAGTAGATACGGGTCGAAACGGCAACACGCCCTCTCTTGGTTTTTTGCGGTTTGGATTTTTCTAGGAGATATTGTATACAAACAACCTATCTCGATCCACAACTATTTCAATCATTGTCTAACCTTGGCATTTGTCTAGTGTCTTGTTGTATGTTTTCGAGTATCTTGTTCACTGTTTAAGCACTGCACCATCTGTACTATTATTTTATTGTATACATTTTATTGTGTTCCTATAAAGCAAACAACATATTTGTGGAAACATAAGAGACAAAGGGGCCGATTCTGATGCGGGTTGGAAAAGCTTCCCGACCGAATCGGTTGGGAAATGGTGTCCGACCCACTCGGATCGGGAAAGTCCGACCGGCGGAGTAGGATGCATCTGGATGCTTCCAGATACGATTTGGTTGAACTCCCATTGACTTCAATGGGAACATTTGTTCCTAACCGCATCAGAATTGGGCCCTCGGTCGGGAAGACACGTTCCCGATCCGATTTGGAAGGAGCAAATGCCGTTAGGAGGCCTTCCTAACCGCATCAGAATCAGGCCCTCGGTCGGGAAGCTTTTCCAACCCGCATCAGAATCGGGCCCAAAGTGTCTTGTGTTCCCTCTTTGATAGTATTCAGTACCAAAGGAATGATTGAATTAGATCACATGCCTCGAAATTAAATGGGCAAGTGAGTCCCATGACTCAATTGTGCTATTAGTTGATGTTTACCCTAGTTCTCGTGGGCAGTTAGGGTTGTTCTTGTGTTGTTTACACACTTCTTCTCCTTACAAGCCAAGGCCAACATTTTCTCCTCAAGGGCAAGGCTCTCCGCCTGCCTGTCCCCAGCTCTCACTTGGACAAACTGTGAGAAGACACACTGCTTCCTGTCTGGACAATGCAGGTGATGCTGCTCCTTGTGGAGAACAATTACCTGGCACTAATGCCAAACAATAAAAATCCCTAACCAAATTAGAAAAATAGAGTACAATTTAATAAACAAAAAAAAGACCATAATGACAAAACTGATTACGAGGAACTGGACATGTATTTTTAAAAGTAGAAATAGTCCTAAGAAAAAGTTAAGCAGCAGCAATGATAGTCAATGGTTGTGGTAGACCAGACCAAGGTGCAATTTCAGGCTGACCACGATGGAGCTTGTGTCAGATACACCTAGTGGATTGTTCCCAGAGAAAGCCTGGCATCAGAAAGTTTGAAAAAAAATTCTAGGTCCCACTAGTCTGGAGGAAAAGTTTCCAAATGTTTCCAAACTTTCTTCTGGTGTGCAAATAACCACAGAAGTACACTTTTAAAGCCGCACACAACCTCAGGGGAGGCACTTTGACTCACAGGTGTCAGGCAGAGGCCATCAGCAGGGTTCAGTCCATTTCCAGTTGTCACTGGTTATAGGAAAGTAGGATCTGCTTCTTATGGTTACCCCCACTTTTTGCTAAATGTGATACTGTTTTTGACTAGTCTGACAGATCCTGCTAATCAGGACCCCAGTCTATCTGCTTTCTCCTTTAACTGTTATGCTATGTACATAGGCACACTCCAGATTGGAAACTGGGGTACCCTTGTCAGTCCCTAGCATATGGTATCCATGTACCCAGGGCATAGGTACCCCAGAGGCCTCCCATGGGCTGAAGCATGTATTATGCCATCCATGAGAGGCCATGCAAAATGGAACTACAGGCCTGCCTTTGCAGCCTGTGTAAGTTGGTGCATGCACCACTTACTTAAGATGTAGGTTTACTATATCTAAGGGTCACTGCACTTAAAACCTGTAAGTCACCCCTCCAGCAGGCCTTCACAATCCTGAGGGCAGGGTGCTTGGCTCTAAGTGAGAGGGTGCCACTGCATGAGCAGAACACCCTTGCAGCCTACGGAGTCCATTCTCCCGGGTTGTCAGTGAGGCAGCCATTTACGACATATAGAGTGGCATTATGCGACCGCGTGATGACCAACTCTAAAACGGCTGAAACTAACCCTATCATGTTTGGTGTCAAACATGTTGGAATCATACCCCCACACCGGTAACCTGTGTGGGAGGTATGATTTCACCCCTCATAAGCGAGCTTCGTGAGGTCACTGGTGTTCCAAGTACCAGCCTTCTAGTCCCGGACAGCACAAAATGGTTGCTGCCGACCAGAGACACATTTCTGCCCTCCTGCTGCTGAGCCAAGCTCGAGCAGGGGAAGGCAGAACAATAGGCATCCTGTCACAGGGAGGTGTGACGACCTCCCAGACAGGATTTAGTGTATTAGGGCTGGGTGGGTCCGCTTGCAAGCGACTGAAAGTCTGCGTGAAGGGCACATTTGGTGTCCCTGTGCATAGTCCTGGGAGCTGTTAGCTCTCGCGCGAAACTGGGCAAAGGACATGGGCATAACCTCCCCACTATCCAGACCCTCCCCTGGGAGGGTCTCCTGAATCTGTCCAACCCTCTCCTGTGGGTACAAAAGGGCACACCTAGCTGTAAGACCTTAGATTCGACGTGGACAAGATTCTGAACCAGACACCACTGAACTTCGACCGTCTTGACACTCTGAACTTCGCTGGACTTCGTTTGGGCCCGACTTCGTCTCCCTCTCAGTCTGAAGCATCGTCTGTGCCAGTGCACCATACATGATCTGTGCAGGACCTGTGGAGCATCAAGGGCAACTGAAGATATCTCCCTTGGACTGAAGGAGTCACTCCCCTGCATTCGCAGGCACCGCAACACTGCTGTCCGGTCTGCTGACCCTGAGCTCTTATGGACTCCGAAGGCTTCCGACAGTCTCTCGAGGTCCGAGCTGCTCTCTCAGCAAGTTTGAGGGCAGAATCCCTCATGGGGGCTGCAATACCCGAACCCCTGTGCACCGCATACATTTGCAAGTGCATATGCTTGTTGGCGTTTCCAGAACAAGTGCATTGGGCTCCGAGTAGCCCCAACCTCTGGCACCATTTCCTACTACGAACTCCGGCCTCCTCGCACCGAGTGCTCCGTGGGCTGCTGCTTGGTGAAATCGCTCTAGGTCCTCTCGCGACTCCGGTGCTTCTGGCCTGTGGGTCCACTTGAGAGTCAACTTTGCTTTTCTTGGGCTCCCCTGGTTGCTCCAGGCCTGCCCTGAATCCCCTGGCTGTGGTGAGTCTCCTGGACCTTGCTGGTCTGAACCGTACACATCCTTGACCTTCTGCATGGGTTGCCATTGCCAAGGCTTGCTGGTGCTCCCGCCAGACACCGACCCCTCAATACTCAACATCCTTTGTGGTACAGCTCGTATCCGGCTCCTGGTTGTCCTCAACATCTCCAGGTCCCCGTAGCTGCAGAGTCAAGAACTCCATCAACGCACATGAAGCACCCGACATCGGTGGGCGTTCGTCTATCGAGCCCCTGGTCACTCCTGAGTGACCCAGACTCTATCCCCTCTGCTTTCAGGTACTCTTCGACAAGAATCCACCTTTGGATTCAAACGGACACTTTTCTTCCTTCCAGCAGTGGCTCTTCTTCAAAGTCCTCCATTGGGTTTGACGGCGGTTTCCGACACCACTTCAGACCTATGCACCCGGCTTTCCTGGGATAGGTAACTCTGGTACCTCAGTATCCACGGGTGGGTGGCTCTCCAACCTCCTATCTTCCATGTGGTTTCTTCGAAGTCCACTGGGAAGGGTCCTTAAACTCTAAAATTTCATACGCGACTTTCCCTTAGAATTGTACGGAGCATGCAGTCGTGTTCCCACACTGCACCCGTCCTCCGTGGGGTCCCTACTTACTCACCGTTGGTGGTTCCTTGGGGTCCCATCTATTCTACGTCCTCTCAACACTGTCTTGACTCGAGTCGTGGTTCTTATACCACTTTCTTAGTATATGGTTTGGTCCCCCCCTGGGGCCCACTGTGTATTAGTCATATTTACTGTCATTTCTGTACTTAAGTATTGGGTGCTTTGTGATTGCCTCTGTGTGGGAGATGCTGTGTCGTGCTAGATAGTGTTATACTAATAAATACATATTTTTATAACTACTGTGTGGTTCTCCTTTCATTTAACCAATACTATAAGGTTGCATTCTGGTAAAACAAGCTGCTTAACATTCCTTCAAGACTAAGCCTGAAGGCTGCTCTCCACAGCTACCACTTGGATAGCTTTCTAACGTTATCTTTAACGGTGAACAGACATAATATCGAGTTGGAAATATCGAGTAGCAATAATATCGATTCCAAAATCTCGGACTGCAAAAATATTGACAGTCAGAATATCGTTATCAATAATATCGAGTTGAAGGTAAGTAATATCGTTTTTCAAAATATCGAAGTAATTAATATCGTTAGCAAAAATATCGTTGTTAAAAATATCGTTGTTTGATTTAGTGTTATGTATTTTAGTGTGTATTTTACATGTATGTCTTCAATTTTTTTGTGTAAGTATTGTATTTGTTTTTTAATATATGTGTTAAATTTTTAGAAGTTATTCATTTTTTTAAGTAAATTTTGCGTTTTAGTTCCGTAGCGGGTTGTGGGTTTATAGGGGAATAGGGTGGGAAGTAATTTAATTATAATTAATTAATAAATAAATTTGATTAATTAATATTTATGTATTTAATATTTTATATTGTTAATTGTGGTAATTAATTAATTATTAATTAGTTATTAATTGGTTGTTAATTATTAATAATTATTTGGTAAATATCTTAATTGTGTTGTTTTTTTAGGAGCGGGCTGTGGGTTTATAGGGGAATAGGGTGGGAAGTAATTTAATTATAATTAATTAATTAATATGTTTAATTAATTAATATCTATGTATTCAACATTTTATATTGTTAATTGTGGTAATTAATTAGTTATTAATTGGTTGTTAATTATTAATAATTAATTGGTAAATATCTTAATTGTGTTATTTTTTTTAGGAGTGGGTTGTGGGTTTATAGGGGAATAGGGTGGGAAGTAATTTAATTATAATTAATTAATTTATATTTTTAATTATTTTATATTTATGTATTTTAAATTTTATACTGTTAATTGTGATAAATAATTTATTGTTAATTTAGGGGAGTAGGCTGGGAAGTAATTTAATTTTAATATATATATTTTTTTTTTTTATTATAATATTTATTTTAAGTTGTTTTATAGTGTTAATAGTGTGAATTAATTTATTATTGATTGTTTTTAAATTGCTTGTTAATTTTAATTAATTAATTAATTAATTATTAATTATTAATTAATTTTGTAAATAGTGTAATGATTTACAATATTGGTGGTGTCATTTATAGGGGAATATGGTGTGAGGTAATTTTTTTTTTATTAATTCATTGTTTGTTAATTAATTTTAATTACTTTGCTTAAGTGGGAATAGTAAATTATTCCTCTCCGCTATCCAACACTTTCCCTACTGTTGCACTTGCTGGAGTGGGAATAGTAATTTTATCCCCTCCGCTATCCAACACTTTCACTACTGTTGCACTCGCTGGAGTGGGAATAGTAATTGTTCCCCTTCCGCTTTCCAACACTTTCTCTACTGTTGCACTCCCTGGAGTGGGAATAGTAAATTATTCCCCTCCGCTATCCTACACTTTCCTTATTGTTGCACTCCCTGGAGTGGGAATAGTAAATTATTCCCCTTTGCTATCCAACACTTTCCCTACTGTAGCATTTGCTGGAGTGGGAATAGTAATTTTATCCACTCCGCTATCCAACACTTTCTCTACTGTTGCACTCACTGGAGTGGGAATAGTAAATTATTCCCCTCCGCTATCCTACACTTTCCTTATTGTTGCACTCCCTGGAGTGTGAATAGTAAATTAGTCCCCTTTGCTATCCAACACTTTCCCTACTGTAGCATTTGCTGGAGTGGGAATAGTAATTTTATCCACTCCGCTATCCAACACTTTCTCTACTGTTGCACTCTCTGGAGTGGGAATAGTAATTTTATCCACTGCGCTATCCAACACTTTCTCTACTGTTGCACTCTCTGGAGTGGGAATAGTAAATTTTATCCCCTCTGCTATCCAACACTTTCCCTACTGTTGCACTATCTGGAGTGGGAATAGTAAATTATTCCCCTCCGCTATCCAAAACTTTCCCCCCGTTGCACTCGCTGGAGTGGGAATAGTAATTGTTACCCCTCCGCTATCCAACACTTTCCCTACTGTTGCACTCTTTGGAGTGGGAATAGTAAATTATCCCACTCCGCTATCCAACACTTTCCCTACAGTTCTACCTGCTGGAGTGGGAATAGTAAATTATTCCCCTCTGCTATCCAACACTTTCCCTACTGTTGCACTCGCTGGAGTGGGAATAGTAATTTTATCCACTCCGCTATCTAACACTTTCCTTACTGTTGCACTCTGTGGAGTGGGAATAGTAATATTTACCCCTATGCTATCCAACACTTTCCCTACTGTTGCTATCTCTGGAGTGGGAATAGTAATATTTACCCCTACGCTATCCACCACTTTCCTTAATGTTGCACTCCCTGAGGTGGGAATAGTAAATTATTCCCCTACGCTATCCAACACTTTCCCTACTGTTGTACTTGCTGGAGTGGGAATAGTAAATTATTCCCCTTCGCTATCCAACACTTTCCTTACTGTTGCACTCCCTGGAGTGGGAATAGTAAATTATCCCCCTCCGCTATCCAACACTTTCCCTTCTGTTGCACTCCCTGGAGTGGGAATAGTAATTTTATCCCCTCCGCTATCCAACATTTTCCCTACTCTTGCTGTTAATGTAGTGTCAAATGTAATTGTAAAAGATTAAAAATATTTTTATATTTTAAATTATTATACATATATTTTATTTTTATTTTTATTTTACTGGTATATGTATATATATATGAATTTAAATTTTTTAATGTTTATAATTTATTATAATAATTATTTAAGTAAATTTATATATTATATTTTATATATATGTATCTTTAATTATTTTTAACATTATATTTATTATTTATAATTTTAAACATTTTCTAATAATTCTAACTATGGGGCTCATTACGATGGCGGGCGGGCGGACATCAGTCCGCCCGCCATCGTTGCGGTGCTGGGACCGCCTGCCAGAAGTGCGGCGGTCCCACCACTGCAATTAGGATGCACCCGCCGTACTGGCGGGCGCATCCAGGGCAGTTAACATTGCGGACGGTGCTGCGGGCTGCAGCACCGTACGCAATGCTAAAATGCCATGCTGAGCATTTCCCTGCACTACGTGGCAGGCACCATGCGGTGCCTGCCACGCAGTGCAGGGAAATGCAGCATGGGTACCCCCCCAGTGCACCCTCCCCACACAGAGGGGGCCCGCAACGGGCCCCCGAATCCAGCCTCTGCCTGTGTTTTCGCAGTGGGATGACCGCCGCGAAAAGACAGGCGGAAAGGGATATCCTAATCCCTACTGCGGTGCCTGCAAGGCACCGCCGCAATGCTGGCCTGTGTTTTGGTTCCGCAAGGCGGGCAGAAAAGGACCGCCTTGCGGAACCGTGGCGGACGGACTTTCCGTCCGCCGGGGACTGATTGGGATTCCCACCGCCATCCTAATTCGGCAGTGGGAATATCCTGTGTGATGGTGGAATGACTGCAACCGCCGGCCCGGTGGTGGCGGTCCTTCCGCCATCCTAATGACCCCCTAAGTTCTTTTAATTATATGTATTATTATTTACTTTATTTTACATTATTTTTTAAACATTTAGGGGCATATTCACAAGGAGCCATCGCCGAATTAACGGCACTTTATCGCAGCCAAAGTCGTGATAAATTTACCTCCCCATTCACAAGCCGGTGTTAACAGCCCACAGCACCAGTTTACCCACGATAGCAGCCGCAAAAAACATCGCCACAGAGGACCCCCGCAAATATCGCTAATGAGATGCAGAGTAGGCGTTCCCGTGACAAAAGTCGAGACAACAGCACACCTCAACATTCACAACGACCAGCCACATCCGCGATAACACAAAACAGGCGATAAGGCACGTTAGCACCAGGAAATCTACACCTGCTCTGACCTGGTGTAAAGTCCGACGGCAGCCTGCAAACCTAAAGGGAGCACAGCCCAACATCAGAAGGGCAACAGATGCCATGGAGCCACCCATCATGCGGCCTGGACACCCAAGAGGGCCACAACACCCACAGCCACCACCCCCAGGACCACCCCTCCCTGGCACCCCCCCGACCAAAGACATGCCACATCAGCCACACCTAAACATGTACAAAATATTCCGCTTGATGCCGCACAATCACAACTGGTGACATGGATGTGTCGTCACAGAAATGACCAGCACGCATTCACTTGCGAAGCAACAAATGAAACTTTATTAAAATAGAACAACGAAATGAAATGAAGACACATGGCCGCTCCCCTCCGGACAATACGTAGGTCACAGCCTGTAAGACAAAAAAGATGATGAGAAGGTGTGTCCTGCACACATCAGAGGACAGAGAGAGAGCGAAGGAGAGAGAGAGGAAGAGAGGGAGGGGGAGAGAGAGAGGAAGAGAGGGAGAGAGAGAGAGAGAGAGAAGAGGAGAGAGAGGAAGAGAGGGAGAGCGAGAGAGAGAGAAGAGGAGAGAGAGAGGAAGAGAGGGAGAGAGAGAGAGGAAGAGAGGGAGAGAGAGAGTGCCGCCCCTGCGCACCCAGGCCACACTGCTCACCTGCTGCCACCGGTGTGTCTCCAACCACGTGCCGGTATGTAGTGCAGTTCACCAGGTCACACATCTCATTCAGAGCCGTCAGCTGAAACAGAGCCCAGATACATGACTGGCACAGTACACACACTTGCACAAGACAACATCGCCTGCCCGCCCATGCACACCCAGGCAGAGGCACCCCAACCTCACCCGCCGCCCATCGGAGCATGCCCGCCCATGCACACCCAGGCCTCAATGCTCACCTTCCACCACTGGCGCGTGGACAGGAGGTCCCACCACGTGCCGCTGCAAGCCACAAGCCCGGGGCCCGCGGACATGGCACCCTCCACATCATGCAGCCCCGCTCCGCAGGCCACCAGGTCTCACATTTGGTGCTGGGTCTTGATTACTCCATAGCAGAGGACATACCAGTGCACCCGGCACCATCGCAGGCTGCACACCCGCTCAGCCCAATGGGTGCCACTAACTCTGGGATCCTGGAAGCGTCGCCACGTGGCGGTAGGCCCGTGCTGCCCGCTGGCTCTGGCCTACACTGCGGTCCAGCAGGGCACACAAAACCTGAGCTGTCCGGACCGCCGGGACGGAGCATCATCGCAGGCTGCACACCCGCTCAGCAGCTCAAGGTGCCTCTGACACAGTGCACCCAAAGTCACCGTCCCGAGGAGGGGTGCCTGTGCCGTACGCAAGGCCCCGGGTGCCACTAACCCTGTGCAACCCCAGTCTGCGCCACGTGGTGGTAGGCCTGTGCTGTCCGCAAGGCCTCGGATGCCACTAACCCTGTGCGCAACAACTCATGGGCCCTACATGAGTGAGAACCATGGAGCAGCCGTCATCCAGTCACCACCGGAAGAGGGGAATGTGATGTCGTCGGCCCCTTATGTTGGCGGAGTCACATGGCCTGTGACGCCTGTGCCGGATGGGTGTGGTGTGTGTGAAAACCTGCCCTCAGGGAGTGGCTGTGACATGCTGACAACTAGACCAGTGACCGGCACACCACCAGCGCGTACGGCTGCGACGGGTAGCACTGTGGGCCCCCCGGGGGGCGTTAGCGGAGTGGTCTGGCCTGCCGTACGCCTGACCAGCGCAGGGCTTGCAACAATGACTCGTGGGCTCTGGGCGTGGTCCAGTCCATGTCCGGACAAGTAAGTGACTGATGCGTGTGTCCCTGTTGTAGTGTTCACGGAACCCGGTACACAAAATGCAATGTCGCACCCTCTGACTGGCATCCCACAGGATGAACATCATTGACGCAAGGGAAGGCACTGTCCCCACATTCATCCACACATCCATACAGGAATGACGTAAGACATTACACAGCAGTGCGTCACTGGATGTTTATTTGCACATCCAGTGCAGTCATGCAGCTGGAGCGGTACAGGGCAATGCCGAGCACACTACACAATATGGGCCCGTGGAGGGCCAGCCAGTGTCCATCCGGGGAAGACCTGTACTGCGGAAGAGGAAGGGTACAGTCCGCAGTCTGTCTGCCGTGTCATTGGTCGTCAAACAGGATGTGGCAGTCCATGTCGCTGTCCAAGGTGAGTGCATCGGAGTGTATCAGGGGTCAGTGGTAGGTCTTGAGGCCATGTGCGGCACCAAGCAGAAACAGGCAAGGTGGCGGAAATGGATGCTAGTGCCTGGCCCTCCTGACCACAGTCCCATCCACGTCCTTGTCCCCGGGTGTGTGCCCTGCCCCACCTGTGGGTGTTGCAGTACCGGCTGCGGCACTGTGTGCCACTGACACATCAGGGACCGGAGGAGGATTGTCGGCCGCACTGTGTGGCAGTGACACATCAGGTGCCGGAGTAGATACGCCTGCCGCACTGGGAGGCACTGACACACCAGGGGGCGGAGATGTGGATGGTGTGGGGGCAGCAGCATTCATCATCGCCACGCCTTGTGGCAGCAATGCCATGATGAGGACATGCAGGGCACGGTAGATCCCAGCTACATTTCGCTGATGTGCAGCGGCGGCTGCCATCCTTTCCGCCTCCATCCGCACCATGTCCTCCATGAGCCTCCGCATGTGTGCCAGCTCACGGCTGGCATCGCTGGGGCCACTCTGAGCTGACAGGTATTCTTCCCTCCGCGTCATGACTCCAGAGATGTCAGTCAGGGCTCGCTGGAGTCCATGGGGCGGACATAGACACCCAAGGATGGTGTCCAGTTTGGTAGCCATGAGCTCGAACCCCACCCGCACCTGCTCGGCCGTCTCCCTCTGGCCCTCCAGCACATGGCGTTGGAAGGCCATTTGTTGTTCCTGGGGGACTTGGGAGGGTGCCAGGGCTGTGGGTGCCTCCTGCTGGGTGGTTTGGGTGGTGGGTGGGGTCTCATGGATGTAGCTGGGCTGCCCTGATCCTGGAGGTGAGTTGCGGATGAGGTCAATGAGGTCTTGGATGGTTTGGGTGTCGATGCTGGTGTTGTCCTCCTCCTCATCATCAGTGAAGAGTGGCTGTGACTGCTCTGCAGGAGGTGTTGACGATGCCCCTGCGATGTGAAGGGGAGATGGTGTATTACAAATTAATGTGTCCACATGTATGTAGCCGCATGGTACAGGTTGACATTCAAACAGCATGGCATTGTACATTGTGACAGTCTGTGGGTCTGGGCGAGGACCCAGAGTGATTCTGGGTGTGCACTGTGCCCTGCTTGCTTGTGCATGTGTGCCATTGTGGCCATCTCCCCCCGTCCCCCCAGTACCTGGTGGTCACTCACCCTGTTGCGGTTGTGTTGTGTCTTGTCGAGCAGTGTCCGGTCCCCCGACTCCGGCCACAGTCTCCACACTGATGACTGTCGACACCAGCTCCTCCATGTCATCCAGCTCCAGCTGTGGCGCTGGGCCCCCACCTCCGGTCTGCGTTGCTGCCTTTAGATTGGCGGAGAGTTTCTCCTTGGTCTTCCGCTTGATGTCATTCCATCGCCTCTTGACCTCGTCCATTGTCCGCTTGTGCTCTCCGACGGCATTCACCTTGTCGACGATGTCCCGCCATATTCCAATTTTGGTGCCCAATGACACGTTGGAGGTGACGAAGAGTTGTTGATGGTGTTCCATCACCTCTGTGACTATGATCCTGTTCGCCTGCGGACTGAACTTGGTCTTCCTCGTCTTCTTTTCCTTGCCCTTCCCTGTCCCCGAGGTCCCAGGCTGGTCGTCCGGGGTGCTTGTGGGGCTGCGCTCGTCCTCTGCGCCTGCTCCGGCTGCCTCCATGGTGCTTGTGTGTTGGTCAGTTTGTATGTGGGTGTTTTTTCTACTTTTATGGAGATTTTTGATGCCTGCCAGGTGTGTGTTGCAGGCCTGGCGCTGCTTGTCGCTGTTTCCTCATCTCGCTTTGGCCCATTGCGTGTTTTTTGGTGTTGTGGTTTGTGTTTTTATCTCCATCGTGGTGGTTGTATCGCGGACAATGTCCGCGGTTTCGGCAGACAATCGCATGGTACCGCCTGTTGTGAATTCCACGTTGACATGGGGTTATTTTCCCGCGATGGGCTGCGATATTGAAAGTTGCGTTACGCTACTCTTGCGTTAGTTATCACACGTTCTTGTGAATATACCCCTTAGAAAAAACGATATGTTCACACCAGAACATGGGCTTCTATTGGAATTCTCAAGGGCATATTATCAAGCCCATTATCGCCTCTTTAGCGGCAGTTTCCTGCCGCTAAAGCGGCGATAATTTTAACGCTGTTCTTGATAATATGCCCCCAAGATTTTTGTCCCGATATTTTTGTACCTCGACATTTTTGTTGTCGATATTCTGTCAGTGATCCATCTTTAACCCCTTAAATCACCATAAGGGTTGTTTGAACTGGTGCAAGGTGCCCACTTTAATTAGTGGACAGCATATACCAGGCCAACTTCTCACACTGGTCAGCTGGGTACTTCCAGGAAAAGGACTCTTGCAGCCTGCTGGCTCTCTGTAGTCACATAGGAGGTCAGCCAACTGACACATAGAATACTACTCTGACAAAAATGGGGCAGATCCAGTCACTAAGAGCTCCTCTCAGGTCACAGACAGCAGGTCCAGGGCTCATCTCATCTTTCGAAGGTTCAGAAATTGTTCTGACATGGGTGATTGGAGGTGATACATTTATGCCTATCACCAGCTAGGGACTGAGTAGCGGGGACTCCTGGGCACACCCTACCCAATGGGATAAAAGTTCCTAGGGCCAACTTTACCCACTTTTTCTGTTGTTCCTCCTTGCTTTATTGCAAACAGGCCCAAAAATCCATGCATTAGGGCATTTTCAAGCTGGTGAACGTCTTCGGCTATAATAAACTTAGGCTCTGGGGCTGGGCCTGTGTGTGTGAGTGTCACAGGGAAATCTCCAGTGTCCTCCCACATCTGAACTTCAGTTTGAAACAGACACTCTACCAACAACAAATCCAGAGACAGAAGTCTGTAAGGACAAATGGATGGTCCTTCAGTAACCAGATGGGATCCACAAGAATTCTCTTGGCATCCTGTGCTCATCCTCTGGTAGCTGTGGCACAAGGAGTGCTCAATTCCCCGTGGAAATGTATGATAAGTTCAAGTAGTGGCAACAATTTTACTGTCAAGAACAATAAAATTCCCAAACCCATTTAGAAAAATAGAGAAAAATTGAATAGACAAAAGATACCAAACTATCAAAATCGGTTAAGGGGAACTGGATGTTTGAATTTTTAAAGTAAAACACCAAATGAAACTCATCAGTTCACCGTTCACTGAGCCTTAGATACATTTTCAGGCCGACCACAAGCATGTCACTCTTGTCAGAGTTTTTACACTGGGACTAAGGGTCTGATTTAGAGTTTGGCAGATGGTTACTCTGCCACAAACTTGACGGATATCCCGTTCACTGTATTATAATTGCCTTATGATATAATACACTTTTATTAAGGTTGACATGATATCCATCACAGTAACACATCTGACAAACTCTAAATCAGGGCCCTGGTCTCTTTTGAGAGGTCTAAGCCCTCTACCTGGGCACTGCCCAAGACTGGAGCCAATGAGGGTACCTTGAAGTCAGATATGTTGTCATTGAGCTCCCTCTGAAGGTGTTAATTCAGCTGTTATAGTTAGATTTGCTGCCTCTGCCAAGCCCAACGTTTTACCTTCAGACTTAGTCACTTTTTAGATTCTCAAAACAAAAGGTAGTGGAGACAGTATCAAGACAGAGACAAATCACATCCCCCCTGAAAGAGAAGAATTGTGATGAGATGGTGGAAACGGATGAATGATTCTGATCACCTACTGGGCACATTGAGGGACACACATGAGATCAGCAACACTTTGGAGCATATTTATTAAACGTTCACACAATGCAGGGCAATAAGCACATTTGCTGCACTGTGTTGCGTGAAAAGGAGAGAGCTGAAGAGTTCCATAGCTAGTATGATATGGCGCTCTTCTTCTCTCTCCATGTGTTGGCAGGCACAGGCACCTTGCACCATGGTGCAAGAGAATGTGCTATGGGCAGGATTGTTTTTGCACTGGAAGAAATACCTTCCTGAACAAAACCAATCGTTAGAGGAATATTCCACGTTCTATGTGTACTGCAGAATGAAGAGGAAGTAACGAATAAAGATATTTCTCCTTGTTACATCTCTGCTGGGTAGGTGCACAATTTTGACACAAATCCAGATTAACAAGTGTTTGAAAATCTGGGTTTTCATCAAAATACATTGGTGGATGCAAGAGAACGCCCATGCTCCACTCATGTGACGCCTACCTGACACAAAGTAATGTCACCTTGCAAAGCCACACAAATCAACTTTGTGTGGCATAGAAAAATGACAAAAAGGATTTTGCATTGGGGCTACACAACAAAAGTGATGCAACCCGGATGGAAAATCATAGTAAATCTGAGCCACTTTGAACTTACTATACTTGTTTGGCTTTGTATCTAGACACTATTTACTTTCTTACACTTAGGCTATAAATGTTAGGTTGCTAACTGTTGGGTTGCATGCAACCTCCACCTCCCTTTTCATGAGGTCTATGTACATGAGGCCACTCCAGGAGGAGGGTCCCTGCCCGGCTCTCACCTCTTGTACACCCATATGATACCCACAATACAGTTTCTGGGCCATTCCACCACCCCCACATTGCTTTTCTTCCTCAGACTCTGCACAGCGCAACCCTCAGATGGCTACCCCAGTTGGTGATCAGGGGATTTTAAGCAGGCCTTGGTCAGTCCAGGAAAATACAGGTGACGCTGGTTAGCTAGAGTAGTCCTTTCAGTAGATGTTGCAGGTGGTTTCTTCAAGCACTTTTGTACCTGTTGCTGCTCATGGAGTCCACTCCTTATTCTTTAAGACACGTACAGTCCTTCTTGTGTGGATCCTTGAGAGTACGGCAGGTGCAGTCCTTCTAAGTGCAGTCCTTATGTGGTGTAGTCCAAGGGCCCAGCAGGGCAGTTTCTTTTTCTCCAGGAAAGGATCTAAGGGGCTCCTGCAGCTCTCCCATATTTATTGCCCATTCTGGGCTGGCAAGAGGGGGGACACTCCAACCAATGGGGTTCAGGTTGCCACCCTCTCCTATGACCACTTCCTGGGAAGTGTGGCATATATTTGACCCAGAATATACAGTTCTCCAAAAATCAAAATGGAGAAATTCTCTCTTTCACAGGTGTGGCTAACGTTTCCCTACACTCCCTTTCCAGCCCCTCTACTAATCTAATTTGGAGGGTTCCCATCTGGCTGGAGCTCAAGGAAGTGGGAGCTGCCCTGGGTGCTGTGACATCCGTGCTTCTACCTTTGAAGTTCAGTTTATCTCCCCAGCTCCCTTCCTGTCCCTGGCTTCTCCAGGAGGCAAATCTCTTCCCACCAAAGGACTGTATTTTTTCAGCCCCAGGCCTCTTCACACCTACTCAGGGAGGAGCATGGCTTAGGCTGTCAGAGGCTGGCCAATCAACAGAGTCTGCTGCAGGGCTGTTTTAGGTGACTTCAGAATTATGAGTTCTAAAACTACTTTCCTGCAATAGTTATAATAAATCCAACCATGGCAAGTTGTTGGATTTATTGTAACTATTATTTTTGATACTTTGACTTGTATTGCTAGCTACTTCCAATCAAAATCAGAATTTATTAGAGTTTAATAAATTTTAATAAAATGTTAGCCTATGGAGCTAGCAGCATTACAATGGCGGAAAACAATTTTGGCTGCTTTTACCCTCATCAGGGCATATGAAACATTTTTTATAATGTCCCTGCTTTTTAATAACAAAGAACTATAGGAGTGACGTTTATGTAATAAAAAGGTAGTTTTGGACTTTGGAAGTATTTTAATTCCAAAGTCTAATTTGGACACAGTTCTATTTAAAAACAGGCTGCAAAGGCAGGGCTGGCTTTAAAATGACACCAGACACCACAGCAGTGCACACTTAAGTGCATTAAGTCCATTGGGGTCCCACAACCTACAAGCCCTACCATATACTAGGGACTTACATGTTGGTTGTCTTATCCATTTGCAATTACACCAATTACCTTATACATTTTAAGGACAGAGCACTGGCCCTGGGCCTGGTTAGCAGAGCCCAAGGCACTTTCAGAGTCAGTGACCACCATTAACAGTCAAAACATGGGGGCAATCAGTGCAAAAAAGATCTCATGGGAAGAGAGGGTATGACACATTCCAATAGAACCACTAGAGGCCTGATACTTCTCACACTAGCCAACCAAATTGTTGCGTCTCACTATGTCCCACTACTTCTATACAACTGCAATGTGCCCCATCCACCCAGAACAGATACTCACGCCCACTGTCCCACATTGCTCATTCGCTCTAAAGGCTCTAATGCCACATACCGCAATCATCTCAGAGAGGGCCTCCCAGGTTCCCCCTCCAAGTCCAACAAATCCCAGAGGTGAATGTCTGCAAATCCCCCCCCTTTGGCTCATTGTTAATGTCATATTATTAACATTAATGGCCTCATCAGCTACATCAAGTTCTAGAAGGTGCTGACCTACCTGAAACATAAACATGTTGATATTGTGGTCATACTCGTCAGTAGGTCCTTTCCACATCCGGAGAGCTAGGTAAGGGAGATACGTATTCGTCAAGCTGAAAATACTGAACCAGACCTTGGTAGTCGGCGTGGTAAATTTTCGTAATTTTGTGTTACTCTATTAATGCAAAATTGCTGAGAATTATGTGGTTATGCCTTTCACGTAATTATGAGTAATTTGGCACAAAAATCACAGCAGGAGCAATAGAACAATAAACTTAGCGAGAGCAAGTAAGAGCAGCTGCTGGCTGCTGCTGCTCGTATTCTGTTGCAGTTAGAGCTATTTTCTTAGCTCAAAATGCATTTGCCGATCCATTTGGATGTGAAGGTGCATTTGGCGGTAACAAAGTAGCGCTAAATTCTGGGTTACGCTGTTCACATAATTCTGCTGTAAATTTGCTGTAATTCTACATAATTACACTGCAGCACATTACGTGAGTTATACCCACCGCTACTTCTTAGCACATAATGCCAGACTCCTGCTTGGATTTGGCCACACAGAAGTGGTCATGAGGAGGGGACTGGAACATAGCACTTGACACAACTCTCAATTGTACAGGGCCACCAGACAAACATAATGTTTTGGACAGAATCCCTCCCATAGACTGTGATCAGTGTTCAGGGCCTACTGGAAGTATGATGCCTCTCCTATCCAATAGACAAGGACTACACCTTCTTCTTCCCATTCCACAAAACATCTTACCATATTGACATTTTCCTCACAAAGAGCCGATCTTCATAATGACCAGCTGAGGCGGTCATACTCCCGGGGTACTCTCCGATCACAACCCAAACCAACTTTCATTGTCAATGGTCATTGTACTTAGGCCATTGCAAACCTCTGGTCAGAGACTTGGGGATGAACTCCTCCAGTTACAAAACTCCAAAAGCCCAACACTTGCTTAAGACCTGTGTCAGTGCATGTCACTTGGAAAATGCACACTTTGTTTCCTCCCCAAAGATGTTTTGGCCAGCGGGTAAAGCCACATGACGTGGTCAGTTGGTGAGGCACTCTGCCATCAAGAAAAATTGCCACATGGAACCTACTAGAGAACAGTTATATCCATCACAAATCCATCACAAATCCATGATTCTGTCATTTTCATCACTGTCAAGGTGCTTCTATATGCGGATAATATCCTTATGATGTTAACACAGTCAGATGAGACTTGTGCTCATTGAACCTCTAGATTATTTCACTCAGTTCTCAGAATGCAAGGTTACCTGGGACAAGTGTGAGGTGCTGTCCATGCCCCATACCACCAAAACAGCCAGTGTTGAGGGCTACAACTTAAAGTGGGTACCGAGAGGGATGAAATATTTGGGGATCTTGCTCAAAAGAGACCTCTCCCACATGTAAGGAGGATAACATACTGCCTTGCCTGGCCAAAATGTGAGTAAACATTGACAAACAGTCTGCTGTACTCTTATTCTATGGGGCCAGGTACAGGGCATAAGAATGGTCATTGCACCAAGATGTGACAAAATCGTTGGAATGCTCCCAATACTTATCACCACAGCACTGTTGCTACAAATAGGCTCAGCATTTGTACGGGGGAGGCGGTGACCCCGTTTAAATTTTTTTAACCTATGAGCACACACTCAATCAGAGGGATTACGCCTACCACAACATGTCCTCATATTACTATTAATCATAACTCATGCACTGGCTCCCAGCAATCTCCCATCCCCCTACTTGGATCTACATCAAAAAGGTTCTCCTAAGGAGTGGTAGATCCTTGGAGGCCCTATACAGACTTAGGGGCCATTTTAGATCTTGGCAGTAAGCTTACTCCATTGCAACAGTGACGGGGTATGCTTACTACCAAGATAATGGTCCGGCCCATTAGATGTGGGCAGACCATAGGATTGGTTACAGCAGTGACAACTCCCTCACTGTCATACCCAAACTTTTCCGATGGCCTGAAGGAGTAAGGGCCATCAGAAACATGGCTATATGTTCACTCACCCAATGGATGGGTGAACATATAGTAGTTTTTTTAACTGCCCATCACTGCCAGGCAAACCCTGGTGGTAAGGGACATTTAAAAAAAGGAATAATGCCCCGCCCTTGCCATAGGAAATGACTAGGGTCAAAGTGGGACAAAACGTAGGCTCGGGCACCAAAATAAAAGTGGCTCCATTAGTGAATTTGATAGCTACAAAAGTGGCCCATATTTGCAGATTAGGGCAGTTTTGGATTACTAAAGGCATGTTGTATATGTGATTTCCAAGGTATGGAAGACTGCATGGATTTCATCTTGTTGTAGGCAATATTTGTTTTAATATCAGGGAGATCAACAGTTTTGATAATGGCCCAGCAAAGCATAAAACAGGCCCATAAACAGCCAAAATACTGACCGACACACTAACCTGTCAGACCAGTCCTTTGGGCATTGCCCGATTGCCCTGTAGGCCAGTCTGACCCTGGAGACGACTCCGATGGCCAGGGGGCATTTTCTTTTTTTTTCCAAAATGGCAATCCAGTTCTCGGATTTCCCTTTTGAAAATGAAAATGAAAACTGTTTGGTGCAGGGCTACATCATGTAGCCGGAGCCCTGCACCAAACAACGAAAAGCATTGACAGGACCCACTGTGATGGTGGTTCCTGCCAGTGCTTTATAAATGACCACCAGCATGGCAGTTATTCATAAATTTAGCGGGAGGTCCCTACAACAGGGGGATGGAGTAACCTATTCCGTCCCCCTGGTGGGACAACATACCGTTCACCAAAATATAAATCAGGCCCTCAGATCCCTTCCACCCCAGATGGATAACCCAGTTATCAGAGCCATGCTGACCATGTGGAGACATGCTCACACATTTCTGGCACCCATATGGCATAACAATGGCAAACAAATAGGTGGGGTGCCAATTGCCTGGCCGTTTTTGAAATTGACAGGGATCACAGTGGTGGACCAGTTATTTGATGGGAACACACTGATGCAGCGGAACAACTTGTTAAAAATGTAACTCATAATCATTTTTTCAATTTGATCACTTTCACTAATTGGGCCCATTACATAACCTATTTCAATCACACTGGTCCTCAAATGGATCTTTTACGTGAGCTAACAGGGACTTGGATATTCAGAGAATGTGAGGCAATTCCTTATGAGGACCTGGAATAAGAAATGCGAAACAAAATACTAATTCCCAAAAACTAAGATACTTTGTTATCAACCATTATAATTAATAAAAATCATGAAGATCACTCCAAGAATGATTCGAATACGATAGTGTTTGCTCATGTAAATCGTTTATCTAAAGCCTCAATTTGAATGGTCAGGAAACATGAAATCGCATTTTATAATTAGATTTAATACAGTTAATTTGGTAAATTGGCCATACAATGCCCTACAGATTCAAATAAGGAAAACATTTGCTGCTTGCCTAGGAAAAGAAAATGAGAGAGAAACATGGAAAATCGAAATTTAGTGTTTAGATCATACAAACCAAAGAATGCGGAGTCGTAGTTCAATGTGCCTCAGGAAAGAGTCAGAAAACCCTTCAGCCGAAAGGTTATCACCTGCACACTTTCCCACCCGGTAAGTGCAGGCTCGAGTCAGTTCAGTAAAGTTCAGTTCAAATGGATTTGGCATTAAAGATAAATCAGAGTTCAGTCCGACAGCATGCCAGGCTTGAAAATAGATAAATGACTGCCAGCTCCGACTCATCCTCCAAGGGGCAATTATACTTCCAAAAGTTTTAGTTTATGCCCACAAAGTTTCCGTTCTTGTCATCCCATATGATTTCCATTGGTCATCCACAGTGGGCTATTCATGGTGTGATCAATACCTCACTAAAAAATCCGGAAGCATTAAGTAATCCTTGTGCAAAATCATCAAATTCAATTATTTTATATTTCCATCCTTTCCTCAGAAGTAAAAAGATACACTTTGTTCACTGTCTGTCAGTTCCCAGACGCACTCTCTGAGTTTGCAATTTTATTGATACATTTCTGTCAAATGTGTTGTGCAATTAAAAGAGAGTTCTTTGTCTTAGAGCACAAAAAGGAAACTTCACAAAAAGTTCTCACAGCATTCAAAAGTGATTACTTCAGCTAGATTCTGTTTTTTGAACAAGGAAAGAAAAGCATCTGAGGCCTACATGAAAATTCGCGGAATCATTACTACATTAGTTAATATAGAACACACATTAATATAAGTATTTCCATTTTCTTAGTTAATTCAATCATTCTTCTTCTTCTAGAACTTACATGTCGATATTAGGCACTACCAGAAATTATTTACATGTTTATTTATTTTCAAAACAAAATATTTATGTTTCCATTCTAGTGTTACACGTTTCTATCACACAATACTAGAATAAGCTGCAAACTTTCATATTATCTGTCATTGTTAAATTAAGCATTTTAATCATTGCAGGTGCTTTATTATGTAGACATTGTTTTCCTTTTGACACCTTTAGAAAGTTATCGTCAGCACATTTTCTATGTTAATGAAGTTTAGTTTTCTCAAACCACATGTTTCTCTCTTTGTGTACATTTTCATATTTCCATGTTTCAAAACACTCCTGCATGCTTTCACGATGCAGTATAAAGTCTCAGGTTTTTTGTTTCAACTATTTTACACAATTTCATCAAGAATTTATTATCGTAAATCTCTTGGTAATGGTGAGAATTGATAGAGGCAATCGTCATTTAACTTTTACGCTCCATCAATTCCCCCTTTGATGGCGAATCAAGCGATCACACAATCTTATCTTATCATTTGATCTTATTCTAGATTGTGCCGTCCGGTACACTTGAATACTTCGCATATTAACTCTGCTTTTATCTTTCCCTGGAAATGCTGCTTTGCTAATTTTACCGCTGCTTGCTAATTTTAATGTATTGATAATAGACTTTTAAATTCCATTTTAACCGCTAAGTTTATTTCTTATTGTTGCACTGTCCTCAGCCTGCCCCCACTCACCTGTGCTTCTATCTTGTGGGCTTCCTGCTTCCCCGGTCTGCCACGAGCAGTTCTGCTCAATTGTTGCAGAGCGAAGCATGCTCCTGAAGCACTTCCGGTCTTAGAGAGGGGAGGGAGATCCCCGCAGTTAGCGGTCTAGTGTTTTCACTAGACACTCATACATAAGCCCCATGTGTACGCGGATGAGCAGCGTGCGCGCCGAAGGCGCACCAAAGCCAAGCCTGTCTGCGCCAGTCTGCGTCCGGACTGCGCCCGGCGCCCGGAACCCTGGCATTTGCAATAGGGAACAAGTAACTAGACTTAGCTATTCTAGAGAAACTCTGCTAAAGATTAACCCTGGGCATAGTAGGCGTAGCGGGGCTACGTGGAGGTCCATGGAGTTGCGAACAAACTCCATGGAACTCCGCTCCGCTCCGCCCCCCGCCTCCACCCCCCCTATTAACAATTAATTCTACATTAATTAAAAGTAAATTAATAACCACTTACCTGTACTGCGGCGTCCCCGGGCTGCCCTCCTCCTCTTCCTTGCCGTCTCTGGTGATCCTTGAGAAAATTGCGCATGCGCGCACCCGCGCATTTCTTGCGAGAAATTGCAAGAAATGCGCATGTGCGGGCACGCGCGCAGTTTTCGCAAGAATTACCAGAGACGGCGAGGAAGAGGAGGAGGGCAGCCCGGGGACGCTGCAGTACAGGTAAGTGGTTTTTAATTTACTTTTAATTAATGTAGAGTTAATTGTTAATAGGGGGGGTGGAGGCGGGGGCTGGCCAACTCCGCTCCGCTGCCGAGTGTGCGGAGATTTGCCTTCTCCGTGTTCTCCGCGGACCGCGGAGTAGGCAAATCTCCGCACACTCCGTGGGCGGAGCGGAGTTCTCCGCCCTCCGCTACTAAAGATTAGAGAGAGTGGGAAGCCCCCCTCTTGTATTATCTTTCCCTTTGAGAATCTCTATGAGCAGCATCAATGTATATGCACCTCTTGTGGTTATTGTGTGCCCTTACGCCAAAACCTTCCTAGGCCGCACATGGTTATGAAACGCACCAATAACCCTGGAACCCCCAGCCCTGGTGAAGGAGAGAGCTATTGTGGTCTCCTTCTAAATGCTCGCTCCCTCATAAAACTCAAGTTGGAGTTTGCTATCTTTTTAGCAGATTTTGAACCTGATTGAGTCCTTATCACCGAAACTTGGGCCAATAATGCCTCAGGACCCAATCTAGTAGACGCAATCCCGACTAACTAATCTATCCACAGGGTAGACAGGGTGGGATGGACGGGCGGAGGCCTGGCTATTGTTTTCAAATCTCATTTTAAATGTCTGATAGAATCAGGCGTCAATCTACAAACCTGTGAAGCCCTCCACTTTAAACTCATCACCTCAGCCACCTGCTCATTTAGGGGTTTGCTGATTTATAGGCCCCCAGGTCCTAGACCCCCTTTTCTCAGGGAACTCAAACACCTTCTAGAACCTTGTCTAGCTGAGAGCTGGATGACCATCTTGGGTGACTTTAACTTCCACCTAGAAGAGACAGACAAACCAAGATTCAAGCACCCTCTTAGAGGCTCTTGCTAATCTTGGATTGTCACAAATGGTATCCGCCCCCACCCATAAGGCGGGCCATACTTTGGATGGGGTTTTTACTAATGATACCAGATTGGTCTATCAAAAAACCATCCCTATATGCTGGTCCGATCACAGCGCAGTCGCCTTTGATCTCTTACCCCTTCCGGCAGCTAGAAATAATAGAACTCCTCGCCTTTTGGACAAATCTAGAAACTGGAAAGGGGTCTCGGCCGAGGCACTAGCCAGAACTCTAAATAGTATACCCTGCGTAATCCAAGATGACTCTGATCATGGGGCAGAGGCCTTTGCTGCATGGCTGGAGAGTGCAGCCAATAAACTGGCCCCTCTGAAGGCAATCGTACATAAAAGGCGCTCTCCATCTGCTCCCTGGTATAATGATAGGCTTAGGATGCTTAAACAAGCATGCCGCCCTCAAGAGCGGGCTTGGAGGAAAACCCAATATGAAGAAAGAATCTCATACAAAATGAGCATTAAAGAGTACAAGCTCGCGCTAACTGAAGAAAAATCTAAGTATTGCACCCATAAAATCCAAAATGCCTCCTCCGCTAAAGAACGTTTTAGGCTAGTACAACTGCTTTAGGCCTTACAACCCAGAGCAGAGCCAGAGAGCTCTCAAGCATTCTGTAACCAGTTAGCAACCTTATTCCATTCCAAGATTATGGACATTTACGCAGGTTTTGGCCCAACCCCTATTACGCCTACCGAGTCAATTGCCACTAGTTGGCCCCTACTAACATCCCAAGGGACGTCATCATGTCCAAGCCAAGAGATGAAAGGTATCTCCGTGTTTCCTACACTCTCTCGCAAGTTGGCAGAACAATACCTCCTGAAAACTTACTCAGGATCACCTCTAGAAGCCTGCCCTCCAGCAGTTCTCCATATGGCGGCCAATATTATAGCCGACCCACTCTGTAAATTAATTAACAATGTGATCCTATCCGGATCTTACCCTCGGTGCTGGAAGAAGGCTATCATTAGGCCTCTCCTAAAAAAAAAAAATCTGGATATCACGGACTGTAAGAACTATCGTCCGATCTTCCTGCTTCCTGTTCCAGCAAAGATTCTGGAGCGGCACCTTGATATCCATTTGATGGAAACTGCAGAAAAGCAACACTGGTTTAATGATTCCCAGTTTGGTTTTAGGAAACATCATGGGACAGAAACCGCTTTAATCTCAGCCACGGACTGTATTATGGGTCTAGTGGATGAAGGACAAGGGGTGGCGCTGATACTCTTGGATCTATCAGCAGCATTTGATACCATCTCACCCATGCTTCTGCTGAATAGACTCCAAGGTCTTTGCATCTCTCATCAAGCTTTAGCCCTATTGTCCTCCTTCCTTAGGGAAAGATCCCAAATGGTGAGTTTACAGCACGTCTACCCAGAGGCCTTTTCCCTGCCCTGTGGAGTACCGCAGGGCTCATCTTTGAGCCCTACGCTTTTTATCTCTATATGGCACCCTTAGCTGCAATAATCCATTCCTTTGGAATGGAGGTAGTGTCATATGCAGACGAGACTCAGATCATGGTGTCAATCCTCAAGAACTCATGCTCAGTAGCCGAGAACGTTTTACGTTGCATGACCAAAGTGGCAGAATGGATGTCATGTAACTTTTTAAAACTCAACAGGGAACAGACAGAAGTGATGATTTTTGGCCCAGGAGGATCAAGCTGGTAGCTGTTGGCCACACTCCTTAGGAACCTGTCCTACTCGGGGGAAAAAGGCCAAGACCCTTGGAGTACTGATGGACACTGAAATCAACTTAAATGTCCAAATGAATCGCACAATAGCAACTTGCACCTGGATTATAAGGATGCTTAAGAAAATGTTCCCATTCTTCCAGCAGGTCGCTCTTGCCCTGGTAATGTCCAGACTGGATTACTGCAACTCACTGTACCTGGACTCGAATATGAACACGCAGCACAGACTCCAGGTGGTGCAGAATGCACTAACGAGACTTGTTCTGGACATTCCCAGGGGGCAGTTGGCTGCGAAGGGATTGGAGACCCTTCACTGGCTCACAATTAATAAGCGCATCAGCTTTAAATCTCTCTGCATGGTACATAAGGCTCTTCATCTCCCATATCCAAAAAGATTAAAAACCATTCTTGGCTGGTATTCCCCAGGCAGACTCCTTTGTTTATCTACTACAGCTCACGGTACCAAGAACCAAAAGAAAGAAATGGGGCGCCGGAGCATTTTCTACGGCGGCGAGCAAACTTTGGAATACCCTTCCACAAAACATAAGGGCCATCCCTCAGCTCTTCCCCTTTCGGAAGGCTCTTAAGACCTATTATTCTCCTTGTAGTTATTTTCTGAATCTGGAGTACTTGTGGACTTTTTCCGGATCGTGATCTATGGCGCCTTGATGCCTTTGGGTAATTGCTGCGCTCTTTTGCTAAGAGTACATCTAAAGCAAGTCGGTTTTGTAAAACCATAGATCTAATAGCAACCATTTCCATATCAATTACTAAAAATCCACCAGCAGTATCTGTGGATAATCGATCTACTACTGTTGACAGTTTTCGAATTGTGTGAGAGTTCAAAATTGCCCCAGCTGAAGGTATTATTGCTCCAAAAATATCCCCAATAATTTCAGCAGTACTTATTCCTCTTCTAAAGCGTACAGGTTTTCTTTCAATGATTCCATTGTGTTCATCAATATGATACATTTTTGGAAATACTATTCCCATGTAGCAACACTCATAGCAATGTTTGGGCAATTTATAATAAGCATTTTTACCACACACAAAGTACACTCCTGGAAATACTGGATCCAATCCTGCCAAATATAATCCCCAACCTCCCATAAGTAGGTAGATATGTTCACACGCACTGGAACCAATGAATTTATTAATTTGTTCGGTCTTACGTCTTAATATGCAAAACTTTCCCTTGTGTTGCCAATCTAGAGTCATTGCAGAGTATGGGGCACATGCATCAAAGGTTTTTGCGAGCGCAAACGGTGCAATTCGCAAAAATCCGCCGTTTGCGTCCGCAAAAAGGCCTTTTGCGATGCATTAAAGTGTTAGGCACTCTCAATTTAAGAAATCGCAATTTATTGCGATTCCTAAATTGCGATTGCATTTAAGGAATCGCAATTTGCGATTCCTTAAATGCAATGCTAGAGGCACTTAGAAATAGCGAATTCGCTATCTGGGGCCGCAAAATACAGAGAAATTACTCTGGTCTGTGTTTGCAAAAACCTTGAAAAATGCACTAAAGTTGCAAAAGTTTAAAGTAAATGCACAAGGTTTCAGGTTACACACACACATGCCCTTGGGGCATGTGTGTGCGCAACATGGGTGCACATCACAATTTCAAGGGTGCAACAGGGTGTCATTTTGACACCTTTGCACCCTTGAAATTGCATGCATAATTGCGAGTACCTATTGGTACTCGCAAATTGCACATGCAATTTTCCATTCATTCCTATGGGCCTGTAGGCCCATAGGATTGAATGTGAAGCCATTCCTTAATTGTGACTCGCAATTTGCAAGTCGCAATTAAGGAATGTTTAGGAATCGCTATTTTAATAGCGATTCCTACATGCATAGGCTTTTGAGAGTCCTTAATTGCGATTCCTTAATAATCGCAATTAAGGACTCGCAAAAGCTTTTCTTGATGCATGTGCCTGTATGTCTCTCCCTTTTTATAATCACCCTCCCTTTGTGACCATAGAGGTGTTTTCAATTGTTTCTCGGATTTCTTCTTTATTTCTTCCCTACGATCTTCTACTGAATTAATCAATTATTTTTCTACACTATGCAAAGCACACGTTAAATTATGTCGATGCACATATACAGTATCTATGGGCGATGTAGGATGGAAAAATTCTCCCATTATCTCAGCATCTCTTGTATCTGGTACTATATTACAATTTTTCTTTACTGGAACTTCTGAGAAAATCAAGTTATAGTTCGAGTAATAATATTGAAATTGCCCTTCACCAAAAAAGCAGACTTGTTAGTACACTACAAGATATACCATATGTTAAAGGAAGGTGATGGTATGTCACCCCTTCAGACACAGAAGTAGGTAATTGCATGCACACATAACAATCTCTCGCATCCATAGTATTTACATACTCATACAGTAATTTAGTAAACACATTTAGTGAATAATCGTTCATTGAACAATCATGATGTAAATCATCCCTTGTTAAATCTTTAATTATTACCACTCCTTCTTGCACTTTCGTCACTACAGTAGTTGTGGTCACATGCAAAATAGTATTTTTACTTGAATAAACATGATTAGGTCGATTTATTATTATCAACAATAAGACAAGGATTAGGACAAAAGCAATTAAAAAGCAAGCACATATACGCTTACGTCGTATTGATACTGAAGTTTGCTTTTCCATCTCAGGATTAGAGGCATTCATTCTTTTTTTTTTTTATGAAGCTAGTCTATAGCAATAGGCTTTGTGCTGCAGCTATAGGGCAGCGTCTGGTCACACCTTTATCCTTTTGCTTCTTTAATGGCCTTTATTATTCTCAATTCTCCTTCACAACAGTTCTTTCATGGCGGCTTGTATGAGTTGCAATTTTTAGAACAAAACACGTAGAACTCTTTCTCCCAATCGTTGACAGCAGCTAAATATGTCCATTCTGGAGCTGCATATCTTTGACTTGGTGTTCGTGCTCTTGTTTTTCTGCGGACTGTAGATTCTTCTCCGTCTGTGTCACTTTGCCCAGATTGACTGGAGGCTTCAATCACATTGGAAGGTATTCTTCCTGAAGTCAGTATGTGTCTCAATTTTTCAGATTTTCTGGGCCAACGGTCTTTTCTTCGCACTCATTTTTCTGGTACACTGTTCACATCATTTGAGTCGACACTTCTCTTAGTTGGATCCCCTTCATTTTGACCCTGGATACCAACCGGGATCAACTCTCTTTGACTCTTGTTTATAACAGTGTCTCGAGACCCAGTAGCTGGTGCCCTCTCTACTCTGTGCTCAGTCTGAACGGGACATCTCTCCGTTACCACCGGTTCATCCACCACAGACCCCGCACTTTAAAGAGGACATGGGACTCGAAGAGTGTGGGCTGCATGCACCCAATTAGGTAGACCACCACATTTAACAGAAGTTGTGGTTACAAGACTCACTTGATAAGACTCACCCCAACGAGGTTACAAACAGGACTTTTGCACATGCTTCTTTATGAGTACCCAGTCGCCCGGGCACAAGTCGTGGCACTGCTCCTGTTGAACGGTAGTTGCGACTTCTCCAACCTGGTGAGACACAGAAAGTGCCACATCAGCCAGTCCTTTACAATAATCGAGTACCAAGTCATCAGAAATATTCACAAGTTGATTTGCTGGGACTGTAGGCAGCCTCATAGGCCTCTGGTTAAATATCTCATGAGGGGATAGTCCAGTTCTTCTGTCTGGGATGCTTCACAAACTCATCAATACCAGAGGTAATGCATCAGGCCATTTCAGTGATGTAGACGCACGCACTTTTGCTAGTCTGGACTTAATCATTTCATTCATTTGCTCAACGACACCTGATGCTTCTGGTCGATAAGCACAATGTAGCTTTTGTTCACTTTGTAATGCAGGACAAAGCATTCGTATCACACCATTATTAAAGTGAGCACCTCTATCCGATTCCAACGAGACTGGAAAACCGAACCTCAGAATCAACTCTCTAAGAAGCAGTTTAGCTACTGTTAAGCTATTATTGCACCTTGTGCGGTAAGCTTCTACCCAACGAGAGAACAGACATACAATCACAAGGACATATTTTAATCCATTACAAGGGGGCATCTCTATGAATTCTAATTGTATGCGGGTAAAAGGACCTCCCGATGTCCCAATGTGACTCGTACTGACCACTGTTTTTCTTCCTGCATTTTGTTGTTGACAAATAACACATCTTTGACACAGACTCTCTGCAATGGCTCTAAACCGTGGGTGATACCACATTTGACGAAAGAGATGTAGCATAGCATCTCTACCTACATGTGCAGGTCCATGGCAAATCCTTGCCATCTGAGACAATAGGCTATCTGGCAACACAATCCTCCCATCTGTGTACACCCACACCTCATCTTCCTGTCTACGATTACATCCTGTTTTGATCCACCCTTCTCTTTCTGCTTGCGGTACTGAATCTTGTAGTTCTCTGATTTCTTCCCAGGTTTCAACAACTGAAAACATCAACCTGCATTTTGTGTCATCAGACTGTTCCTTCAAAGATTCCCCATTGAATGCATTAGAATTTAGGGCACAGTAATGCGCAGTTTCATCAGCGTAACAATAGCCAACTGTGACATAATCATGTCCAGTTTGGTGGGCGGAACTCTTCACCACCGCAAACTGAGCCGGCAGTTGTAGTGCCATCAATAGGTTTTTTACACACTCTCCGTTTCGTATAGTCGAACCCGAAGAGGTCGTAAACCCACGTTGAGACCACAACTGCCCAAAATCATGCACCACCCCGAAACCATATTGACATTCTGTGAATATGGTTACTCTTATTTGTTCTGTGATTCTGCAAGCCCTGGTAAGTGCAATCAATTCAGCCACTTGCGCTGAATACACTCCTTTTAACCACGATGCTTCAACTACACCCACTACAGTGCAGATCGCATACACAGCTCGCAAGGTACCTCCAGAATCTCTCAAGCACGATCTATCCACAAACAGAACATGATCTGACTCAGGCAATGGAGTATCTTGGATGTCAGGACGTGGTTTTGTACACAACTCAGTCACATCAAGACAATCATGATCAGCTTCTTCCATCACAACTTCATGTCCTGGCAATGGCATCAAGGTAGCTGGATTCAAACTTGTGCATCTCGTTACAGTCACATTTTCTGCACCCAAAATCACCTGCTCATATTTTGTTAACCGACTACTCGTGAGATGCTGTGTTCGAGTTCGTGTTAAAAAATGTCAATTGAATGTGGCACATACAATTTCAACGGATGACCCATCACAACAGTTTCACATTGTTCCAAACTCACACACGTTGCAGCAACAGCTTTTAAAAATCCAGGTAAAGCAGCAGCTACAGGATCCAATGTAGCAGAAAAATAGGCAACAGGCCTGCGTGCAGTTTCATGCATCTGCGGTTGAACTGATAGTGCACAACCTTCGCGCTCACTTCAAAACAGAGTAAAACTCTTGTTAAAGTCGGGCATTCCCAATGCTGGAGCTCAACACAAACGTTCTCACAGTTCAAGGAAAGAGCACATGCATTCTTCATCCCTTGGGACAAGATCTGACACATCTTTGTGCGTCAATCTCTGAAGTGGCTTGGCTATCAGGGAAAAATTTGGTATCCACTGCCTGCAATAGCCAACCAATCCCAAAAACATACGAACTTCCTTTTGGGTACTTGGTGGATTAATCTGCAATATAGCAGTAATTCAATCTTGTGACACTTTTCTGACGACTTTCTCAATATGATGTCCCAAAT
This sequence comes from Calotriton arnoldi, assembly GCA_963921515.1. Lineage (NCBI taxonomy): Eukaryota > Metazoa > Chordata > Amphibia > Caudata > Salamandridae > Calotriton > Calotriton arnoldi. The sequence goes on from CAWUFW010001240.1 coordinate 335,161, forward strand.
AGAGAACTTCTCTCTGCAAAACTGGAGTTTTGCTGGTGAAACCTTATGTCCACTCACTGACAGATGATTCAGTAAGGCGACAGTATCTGAAACGCAAGCTTCTTTAGTTCCAGATGCAACTAATAAATCATCAATGTACTGTACCAGCTCAGAGTGATTTGGCATTTCCAAGGATTCCAAATTTCTTTTCAGTATTTGATTTAAAATTGAGGAGCTTTCTGTATACCATTGTGGAACTCGGCACCATGCCAAAACACGGTTTCCGAACCAGAATGCAAACAAATATTGGCTATCCGGATGCAAGGGAATGGAGAAAAACGCTTGACACAAGTCAATCATGGAAAACCATTCAGCTTAGCATGGAATCTGATATAGAATTAATGCAGGGTTTGGTACTATTGGACAACAAGGAATCACAATCTGATTGATTTTTCTCAAATCCTGAACAATCCTATATTTCCTGTTTGGTTTTCATATGCCCATGATTCCTTGTTCAATCAGAGTCTCAATCAATGGAGTTATTCCAGCAATAGTTTTGGGACTTAAGATATATGCTGGAGTTCTTGGGAATTTTGCATTTGGTTTTACTGTGATTCGAATTGGGGCTACTCCTTTCATCAATCCAATGTCCTTTCCTGAAAAATCCCACACTTCAGGGAAGACTGTATCTCTCAACATATGAGGTAAGTCATTTTCAGAAAGTTAGGGATTCAAACTCTTTACTTCTGTCTTTTGCCTAGCCATTTTAAACACTACGGGGCATATTAGCAAGCCCATTATCGCCGCTTTTGCGGCCGTTTTCGGCCGAAAAGCGGCGATAATTATATTGCGGTATCATCAAGGACACGCTAACATGCATTATCGCGTGTTTCCTTGTGATAGCACCCGTTTCACGAACGCCTTGCTTCGCATCGCTAATGAGATGCGAAGTAGGCGTTCCTGACATAACTCCATGGGAAATAATCGCTAACGCAGCTCCGGGCTATTAACAACGATGGCCCGGACCCGCGTAGCGACAATGAAACGCACGCTAAGCCCCCATTAACGCAGGAATTTAAGAACTGCAAAATTCCTGACTTATGTATTCATAACATGGGGGGTGGATTATTGTGATACGACCACAGGGTCGTATCAGCAAGGTAATCACCGTTTGTACTGCAACATCGCTGGTTTTCCAGCGATGTTGCCCATTTCCCCGCTATCGCTGGTATATTTATCGCCATTGCGCTATTCGTTGTTAATACAGCGCTGCAATGGCGATAAATTCCAGCGATAGCCGGCGATATTATTATTCACGCTAAGCGCGGTCAGCGACAATTATCGCTGCCGCTTGCTAATATGCCCCTACGTCCTCATCTTTGGTATGAAATTCTATTCCTTCTGGGGTACAATAAATGGAACAATTCATTTTGCACAATAAATCTCGTCCTATCAGATTTACCAGACTAGAGTCACACACCACAAATTTATGTACGCACTCAAATGTTCCAATCTGCACTTGCACAGGTTCTGTCACTGGGATAGGGATCAATTGATTCAATACTCCTACTACTTGGATTGTTTCTCCCGAGAGGGGTAGGTTGGGAATCTCCACAGTTCTCACAGTGGATCGGGTAGCACAAGTATCTACAAGGAATGAAATAGGTGTTCCATTTACCTTGCCGTCCACATACGGACCATTCTGATCTACCTCTAAGGATGCACCAAGCATGCATTCCTCCTCCCCTCTCAGGCACCGTCATTGGGAAGTATCTGAGTCACTGTCATCCATCTGTAATAAATATCGTAAGGCCACTTGTACATTCGGATTCACTTGGTCATTGGTATGGAAACCCATATTCACATTGTATTTCTGTACCTGTCCATTCAAATTTTACATAGGAGCTTGAGGCATATTCTAATTCTGACCCCTTATATTCAATCGTCTGATTTAACATATCATTGGTCATCTGTGACTGTACCCTTCCATCTGAACTTGTCGCAACTGTGACACAGAAATGTCTTTTTCAATGTTTCTATATTTGATTCACGTCCCCTTCCTTGAGGCATCAGATTTGGCATAGAATATACCATTACACCTTTCATTCCAGTAGTAGTCTGACCATTTCCCTGTATCATACCTGTAAAATCCGAATCAAAACCCACAAATCCTTTCTTGGCTGCCCCCATCTGTGCCAACCTCAATTTCTCCTTTATCATTTTGTGCCGCATCTCAATATCGTCTTCACAATACTTTGCATAATGAAGTATTTCATCTATTGACTTGCTCTGCCAGCAAATCAAATGCTGCTGAATCATAGCACTAATCTCAGGCCTCAATTCGTAGACAACTCGATACACAAAATGTCCCATATCTTTCTCAGACACATTTTCAATCCCACTATACTGTTTGAATGCCTGCAAAAGTCTCTCGAACTATGTATGTACTGATTCTTTTAGCTCTTGGGTCTATCTATTTTGACCCAATCCGTTTATTTAGGCAACATTTTTCCTTTCAAATACATAATGACCTGATTGTATTTTTTCATCACTTCTGCTGATGGCGCACCTGTCTTTGGATCCCTATCATATTATGTCTCTGGCCAATCCACAGCAATCTTACATTCCACCCATAAATCTGTAGAGACCACAATATCAAACAAAGCATCTAAATCTTTCAACAAAACTTTTGAAACCTTCACAAATCTTTCCACTTGCTTATACCATTCGACTGGTTTCTCCCTCAATGTCTGGAAATCATTTGTAAAGGACAATGGGCCATATGTATCAAAAAAGAGTTTTGCGATTCTCAAATTGCGATTTTTAGCGAATTGCAATTAGAGAATCGCAAAATGCCATGTATGTAGGATTTGCTAAAAGTTTGCAGATCCTACATATTCCTTATTTGCGAATCGCAAATTGAGATTCGCAAATAAGGAATACCTTCCCATTCATTCCTATGGGCTAAGAGGCCCATAGGAATGAATGGGAAGACATTCTCAATTTGCGATTACCAATTAGAGAATCGCAAATTGAGAATGCAATTTCAGGAGTTGCAAGGGTGCCAAAAGGACACCCTGTTGCACCCTGAAATATGCATGTGTGCACATTTGCGCACATACATGCCCTAAGGGCATGTATGTGCGACATATGGCACTTTTAAAAAATAAAAAGTGCTTTTTTAGGAAAATCGCAAATTACCACCAACTTGAAGTTGGTGGTAATTTGCAATTTCTTAAGGCCAAATAGCAAATTTCTGGTGCTTCCAGAATTGCATTTAAGGAATCGCAATTTGCAATTCCTTAATTGCATTCGCAAAATAGAAAATCGCAAATTTTGCAATTCTCTATTTTACGATGGCCTTTTGGGATGATACATCCCAAAAGGCTTTTTCCAATTCGCAAACGGGCCGATTCTGAGAATCTGCCCGTTTGCAAACGGGAGAAAGGCTTGATACATATGGCCCAATATGTCTTGTCTACTCCAGAAGACATGTACATACCCTCCTCCTGGTACTTCTCTCATAGGCTATGCTATTGCATCTGCCTCATTCTTTTCCTTTTCTATCATTGGGTATAGAGGCAGAACCTTTGTGGTATCTTCTTTCTTTTTAGCCCATCTGCCTTCCCATCTTTCTATTTCTCCTCATCGTTTCAGAGTCATTATGAACGCTTTAATTTGTAGTCTTTTTCCAGAGGGATTCAAACTCTCCAAATCTTTGTCACTAAAATCCAATCAATATGTTTTCTGTAGGGCATTGGACTTTTCTACATCCACCGCATATTTCTGTGCTGCCTCAGCAAATTTATCATGGGTATTTCTTGTTTTCTATCTTATATTCTTACACATGAATAATAATTCCTCATCACAATATTTTGATAGTCTCTCTGGACTAATTGTTCCCAATATCATTTCTTCTATTCCACTTTCAATTTGCTCACATCTATATTCATGCCTCGATTTCAATTATTTGATACACTACTAGTAGGGGCTATGTCTCTAATCCAATCATCAAGTTCTTCTGGGGACGGCCCTATCGAAGTACTCATTTCTGATCGCTGTAATTCTCCACTAACTTCTCCTGTTTTCTTCACCGCTTGTGACTCTGCTCTCTGTTTTCCCATTTGCAAAACTCTTCCCGTAATCATTCACTGTCCTCTACTTGGCGTTTCAATATTCTTTTCTGAAATGTTTATTAGTGGCTCTATTCCCTCTTCCATGATGGAATTTATTCTACTACACATTTCTACATTATTCTCATGAGTTTCAGTTCTTTCTGGTGTACACAATGTTCCACGATCTCTCACAACCTCTCTCGTTTCATGTAAAGAATGAATTTCTCCTGCTGTTTCAGTTGGAACTGTTATGGCATGGATCTGTGAAACTCCTCACCCTGTCTGATAAAGAGGAACAACCGGACCAATGGTTACAGGAATAGACAATGCATCAGGACCATTTGTCATGGCTACATTTGAAAATCCTGCTCTTTCAGGAGTCTGAGTTTCATCCAGGACATTCCTTTTATAAGCTGGATCTAAATTCGGAGGTGGAGCTTCTGAACTTAAACCCACGAACGTATGTGTCCCTGAATCATTCTGTTCTTCATTATAAGGTGGAGGTCTATTCAATAAAAGTTTGTTCAATAATTTGTCATCTATATCCTCTAGACCCTCATCTGTTACAGGAAGTACTTGAGCCATTATGTTTCTTTTTCTCCTTACATTTTTCTCCTTCCTTATTTTCAGCTACTATTACCAGATACATTCAGGCTCCCAACGCAACATCTTGTCTCCATATCCTTTTCTGGGAATCCCATTTTGCCTCCGCATATCGATTCAGTGAATTGCTATATCTCCCTTGACATTTCTCTTTCTCTCTACGATGTGCTTCGTGTTCCAACTCCTCAACGGCTTCATATTGTATAGGTCTAGGACTAGGTTTCAAATCATTCAGTTGTCTTCTCAAATTTTCTAAAATCCTTACATTAAACATCCCATACTGTGGAAACCCTAAGGGGCCATCTTTCTCTGTATATTTTACCCAATTTTCTAACCAAGTACAAGAGTGATATCCCCTCTCTAACAACATCTGCAAAGCAGATGTACCTTTCGGAGCCACAGGAACTCCTTCCCTAGTTGGTACTGGCTCATCCTTGCGTATTAAAGCCTTTAACAATTTAAAGAATTTCATGTTTTTTTTCTCTAACTGAATCTGTTTTAAAACCTTCAAACTCTCTTCTGTATTATTGTGTCTACCTCCAATCGCTGTTCGTCCTCGTCCACCAATGCCAGCGCAGCTTCACACCAACCTCCAATACCAGCGCGGCAATTTTATGACGTCAGTCTAACTCCTCACTGCAACTGACCCTTCCTACACAATCTGTTTGTCATCTTTTCTCTCTCGTCCTTTTAAGACAAACTTCTCACAAAAACACAAATACAACATAAAACAACTTTGTCTGCTCCACTAAAAGAATTATAGCTACCCACTCATTCAGAAAATGTAATTAGCTTCCAGTGAAAGCCTCAACCAGTGCGGTTTCACTCTCTTTAAGTAAAAATCTTTAAGATCTCTCCTGGTGCTCTTCCTGAAGAAATCTCAACAATTCCAACTTGTCACGCTTCAATTTCCCTTTCTCAGTACCGGCAATGACATCTTATGCACAGTACTCACAAAACAGCAGACAAACACACTTAGGGGCATATTCACAAGGACCTACCGCCGATTTATCTCCACCTTAACGCATCAAAAATGGAGATAGATTTAACACCCCATTCACAAGCGGGTGCACACTGCAGACATCGCCAGTATTCCCGCGATAACTGCCCCAAAATTTATCTCCACGGTGGACACCACCAACTAACCCTAATGAGATGCAGAGTAGGCGTTCCCGTGCAAAAACTCACGAAAAAACCACAACACCACTTTCACAACGAACTGCCAGATCTGCGATGCGAACCAAAAACAGGCGATAAGCCGCGGTAGCAGCAGGGATTTAACACCTGCCTTTTGCTGGTGTTAAGCAGGACGACTACCTACAGCATGAAAGGGAGCCCAGCCAAGAGCCACACCTGAAGACCCACAGATGCCATGGAGACAATGATCATGCAGCTCCGATACCCATGAGGGCCACAACACCCACCGCCACCACCCCCAGCCCCCTCCCCGGACATACACATACCGTGCACGACACAAGAGCCACAAAAGCGCATGATGACGCACATTGTCAAAAAATAACACACATGTGGCCAGAAGAACTAAAGTAACAACCAAAAACGTTATTGAAATACAACACAAAAAACCAATGCGGAAGACTCCTGTCGGGTCCGTCCGGGACAATCTCGATGTCACAGCCTGGAAAATAAAGCGCAAAATCAGAAAGTGTGTCATGCGCACATCAAAGGAGCGAGACACAGAGAAACAGAGAGAGAAGGAAAGGCAGAGAGAGAAAGAGAGAGAAGGAAAGGAAAGGAAGGGAGAGAGAGAGAGAGAGTGATAGAGGGAAGGAAAGGAAGGGAGAGAGAGAGTGAGAGAGAGAGGGAAGGAAAGGAGAGAGAGTGAGAGAGAGAGAAGGGAAGGGAAGGAAGGGAGAGAGAGAGAGATACTGCCGCCCCTGCGCACCCAGGCCCCACTGTTCACCTGCTGCCACCGGTGTGTCTCCAACCACGTGCCGGGATACACTGCAAGCCACCAGGTCTGCAATCTGTAATCGAGGCCAGAGTCAATCATGGCAGAGTCCGTCACACAGCAACAACGCCTGTCCGTCCCTGCACACGCATGCAGCCGCACCCCACCCCCTCCCGCCGGCCAGCGCTGGCTGTCCGCACTTGCGCACCCCGGGCCCACTGCTCACCTGCCGCCAACGGTGTGTCCACCAGTGGGCACACCACGTGCCCGTGCAAGCTCCAGGCCCCGGTCCCGCCACCATGGCATGGTCCACATCATGCGGACCCGCCCCGCAGCCCAGCAGGTCCCACACATGACGCTGAGTCCTGAGTCATCAATGGCAGAGACCACATCAGTGCACAAGTCATCATCACAGGCTGCACACCAGCTCAGCTATTTCGGTGCCACTAACCCTGTGCAACCCCAGTCAGCGCCACGTGGTGGTAGGCCTGTGACGGGTGCAAGGCTTCGGGTGCCACTAACCCTATGCAACCCCAGTCAGCGCCACGTGGTGGTAGGCCCGTGACAGCCGCAAGGCTTCGGGTGCGACCAACCCTGTGCGCAACAACTCATGGGCCCTTCATGATTGAGAACCGTGGAGCGTCCATCATCCAGTCACCACCGGCAGTGGGGAATGTGACGTTGTCAGCCCCTTATATTGGCGGGGTCACATGGCCTGTGACGCCTGTGCCGGATGGGTGTGGTGTGTGTGCAAACCTGCCCTCAGGGAGTGGCCGTGACCTGCTGACAACTAGACCAGTGACCTGCATACCATCAGCGTGTACGCCTGCGACATGTAGCTATGTGGGCCCCCCCTCGGAGCGTAAGCGGAGTGGTCTGGCCTGGCGTACGCCGGACCAGCGCAGGGCTTGCAACAATGACTCGGGGGCTCTGGGCGTGGTTCAGTCCATGTCCGGACAAGGAAGTGACTAATGCGTGTGTCCCCGGAACATAATAGGCAATGTAGCACACTGTGACTGGCATCCCACTAGATGAGCATCATTGACGTAAGGGAAATCACTGTCCCTACATTCATCCACACATTCATACATGAATGATGAAAGACATGACACAGCAGTGCGTTTCTGGATGTTTATTGCACATCCAGTGGAGTTTTGCAGCTGGAGCGGTACAGGGCCATGCCGAGCACACTACACAATATGGGCCCGTGGAGGGCCAGCCAGAGTCCATCCGGGGGATGACAAGTACTGCGGAAGAGGAAGGGTACAGTCCGCAGTCTGGTCGCCGTGTCATTGGTCATCAAACAGGATATGGCAGTCCATGTCGCGGTCCAAGGTGAGTGCAGCGGAGTGTATCGGGGGTCAGTGGAAGGTCATGGGGCCATGTGCTGCACCAAGCAGAAACAGGCCAGGTGGCGGAAATGAATGCTAGTGCCTCCTTCTCACCTCAATCCCATCCACGTCCTCGGATGTGTGCTCTGCCCCACCTGTGGGTGGTGCAGTACCGGCTGCGGCACTGTGTGCCACTGACACATCAGGGGCCGGAGGAGGATTGTCGGCCGCACTGTGTGGCAGTGACACATCAGGTGCCGGAGTGGATACGCCTGCCGCACTGGGAGGCACTGACACACCAGGGGGCGGAGATGTGGATGGTGTGGGGGCAGCAGCATTCATCATCGCCACCCCTTGTGGCAGCAATGCCATGATGAGGATCTGCAGGGCATGGTAGATCCCAGCTACATTTCGCTGATGTGCAGCGGTGGCTGCCATCCTTTCCACCTCCATCCGCACCATGTCCTCCATGAGCCTCCACATGTGTGCCAGCTCACGGCTGGGATCGCTGGAGCCACTCTGAGCGGACAGGTTTTCTTGTCTCCGAGTCATGACTCCAGTGATGTCAGTCAGGGCTCGTTGGAGACCATGGAGCGGGCCGTGGGTGTCCGTTAGGGACTGGAGCTGGTCCCTGATGGGACCTAGACACCCATGGATGGCGTCCAGTTTGGTAGCCATGAGGTCGAACCCCACCCGCACCTGCTCAGCCGTCTCCCTCTGGCCCTCCAGCACACGGCGTTGGAAGGCCATGTGTTGTTACTGGGGGTCTTGGGAGACTGCCGGGGCTGTGGGTGCCTCCTGCTGGGTGGTTTGGGTAGTGGGTAGGGTCTCCTCGATGCAGCTGGGCTGCCCTGATCCTGGAGGTGAGTTGCAGATGATGTCAATGATGTCCTGGAGGGCTTGGGTGTCGATGCTGGGGGTGTCCTCCTCGTCATCAGTGAAGAGTGGCTGGGACTGCTCTGCAGGAGGTGTTGACGGTGCCCCTGCAATGTGAAGGGGAGATGGTGTATTACAATGTGTCCGCATGTATGTAGCCGCATGGTACAGGTTGACATTCACACAGCATGGCATTGTACATTGTGACAGTCTGTGGATCAGGGCCATGATCCAGAGTCATTGTGGGTGTGCACTGTGCTCTGCTTGATTGTGCATGTGTGCCATTGTGGCCATCTCCACCCGTCCCCCCAGGACCTGGTGGTCACTCACCCTGTTGCGGTTGTGTTGTGTCCTGTCAGGCAGTGTCCGGTGCCCCGACTTGGGCCACAGTCTCCACACTGATGACTGTCGACACCAGCTCCTCCACGTCATCCAGCTCCAGCTGTGGCGCTGGGCTCCCACCTCCAGTCCGCATTGCTGCCTTCTGGTTGGCTGCGAGTTTCTCCTTGGTCTTGCGCTTGATGTCAATCCATCGCCTCTTGACCTCGTCCATTGACCTCTTGTGCTCTCCGACGGCATTCACCTTGTCGACGATGTCACGCCATATTCCATTTTTGGTGCCCAATGACACGTTGGAGGTGACGAACAGTTGTTGATGGTGTTCCATCACCTCCGTGACCAGGATCATGTTTTACTGCGGACTGAACTTCGTCTTCCTCTTCTTCTTGTCCTTGCCCTTCCCTGTCCCCGAGGTCCCAGGCTGGTTGTCCGAGGTGCTTGTGGGGTTGCGCTCGTCCTCTGCGCCTGCTCCGGCTGCCTCCATGGTGCTTCGGTGTTGGTAATTTTGTGTTTGTGTGTTTTTTCAAACTTTATAGTGATTTTTCCCACCTGCCATGTGTGTATTGCAGGCCTGGCGCTGCTTATCGCTGATTTCCTCATTGCGCTTTGGCCCATTGCATGTTTTTTCGCGTTGAGGTTTGTATTTTTATCACCGTCGCGGTTGTTGGGTTTCGGCAGACTATCGCATGGTACGGCCTTGTTGTGAATTCCACGTTGACACGGGGTTATTTTCTGCGATAGGCTGCAATGTGTAAAGTTGCGTTAACATTTTTTTGTGTTGTTTAGCACATGTTCTTGTGATTATCCCCCTTAGTGTATGCCACACTAAGACTGCCCATAGGTTTATCCCGGGATCTTAGGCCTCGACGGACCCATACTCACTTAGGCCTCGACGGACCTAATTCAATACAACATAAACATACGATTTTCACAATATGACAATATTTCTGTGATCACAAGTCCATTTAAATTTTTTGTCAATGTCTAAATTTCACCATCAGTCAGAACCCTCCTATTCTTTCTAAACTAAAACAACACCCTTTAATCACGTCTCCTCATATCCTAGTTTGATTAGTCAAACTAACTATCCGACAAGCTACCAGAAAACTGATGCAGCGGAACAACTTCTCAAAAATGTACCTCATTATAATTTCTTCAATTTGATCACTTTCACTCATTGGGCCCAACACATAACCTATTTCATTCACACTGGTCCTCCCATGGATCTTTTACGTGAGTTATCAGGGACTTGGATATTCAGAGAACGTGAGGCAATTCCTTATGAGGACCTGGAATATGTAATGCCAAACAACATACTAATTCCCAAAAATCGAGATACTTTGTCATCAACCATTATAATTAATAAAAATCATGAAGATCACTCCAAGAATGATTCGAATACGATAGTGTTTGCTCATGTAAATCGTTTATCTAAAGCCTCAATTTGAATGGTCAGGAAACATGAAATTGCATTTCATAATTAGATTTAATACAGTTAATTTGGTAAATTAGCCACACAATGCCATACAGATTCAAATAAGGAAAACATTTGCTGTTTGCCTAGGAAAAGAAAATGAGAGAGAAACATGAAAAATCGAAATTTAGCATTTAGTTCATACAAACCAAAGAATGCAGAGTCGTAGTTCAATGTGCCACAGGAAAGAGTCAGAAAACCCTTCAGCCGAAAGGTTATCACCTGCACACTTTACCAGCGGTAAGTGCAAGTTAGAGTCTGTTCAGGAAAGTTCAGTTCAAATGGGTTTAGCATTAAAGAGAAATCAGAGTTCAGTCCGAAAGCATGCCAGGCAGGAAAATAGATAAATGACAGCCAGCTCCGACTAATCCTCCAAGGGGCAATTATACTTCCAAAAGTTTTAGTTTACGCCCACAAAGTATCCGTTCTTGTCATCCCATATGATTTCCATTGGTCATACACAGTGGGCTGTTCATGGTGTGATCAATACCTCACTAAACAATCCGGAAGCATGAAATAATCCTTTTGCAAAATCATCAAATTCAATTATTTTATATTTCCATCCTTTCCTCGGAAGTAAGAAGATTCACTTTGCTCACTGTCTGTCAGTTACCAGACGTTCTCTCTGGGTTTGCAATTTTATCGATACATTTCTGTCAGATGTGTTGTGGAATCAAAAGAGAGTTCTTTGTCTTAGAGCACAAAAAGGAAACTTCACAAAAAGTTCTCACAGCATTCAAAAGTGATTTCTTCAGCTAGATTTTGTTTTTCGAATAAGGAAAGAAAAGCTTCTGAGGCCTACATGAAAATTTGCTGAATCATTACCACATTAGTTAATATAGAACACACATTAAAATAAGTATTTCAATTTTCTTAGTTAATTCAATCATTCTTCTTCTTCTAGAACTTACACGTCGATATTAGACAGTACCAAAAATTATTTGCATGTTTATTTATTTGCAAAATAAAATATTTACGTTTCCATTCTAGTGTTACACGTTTATATCACACAATACTAGAATAAGCTGCAAACTTTCATATTATCTGTCATTGCTAAATTAAGCATTTTAATCATTGCAGGTGCTTTATTATGTAGACACTGTTTTCATTTTGACACCTTTTGAAAGTTATCATAAGCACATTTTCTATGTTAATGAAGTTTAGTTTTCTCAAACCACATGTTTACATGCATAGGTAAACATTGTCTGTTTCTGTTTCTCTCTTTGTTTACATTTTCATATTTTCATGTTTCAAAACACTCCTGCATGCTTTTACGATGCAGTATAAAGTCTCACGTTTTTCATTTCAACCGTTTTACACGATTTCATCAAGAATATATTATTGTAAATCTCTTGGTAATGGTGAGAATTGATAGAGGCAATCGTCATTTAACTTTTACTCTCCATCAATTCCCCCTTTGATGGCGAATCAAGCGATCACACAAACTTATCTTATCATTTGATCTTATTCTAGATTGTGCCGTCCGGTACACTTGAATACTTCGCATATTAACTCTGCTTTTATCCTTCCCTGGAAATGCTGCTTTGCTAATTTTACCGCTGCTTGCTAATTTTAATGTTTTGAAAATAGACTTTTAAATTCCATTTTAACCTCTAAGTTTATTTCTTTTTGTTGCACTGTCCTCAGCCTGCCCCCACTCACCTGCAATTGTCATTTAACTTTTACGCTCTATCAACACTCAAAACATTTCAGAAACTGCTGTTGGAATTTGGCCTTGTGCAATCCCAAATGTGGTCATACTTAACTGTCACACTTCTTGCAACACCCCTGCCTTCTCGGGCCCAGAGGCCAAGACATTTCCTCTGTCAACAGGGTCATTAATACCCAACCTGAATTGTGTATTGTGCATTAGGTGAAGGTCTGAAAGGCAAACAGGTTCTAAATTATTTTTATTTTGGGTAGTGCAAAGTACAACTGTACTTTCACTAATTAACTTGATTATTTAAACTAAGGGGAAAATAACTTGTAATCATTTTTGAACTTTTTCACAGACAGAAATGGGTTCAGTCTTTGGCTTCCCAATTGATGTAACTTTACTACTTTGGTTCAATCGTAACACAAAGTATAGATTTCTTAGTGACAATCTCATTTCCTGGGGAGAGACCTTTGGCTGTGGTTGGCCTTGTGATACCATGAACACAATGACAGTAATGAGGAACAATTTCTACTTCTGTATCAATTCCCATTGCCCGAAACTGATCTGCACTGACCCATGCTCTGTCCTAAATCAAACAGTGTTTAAATACTACCCTGGTCTTCTCCAGCTAGTCTGAATCTATAAGGTCAACAAACTCTATGTACTCCATTTCCTCTGAATTGACATTTCTTAAATTCTGGTTCAACAAGTACACAAGGTTATTTCTATTTATAAGTAAAGGCCTCTCATTCTCCTCCAAAAAAGTCTTGTGTAGAACGGAAGATAGTTTGACCTTACCTCTTTTGGCTCATAGTTCCTAGATACCTGAGCTCACAAGTTTCTGTGGTCCATGTATGAGCAGCTCATCCACTCCAGGCTTTTGCTTTGCATTCTAGTCCTATTTATCCCATTATAAACTCAGCACTACACGTCCTAATATACAAAACAAAAAAATATAAACTGGATAAGCATTGACCAAAAAGCTTGAAAGCTCTATCGATACTGAAACCCTTCAATGAGCTTTCTAGAACACAGTTCAGATCTGGATTTTGATTCCCTCCCTACTGCCCTGGTCACAGCCATTCATTTTCCACCTCCATTTGCCACCACGTCGATATCTCTTTCGCTTTTAACTGCCTCATTGAAGTTTTTAATTGCAATACAGGAAATTAAATTAAAATCCGAAGGTTGATGGGATCAAATAAAAATTTAATTTATAGAACAAAATCTAAGCAATGAAGGAAAAACTAATTTTTTTCAGGATTCCGGCAAGAGGTAAAAATAAACGTCAATGAAACTGCCTCGAGCGTGGTAAGACTGTCCTGAAATTTTTATATTTTGTTACTTAATCAAAACATTTGCCAGGTGTTTGAGTTGTTGCAAGTGCCGGGTTAAGTGTGATATTGTTTCCCACAACAGCAGCAGTGCTAGTTTACAGCTGCGTCACTTTACAATAAGTAGTATAGTTATAATGAAGAAATAAATGCAGTCCTGCCAAGTACCACGCATCAGCTGTTAGACTAATGCATTGCAATGTGGTGATCTGCCTCACTGCACTGAAATGCGAAGTCACACATAATAGCGCCTCCTGAGCTGTCAAGGAGCGCTAGTAAATTACCATATTCAAGCAACGAAACTGGAGTGGCAGCATGCTGTGCGCGCTGCTCTTGGGGGGCTGGCTCCGAGTCCGCAGCTCTAGCAGCTGCTTAATGGAAGTTACAATATAGTATTATTCACCCCACCCCCCTCCGACACCGTGGGCCGTGGCATACATTTCAATACATAAAACGTCTGTGAGTCTAAGTGCCCAGATTCATTGGCTACTGCGTAGACATTAATCACAGTCTGGCGGTGAGGTTTGTGGCACACAACAGGCGGCGGTGAGGTCACCTGATGTGCTGCGGCTGCGCGACGAGGGAGCGGCCAGTTAAATTGAATAATGTTTTGGCAAACAGTGGCTGCACTGGCAATGGTGGGGCTGCTCTTTGTATACTACATTAATCATGTAAAAACAATCGCAGCCGAAGGGAGCCGTCTGACCCATCGAGGGACCAGTGGCTCAGAGTAGGTGCCCAGAGCAGACGTTCATACCGCAGTGGAGTGCAGCCAGAGTTGCCGAGTCAGGCCCAGAATCGAGGCCGGGCCGGCGCTTGCCACTGCAGTTGTCACGGCTGCCATGAAGTGGCTCGCATGAATTGCCGCTCCCGCCCCCGCACGAAGTAAAAACAAGTAAGTGATTCCTACACTTAAAATTTGCCCAATCATAGCGCCACAGCGCAGGGCAACCACACCTCCGGTGGTCTAACCCTCAGCTGCTGGCAGCGGCGTCAGCTAAGACCCGGTGTTTGTATTGACCTTGTGACAGCCGCTGCCCGCCGGCGCAATCTGGCCCTGCGGTGCACTCAACAACTAGGCCAAAATATCCTGCTAGGACACAAAACCGCTTGGCACAATCTCCCAAACCACTGTGGGACACAGACTCAGGTAAGCACAGTGATTCCTAGAGAACTGGCCTGAGATACCTCCTTCCAGGACCAAGAGAGCTCTGGAACCCTAGCCTAGTCAGTGCAGACAGCGCCAGCATGCAGTGACCACACTGGTGCCTGTCATCTTTCAGCGCAGCTGGCATCCCTTAGTGTAAGTCAAGACCATGACGTAAGAATGCATCATGCACAGAAAGACAAGATTGCCTCTTAGGATTATTTTTATGCAAGAAGCAGGGCCGGACTGGCTGTAGCCGGCACTGGGCATTTACCCAGGGGGCCGCCAGGGTGGGGTCCGGTCTTGCAGTATAGCTGCAATATCAGCCCCCTGTTACAAAAGCGGCTGAAGCCGGCCCTGGCAAACAGCTCGTCTGCGCAAACCCCAGGGGCCAGCCGATGTGTTTGCCAGGGCCGGTTTGGTTCTCAGTCGGGCCATGGCAAGAAGGTATTGCTTCATGCGCAAAAACAATTCTGCGTGTAATGCAGGCACCTTTCACCTTGACACAAGCGTGCATGCATTGTCACTAGGCAGCCTCAAGTGCGCCAGCACAAACAGAGGGCTGAAAAGCGCCATATTTTAGTAGAGCAACTTTGTTTGCAGCAGTGCGTTGCATGAACTTTTAATAAATATGGCCCTAATCTGCAAAAAAGGATGCCCTAAGTATTGACCAATCAAATGAGCCTGGCACTGTCTGTGTCCAACATGAAGATGTGTTTTGTTTGTGAATGTTCCTCATAGTTTGATGTTTATACCTCAACAACAGCTTCACTGTTAAAGCTCTTGCAAGCAAATCCAAGATAGTTTGCCGCCAACTCCCATTACTATGACGAGTCATGACATTCCTTCCACAAGATGAATTCAGAGTCGCCATTGAAACCCTGAGCCTGGGTTAGACTTCGGCGGATGGGTACTGTGTCACAAGCTTGATGGATATCCCGTCCGCCCTATTACAAGCACCGTAGGATATAATGCACTTGTGATAATGCAGACGTGATATCTGCCACATTGTGTAACAGCATACCCATTCCGCAAAGTCTGAGGGGTATATTCACAAGAACGTGCCCTAAACATCGCCAAAAAAGGTTAACGCGACTTCACACATCGCAGTCTATCGCGGGAAAATAACCCCGTCTTAATGTGGAATTCACAACACGGCGGTACCATGCGATAGGTTCTCGAAAACGCGGACAATGTCCGCGATACAACCACCGCAACGGCAATAAAAACACAAACCCCAACGCGAAAAAACATGCGATGGCCCAAACCGCGATGAGGAAATCAGCGATAAGCAGCACCAGGCCTGCAATACACATACGGCAGGTGGGAAAATCACTACAAAAGTAGAAAAAAAACACAAACACAAAATAACCAACACCGAAGCACCATGGAGGCAGCCGGAGCAGGCGCAGAGGACGAGCGGAACCCCACAAGCACCCCGGACGACCAGCCTGGGACCTCGGGGACAGGGAAGGGCAAGGACAAGAAGAAGAGGAAGACGCGGTTCGGTCCGCAGGAGAATAGGATCCTGGTCACGGAGGTGATGGAACACCATCAAGAACTGTTCATCACCTCCAACGTGTCATTGGGCACCAAAAATGGAATATGGCGGGACATCGTGGACAAGGTGAATGTCGTCGGCGTGCACAAGAGGTCAATGGACGAGGTCAAGAGGCGATGGATTGACATCAAGCGCAAAACCAAGGAGAAACTCGCAGGCAACCTGAAGACAGCAATGCAGACCGGAGGTGGGAGTCCAGCACCACAGCTGGAGCTGGATGACATCGAGGAGCTGGTGTCGACAGTCATCAGTGTGGAGACCGTGGCAGGAGTTGGGGGAGCGGACACTGCTCGACATGACACAACAGCAACAGGGTGAGTAACCACCAGGTACTGGGGGGACGGGGGGAGATGGCCACAATGGCACACATGCACAATCAAGCAGAGCACAGTGCACACCCACAATGACTCTGGATCATGGCCCTGATCTACAGACTGTCACAATGTACATTGCCATGCTGTCTGAATGTGAACATGTACCATGCGGCTACATACATGTGGACACATTGTAATACAGCATCTCCCCTTCACATTGCAGAGGCACCGTCAACACCTCCTGCAGAGCAGTCCCAGCCACTCTTCACTGATGACGAGGAGGACACCCCCAGCATCGACACCCAAGCCCTCCAAGACATCATTGACATCATCCGCAACTCACCTCCAGGATCAGGGCAGCCCAGCTGCATCGAGGAGACCCCGCCCACTCCACACACCACCCAGCAGGAGGCACCCACAACCCCGGCTGTTTCCCAGGACCCCCACAAACAACACATGGCCTTCCAACGCCATGTATTGGAGGGCCAGAGGGAGATGGCTGAGCAGGTGCGGGTGGGGTTCGACCTCATGGCTACCAAACTTGACGCCATCCATGGGTGTCTAAGTCCCTTCAGGGACCACCTCCAGTCCCTAACGGACACCCACAGGCCGCTCCATGGACTCCAACGAGACCTGGCTGACATCGCTGGAGTCATGACTCGGAGACAAGAACACCTGTCCGCCAGAGTGGCTCTGGCGATCTCAGCCATGAGCTGGCACACATGCGGAGGCTCATGGAGGACATGGTGCGGATGGAGGCGGAAAGGATGGCAGCCACCGCTGCACATCAGCAAAATGTAGCTGGGATCTACCATGCCCTGCAGATCCTCATCATGGGATTGCTGCCACAAGGCGTGGCGCAGATGAATGCTGCTGCCCCTACAACATCCACATCTCCGCCCCCTGGCGTGTCAGTGCCTCACAGTGCGGCAGACATTTCCACTCTGGCACCTGATGTGTCACTGCCACACAGTGCGGCCGACAATCCACCTACGGCCCCTGATGTGTCACTGCCACACAGTGCTGCAGCCGGAACTGCACCACCCACAGGTGAGGCAGAGCACACATCCGAGGACGAGGACGTGGATGGGATTGAGATCAGAAGGAGGCACTAGCATTCATTTCCGCCACCTGGCCTGTTGCTGCTTGGTGCCGCACATGGCCCCATGACCTTTCACTGACCCCCGATACACTCTGCTGCACTCACCTTGGACCGCGACATGGACTGCCATATCCTGTTTGGTGACCAATGACACGGCGACCAGACTGCGGACTGTACTCTTCCTCTTCCGCTGTACTTGTCATTCCCCGATGGACTCTGGCTGGCCCTCCACGGGCCCATGTTGTGAAGTGGGGTTGGCAGGGCCCTGTACTGCTCCAGCTGCAAAACTCCACTGGATGTGCATTAAACATTCAGAAACGCACTGCTGTGTCATGTCTCTCATCATTCAAGTATGAATGTGTGGATGAATTTAGGGACAGTGATTCCCACTAACGTCAATGATGCTCATCTAGTGGGATTCCAGTCACAGTGTGCTACATTGCCGATTGCGTTCCGGGTGCCGTAGACACTACTACAGGGACACACGCATCAGTCACTTCCTTGTCCGGACATGGACTGAACAACGCCCAGAGCCCCCGAGTCATTGTTGCAAGCCCTGCGCTGGTACGGCGTATGCCAGGCCAGAGCACTCCGCTTACGCTCCGAGGGGGGGGCCACATAGCCACATGTTGCAGGTTTACACGCTAGTGGTCTGCAGGTCACTGGTCTAGTTGTCAGCATGTCACGGCCACTCCCTGAGGGCAGGTTTGCACACACACCACACCCATCCGGCACAGGCGTCACAGGCCATGTGACCCCGCCAAAATAAGGGGCCGACAACGTCACATTCCCCACTGCCGGAGGTGACTGGATGACGGACGTTCCACGATTCTCAATCATAAAGGGCCCATGAGTTGTTGCGCACAGGGTTAGTGGCACCCGAAGTCATGCGGCCGTCACAGGCCTACCACCACGTGGCGCTGACTGGGGTTGCACAGGGTTAGGCGCACCGGAATTGCTGAGCGGGTGTGCAGCCTGCGATGATGACGTGTGCACTGATGTGGTCTCTGCCATTGATGTCTCAGGGCTCAGCGTCATGTGTGGGACCTGCTGGGCCGCGGTGCGGGTCCGCATGATGTGGAGCATGCCATGGTCGCGGGGCCGGGGCCTGGAGCTTGCACGGGCATGTGGTGTGCCCACTGGGGGACACACCGTTGGCGGCAGGGGAGCAGTGGAGCCTGGGTGCGCAAGGGCGGACAGCCAGCGCTGGCCGGCGGGAGGGGCTAGGGTGCGGCTGCATGTGAGCGCAGGGGCGGACAGGCATTGTTGCCGTGTGCAGTGAGATGGACTCTGCCATGATTGACTCTGGCCTCGATTACAGATTGCAGACCTGGTGGCTTGCAGTGTATGCTGGCACGTGGTTGGAGACACACCGGTGGCAGCAGGTGAGCAGTGGTACCTGGGTGCGCGGGGGCAGCAGTGTCTCTCTCTCTCTCTCTCTCTCTCTCTGCCTTCCTTTCCTTCTCTCTCTCTCTCTGCCTTCCTTTCCTCCTCTCTCTCTCTCTCTCTGCCTTCCTTTCCTCCTCTCTCTCTCTCTCTCTCTGCCTTCCTTTCCTCCTCATTCTCTCTCTCTCTCTCTGCCTTCCTTTCCTCCTCTCTCTGCCTTCCTTTCCTTCTCTCTCTCTCCCTCTCTTCCTTTCTCTCTCTCTCTCTCCTTCTCCTTCTCCCTTTCTATCTTTCTCTCTCTTTTTCTCTCTCTGCCTTTCATTCCTTCCCTCTTTCTCTGTGTCTCGCTCCTTTGATGTGCGCATGACACACGTTCTGATTTTGTGCTTTATTTTCCAGGCTGTGACATCATTATTGTCCCGGACGGACAAGACAGGAGTTGTCCGCATTGGTGTTTTGTGTTGTGTTTCAATAAAGTTTTTGGTTGTTACTTCAATGATGGGTGACTGTTTCTCGTTCTTCTGACCACACGTGTGTTTCTTATTGTCATTGTGCGACATCATGCGCTTTTTGTGGCTCTTGTGTCGTGCACAGTATGTGTTTGTCTAGGGGGGTTCCGGGGGGGGCCTGGGAGTGGTGGCGGTGGGTGTTGTGGCCCTCTTGGGTCTCCGAGCTGCATGATCATTGTCTCCGTGGCATCTGTGGGTCTTCAGATGTGGCTCTGGTCTGGGCTCCCTTTCATACTGCGGGTAGTCGTCCTGCTTTACACCAGCAAAAGGCAGGTGTTGATTCCCTGCTGCTACAGCGGCTTATCGCCTGTTTTTGGTTCGCATCGCAGATCTGGCAGTTCGTTGTGAAAGTGGTGTAGTGGTGTTTTCGTGTGGTTTTGCACGGGAACGCCTACTCTGCATCTCATTAGGGTTAGTTGGTGGTGTCACCCGTGGAGATAAATTTTGGGGCAGTTATCGCGGGAATACTGGCGATGTCTTTAGTTTGCACCCGCTTGTGAATGGGGCGATAAATCTATCTCCACTTTTGATGCGCTAAAGTGCCGATAACTCGGCGATAAGTCCTTGTGAATATGCCCCTAAATCAGGCTCGCCAGTTACCCAGAAACACATCTGACTCCCTTGAAGCAGTGGCATAACATAGGCCCACGCATTGCAGGGGGCCAAGCTTCAGAAGCTCCCTCAGGATAGTACCCTGGCTAGAGAGCTCCTGGCTGAGTCCAGAGGGGGGGGCCTCCATGTCGTTTGCAGGGGGGGGGCCCTCAAGTTTCATTACACTAGTGCCTTGAAGAGCATCCTGCATCCAATTGCATGCCTCATCAAAGGCCTCTGAAAGTAACACCTAGGCTAAAAGAGCCCCATTGACTTCCTCTGTCTGCCTGTGTCTTCTTCAAAACCAGCTGCATTATCTGCAAAGCAGTAAATTAAGGTGCTCCAACCTACCTGTCATACAGAATCACTTCTCGTTGCCCCTAGCAACACTATTATCAAATGGGAGACTCCATCTTGTGCTTAACAAAGGGTCTCAAGTGCTGCTCTTTATTCATCAGGGCTGTTTAATTGGAGTTTTCCAGCCTCCGGCAAGCCTATTGCCTCTGCCCAATGGATGCCTCATGCCCACCATAGCCACACACGGCCATCGTTCCCTGTCTAGTACCTTTGCACGACCTCATCAACATGACTGATGTGCCCCCCTAAATCTTGGAGCTCTCTGTTGCTTCACAGCTATGTTTGCGCTCTGCACATCCAAGTACATGTGTACATACAATACGGATCAGGAACACAGTCATTTAAAGATTGTGTGTGACACAGAGGGGATCAGACCATGGAACAGATTTACTGATTGTTCATGTTGTGCAGTAAAGCTATGATATGCTGCTAAGATTGGCCTGCTGCTGCTGTCAGTCCTTGTGCTCGTGCTCTAATTAGGCTGCCTTGCATGATGCACAACCTTGCTTCATGATGCAGAGGTCAGTGTGGGCCTTCTGGTATAGTATTTGTACTGGAAAGATACCTTAGTACCCTAAAAGTGCCTAGACACATTCCACAATGATCCCACACATTGGATGTGTGCTGCACACTTCATAACGTGCAAAGCATGAGGTTTTTATTTTTGAAAATACTTCCTTTTCTAATGCTTGCTTCGAGGAGGTGTTAGTTTTTGATGCAAAGCTTGGCCTAACCATCTTGGTAGATTGGGCTATGCATCAAAACGTATGTGTGTTTGCACTAATCTGCCAAAGTAATACCCCTTAATGCGAACCAGTGCAAAGCATCACAATGCACTTTTTGCATTGTGAAAACTGCACCTTTCCAGTGCAAAATACCATTTGTACTTGAAAGTAAATACCATTGTGTCACTTTGCATCATGTTGTGTCACGTTTTGTCACTTTGCATCACTTTGTGATGGTGAAAAGCCTTAGTAAATCCAGGCCCACATGTCTTGCTAATTGTAGAACCAGGAGACATTTTAAATGCGTAATTATGCCTATGCACATTAAAGATAGGCAAAGCCAGTGTATTTAAAGAACAATGACCTAGATGGAGATATATTAGAGACTAGGGGGGATATTCACAAGAACGTGCGCTAAACATCTCCAGAAAATGTTAACGCAACTTTACACATCGCAGTCTATCGTGGGAAAATAACCCCGTGTTAACCTGGAATTCACAACACAGCGGTACCATGCGATAGTCCTCAGAAAACGCAGCCAATGTCCACAATACAACCACCGCGACGGAGTCAAAAACACAAACCCCAACACCAAAAAAAGTGTGATGAGCCCATTCGCGATGAGGAAATCAGCGATAAGCAGCGCCAGGCCTGCCATACACACACGGCAGGCGGGAAAATCACTACAAAAGTAGAAAAAACACACAAACACAAAATGACCAACACCCAAGCACCATGGAGGCAGCAGGCGCAGAGGATGAGCGGAACCCCACAAGCACCCCGGACTACCAGCCTGGGACCTCGATGACAGGGAAGGGCAAGGACAAGAAGAAGAGGAAGACGAAGTTCAGTCCGCAGGAGAATAGGATCCTGGTCATGGAGGTGATAGAACACCATCAACAACTGTTCGTCGCCTCCAATGTGTCATTGGGCACCAAAAATGGATTATGGCGGTCCATCGTGGACAAGGTGAATGCCGTCGGAGAGCACAAGAGGTCAATGGACGAGGTCAAGAGGCGATGGATTGACATCAAGCGCAAGACCAAGGAGAAACTCGCAGTCAACCAGAAGGCAGCAATGCAGACTGGAGGTGGGAGCCCAGCGCCACAGCTGGAGCTGGATGACATGGAGGAGCTGTTGTCGACAGTCATCAGTGTGGAGACCGTGGCAGGAGTCGGGGCACCGGACACAGCTCGACATGACTCAACACAACGGCAACAGGGTGAGTAACCACCAGGTACTGGGGGGACGGGGGGAGATGGCCACAATGGCACACATGCACAATCAAGCAGAGCACAGTGCACACCCACAATGACTCTGGATCATGGCCCTGATCAACAGCCTGTCACAATGTACATTGCCATGCTGTCTGAATGTGAACATGTACCATGCGTCTACATACATGTGGACACATTGTAACACAGCATCTCCCCTTCACATTGCAGGGGCACCGTCAACGCCACCTGCAGAGCAGTCCCAGCCACTCTTCACTGATAACGAGGGGGACACCACCAGCATCGACACCCAAGCCCTCCAAGACATCATTGAACTCATCCGCCAATCACCTCCAGGACCAGGGCAGCCCAGCTGCATCGAGGAGACCCCACCCACTCCACAAACCACCCAGCAGGAGGCACCCACAACCCCGGCTGTCTCCCAAGACCCCCCCGAACAACACATGGCCAACCAACGCCGTGTGTTGGGGGTCCAGAGGGAGATGGCTGAGCAGGTGCGGGTAGGGTTCGACCTCATGGCTACCAAACTTGACGCCATCCATGGGTGTCTCAGTCCCATCAGGGACCACCTCCAGTCCCTAACGGACACCCACACGCCGCTCCATGGTCTCCAACGAGCCCTGGCTGACATCGCTGGAGTCATGACTCGGAGACAAGAACACCTATCCACTCAGAGTGGCTCCAGCGATCTCAGCCGTGAGATGGCACACATGCGGAGGCTCATGGAGGACATGGTGCGGATGGAGGCGGAAAGGATGGCAGCCACCGCTGCACATCAGCGAAATGTAGCTGGGATCTACCATGCCCTGCATGTCCTCATCATGGCATTGCTGCCACAAGGCGTGGCGCAGATGAATGCTGCTACCCCTACACCATCCACATCTCCGCCCCCTGGTGTGTCAGTGCCTCACAGTGCGGCAGGCATTTCCACTCCAGCACCTGATGTGTCACTGCCACACAGTGCGGCCGACAATCCACCTCCGGCCCCTGATGTGTCAGTGGCACACAGTGCCGCAGCCGGAACTGCACCACCCACAGGTGGGGCAGAGCACACATCCGAGGACATGGATGGGCTTGAGTTCAGAAGGAGGCACTAGCATTCATGTCCGCCACCTGGCCTGTTGCTGCTTGGTGCCGCACATCGCCCCATGACCTTCCACTGACCCCCGATACACTCTGCTGCACTCACCTTGGACCGCGACATGGACTGCCATATCCTGTTTGGTGACCAATGACACGGCGACCACACTGCGGACTGTACCCTTCCTCTTCCGCTGTACTTGTCAATCCCCGATGGACTCTGGCTGGCCCTCCACGGGCCCATATCGTGTGCTTGGGTTGGCATGGCCCTGTACTGCTCCAGCTGCAAAACTCCACTGGATGTGCATTAAACTTTCAGAAACGCACTGCTGTGTCATGTCTTTCATCATTCATGTATGAATGTGTGGATGAATGTAGGCTCAGTGATTCCCCCCATCGTCAATGATGCTTATCTAGTGGGAATCCAGTCACAGTGAACTACATTGCCGATTGCGTTCCGGGTGCCGCAGACACCACAACAGGGACACACGCATTAGTCACTTCCTTGTCCGGACATGGACTGAACCACGCCCAGAGCCCCCGAGTCATTGTTGCAAGACCTGCGCTGGTCCGGCGTACGCCAGGCCAGACCACTCCGCTTACGCTCCGAGGGGGGGCCCACATAGCTACATGTCGCAGGCGTACACGCTAGTGGTCTGCAGGTCGACGGTCTAGTTGTCAGCATGTCACAGCCACTCCCTGAGGGCAGGTTTGCACACACACCACACCCATCCGGCACAGGCGTCACAGGCCATGTGACCCCGCCAATATAAGGGGCCGACAACGTCACATTCCCCACTGCTGGTGGTGACTGGATGACGGACGTTCCACGATACTCAATCATAAAGGGCCCATGACTTGTTGCACACAGGGTTAGTGGCACCCGAAGCCTTGCGGACGTCACGGGCCTACCACCACGTGGCGCTGACTGGGGTTGCACAGGGTTAGTGGCCCCCGAAGCCTTGCGGACGTCACGGGCCTACCACCACGTGTCGCTGACTGGGGTTGCACAGGGTTAGTGGCACCCGAAGCCTTGCGGACGGCACGGGCCTACCACCACGTGGCGCTGACTGGGGTTGCACAGGGTTAGTGGCACCGAAATTGCTGAGCGGGTGTGCAGCCTGCAATGATGACGTGTGCACTGATGTGGTCTCTGCCATTGATGCCTCAGGACTCAGCGTCATGTGTGGGACCTGCTGGGTCGCGGCGCTGGTCCGTATGATGTGGAGCATTCCATGGTGGCGGGACCTGGGCCTGGAGCTTGCACGTGGTGTGCCCACTGGTGGACACACCGTTGGCGGCAGGTGAGCAGTGGGGCCTGGGTGCGCAAGTGCGGACAGCCAGCGCTGGCCGGCGGGAGGGAGTAGGGTGCGGCTGCATGTGTGCGCAGGACGGGCAGGCATTGTTGCCGTGTGCAGTGTGATGGACTCTGCCATGATTGACTCTGGCCTCGATTACAGATTGCAGACCTGGTGGCTTGCAGTGTATACCAGCATGTGGTTGGAGACACACCGGTGGCAGCAGGTGAGCAGTGGTGCCTGGGTGCGCAGGGGCGGCAGTGTCCCTCCTTCTCCCTCTCTCTCTCTCTCCCTTCCTTTCCTTCTCTCTCTCTCTCTCTCTCTCTCCCTTCCTTTCCCTCTCCCTCTCACTCTCTCCCTTCCTTTCCCTCTCCCTCTCTCCCTTCCTCTCCCTCTCCCTCCTCTCTCTCCCTTCCTTTCCCTCTTCCTTCCTTTCCCTCTCCCTCTCTCCCTCTCCCTTCCTTTCCTTCTCTCTCTCTCTCCCTCTCCCTTCCTTTCCTTCTCTCTCTTTCTCTCTCTGCCTTTCTTTCCTTCTCTGTTTCTCTGTGTCTCGCTCCTTTGATGTGCGCATGACACACGTTTTGATTTTGTGCTTTATTTTCCAGGCTGTGACATCAGGATTGTCCCGGACGGACCCGACAGGAGTCTTCCGCATTGGTGTTTTGTGTTGTATTCAATAAAGTTTTTGGTTGTTACTTCAATGATGAGTGACTGTTTCTCGTTCTTCTGCCCACACGTGTTTCTTGTTGTCATTGTGCGACATCATGCGCTTTTTGTGGCTCTTGTGTCGTGCAAGGTATGTGTTTGTGCCGGGGGGAATCCGGGGGGGGGGGGCGGGGTGTGGTGGCGGTGGGTGTTGTGGCTCTCATGGGTCTCGGAGCTGCATGATCATTGTCTCCATGGCATCTGTGGGTCTTCAGATGTGGCTCTGGTCTGGGCTCCCTTTCATACTGCGGGTAGTCGTCCTGCTTTACACCAGCAAAAGGCAGGTGTTGATTCCCTGCTGCTACCGCGGCTTATCGCCTGTTTTTGGTTCGCATCGCAGATCTGGCAGTTCGTTGTGAAACTGGTGTAGTGGTGTTATCGTGTGTTTTTGCACGGGAACGCCTACTCTGCATCTCATTAGGGTTAGTTGGTGGTGTCACCCGTGGAGGTAAATTTTGAGGCAGTTATCGCGGGAATACTTGCGTTGTCTGCAGTTTGCAACAGCTTGTGAATGGGGCGTTAAATCTATCTCCACTTTTGTTGGGTTAAGGTGGCGATAACTTGGAGATAAGTCCTTGTGAATATCCCCCTAGGATTGCAGACTACATGGGCATGGTGGTGCTAAACAGGAGTCAATGACTTTCAGCTGTTTATCGCATTAATTGTGATTGTTATTTTTACTTAGCCTTTTTATGGCATGCTTCCACCACTATGTGGTATGCATCTCTATTGCCTTTGATGATCGGTTGTATGATGGAAAAATCTACGGGCCTCATTTACAGTTCTTTTGCCGTAGGGCAGCGCAGCAGGCCTTGCTGCTGCGCTGCCCTACAGCAAAAGAAAAGGGCAGGAATCTATTAGATACGACGCATTCCTGTCCTTTTCCCCGGCACCGGCGCACAGTGGGCTGCCATGCACCAATGCAGGCACCTTTGTCCCATGGTGCAAGTGTGCCTGCGTTGCGGGGATGATTCTTTTTGTGCAGGAAGGGAAACCTTCCTGCACAAAACCAATCACAAGAGGCTTTTTCCTCTTTCTATGTGTGTTGCAGAATGCAGCACACATAGAAAGTGGAAAAACGAGGAGAAATAAAGATATTTCTCCTCATTGTGCCTCCCTTACGCCTCCCATGGGAGGCGTCAGTTTTGGGCGCGTCCTCAGACTCTTGATTTCTCGTACATCTGGGGTAGTGTCAAAAAGCCATGGATGTTGATGGGAGCGCCCCCAGCAACACCCATGGAACGTCCCTTTCACGCAGTTTTCTGCGTGAAAGTGGCACATATTTATAAGGCCATGAAAAGCCACATAAAGTTGCTTTACGTGGCCTTATAAATATGCCAGTGGCAAATTGCGCCACCGGAACATCAAAAAAGTGATGTTCCTGTTGCGCAATAGTGCTGGTAGGGCCTCATAAATGAGACCCTTTGCTTTTGTTTTTTTTAAATGGGCTGAGTAGGAAGAGTTTTTGATTAATTTGTTTGACTTCAAGGAGTGCCTGGAGTTGTGTGTACAGGGGCTGCACCTAGGCGTTGTGGTGTCCAGAAAGTACGTCAGTAAAGGTAATGCTCACACATGGACCTTCTAGCCAGCATTATGGGCATCTTGAAAGGGGTTTCCTGATGTGTGGGGGTTAGGTTAGGAGAGTGAGTGAGTGAGGAGGTAGGATGTAATGGATGAAAACGAGGGTCAGTACTTCCATGGGCCATTTTAAGAAAGACGGAAATATAGTCTCATCTCCTAAAGAATGGATTTCAGTTTTAATGGCATCTGATTTGAGGGGGCTCCTGCCAGGCTTGTCAGAGGTTTTACGCAAGGTTTAGGACAAAAACTTAATGCAGAGCCCTGTGAATGCTTCTTCAGCTTTGCCAGGTGCTACAATCACCTGTATCTAAGAATTAAAAAATAATGTACCCTAGGAAAGGATTAAACATGGCATTTGGTGCAATGTAGTGGTCTGGTTATGTTAGATCTCTTGTTATTATTGAAGACAGCAAGCTCACTTCCGGTTAGAAATCTATAAATAAGTGCTGCTGAAGGAGTGCAGGACCTGGGGCATGATGCCCCCCCTGGACACACCATGTGATGGTCTCACTGCTGCTCAACTAGGCTTGAGTTGTCAGTGGCCACTGTCCTAGAGAGCAACCATTCTCCTTTTCTTATGTATTTTGGGTGTCATCATCCTGCCTGCCCTACCTGATTAAATTGTTGTCCTTGGTGTGAATGTCAGAAAGACTGAAGTCCTTATCATTAGCAAGGTTTCCCAATGGACTCCTGAATGGGGGTCTGGATACTGCATCACCTCTTGCTACCCCGGCCAGCGGCGTCACTAGGGTTGGTGTCACCCGGTGCGGCGACTTACCCCATGACACCATCACATGGGGTGACACCTTTCCCAAATGAGACTATTTAGTAAATAGTCTCATTTGGGAAAGGTGTCACCCCATGTGATGGTGTCACCCGGTGCGGTCCGCACCCCCCGCACCCCCCTAGTGACGCCACTGACCCCGGCTCAATATGCAAGAAGTCTTGGGGTTATTTTTGATCCTTTGAGGGACAGATAAATATCTTGGCTTACACTTGCTTCTGTATTTTAAGTATTATTAGGATTATCTTGCTAATTCTGCCATCTTCCTCCAACAAAAGCCTGCTGCAAGACCGAATACCAGCCACACTGTGTTTGGGCCTCAGTGGTTATCTGAACCAAAGATGGCTGGTAGTCCAGAATGCTGCTGCACAGCTGGCCTGGGGCTGACCGGAAATTCCCCTGTTTCCTCTCACCTGTACCAGCTTCATTGATCACCTGTTTCCAAAATGAGTTTATTCAAGGCCTCATCCTGATGTCATAAGACTACTGATGCCCTTCTGTAGGATGTTACATGTGCTCAGTCCTCCCCTGGGATGCTCCCTCGTGAGCTCACTCTTCCCAAATATGGATGGGTCAGATCTGGAGGATGATCTACCTTGGTGATAACAGCTAAAGCTTGGATTATTCTGCCGCCCAATGGCCATGCAGAAAACAACCTATTGAAATTTCGGAAAGAGCTGAAAGAACGTCTTTCCTCGACTCTGTTGCAGCGTTTTCTATGTGTTGGTCACCATTGCTAGCGCAAGTTTGCCCGGTTTTGGGACAGCCGTGTGGGTTATAAACCAGCAATCAAATAAAATCAATTAAACAAATGTGTGCACTGCAAGCCATTTTTTGTGGCATCACACCCAGGAACACTGTACTCCTCACAGTGGACCTAGCAGGGGCTCTGACATCAGAGGGATCACCTTTAAAACAAGATGGCGAGATATAGAAAAGGACAGGCATAAAGATAGCCATTTTTTGCCGAAGTTCCCTGATCATTCTCCTCTAAATCCTATCCTATCTGTTTTGTCCAGGATCACACAATTTATTTCGTCAAGTGCCAAAGATGGAATTAGAATTCACACATTTGGATTCTAAAGTTAGCAACATAACCACTGGACCATATTCCCTCCACATCGTGTTGCAGTCCTGTTATATCAAATTCTAGGACTATGTACCTGTTTCTTTTGACTACACAGATCTCCAGTTTGTATGTATATAGACTAGCTGAGGTAGAGTTTGCCTGTGGAAAATTACTTATCCATCCCAGGGGTATTTGAGGTAGTGTGTGTCAGTTACTGCACTGATGCTTTCTAACCATTTGCCATTCTCACAATATGGGGCATTTCATGTACATCAGCACTGCTGATGAGTGACTGAGGTCATCAGAATTAAAGAGTGCTTTCACGTGCAGTTGTAAAGTTGAGGTGCAGATAGCTAGTGAGTTTGATGTAGTGGTTAATTCCATTAAATGCATATCGTGTAGTTCTAGGAGGATATTCTACCTTTGACGTAGTGATAGACAGTTCGAGGTGATGGACCATGATGTAGCGTACGGTGCTTGCTCCTCACAGTTCTTCCAATAAATCTCACAATAAACACTGATTTGGTATAAGCAGTGGATGAGAGATGGTAGGTGGGTTGTATCCCAAGGAAGGAGAATTAGAGACAGATTGAAAAGTAAATTCATGAAATCTAGGGCCATATGTATCATTTTTTCATGCAATGCAACGCAGCAAGATACCTTGCTGCGCTGCCTGAAAGGAAGGGGGCAGGAATGTGCCATATCCATCAATGTATAGTGCATTCTTGGTCTCTCCTTGCACTGGTGCGCTTTTGACTGCCTAGCACCATGGTGTAAGGGTGCCTGCATTGCAGGCAGGATTGTTTTTCTGCAGGAAGGGGCCCTTTCCTGGACAAAACAAATCCTTTGAGACTTTTTCTTCTCTCTGTGTGCTGCAGAATGCACCGCGTGTTAAAAAAAGAAAAAACAAAGAGAAATACAGATATTTCTCCTTGTTGCGCCTCCCCTGAGAAGGCGTAGCATTTTGACGCATTCTAAGGTCTACCACTCATGGTGAATCTGGGAATGCACCAAAATCCTTGGGTGGATGAGTGGGAACACCCACACTCCACACATGGAACGCCTCCCTGGGGCAGAGTGACACAAGGCAGTAACTTGCGCTGTCTTGCACTACTACAGATTTACCAAGTCACGCAGAGCCGCACAAGGTGGCCTTGCGTGGCTTGGAAAATCTCCTTCTAGGTTTTGCATCGCCTTGCGTCCCCTTTTGTGGGGCAAGGGAGACACAAGACCTGTGCTAAATCTGGCCCATACTGCCTCATTTACAAGATTTGATGTAGGTCAGCACCGCAAGCCTTCCTGCTGCGCTGCCCTTCGTCAAAACAAAAGGGCAGGAATGCGCTGTATCTATAAGATACGACACATTCCTGTCCTCTTTTACAGCATTGGCACTCAAAGGGCTGCCTTGTGCCAACGCAGGCACACATACACCATTGTGCAAGGGTGTCTGCGTTGTAGGGATGATTGTTTTTGTGCAGAACGGGACACCTTCCAGCACAAAAACAATCAATGGAGGCGATTTCCTCTTTCTATGTGCGCTGCTGAATGCAGCATACATAGAAAGAGGAAACAAACTAGGAGAAATAATGTTATTTCACCTTGTTGTGCCTCCCCTCTGCCTCTCCTGGGGAGGCCTAGGCTTTTGATTCATTCCCAGGTTCACAGCATGTTGTAAATCTAGGAATGTGCCTAATGCCATGGGTGTTACGTGGTAACACCCACCGTAACGCCCATGGCATGCCTCCCATCGCAGTGTGCGGCAACGCAGCGACTTGCGCTGTGTTGCCTCACACCATATCTACAAGGCCAAGGCGATGCAGGGTGGCTTTACGTGGCCTCATAGCTATGGGTAAGCCCAGTGTGCCGCCAGGACGTCAGTAAAAATGATGTTCCAGAGGCGCACTGGACTTATAAATAAGTCCCTTCGTTTGTTTTAGGTTTTCTAAAGTACAAGACAAAGAGAAGAAGGCACAAGCAGAGTGGAGGCGAGCCAGTCGAGCCTGTCTGCAGCATCAGGCTTTTTCCCAGTTAGCATGAACGGTGACGAGGAAGACTTGAACTCAGATAGGGCCAATGTGGTGCTTTCAAAGTGGCTCAATGAGGTTGTACAGTGTCACGTGACAAAGATGAACGGATGGATGAATGATGCATTAATGGGCATTTAAACGGCAGCGCCTTTGGGTAGGCATTGATGATCCATAATCTCCACTTGCGCTATTCAGTCAATTTCTGTCAATACTATTTATTGCACTGTTAACGTCTCCTATCTCATTTACCCCCCTCCACACTCCATTCATTTGTTTAAGTTACCACCTAATCTGCATTATTGTAATATATGCCAATATCTGATTGGGGTGCAAACCTTCTCTGTTCAAAATGCTCCATCCTGAAAGTAAGCGAAATACATATCTTTTCCAGTTTATTTTGGTGTCACAGTTCAAACTACATTTGACCACTAGATGGGAGGGGTGGGCAAAAATATGTGTTTTTTCTTATTCATCGAATCCGCTTCAGTTTTCAACTTCTTACTAGCTTCAGTCTTGCAGTGTCGGACCACAACTAGCTCAAAGCTTTTTGCTTTTTTACGCCTTTGTGAAAGCTGATGCTACTCATGTTACTATGGATTTATAAAGCGCTCCGACACCTGAAGGTCTCGCGGTGCTGGGGTAGGGATTTATCAAACAATTTATTGAGATAATAGAAGCGGCTCAAGGCTTTTTAGGTCTCGCCTAGGCAGCGCGCATGCGTTGCTCTAGTTAGGTCTCGCCTAGGCAGCGCGCATGCGTTGCTCTAGGAGATGACCTTTAGAAATTGGTCATCTCCTTTTCAAGCACACTCGTGCTTGTGGTGGCATCCACCTTTCGGGAGCGAGCAGCGGCGCGCCGACCATCTTTTTTTATTTTAATTAGCATGGCCGCGCGCTGTTGCTCCCGCTCCCGCTAGGGGCAAGCTAGCACAAGCACGAGTGCTTTAAAACAGCTGTTTTTTTATTTTCCCTTCTTAACTGTAAATATTGTTTGTCGTTTCCCATCTTCCCGTGTCGATAAAATGTAAGTTTTTTGGGACAGACTCCGGGCCAGCCTCGTGTTTTTTCAGCAATGGTGTGCATTTCCGTGCCCAGAGGTGCTCGAGCGCTAATGTGCCTTTGTTTCTGTAAATGGAGCGGGGATGCGAACCGGTTTACGACCCGAGGCTGCCATCTAGAGGCAGCGCATGGCAGGCGCAGCGGCATGGACTGGCAGTAGGTGTAAGCTTGCTTCCTGCCAGAATAAATCAATCATCGTCAACTTCCTCCCATCCATATGGCCCTCTCCCTTGCAGAGCAGCAGGAAGACAAGCATCAGTCACATGACACGCATGTCCCGCGCATCACAGGCTTTCTCATGCCCTTGGAGATACTGGGTGATTTTGGGCACGCCTTTCATTGGCGATAGTGTGGTGATCCGGCTGTCTCAGGTTGAGTGCTTGGGTTAACTACATATTCAACCGCACAGTGTGATCCTGGGCGAATAATTTTATTCCCATGCACTGCAGCTACTATGTCATAAAACACTCGGCGTGTTTACAAAAATATTGGTATAAAAAGCAACAGGAGATAAATAGACATTTAAATCTGCTTCATTCTTATGCCTCAAATGGACAATGATTGAACTTTTATTGAGGAGTTCTGAACAGTGCTAGCTACTACACCTCACATAGGCCACTTCTAAGCGCTGAACATACAACACTCTGGGACGTTCAGAATTCAAGGGAGTCCGAGTCTAGTCCAGTGCAAAGAATGACCTTAGGTTAGACATTCTTTAATCGTTCCCATGTTGACGAAGAGCTTACTTGAAGGCCTGTTGGAAAACTGTGGTTTCCAGCAGCCTCCTGGACCGAAACAAGCCAGCTTCCAAAGAGGGCTGTGGCTGTTCCATAACCCTCAACCTTAGAGGATCTTCTGCTGTGGTCTAATCTCTTAAAATGCAGTCAACCACATTAAAATTCATTTTACGCACAGATGCTTATACAACCATGAACACAATGCATCACAATACACGTGAAAGGCTTTTATTACAACACAAAAGGCAGACCTGTTGGTTCTGTCAATGCGCCTGTGAGCGGTACTCTCTCATCCGCCGCGTCCTTTGTTTCTTTTCTTGCCTCCTGTAAGTCTGTGGGTCTTCGAGAGTAGAGATATCTATATATGTTTATTTATATATATTTTCTTTTTTTAGCATATTTGCATGTTTTTTTCAGTGTCCTTCCTCCTGTGTATTCATTTTCTGCATGGCTAAACACTTAAAAGGTCCCAAAGGCGAGACCTATTGGCTATGCCAATGCTTGTTCTAAATGCAGTGTGGGAGGAGGTTCGAAGATGGAGGGGGATAGTATCTATAGCGTAAGTCAACAGACAAAGAAGGAACATCTGCCAAAAGAAGACTCCAATAGTGCGGGACTTTGGGAGGCAATTTGTTAATATTGAAAAAGTCAATGTCAATGTAACTAATGATACATTCACGATAAGAGACGAAATTGCATCTTTATTGACGAATTCGCCCGTTGTGTATCCTCCTTATTACAAGTTCATTGAATCCTAAAGCACTTCTTCCGAGGCATGAGTCTGTTCATCCTCTGTTGTTACAAAGGTTAAAATGTCATCTTGGGAAAAAAGTACGAAGGTCATATTTTTAAATAACTTATTCATCATACGCTATTTCATCAGAGGCTAAGTTTACAACTAGAGTGGGATTTACTGTTTTCGTTCTTCAGGAATAATATCATTAAAAACAGACCATTTGTGGAAGTCATTAAAAACTGCATGCTTTTGTTGATAGACAAATTTAACTGAATATTGACTCAAATCTAGAACATTTGGTACACTCTGAAAGGAATTTAGCATGGTTGTTATATATGTTTTGGGAATGAGTAATGGAAGCAGGTAGTTTAGAAATATCTGGTGAATTATTCACAATGTTAAAATGTCTTTTTGTTTACTGTTGAATGTTAGAATCCTTATTAGAACATTGGAATGTTGGAAGCTCCATTGAAAACAATGGAGTGCTCCGGGCTTATAATGGCTGGTATAAGCCTGGAGCTCCAACATTCCAATGCTTCTTTGTGGCTGTGAACAAAGGCTTAAGGGAGCCTGAGGGGATTTCAATCCCCTCGCGCTCCCTGAAGCCTTTGTTTAATTTGTTAGAACATTCTGCCCTCTAGTGGCAGAATGTTCTAATAGCCATATAGCCCTTCGTAGCAGGGCTATACCCACTATTAAAGTCCTGCTGCCTTGTTAAAGTCCCTCGCCTTCGGCTCGGGCCTTTAACGCTGCAGCGGGCCTTTAATAGCCGGTATAGCCCGCTACGGCGGGCTATAAGGCTATACTATTGATAGAGATTGCCTGTTTATAGACAATCAATCGAAGTTTACAAAATGCTATGAGTTATACTATACTATGAGAGTGGGTCATAAGGGGCCCTCCATTGGTGTTATAGTCGCCATTTGACAAGAGGAAGGGGCGCTTCATGACTATAGAATCACTCACCATCTGGCGGAAGAGGGATAACAGACTGACCATAGAAATACAGACCATCTCAAAAGTGATTGTCGCGATGACCATAGATACATTGACCTTTTCAACAGAGATCTGTTACTGATCATGGAGGCATTAAAAACAAGAAAGGATAACTGACTGATTATAGACAGTAGATCTTTTTCCAGGAGAGGATCGCAAAATGATCATGTCCCTAGCTACTGTCTGGCCTTGTCGGTTCTACCACAGTAAACAGTTTCAGGCCACTAGACTGAGGTGCCAGACAAGCAAATACACTGTAGCAAGTTTGGGTCCATGTAATAACATAATCTTCCAAAATATTGTGTGCAAAAATTACTTTTCAAAAACATATTTTACAATAACATCGTTTTTTGCCCAAAACATATTTTCATAATTTTTTATATACCTTTATTATGTTTTAATTTAATTTTTGTAACGTGTCTGTTCTAGAAGCATTTCTATTTTTATACACACCACACACACACATACATATACTCCCAAAATCTATCTATCTATCTATCTATCTATCTATCTATCTATCTATCTATCTATCTATCTATCTATCTATCTATCTATCTATCTATCCATCTAGTTATTTCCATTTATGTGTCTTTTGGTGGATAAACAAAGCCTCCTTACCCTCCAGCAACCATTGTTATATGGGTCTATGTGTGTGTGTGTGTGAGAGAGAGAGAGAGAGAGAGAGAGAGTGTATGTTTTTATGATGTTTATAGGATATATTCATTTGGGTGGGAAAAAGCTAGCCAAAACCATAATTTGAATGTATGACTTTCTTTTTACATGATTTATTTTACTTTCTTAGTAATGCTGTGCCTGGAGTGGTAAAGGGCTTTTGTCATTTTTCAGCTTGACATGGATAGCGCTAGCTAATCCTATGCTTAAAGGCCTTGCTGTAAAAATGGCAAAAGGCTTTGTCCCTAGAGAAACAGATATTTGAGGTGAGCAAATTCAGAGTGTTGGTGGTGTTTTAGCGTGCTCTATATAGGAACTGGTCTCCACCAAAATTTGGGAACTGCCCAGAGTTCCCTGCTTCCTATTTTGCATACTTTATGCAGCACTCTAAGCCTCAAAGGGTTTTGTTTTGGCTTATACTAGGTGCTCCCTTGTGTCTGGACGAATGTATACCTTTCTGAAGAGCTCTAATAAGAGCAAAACTTAATCCGAAGGTGTAATACTGTGCCTGGAGTGTTAAAGGGTGTTTGTCATTTTTCAGTTTGCCATGGATGACACTATGCTTAAAACTTGGCTGAAAAAATGCAAAAGGCTTTGTGCCTTTCTAGCTCAGCGTGGATGGCACTGCACTAATCCAATGCTTAAAAACTTTGCTAGAAAACCAGGCATTTGAGGTGAGCAGATTCAGAGTGTCGGTGGTGTTTTGGGGTGCTCTAAATAGGAGCTGCTATCCATAACCTTCTGCCCCGGCATCTCGGCAGATCTATATAAAAAAAGAAAATCCATCAGGAGATTATAAAAGACTTGGAGACAATCATCTTTTCTGGGGACTCTTGCTCATCTCAGGGATGGCAGAGACAACTGTTAAGAACATATTTTCAGGATAAAAATTCTCCTATGTGAGATCTCTTTTGGAAAATGCATAAAATTGCTCAAGAAATCGCTTTGACATAGTTAAACAGACAAACAGTCTCTCCTTCATTGGTCTAAATAGATTCCTCAAATGTAGACTTGAGCGTGCTGGGCCAACGGGTCCAGTGAGAGTTGAGCTGCTGGTATGGGGGTGTTACGTACACCACTTCCCTTTTGGATAGCAGACATCTGAGAAAGACAATAGATATTTTGTGAAGAACTGCTATGTACAGAAGGAGAAAGAAAGAAAAGTCAAAACTCTAAATAAGGTAAGACCTGGATCATTGCAGTCTCGCAGGGTGAAGTGAACTCCGTCATCCATCATTCATAGACCGTAGGCCTCAGAGAGAAAACTTCAACAAATGATTTCTAGAAAGGTTTATTTTGTAGGCATTTTTTGAACTGGACTTAGTTTGGCTCAGCTCTGAGTTTAGAGATCCACTGTATTCCAAAGATCAAACCATCGCTCCAACAGAGTGGTCACTATGCATCGATCATGTAAAAGAATGTTGAGGGCCAGATCTAGCGATGCTGACTGATGTTTCCTTGGGGGATGTAGTGTGGAGCCAGTTTTTATATGCAGGCTGAGCCACTGTTCCTGTGGGCCATAAGGGGAATCCTGAGTGCCTTGAGCCTGATCCTAGAATACACTGTGAGTCAGTGAAAGCTGTTTTTAGCGTGTACAGTTTCAAAAATTCAGTCACAGTGACATCTTAGTAGCCTGAATTTAGAGCCTTAAAAAGTAATCCGTTTCTTTGTAATGCCTGTATATATCACATTGCAAAAGTCAAGAGGCACAATGACAAGA
This sequence comes from Calotriton arnoldi, assembly GCA_963921515.1. Taxonomy (NCBI): domain Eukaryota; kingdom Metazoa; phylum Chordata; class Amphibia; order Caudata; family Salamandridae; genus Calotriton; species Calotriton arnoldi. Next base: position 372,168 of record CAWUFW010001240.1, read on the forward strand.
CGTTGTAGTAACTCAATACAACAGGAAATTTGCATCAGAGGGAAATTTTACAAAGAGGCGCAATTTTATGAAGTGTGAAGATTTGCAAAATTACCTAACTTTGAATAAATTATTTGCTGAAAAGGTCAAATCTTTTGAACTCCCACTCCCTACAGTCTGTGATTATCTAACTGATGAGAACCTCATCATGAAAGCCTAGACTTCTTGATCTCAATTTACTGTTATATCAGAGCCGAGCTTCCCAAATTCATCACCAATGTCGAACCTTCAAACCACTTCACAACAGCATACCAGGTAACATGGCCAAAGAGACCTGGCCAAGCTCTTGGTACCCTACTGGATCAACATAGTAAACGTATTATTTATTCAAGGTATATTTTCTGACTGTTTGAAAACTGATAAGGGCTCACCTCTTCTGAAGAAACTCTCAGCAGACTCCAGTGATCTAAACAACGTATGCCCTGTGTCAGGTCTATCTTTATGGGAAAGTGACTGAAATGTGTGTTGTTTCCCAACTTTCTTTGCACATTCACATCTAATCATACAATCTCAAGGACAATATTCAATCTGAATGTAGACAGTGTAGTAGCAGTGGGCTGCTTTTCTACAAGGTGCACTCTGGTTCTTGCACTCTTTTCAGTTTAGTTGTGCTTCTGAGCCTTCCAGCTGACTTTCATATCTCCCTGATTAATAGCCGCAAGAATCAATAAAAATTGCTGCCATCAAGCCTTGGATCACACAGCATAACGTGCATCGCCACTTGCTGCCTTGGAACTGATAATTTACAGTTTAATCGCCAGGTTTTTCATTCTTAGGCAATCTCTAATTATTCAGGCTTGTATTTTTAACTGTCCTGATGATGATCCTACTATTTCTTAAAGAGGATCGAAACGTCGTCGACCAATGTAAACAGTTTGCACATTAATCAAATCTGATCAAAAAAGTGTATTTACTGTTTCCTCAAGCTTGTTAGAAATTGCGTTCAATATTCCACAAGCTACCCTGTCTTGCCTGATTTGTTCCTGTCCTAAGTGTACTTGTCATGTTTCTATGTAGGATGCAGGATTGTGTCCCACTGTATTGATGTGTTTATTTTTGGTTTTTGACATTTTTGAATTATTAAATTGAATGTCCGGCTGGACACTCGTAATATAGCACTGATTGGAGTCTATATTTATCCTGATGACCACCCTGTTCTGTTTAAGGACCACTGTTCTAATACTATGGTGTGACCACCATCCCATTAAACCAAAACTAAGCAGTGAAAATTGGCAATGCTATATCTAGAAAGACTTCCCTTCAGACCTCCATGGCTCCATTCTGTTGTCTTCATTTCTCAATCGATATTGAGAACCAGTAGGAGCCATTCTAAAAAACGCCGGGATACCTCACCCACAATAAGCCATTGATACCCAGATCTGTTTGGAAATTGCATTCCCGAAAAAGATTTTACTGCCGCCCAAAATTCTTGAAAACATTCAAAGATGAATGTCGAATCCTCATCGTTAATCTCACCCAATTCATGCTTTGAATCCTATACTTTTCCCTGGATATCATCCCAGGCAACAAAGTTAACCTTCAGAAGCAAATCTTGGCCATGGCTAAAGGTGAGCCTCTCAATTACTGCTCTGGGGCATCACAGTTCATCACTGTCCTGGGTCTGAAGTTATAGCTTGTACTTTCCAGACGGAGTTGGTGGAAGTCTCACCCTCAGGCCTACATGCTGCCTCTCTATCCCATTTATGACAGCGCTGTTTGCTGCTGTTTGTTTCATTTCAGGCTTCAATCAATTCAACCAGAGTATCCGAGTCCTGACTCACTTCACTGACTCCCAGCAGAAGTTTGAGCACAATTCAAAACGGGCTGCATCAGGCATAAAGTCCCCCAGTCCACCTAGGAGATACATTGAAAATCTCGGGCAGCCAACGAGGGTCAAGCAATGCTCAGTCCCTTCTCCTTTTGAATTCGCTGTCTCGATGTCTCCATATCACCCCGACCTCAAGACCTTCAAAAAGATCAAACTCCCTGTACCATAGACATTTCGATGTATCTGTGAGACAGCTGGAGACTTGATTGTAACCATAGTTTACATTTTAAAATGCAACATAAAGCAGTTGCAGACTCCTGCCACATGAGGGAGGCAACAATCCAAGAATCTACATTTTACTTGGTATTGTGCGATTTCCGGAAGCGTCATCGTCTGAAAAGCATCCGTAGTATAATATTCTAAAGTCTTTAAAATAGGCAATGTTTTACTGCACGCAGTTCATGAAGTTAAGCTTTCTGGATGTATTTCTGCATTTGCTTTTTATCTGGCGACTGTGACTCCTCGCGTTGGCATTACCCTCGGTGCAGGAAACACATTTTGAAACTTTAGATTGATTAATGGCGATGAAACTTACAGAATGACTACATTATTTACTTACGCATTTCAGTGTTTTGTCGAGTGCGAGGAGTGTGTGCTGTGAATTATTTCCCCATCTGTATAAATTCGGAGCGCTAAGAGCCATGGTAGGGTGCTATGCTGCCACTAGGGGGAGTGGGACTATATGAAATCTATGGAAGTTAATGTTACCAATGACTGGATAGAAGCAGTGTTGCATCTCCCCCAGTCGAGTCCTGTCCTTTAATCCTCTGTAACGCTCTGAGGCTTTTACTGAAACTAGCCATGAAAGTCTCACTCACAATGAAATGCTGCCTCTTGCTCCCCCACCACAGCAGGAGGACCGATCTGGAAACAAACATCCTCTCTGGCAAACATGCTCTAAACTCTGCCACATTGCAGGAGGCAGGGACTAGGCAAGGGCCAGGAGAGCATGGATAGGCCTTGGAAGCCCATCCTGCAGTGAAAGCAGCCCCCTAGCCCCCAGGCTACTGAGGTAATGCCAGTGTGCTAGAATGGCCAGTCCACCTTATTCACAGGTCTCAACTCGTGTGGCACAGAAGGGATGTGTGCAGGGGGCCAAGAAATAGGAGCTCCCAAACCAAATTTCCCATGCAATTTTCTTAGGGATTTCTGAAACTCACTATAGGCAAAATGGCTGAACGCAATTACACCAAATTTGGCAGGAAGCTAGATCTTGATAAGAATGTGCTCTTTTTGTGATTTGGTGTAAATCCATTCAGTAGTTTTTGAGAAATTAAGGTTCAAAATATTTGTATATCTGGCAAGTTCGGTTTGTGAGAGGCTCGCGAGAGCCATCTGATTGGCTGAGGGACCTTTTTTCCCCTCTGCCAACTCGCTTCAGCGGGAGCGAAACGCTCTTGTGAACTCCAGCAAGAGCTCACGCTGTGATTGGCTGGCACAACTTGAAGAGAAATGCTGCGGATGCCATTTCAGGACATTGGGTAATAAAATATAACTTTACGTTAAAAAAAACCCCTTGCAATTCACTGAAAAAAATGAAGGGCAAAGTGACGTTATAGTTTGGGTGAAAATGTTAGTTAAAACTTACCATTTTAAACAAACAAAACCACTGAAATTCAACAGTTATACTTCTCTCAAGTTACTATAACTTGTGCCCTAAATAAACTATAACTCACAGCCTCGCACTGCACTGCTAATTACCTCAAATATTACATAACTCATGACATGTTCTATGATACCACTGATAATGTCAATGCAACATCTGAAATGACATCATTCATGACAACACTCTACATGGCGAGGGAGATATAAGATTGCGCCATTTTTTAATTTGTGCTCTCGTGAGACTCTCACAAGACTCTCGCAGATCCAACCGGCCAGATATACACATTTTTCACTCTTAATTTCTCAAAATCTACTGAATGGATTTACACCAAATCACAAAAAGCACAATCTGTGGATCTGGTGTAATTCTGCTGAGCAGTTTTTGCTGTAGCCCTGCCTAAAGTATTCTATGGAATATGCATAGAGATTTTATGTTTTGGGACTCCTCTTTTTTCTCAGCCCCCGCTTGATGGATCACTGCGAAACTTTACAGAAAGGAGCTGAGGTGGATGAACTTTTATTTTGGAAAGCTTTGCAAAGATTTGTCAAATGGGGCCAAAAGTATTAACAAGCCAAAAATGCTCTTTCTATAGAAAAGCTGACCTAACTATAACTACCTAGTGGTGACCACCACTAGGTAAAATATATAAATGTGACCAAGGCTGTGGATCCAAAACGTGTTGCATAAAGAGAGCTTTGAGCTTGCCCCTTTCAACCATTTCCCTTCTTTGATCAGCCTCTTTCAGCCATTGATTTGAGGCATTGTCAATCATATCTTGGCTCTAACCACTCAAGTATACATTTCTCACCTAATGCTATTGGCTGTTTGAATGTATCCTTCCACTCAGGTGGTTGCATTGAACTGCATGGAGGTCTATTTTACAACTAAAGTCCTCTCTTTCGGCACTTGCTGCTCCCTCCGTGTTTCACAGTGATGTGCAAATGCTACTTGCATTAGGACATCAAACCCATACTATGAGAAAATGCTCCTTTTTGTGTGGTCACCCTCATTTTTTGCTAAATGTTATTGCTGTTTGTTAGACTCTGTACAAGGGGGCACTGCTGTCCAGTGTATGTTTTCTGACCCCTAAATCATGTAGAAATTGGCTAATCATCAATTGGCATATTTAGCTCTACTAGAAGGTCATAATATATGGTGTAGAAGCTAGGCCTGGGCGGTGAACTTTGCTCCGTTCGCGGAGTTTGCAGAGTTTTCTGCACTCCGCACTCCGCGGAGTGCAGAAGCCTCCGCGGAGTGCAGAAGACTCCGCTTCGCGATGTGCAGCGGAGTTTTTTCCCCGCTCGCGATCGCGAACGGTAAGTTCGCGCGCGCGAACTGCCGCTCGGGTAGAATTTCTACCCGAGCGGCAGGAATACCAGCACAAACTGCAGTTCGCACTGCACTCCGCCACTCGCGGAACTTCGCTGAGTTTTTTGCAACTTCGCGGAGTTTCGCGTAGCAAAACTCTGCGAACTACGCCCAGGCCTGGTAGAAGCTACACCCATGGCAAGGAAAGTTAAATGTCACCTGTGGACTGCAGCTCTTATTGCACAATCCACTAGTGTGACAAGGAAAACATGGCTCCAGGCGTACCAGTGTAGCTTGAACGCTGTGGTTTGAATCTGCAATCCAACATGTCAAAATAACTCTTTTGACTAGGGAAACACTTTCCATATGAATATTAATGTTTACCCATGTAGACCACAAGATAGGGTGCATGCTATTTGGACGTGGGAAATGCAGAAATTCTTTTTTACCATGTCCCTACAGGGACAAGGCCACAAAACCTATTTTCAATGTGGAAGGCTCTGGCTTCCCTATGAGAGAACTAGAGTACAGATTAAAATATTAATTTTGCTATTCTGGGTTTGGGACCAGTTAGAAAAAAAGTTCAACTAATATTTTTATTATTTATTAAAACCTCCATTCAATTGTGAAGATGGATTTTTAACACATATTTGAGAAAAATAGCTTTTAGAAAGTTATTTTTTCCCTGCCTGAAGCTCCAGAAGGCTAATTTGCATTAGCTCTCCAGCAGCTGCCCAGACAGTACTTGGCCATAATGACCTATGAAAGCTGCTTCCAGAGCAGGGACACTGGCCTTGGTGTGGGAAGGTGTTTTTCTTCCACTGACAGGATAAACAATTATGTTGGTCCCAGGAACTTAATTAACTTGTAAAGTGCCCTGCCCTTTCACAAGTAAATGTAAGGAGAGACCTGGGAATGGCACTTGTTGTTCCCCCCAGTCAGGCTAACACCAAACCCAGTGGGGTCGAGCAACCCCCAGAAAGGGTTTTTAAGAGGAGGGGACTGCTCATTTCCCTGCCCACACCTCTGGGTGGGCACACAGGCTTTGCACAAGGGAGGAAGCGTTTCCCCATCTTGGATTCTGGGAGTAAGCTACACTATGGGATTGTTTGCAGTAGGGCATGAACTGCAAATAAAGTGGGTAGGGGTGCCCCATGCAACATTTACCCCGTTGGTCAAGGAGGAGTCACGTTCACCCACTCACTGTTGCCAAGCATATATGTGACACTGCGAGGAACCCTCCTCAGAATACTTTCTAGGCCTGTGGAAGAGCAGAAGAAGGACTGTACCTGCTGTTTGAGACCTGTGAGGAAACCTGATGGCCTCGACCTCCTCCCACTTGTACCCAGGATAAAGGAGTGGACTCCAAGAGTCAGTTGTTTGACCTTCTATGTGGCTACAGGGACACAACACCCTGCAAAATGACTTTTCCCTGAAGTGCCGAGGTGGCCAGTAGCAACTGCATCTGACCTGCTGATGGCCTCTGCGGAAGTGAGTCTTGACCCTAAAGTGATGTTTCTGATGCCCTGAGACCCTTGGCTGTGCCTAACTGGGCTTCACCAAATACCTCTGAAATGTTGGAGCTTCCAGACTGTCTGTGGTTTCTCTCACTTGGAGCTTTTCCACAGTAGCAAATTCATTAAAGCTGGCCCTTGGCGAGAAGGTATCTGGCCTCGTGGAATTCACTGTCAGATACAGCATGCAACCTTGTTCTGCTGGATTTTGACTTCAATTTCAGAGACTAAGGTGCATATGTACAAGCCCCTATCGCCACCACGTCACTGCACCTTATTTACAAGGCAGCGTTAAGCCACTTACCGTGGCTTAACGCTGCCTTGTAAATAAGGCCCCCTTTCACGCTATGTTAGCGTGAAAGGGGTGGGCAGTGGGTGTTGCGGAGGGCGTTCCACCGCAACACCCATTCATTTTGACGCTGCCCCCTATATACAAGGGTGGCGTACATAGGAGGCAGCGCCAAAATTAAGACCAGGTAAATCCTGGTCTTATGTTGGCAAAACGAGGAGAAATGCATTATTTCTCCTCGTTTTTGCTTTTTCCATTTGTGCTGACTTGTGCAGCACACATGGAAAACGCAAATTGCCATGGTTTGTTTATGTACAGGAAGGTGTCCTTTCCTGTACATAAACAATCTTTTTTTACAAAAAAAAGCCATTTTGTCACTTTCATGTGTGCTGCATGAAGCAGCACACATGAAAGTGACAGAATGGCATTTTAGGATTGTTTATGTTCAGGAAGGGGCACCTTCCTACACATAAACAATCCTCCCCTGCATGCAGACACCCATGCACTATGGTGCAAGGGTGCCTGCATTGGCACTAAGTTGCTAAACTTAGCGGCCATCGCAGGGGGAAACGCAAGGCTGCACCACATTCTTGTAAATATGGTGCAGCCTTGCGTTTCAGAAGTGGCGGAAAGAGGCGTTAAGCCAAGGATGCTAACGCCTCTCTCTGCCACTTCATTGTACATTTGGCCCTAAGTCCCAAGGTGAAATCTCCGACCAGGAGGAGCCTACTTAGTGTAGCCAACCCACACTTCATCACAGACGCCTGAAATCGTACCTAGGTCCAGTCAACTGTGACCAAATCATTGGTGCTTTACTTTTTCTTGGAGTTTTTTCACTTAATTCTTTAAAAAATTCATATCTCCGGTCCTTATTGGATTTTGGTCATTATGATGTCATTTTGCTTAGTCACATTTTCTCTATTTGTATATAGTGGAGTGGGATTTTTATTGTGTTGTTGTTGGAAAACAAGGCAGTATCTGTGAGGCCTGCACAAATAATGGGTCTACATTTGTCCTTCACTGGGAATCAAACACCCCATTATAGCTCTTGACTCTCAGAGGGTAGCGCTGCAGAGCAGCCTAAGGCTTACAAGGGAGGTGGTGTGGGCTAGTAATCACCAATTACAGGTACGCAGAAATAACACTCAATAATTGATTGTCCAATCTGTGCTTTTCTTTATAAAAAGGAAGAGTACATTTATTACTCACACACTACTCAATACTATGCATCAATTTACAAATATACATAAGCTGATGGAAATACTTCTTGACATTGCGTAAACATTCTCAACCCTCCTGCAGGAGGAGGGTCTAGTACCACCACTTACATGTAAAAACACCATCTTGCCCCCAAATGCCACGGGCTGACCATATCCTGGACTGAGGGCCCTTTTCACTGGCACCACCCCAGTGGTTGCCCACCCCAGTATTTCAACAATCATTTATAATGGGGACCCCTGCCATAGTGACACATAACCCTGACTGAGAGCACCTAATACTAACCATACAGTATGAACACTTATTTCACAGTCGCTGACCGTCTGGTTGTTCAACTAATGCAGTAGCAAGAACACCTGTCTAAGCATACCTTGGAATGAGGGGTACTTTTTATATCCGGTAATATGTTCAATGCAAGTCAATCACAGTCCCTTAAAAAAAGGCATCATAATTATAATCACATGGCTACGCAATTACAACCAGGCACCCTGGCAAGAATGCTGGCAACATATTTCCAGATCACTTATAACATCACATATGGCATTTGACCTCCAGGCCCCAAAAGGACCACATTTATGGAAGTGCACATCTTGTGCAATTACATCTTTCCACCTCTAGGGATTGCCACCACTATGAGTATCCATATTCAGCCTTTCACACCTCAGTGTACTCCTAGCCAACAGCTCCCAACTAAAGAACAAAAGTTCCAGCATTAGATAGGCTTGAAAACACCAAAAACACTTGAGGAGTTATCTCCTTTAAATCACCAGAGACTTAGGGTGGGAACTTCCCACTTCTGTGCAGTCTGCACTGCTCCTGCAGCTCCCCCTGCACCTTTGCATTCAAATGGTGGTGACTCCATCTTCCTGGGGTCACCACACGCCAAAAACAAGCAGGTTTCCTTGCAGGCATGACATGCCCTGCAGGGCATTATGGGGCGCTCCCCTGTGACGATGCATATGTGAGCAGCGGCTCTCCCGCTGCTCTGGGGAGAGCCGTTCTATCTTGGCTGGTGGCCCTGCGCTGCATCCTACTCTTCCCGGGGGCCCAGTCCCACACGGGCACCCTGCATACTGGTATGGCGGAGAGCAGCTCGGGAAGCCCACCCCTGGCTGCTCTCGCCGGCTCCCCGCCTGGCCATCAGCCTCGCGTGCGGCAGCGGGAGCCGGCCCTTCATTCTGGTCTGTCCTCTCCTGCGGGCAGACACGGACGCTGCGGATGGCTGGGCGGGGCCTCGAGGGAGTGCGACGGCACTACCCCCTTCTTTCTCCCGCTGCGGGGGAGTGCGACGGCATCCCCCCCTCCTCTCCACCGGCACCTGGGGCCCAGGGATGAGGTCCTGGGCTCCCACCCACCTTCACAGGGAGTGCGACAGCGCTCCCCGACTTCCTCTTCAGCTGGGCCTAGGAATGGGATCCTGGGCTCCTGAGTCCTATTCACTGGGGGCACGACGGCACTCCCTGCCTTCATTTTTATCTGGGCCCAGGGTTGGGCTCTTGGGCCCCTGGGGCAATTTCAGGGGGGCGCGACAGCGCTCCACAACTTTACTTCGCTGGGGCCCAGGGATGGGATCCTGGGCCCCGTAGGCACCTTCCCGGGGCGCGACGGTGCTCCCTGATGCCACCTTCTTCTGGGGGCAGCCCCTGGGACCTGATCCACCCCGGGGGCACATCGTAGACCGGTGGCGGAGCCCCATGTGCTTCGTTGTCGGTCCGATGAAAGGTCAAAGGTGGGCTACCTTCTGGAAAGGCCTATCTCGGCCCCCGGTGAACCGATTTCACCGATCTTGGATTCATTTAGCTCCTGGTGGCCAGCCCTAGCATCCTGGAGCACTTTTTGCCACCCTCCTGGCCTCCAATAGGGTGAACTCAGCAAGGAGCTGTCTTCACTGGCTCCCTGTGCCAGACTTTCACCTGGCTCTCCTTCTGGGCCTCTCTTCTCCTTGCGCAGAAGCCCAGGCTTCCTCTCACTGGCCCTGGACTCCCTCAGAAGCCCATTCCAGAGTCCAGGGGCAGTCAGGGTGTTCCTGCTTCCAACTGCCCATGGCGCCAGTCTCCAGCACCAGTCTTCTTCAGGAAGACCTCACCCCAGAGAGAGCTCCTCTTCCTGTGCAAGACCTTTTAAGAGAAAATGGAGGGGGCTGGCAGGAATGCACTTCTGCCCTATCCTGCAGTGACACATCACCTCTCTGCCCCTGATCCCTCCCTCCTGCACAGGACTCTGGGATACTTCAAGATGGTGTCATCCAGGGGTCTCATGCCACATGGTCTCTGAAAAGCCCCCTTCCCACACTGGCTGACTTCATGGCTCGGGGTGCCTGGCACCGGGTGACAGCTGCTGATTGATGCCCTGCAGCTTCACCCCATCTCTCCCTCTTGGAGAGAAGAGCTTTGCCCTGGGGAATGCTTGCAGTGAAGGGCTAGGCCTCGGATGCTACAGCCTGGGGAGGAAGGTAATTAATCCAGCCTGGCAGGGTCACACCAGGCCGGGCTCTGGTTCTGAGCTGAGTCAGAGGAATATGACATTTCTGGATGACCCATAAGCAGTACAGATATGGCTTTGGACATAGCAGAATGGTTCTTTTCACACAACTTACAGTGTGCTTTGGTGCGCGTCTGGAGTTTAGAGGCCCTAGGGAACTGAAACTACCCCATGTGGTCTCCTTCTCCATAGGAGGATAACAGAGTGTTCCTACAGTGAAACAGTAAAGCACACTGACTTTCCCTTACATGTGTCTCCCCACAATATAAGGCCTATTCCATGTCACCACCCAACTCTGTATAGTCCCTCCCACACCATTCTATCTGTACCCAGCTACTGGGCTGCGCACGACAGGAATCACCCCTGCACAGCCTTTACATGGGTGCATACACGTGTGCACACGTGTCCACATGTAACCAGTCCGGTTTCCCTTATCCTGGCTGCAACGCAGCGGCCTTATCTCACAAGGCGGACACCGGTGGAACCCACATGCAGTCCATTTTATCATGAGTTTACAGTGGGTGAGTCCCAGCTTATGAGGCTCTCCCACAGTAAAAGCTAAAAAATCAGGTGTTCAAAAAGCAAAAAATCCAGGTGGCTCAGATGGTCTGAACCACCTTCTCACAGTTGTATTTTTGACTTTTCAGCTATTTTAATAGTTCTAAATTGTTTACACATTTTCCTTAAGTTAAGTCTGTCGGCTCTGTGCCACAGCTACCAGGGGTTGAGCTCAGGTTTAAATTATTGAAACCTTTTATGAGACCTTACTGGTTAGTGACTTTATTACTTGTGGTGGACTTTCACCCACCCCAATTAATTATTTGCTTTCTTACACAGTCCTATTGGCTTTGCCATTCCTTGAGCTTTTTCCTGATAGTTGAACTATCAGTTTTTAGTGTACTTAGGTGGCTCCAAAAAAAGGTGACCACACCAACAATTGACTCGAGTGTTACCCTGCAGAACTCTAGGCACTTGCTGTGGCAAGGAAAGGCCCAAATGAGCATCTCTAAACTGTGTTTTCCTTAATAATTGGTTACTAGCCCGTCGTAGTGAATTAGTCACATGTGGTGATGCAGCAGAAGTGTGAGTGCTTACTATGTCCATTGTAAAGCCTGATGAGTCCTGTGTAATGAGGACCCTTTTCACCATCACACTAAGGGCCCAATTTATAGTTTGGTAGACAGGCTCATCATAACAGAGTACACTGTCCTCCAAACTCTCGGTCCACCTGCCCAATTTTGAGTTGAATAGACTGCCAGGTTTGCGCCGATTGAATAAAATTTACTCAGGTGGCATGAATCTTTCTCCAATGGCCCGAGGGATTTTGGGCCATCAAAGGTAAGCCATTTGACCATTCGCACGATTTAGAGTGGTCGGTCGGATGGCTTTTTATTTTACTGTCTGCCACTGCCAATTATATCCTGGTAGTGAGGAACAGTAAAAATAAATACATTACCTCCACACCGTATTGGGGTTAATAGTTTTTACTCTTCCAAAACCAAACTCTCACTTTGGGAGGTTGATTTGGGAAAATTAAAAACTTTTAAAAGTTTGGTTTAAGCATCCAATGATGGATGCACACCAAACTTTGATAAACAAACCCATAGGGTTCATCACAGGGTCAGCGATAAACTCAAAATTTGGTGGGCAATGTGAAGACAGTGTGGCAGACATAAAGTCCTTCACCACCCTGACCACCTTTACTCAATCTGATAAACTCCACGAGAAGCAACAAAGATGCTGCTTAACCTTCAACACAAGTGTCCGAAGCTGTGCCTATCAGCTGCAGCAGCAGCTCCACCTCAGTAATTTAAAGAAACTATCCACCTTGACCCGCAAGAACCTGCAATTTACCTCAATGATTATCTTTGCGCTGAATGTTTTCCCAAGTCTGGGGCCAAGCCTTCAGAGGAACTCATGGCATGGCTGCTGTCTGACTGACTAGAAGTGCTACCAGAGAGGAGTTCTACAGCCAGATCCAGGCTACCAGAGCAGACATAACTATACCAGCTCAAAGCACTGCAGAGAACGCTCAAGAGCTACAGCGGGGAACTGTTCTACCAATGACAACAACGTGCATGCGAGCTACAACCCTGGAGTAGTGACTCAGCCTGGTGGGTATGCTCCCTTGCACCAACAATTAACATTCTGTCAGACATGGGGTCCTGTACCCCCTCTCTTTGTCACCCTGGTACTGCATAGCCTCCGTCCCACATGGCAAGAGACTGGGCCACCCACCATTGGGTCATCACCTCCCTCCAGGTCGCTGCAGACACTTCTTCCATCTCTGGAATTTTGTGTGATAACCTAATTAATTCTGGGAGCTGTAGTCTTGTTTTGTTACCTTTGGACTATTTAGACTAACACACTTGAAAGCAATGATTTGTAGACGACAATTTTAGGACTGGAACCAATGTCCATAATGGCCTTTACTGAGGTGGTCGCCCTACCCTATTTAGCTAGGGGGTAGACACTTACAGGGATGGATTCCTGATTCCCAAATCTATGGATACTTTAACCCTGACAGATATACTGAAGCATCAAACTGCTTGAAAGTCTTGGCCGCCCCACAAATCGTTGCTGGGATGTCATAATTAAGGATCCCTGTTTTCCGTTTTTACTGATTTTTACAGATAAATACAGACAGAAAAGCATTTATTTTCTTGTGTGTGTTTATTTTTAAATGTGGATAAAAACGGAAATTGGGTGCTTTTTAAGTGATTCTAAATAAACTTTGCCATGACTGCCAGGCCAATAACTGTGTGGATTGATAGGTAAGGGGGTTAAAAAGGAAAGGAATTTTAGTAAAGAGGATGAAACAACAGTAGATGCGCACAAGGCCAATACTGAAATGTGCATATTTTCATAGAAGTGCATTGATTTATCTTCTGCAGGCGTTCATGTCACTGAAACCTGGCAGGCATTGAAGCATGACTGCATATTTATTGGTTAAATAAATGTGGCAATATACCAGTTTCAGCTTTATTTTTTCACAAAATCCATAATAAATATGGATAAATAAAGATAAAGTTGACCAAAAATAAATATGGATAAATACAGACTGAAATGTAAAAAAAAAAATGCCATAAAACCGGAAGCCCTAGTCATAATTTTTAATTTTGTGTTCCTCTGACCTTATCTTTACGTTGTTCAAGTGTCCATGGTACATGTATTGAACTGAGATTCTTTCTGTCCGGAAAGTAGATTACAAAATTAGTTCTGGAAGACTCAATTAAATGCAAAGTACCAGGCGGACCTGTGGCCTCTGATAGACTTTTAACTATAAGCAGCAGAAACAACGGTAATTTGATTTATATATATATATTTTTTGGGAACCGAAATGATTTTTGTTCTAGCTAACTGCCATTTGCTTGAATTCACAGCATGTCAAAAAGAAGAATTCGAAAAATACTTGTACACATACAACTAAAAACATTTTTAAAGTGATTCATCCTTTTTCCACTTATCCTTCCAACTTCTTCCAAACACCCGCCCCCTCCCAAAATAACTGTTGCTCTTTGCTGGTGTACCACCAGCACAGGCCCTGCTCTTAGGGCCAAGAGTGGCCCCTATAGCAGTGTAGCACGACTGGCCTTGCTTGCACAGGAAACAATAACTTAACATCATAACACAAGGGTGTGTCTATATTTGGAGAAAGTGCTTACAAAGCTAAAACCATTGCTCTCATGCAGCCTGGCAGCTTCACGTGGCTGCAGGAGGGGCTTCGGCTGTCTGGTGAACTCTTGCTTCAGTGCTTGGTGACCTGCAAGCTTGGCAGTGTCAGTACTAGTAAGGTTCTTAATTAAGGAAATATGCCAAGCATGAAAAGAACTGCTCAGGATCTCAGCTATAAATTGCAGCAGTGTCAAGCTGAATTATTATCTGGAGGGTAAATGGACTGATTTCACACGACCCTAGAGAAGGCACCTTTATTCTTTTTAGAAACGGGCTCTGACATATAATGAGGAATTCACAACTTATTGAAACTAAAGAAACAAAAATGAAGCAATCACGCCCAGAGCGCTGATTATTTCTAAACATGAATGAGGATCACGCATGTGTGAATCAGTCACTCTTTGGAGCTCAGCCAGCAGTATACACCTGTTACTTTTACAAAAGAATTGCACACACAAATACTAAAGCGTGGTTGGAGAGATGAAAGACTATTTGCAAAGAAGGGTAAAGTTGCCCGACTTCGTACAAGTTCATGTTTCGCTTCTCCCAGTACAGTCCATGCAGCCACGTGTTCCACATATGATGGATGTGACTTGAGGCTGCTGGGAACTGTATTTCCCTTCCACGTCTCAGGTCTGCCCCAGCCCAGAAACACCATAGGTGCTCTTTTGCATCACCAGGCTTGCTTTCCCCCGCTGCTGAAAGAACCTGCCCTGAGACTTCCAGCGATAGAAAAGTCCAGCAGCTGCAGACCTGCTGTTCACTGCTGCCGGAAGTCTCACCCTGGGACTTCCTGCTATGGAGAATGGCATGAATGTGTTAACACAGGTGGCCGCTGTAAGTGGCTGCGAGGTGGCCAATCACAGATCTCAGAGTCAGCCGGAAGGTTATTGCCCCTGTAGCTCTCAAGATGTGATCAAAAATTATTAAATAGAAAGTTTTAAAACATCCAACTTTGCCTTTACTCCTAAACCCCTACAATCTGACCGAATTACTAGCAATAAATTGAAACAGAAGATTGGCATTTAACTATTTCAAATTTAAGTGTACAAACCAAAACGAGTCTTGACTAAAATCAGTTGACACAGAAACAGTATCACCAGCATGAGGCACAGTAAATTGCACAGCAGAATAAAAAAACAACATGATCCCCTAGGGAATACTTGTATCACATCTATACACAACCTATTAAATGTATACCTTATGTGCCACACAGATACAGCAGGTGCAGTAGCGGCTGGTGTTGTCGAAGAGTGGCGGGCGGGAGGGGAAAGGGTCGCGGGACGACGGACAGCAAATGACAAAATACATTTTTTTTAAAACGTACCTGCAGTCGGCCGTGTCTCGCTCTTCTGCTCCTCTCCTCTGCAGGCACAGGCTCTCAGACTCCACTGTGGCCGAACCTGGCGCTGCTCTCATGCTGCTGGAAGCAGCGTCAAGATTGACCTGAGCGCTCTGAATTTGCGTTCCCAGTGAGACTGGGAGCCTGTGCCTGTTGTTGCCAACCCGGCAATGCAGCTCGGGTTGGAGACAGTTTTAGTGCACATGATGGTTTGGACGGCCTGAGACAGCCGGCCAAACTGTCATGCGCATTGATCACAGTGCACTTACCACTGCTCCTGCAGCCTGCCATCCCCATGGCCCCACCCCCAAAGACTCGGCAGGAAAGGAAACTAAAAAGATAATAAAATGTGTTTATTATCATTTTATTTTTCCTTTCCTGCCGTTTTGAGTCAGCTGGCAGGGGCGACGCTCCTCTGCCATAGCGGATGAGCCGCAGCTGTGCAGGTGTGCATCTTTGACAGCAGAATATCTTTCAGGTTACAGAGATCTTAAAGACTCAGATATCTGACAAGAGCCACTGCTACACTACAGGCTCACGACTATGACAGTAGAGCTCTCCTTCGGGTTTCTCAGACTGGGTTGCAGTCCTACTTCTGTGTTATCCCTTATGCCAGACATTTTGCTGTGTGCACTCCAGTGTTCATAAACAACACCGGTTGTGGGCGGTGCACTGTCAGGGCCTGGAGGCAAGGTGCAGGGGTTACTTGAGCACCTTCCATGCAGAAAACAATTGCAGGGGCACAGGTGCATACTGTAAAAAGAAAAAAAAGAGGAGGTGGCCCCCAGAAGCCTATGAAAGAGCTACTGGCTTTAGCAATGCGTTTAAGCCATGTTGTACACCAGTGTGGCTGCTGTTCAGTATGGCTAAAAGTGAATGAAGTGGGGTAGGTGGGGTCCATTGGGGTGGTGTAGATTGGAGTGTGATAGATTGGGGCGGATTGTGCTGGGGTAGGTTGGGGTGGGGTAGATTTGGGTGGGCAGATTGGGGTGGGGTAGATTGGGGTGGGCAGATTGGGATGGGGCATATTGGGATAGATTGGGGTAGGGTACATTAGGGTGGGCTATATTGGGGTCGGCAGATTAGAGATGGGTATATTGGAGAAGGTTGGGTGGGATAGATGGGAGTATGGTAGATAGGAGAGGTGTGCATTGGAGTGCCGTAGATTGTAGTGGGCTAGATTGGGGTAGATTGTAGTGGGGTAGAATGGAGTGGGGTAGGTTGAGGTAGATTGTAGTGGAGTAGATTGTAGTGAGGTGGATTGGGTAGACTGGAGTAGCTGGAGTGGGGTAGATTGGGGTAGATAGGAGTAGATTGGAGTGGGGTAGGTTTGGGTAAATTTGGAGTGGGGTAGATTGGGATCAATTGGAGTGGGGTAGATTGTATTAGAATAGGTTGGAGTGGGGTAGAGTGTGATAGTTTGGAGACATTTTCAGTGTGTTGGATTGAGTTGGATTGAGGTGGATTGGAGTGTGGTAGATTGGGGTAAACTGGTGTGGGGTAAATTGAAGTGGGATGGATTGAGTGGGATAAATTAGAGTGGTGTTGATTGGGGTAGGTTGGAGGGATAGATTGAGGTTGGGTTGATTGGGGTGGGGTAGATTGGGATAGATTGGAGTGGGGTATATTGGGGTAGATTGGAGTGGGATAAATTGGGTAGATGGGGTAGGTTGGAATGGAGTAGATGGGGTAGATTGCAGTGGGGTAGGCTGAGGTAGGTTGGTGTGGTAGATTGGGGTGGGGTAGATTGGGGTGAGGTAGATTGGGGTAGATTGGGGCGAGGTAGATTGGGTGGGGTTGGTTGGTAGATTGTAGTGGGAAAGATTGGGGTGGAGTAGGTTGGGGTAGATTGGGGTGGGGTAGATTGGAGTGTGGTAGATTTGGGTGGGGTAGATAGGGTGGGGTAGATTGGGGTGTGGTAGTTTGGGGTAGATGGAGGTGGGGTAGATAGTGGTGAGCAGTTTGGGGTGGGCAAATTGAGGTAGATTGGGGTGGAGTATATTGGGGTGGTGTGAATCGGGGCAGATTGGGGTAGATTGGGGAGGAGTATATTGAGGTGGGGTAGATTGGGGTAGGATGGGTGGGGTAGGTTGGAGTGGGGTACATTGGAGTGTGGTAGATTGGGGTAGATTGGAGGGAAGTGGATTGTGGTAGATTGGAGTGGGGTAGATTGGTGTGGGGTAGATATGAGTGGGGTAGATTGGAGTGGGGTAGATTGGAATGGAGTAGAGAGGTGTAGATTGGAATTTGGTAGGGAGGGGTAGATTGGGGTAGAGGGGAATGGGGTAGATTGTGGTAGATTGAAGTGGGGTAGATTGAGGTAGATTGGAGTGGGGTAGATTGTAGTGGGCTAGAGTGGGGTAAACTGGAGTGAGGTAGATTGGAGTGGCATAGATTGGGATAGGATGTGCGGGGTAGATTGGGGTTGGTTGGGTTGGGTAGATTGGAGTGGGGTAGATTGAAGTGGGGTGGAGTAGGGTAGATTTGAGTGGGGTGGAGTGCAACGCGATGAAGAAGGGGAGCAATAGCACGTGGAGGAAAGGGGAAAAGCAGTGTCAGAAGATGGAGGAGGAGTAGTGCGATGAAGAGGGAGGGGCAGTGGTGCCATGAGGAAGTGGGAGCATTATTATGATGAAGTGCACGTTCCTGTTTATTATCAACAACTGTGTAGGCAATTTTTTTTGAAAAGTGAAAAAAAAAGACTTTTCCAGCACAGGACACATTTATCCGATTGCAGGTACACGAGGAAAAACCCAACTATCCAGTTTTGGTGCTTGAGAGCTGTTTTAAATGTAGGTATTTTGTTAATAAAACATATTCATTATGTGTAATTTTTTTGTCTTTGCATAAAATGTGTGTTGCTCCAGGCAAACAACTGCAATATTGACAAATTCTGTTTCACTGCATATCAGCTTCATTTTTTATTAGTCAGTAACTGCAAAGTCGAGAAAGCCGCTCCAGGGATCAATCAATCAGGGTTTTGTAGAACGTGACTACTCACCCGTAAGCAGGGCACAAGTCATAAAAAAAGAAGTGGGGGGACTAACCAGGTTAGGCAGTATGCAAGTGAAATCATGCCGCGTGCCATCACAGTGCATGATGTCACGACGAATGACATTGCATGTTACATCACAGGAAGTGACTTTACTGGAAGTGACATCACAAGAAGTGACATCACACATTACAACATTGTCAACTTATTGTAATAAAGTTTTTAATACCACATGTAAATATATCTGTGGTTTTTTAGAAAAATATCATATTCTGAATCCTCTAAGTCTTTTTTAATTGTTGATGTATTTTGTCTTTTATGATTATGAAAATCGAAATAAAGACTTCATTGACTTGACTTGACTTGACATCACACATATGTTTATCAGGTACATCATGAGTACATTTAAGCGCATTATGAGATTTAACAAATTAGATTTGGCATTGGGGTTGTGCCAAAAAAGTGGCACAATCCTGACGCAAAATCTGGGCCTCACCTAATACATTTATGTTTTTTAAACACTGCCACAAATAAATTGGCAACAAGGAGAAGCATGTTAGTAGATTTGTTATGCTTAATTGGTTGCAAAGTCTACATTTTAAAATATTTGATTGGGTTGAGGCATCTGCTGTGAAGGTGCCCAGTAAATCTCAGGGAATAGTCATAATGGTGAGATAACTCTGGTGGTTAATGCACTTGCTTGAGAGATCTGTGTTTTGGAAAGTCCCAGATTTGAATCAAAGTAGTAGAGAAGGTAAATGTGTCTCCTGCAAAGCACATCATGTAACACGCAGATGACAGATTTTTATTTTATGTAGATAGTAAAGTGGGTTACAGCTTTTAACACAGAGATCCTTTTGTTACCTGCAGGTGAAAAAAAGCCCCCTCCCTGCCTGCCTGTTGCTGCTGGGAATCGAAAGCAGACAACGTGCAGGTGCTGCTGAACGTGTCCCGGTGTCTGAAAATTACACCGGGACAAGTTTAGCATATTTTTGTGGGGCCCAACTTCTTGGCAGGGGGGACCGTGTTTCTGCGTGTACCTCTGACTTGTGCCCTGCCCGTAAGGGTCTCAAGGTGCTGTGGGAAGGAGGAGGAGGGGGGTCTGCTGTTTAGTGAAGAGCTAATTCTTGAGGTCCTTCCTGAATTAAGGAAGAGATTGTGAATACCTGGGATGCAGAGGAAGGGAGTTCCAGTTCCTTGTAGTGAGGTAGGAGAAGCATCTTCCGCCAGCGGTGGGCCTGCAGATCCGTGGGATGGTGGCCAGTGCCTGATGGGCGGAGAGGAGATGTCTGGTGGGGCGTGTGGAAAGAGAGGCGGTGGTTGAGGTAAGTGGGTCCGGCATTGTGAAGTGCTTTGTAGGCATGCATGAGGAGGTTGTAGGTGATTCTTTTGTTGACCGGGAGCCAGTGGATATCTCTCAGGTGGTCGGTGATGTGGATGTGGCGAGGGACGTTCAGGATGAGTCCGGCGGAGGTGATTTGGATGTTTTGCAGCTTCTTTTGGAGTTTGTTCGTGGTGCCAGCGTAGAGTGCTTTGCCATAGTTGAGTCTGCTGCTGACAAGTGCGTAGGTGACTGTTTTCCTTGTCTCGTTGGGGATCCACTTGAAGATCTTTCAGAGCAGACGTGGCATGTGGAAACAGGAGGACAAGACGGTGTTGATCTGGCGGGTCTTTGAGAGCGAGGAGTCCAGGATGATGCCAAGGTTTCGTGCGTGGTCTGTAGGTGTTGGGGGGTTCTGAGTATTGCGGGCCACCAGGAGTCGTCCCAGGCAGAGTGGTTGAGGCCCAAGATGAGGACTTCGGTCTTGTCTGAGTTGAGCTTGAGGCAGCTGTCCTTCATTCCGCTGTGAAAGTTGTTCTTGGCGGCTGTGGGTTGGTCGGCAAGAGAGAAGATCATCTGGTTGTCCTCAGCATAGCAGACGATGTAGAGTCTGTGGTTTCTGATGATGGTTTCAAGCGGGGGCATGTAGATGTTGAAAAGGGTGGGGCTCAGAGAGGAGCCCTGTGGCACTCCACAGCTGATTTTTGTGGGTTCTTAGAGAAAATGTGGAAGTCTGACTCTCTGTGTTTGGCCGGTTAAGAAGGAGTGGATCGAGGGCTTTGTCACGGATGCCGGCGTCGTGAAATCTAGGGATCATTTGCATGCCCATAATGGCATGGACTCTAATTGCCATTGTAAGCAGCTTCCTCCTTTTTTATTGTATATTAGGCACACCAGCGATTTGCAGTGGTGGCTGACATCTATGGGTGGGGGGGGCAGGCGAGCACAAATAAAATAAAACAAATAAATAAAATGAAACACTTACAGAGTCCTCCACACTGGACCTCTTCTTTCTTCAACTGTAGCCCTGCCACCAGGAAACTCCCTTGTCCAATCCTGGCGCTGCTCAACAAGCATGAGAGCAGCGCCCTCATTGGAGGGAACGGTCTCACTTGGCACTCCACTGCGCTCTGGTGCCCTGTACTTGCTCTAACCCAGCTGTCTTAATATAGCTGGGTTAGAGATGTTTAATATGTGCATGTGTGGCTGGCCATCGCAAGATGGCCGGCCAAAAAGACATGTGCACTTTAAACAGTGCACATACAGCCCACCCTCCTCCCTGCTGCTGTCACTCAGCAGGCCTCGTCCCGTCCTAATGCTCTGTTCGGGCCGGGGATGAAAAATAAAATGGTAATGAATAACCATTTTATTTTTCATCTCCGGGGCTTTGGGTGTAATTTAAGTGGGGGAACGCTCCTCCGCTCCAATGGAGGAGCCGCCCCTGGTGATATGTTTGAAAGTTGCCAGTAGACAGCGCAGCGTGCATTAGCAGTCAGCCACTCTCTCTTTAAAATCTTTTCAGATTAGGGCTGTATATACTGTTCTGTACGGTTTTGCTGTAGCTCACTTTCTGCCTGCAAAACATTGCAGCTTCTACCACTACTGAGTGTGAAGAGGAAGCAACAACAGCTATTGAGAAGGTGGGTTTGGGAGGTTGGGTCAGTGGCATTTGCTTGTATGCTGTTGTGAAAGAAATAGTAACAGAACCTAAGTAGCAAGCACATATGTAGTGCTTAAACACAATTACAAGGTGGCAGGGTTGGGGAGGTAAATTAAAAACAGACAGGGGCAGAGGAAGTGAAGCAGAAAGGTAGCAACACGAATGGGGAAAGGAG
This sequence comes from Calotriton arnoldi, assembly GCA_963921515.1. Classification (NCBI taxonomy): domain Eukaryota; kingdom Metazoa; phylum Chordata; class Amphibia; order Caudata; family Salamandridae; genus Calotriton; species Calotriton arnoldi. Next base: position 393,616 of record CAWUFW010001240.1, read on the forward strand.
CGAGCGAAAACACTGCCACTCGTATGGAGTGCGTAAACACAATTTAAAAAGTTTGCTCCAAAAATAGGAGCAGTGGATGGACACAAGTACCTGGTCCATGCTCGAAGGGGAGGGCCAAACACAAAAAGAGGCATGATGCATGCACATCATGGCAAACTACAACTAAGGATATGAGAGCGACGTTGCAGCTAACCAATGATAAGCCTGTGGGCAGGTTGTAGACCACCAACTGTAAACAACATGTCGCGAAGAGACAACGCATGCGCTTTCTAGCCGAGACCTAAAAAGGGCACCGCTCTTCCAAAACAACAAAGAAGAGCAGACACCTAAAAAAAGGGCTCAGGTTAATTGGGAAGAATGAAAGGAATTAGAAACATGACTTCAGTGTGTGAAAAACACTCATGTGCAGAGTACATTGTCATGTGTCCCTGGTGAAATGCATGCAAATCACACAGATCCTACTTGCTCAGCTTCTGACAGCAGAAGTGTTCTTCATGTTGCAGCGACCTAAAATGCTCATACATCTGACAGAAATTGCCTTTCAGGTTACAAAGATCTTACACGCTCGGGCCTCTGATAGTAGAGCTATCCCTCAGGTGAAACAGATCTTATAGGCTCAGGATAGTGACACAAGTTCTGTTCATAATGCTATGGAATTCATATATACAAAAGGGAAATACATCAGGTTACATAGATTTCTCAGGCACTAAACACTAAATCCCTCTGTTAGGTTACAGAGTTAATACATTCTAAGATGTCTAACTCAACTGTCTCACAAGCTCAAGCTTCTAATAGCAATTCTGTGTGCCAAGCTACACAGGTGTCACCAGCCAAGGGCCTCATGTAGCTTCTAGCATACAGGCTGCGAGGCAGTAGGGACAGCCTCTTCCGCTGCAGCTGCAACTGTTACTAGGATTTTTTGTGGAATGTGTTGCCACCAACGTGGAAGGAGAACTTTTGGCAAAAACAAACAATCTCAGCTGGCCCACCTTGCCATGATGACATGGCAGGTTAGCTGTCACTTACACCAAAGTGGAAATTTATTTTTGGAGAAAAAAAATCAATTGGATTATTAATTTACTAGAAGCATTGTGTGAAGAATGCTGACTAGAGGAAATGTTGCAACCCAGTAATATTCACCCGATGGAATATGAGGAGAGGAGAAATGTCTAATAGGATATGCATGGTCCAGTTCATTTTCAATGGACAGATGGCAGAAGGAAAAATATATGTGTCTCAGAATGGTCTGCAATCTTGTCATCGGCATGAGAATATGACCTCCGCATTTTTTCTCAATGCTAGGTCTACAGAGTAGGTTTCAGTAATACAAGGGAGTGAAGTGTTGAGTGGCATCTTGCTTTCTAAGAGAAGATTAGTACTTTAAAGGGATACTGACTTGTGTATAAATTAAAGGAAGATGCTGTAGGTACATGGCATGAGGAGGATGCCACTAAAGGCAAGAGATGAGCCAGAACAAAATGCTAATAAAAATTGAAAGATAGGGGATCAAAGTTTCTGAATGGATTTCACCAGTGGTTATCTCAAGAAGGCATCTGGATGCTTAAGGTTCTGTGTCAATCTGAGAAGTCTTAACAAGAATATAGTGATGGACTGGGACCAACTACCAAACATCAAATAGATGATTTTAATGTTGAATCATGCAACATTCTTCCATATGCTGGATTTAAAATCAGCCTAACATGAGATCAGGTTGCACCCCAACTTCAAATTCTTAACAGCTTTCATACCTATGGAAAGGGTATACCAATGTACAAGTCTTCCATTAGAATTTGTGTCTGTGGCAAGCTTTTTGCTGCGTATGATGAGCAAGCTATCTTTTCCAAGATTACATTTTAGTCTTTGGAACAACAGAGGATGAACACAATCAATACTTCGGAAGGACTTCTCAAAATATTGTGGGGCTTGAAGCTCACCCTACATAAAGACATATGTAAATAAATTCTTAGTAGAAGAAGTCATGGGCCTGATGTTACGGATTTCCTGTCTGCCTTATTACAAGTGCATTAGGACATAAAGATCTTTTAATAAGGCAGATGGCATATGTGTCACATTATTTCAGAAACATAATTTTTGGCCAAAGTGTTAAGTCCAAGTAAGGCACCGGTCAAATACGTAAGGATGGCACTGTTGCTCCAGGGAAAAGACCAACCACAGATCTTTATGGGGTTGAATGAATGCTATTTAAAGTTTGTGGAAAACTTTGCAGGGGTGACAGAATCACTGAGAGAGCTGTTGAGGAAAGGAATTTAAGTGGGTTGAGAAACAGGAGGAATTTCAGATAGTTGAACAAGCAATATCAAACACCAGGATATTGTGCCCTTTTCTCATTAAATGAACAGGCATACTAATGGTTGAAGCAAGTAACCATATTATGGTGGTGGTACTTTTGCAGGTGAGAGTAGGTATAGAAAGACCAGTGGCCTTTGCCTCAAGATTCTAAATACTGCAGAACATAATTATTCAGTTATCGAAAACAAGGCATTGGCAGTAGCTATAATGGGATAGAGCCACCCAGACAGATGCAGTGCTGCAAGAAGTGGTGAGGTGCATAAACTCACAAAAGAAGAGGGAAGGGGACTTAGTTCCCAGCTTATGCTGTTACAGAAAATTAAGGATGAGTGGAGCTTGGGAGCTACATTTGACTTGGTAATGAGGGGAGAAAATATGTTTCACCAGAAGGGGTAAAGATAAGATTGGTGGAGTTAGCACATGAGGAACATTTAGGTCAGATGCTGATGAAGAGACAGTTAAAGGAAGAGTTTAGATGAAGATGTGAAGTGTTGGGTGGAGAAATGTATTTTGTGCTCAAAGAGAGAGAAAAGGTTGAAGAGGGGTAGGACCTATAGGAAAATATGACATTTCAAAGGCGCATAGCAGAAAGGTTACGTAGAAGTTATTGGGCCAGTGGATTACTTAGGAGAGTCATAATTGCATGCTGTAATGATAGTGGACGTATTTTCAAGGTGGCTGGAGGAAGAGTCTGTATGAATCATCACCACTGAGTCCACCATCAGAATATGTAAAAGAATTTTCTGGAGAGAAGGCTACCAAGGTGAATTTATTTATGGCCAATGGTATGCGGCCTACCTATAATTTGATGCATAGTTTCTTAGGTACATATGGTGTGAAGCATATAGGAATGCCTTTGTACAACCTACAAGGCAACAGCATAATTGAATAGGCCAATCACCTTGTCAGGAGTACAATACAAAAGGCTGTGAGTGGTAGGACAGGTGTGAGGGATATGGTGGATAAGATTGTTTGGCTATACGGACCATACAGAACGGTGCAACAGGGAAAGCTCTGTTTCAGTAGAGGGAGCCAAAGACAAACTTATTGACAAAATGGATGGAAGAGGATTGACAAGTGGTGGTTCGGAGAGGAAGAAGATTGGAAAGTAGATGGATGTATGGCTAAAGACCAGGTGAAGATCAAATTGGGCAGGAGAGGAGATGGGGTAAGCAGTTCCTTGAACCAATCAACGTGGAGATTGTACATGATTGACATATGATGAAGAGTGTCTAATAGAAGGAGTGTGGTGCTGTACTGCAGAAGGGAGTGAAGAAAATGAGGGTGGTGAACAGTGGAGGATGAAGAAGAGGTGTGAATGGAGAAGATAGTAGTAATTCCATGATGATGATGATGACTGACAAAGATATGTTAAGGGGCACTCAAGGAATGACTGGAGCAACAGAGGCTGAGAGAGACAGGAGAAGGTGATTAGAGAGGAACAGTGAAAATGTAAAGAGGTGTAGCTCGCAGTACTTGGGTGAAGAGAAACAGGCTGTGTCATTTGCTAGCTAGAATATGTGATTTTGTCTTGACTTCATGCTTATACCTTATGTTGTGGGTGATTGCACCTGTGTAAATGTTACTGTCATAGCATTCATGTTTTAGCTTCTAAGAGAGCAGGACAGGGCCATATCTACTGAGATATGGAGCTGTTTGTCTCTGCCCCTGTGCTGGCGCGCATAAGGTGCCACACACATACCCTTACACCATTGTGAAAGGGTGTGTGTGTGATGTCTAGCACAGGTTTTGCACTGGAAGGATAGTCTTCCAGTACATAATACTATCCTTAGACACATTTAAAATGTTTTCACATCTGTATGTACTGTACAGTATAGCACACATGCAAAGTTGGAAAACTTTACTACAAGGTAATGCCTGCTTTGATGAGGAATAACTGTTTGGCATAAAGTCCTGTCTACCCTTTTTAGTAGACAGGGCTTTACGGCAAAATACATTGGTGGTTGCATGGGAATGCCCATGTACCACCCTTGGGATGTCCATGGCACAAAGTAGCGCAAAATAGCGGAAAGCACTACTTTGTTTTACTTTTTAACTGTCAAAAATAGAGTAACAGCACTGTTTGGAATGGGTAATATGTATCTTTAAGCATTAGTAAAAAGAGTGAGCCAAGAGTGAGACTTTAAATGCAGAACAACAGGTTAAGAAACATGAGGAAAATATGCAGGAAAGGGGCTTTATACACTCCGAGCTCCCCATTTAAAGCCATATTAATTTTAATATTATTATTACTGGTTTTGGCAATACAAGTAGCGGAAACATTATATAAATTTGCAAGATTCGTCCGTCTCCAAACTAGGGCTTTTGACATTGAAGCAAGTGGGTGCAAATGAGACAGGAGGCCAAGCTTTGCAGATTCTGTTCCCTTACCAGGGGATGGTCTTTTCTGCTCTACCAATATGAGCTGTTGGTAAATCTGCCACAATTGCTCCAAAAATGTGTGTGACTGTTAATCCCTATTGACAGCGAAAAATGCTACATTTAGTGGTAAAACCTGGTCGAAGCAGGTATTGCAGGGTTTTGTTTGATCGCTAGATGGATCCCTTACTCTAATGAGACAAAATTGATAGAATTGCAAAGGAGGAGGATGGAGCTGAGTTCACATTTATTATAAATATTTCGCAATGAGCACTAAATATATGCGTTGGGCAGATTATTGTTAATTTTATGGTCTTTCTGAAACTTTGTAAGCATTTTTGAGGTTGAGGGCAACTCATAATCCAAAACAGCTGGCGCTTAGTTCATATTTTTAATTTTGCTGTCTTCGGATATCTACTTATATAGGTGCTGCAGAGTCAAGCAAACTACTCTATTAGACGACGTGTTTTAAGTTCTATTAATTGGGCTAAGCCACTTACTGCTCCAGATGGATCCTGTGCTGTGCAGGCGAGACAAGAGTGCGCCTCTCCAGCTAACAAGACTAGCCACATTTTCACCCAGAATACTAGAATATAACGGAGAATTCCCCAAAAAGCAGATTGTCTGATGGATTACGTTGTTTCTAAATGTAGGACAGCAGATGGGGGCTTTATGTCTTAATTAGAGTGCTCTTCAACGGAATACAATCCCTTTTTAGCCGTTTCCTCCCCTGCAAATATCAGATTCACTTGCTCAGTCCGTCTATCGGCACAGAAGGAGGAGGCGTGGCCTGTTCTAAAGTTGCCCTCTCAGTTTCTCAGCAACATGGCTGCCAATTTCTCATAGAGTGGCGCGCCTCTCAGAGGAGGGAGAGCAGGAACATTCACGTATAGGGGCAGATTTACAAGAAACTAACGCAGCACGGTGCCGCAAGTCATTTTGCCACACTGTGTTAGTTTCGAAGCACAGGCATGCGACATATTTACAACAATATGTTGCATCTCTGTGCTTCCCCCTGCACTAGCGCACACACTGCTGCCATGCGCCGGCGCCGGCACCCTTGCACCATGGGGAGATTGTTTTTATGCAGGAAGGGGCACCTTCCTGCACAAAAACAATCGAGGTGATTTCCTCTTCCAATGCCCATTGAAAGAGGAAAAAAACCTCACTACAAGAAGAAGATCCATCTCATAGCCACTGTTTGGTCATGTTTGTCGTAATGTTATTATGAAATTTATTTAATTCTTTGATGTATCTATATGTGATCTGTACGTAATATGTAATGTATTTTTATATCTATGTTGTTTTTTGTTATAAAAAAGCAATTGTTTGCACTATCTGAGAGATATAGATGTCTAGAAATGTTTTCACTTCTCTCTTTTTAATTCAAAAAGAATAAAGAATGAAAAAAAATAAAAAAATAAAAAAGCAAATCTGGAGTTGACATTGAGTTTATTACACAATGTTTGTGTTTAAAATGAGTCGTTAATTCTTTGACCAATCGACTGCCTGGGGATTTACTTTCAAATAAAAAACCTCACTATGCCACCCCTAGGGTGGCTTTGCATTCTGATGCATTTCCAGATTTACGATTGTTCGTAAATCTGGAAATGCATCAGTGGACATGGGTGTTGCGTGGGAACACCCACAGCAACACCTATGTCACGCACCTAACACGCAAAGTGTTGCGTAAAAAGGGGCGATATTTACAAGCACAGATAAATTCATGCAGGGTGGCTTTACTTGTGCTTGTAAATATCAGTCAGCAGGTTGCACTGCCGGTGCGTCACGAAACGTGACACACCGACGGCGCAAGGGGCTTGTAAATCTGCCCCATAGTTAACAATATGAGGATGAGAAGAAGGGTAGATCTGGTGTGGCAGCTAAATCGTCAGCCGTGGAAATATATTAGACTGGAATTCTGTGGGGTCTTTTAGAATACCGTGCTACATGTAGCGGTAAACGCAGATATTGGTAATACATTTGCGGCCTGCTTTTGTTATTGTGTTTAGCTATTTGGTGGTATAACCAGAGGTTACCTGGTGAGGAATAACCAGAGGTTACCTGGTGGTCACTAGTGCATGGTGCACCTTTTTCACACATGCATGTACCAGCAGACAGTAGGCTGTGTAAAGTGGCACACAAATACTCTACACTCAGGGCCAGATTGATCACTATGACATGCAACTCAAGGCTGCCACACTGCTTGCTGCGCTGCGTGAAAAGGAGAGGTCGGGAATGCACCACATTACCAATATGTGGCGCATTCCCGTTCTCTGCCTAAGCTGGAGCACAATCTGCTGCATAGCGCCAACACAGGCCCCCTTGCGCCATGGTGCAAGTGTGTCTCCGTTGCAGGCAGAATTGTTTTTGTGCTGGAAGGGACATCATACTGCACAAAAACAATCCTTAGATGCATCTCCCTCTTTCTAAGTGTGCTGTGGAATGCAGCTCACTAAGAAAGAGGAAATAACGAGGACAAATAGAGATATTTCTCCTCACTGCCCCTCCCCTGGGAAGCCGTAGCATTTTGACGCATTCCCAGGTTTACCACTAATGGTAAATTTGGGAATGCGCCAAAATCCATGCGTGTATGCGAGGGAACACCCATGCTCCACCTATGGAACGCCTTCCCATGGCAGAATAACTCAAGGGAGCGACTTGTCCTGCCTTGTATTATATCAGATTTACCAAGCACCACAGGGTCACGCAAGGTGGCCTTGCACTACTTGGTAAATCTGTCTGGAGTATTGCATTGCCTTTGTTACACTATGCGTGACGTAATGGCAACACAATACAATGATAAACCTGGCCTTCGGTGCCTAATCCCAGCCTGTTGTTGCCAATGGGGTCAACCAGCCCTCATTTGTGAGGGTGAGCACTTATTTTTCCTCATCAGACATTGACCATGAGCAAGAGACGGAAAAACAAACAAAGCGGAAAGTCGGAGGAAAGGAAAGACAGAAATACCATCATAAAAGGAAAAAGCAGGAACCTCCAAGAGTGAGATAAAGGGACGGGGTGTGTCTGGCGGTGGAGTGCAGAGGCATGAGGTGGACTCCAAACTATGCAATCTTAGTATTGGGTGCTCAGACTCTTAGGGCCTCATTTACAAGAGGCCTGCGCCACCGGAATGTGACGTTTTAAGACGCTCCGCTGGCACAGGCCTCTTAATCGTATCTAGGAGACGACGCAAAGCCACCGTGCATGGCTTTGCATGGTCTCATAGATTCGGAGTACGGCCAGGCAGCCCTTACTCTACATCAAGGAGGAGGTCCATGGACGTTGTGGTGGGTTTTCCCACACAACATTCATGGGTTTTCACACATTCCCAGATTTACATGGATCTGTAATCTTGGGAATGCGTCAAAACTGTGTGCCTCCCCAGGGGAAGCATAATGTGGAGAAATAACTTTATTTCTCCTCTGTTGTTTTTCTTCCTCTTTCTATGTGTGCTGCATGCTGCACCACATACAGAAAGAGGAAAACACCTCCATTGATTGTTTTTGTGCAGGAAGGCGTCCCTTTCTGCACAAAAACTATCATGCCATCAAAGCAGAGAGGAGTTGGCCTAACGGCTAGGGCGGTCGACCTCAAATCGGGTTCGAGTCTCGACAAGGACGCGCAACATCCTGTGATTCTGGGCAAATCACTTAATCTCCCCGTGCCTAAAAAAAATAAAAATATGAATGTGTCCTCATGTAACGCAACTGGTGCTCGTGTAAAGCACTCTGATACCTTCGGGTCAAGTTCGCGCTATATAAAACTCTGTAAAAGAAAAGAAAAAAAGCAGACACCCTTGCACTATGGTGCAAGGGTGCCTGCGCTGGCGATATTCACCAATTTGTGCACCGGCACAGGCAGAAAGGACAGGAATGCACTGTATTTCATTAATACGGTGCATTCCTGCCCTTTCCTTTTGACGCAGGACAGCGCAGCAAGGAGAATGCGGCTCTGCCCTATGCCAAAAAGCAGTAAATGAGGCCCTTCGTTGCACCAGTCGCTGGCTTCTGAGCAGAGCTTTGGACACCAGCACTCATTCTTATACAAATTAAGCACTGTCTACACTAATGTTCACAGTATGTTTCATGCTTAAGCAAAAGGCAGACTGGTCTTTCTGGAATTGCAGAGGTCCATTTGATGCTCCGTTTCTTCTGAAAGGCAGATAGGCTGGTGCAGGACCGGTATGTAAAAACAACAGTTGATGGACAGAATGCAGAACAATGTCATACATTCACCCCAGTACAGAGATCTGGGCCTAAATCCATCGTTTTTTGCTCACCATGCCATTCCAGTTTGAACCCAGCCATATGCAAATCAGTCTTGACCCTGTGCCTCATGGGAACAGTCCAGCCCGAACTGCCAAGCCAGGTCCTCCCTGGACTGGAAACAAGCATCCTAGGACCGGTTTCAGGGTTTCACCCCTCTTCAGCCAGGATAGCTTGATTCCAGTGGCATGGAGAGCACGGGACCCACGTCTGGGCATACCCGTCCCACTCGGGGTGACAAATGCAAAAACAACAGTTGATGGACAGAATGCAGAACAATGTCATACATTCACCCCAGTACAGAGATCTGGGCCTAAATCCATCGTTTTTTGCTCACCATGCCATTCCAGTTCGAACCCAGCCATATGCAAATCAGTCTTGACCCTGTGCCTCATGGGAACAGTCCAGCCCGAACTGCCAAGCCAGGTCCTCCCTGGACTGGAAACAAGCATCCTAGGACCGGTTTCAGGGTTTCACCCCTCTTCAGCCAGGATAGCTTGATTCCAGTGGCATGGAGAGCACGGGACCCACGTCTGGGCATACCCGTCCCACTCGGGGTGACAAATGCAGGACCGGTATGTGACTATATCAGCATCACCAGAGACCACCTTGTTGCAACTGGGACCTTTCAGTTTATTTTATACTTCCTAGGTATACCAGCTCAATTTATCTCTCTCCGTGGGCATAGTCCTCTGTGAATTATGGAGAGTGCAATGGAGCTGGTAAAATCAGCTTTTGGTGTTGCTCCGCTAAAGTATTATTTTTTTCTCCTTCAGGTTTAACATGCTTAAAGTGGCAGGGACTGAATGACAGCTGTCTCCACATCAGCTGTTACAATGGAGAGTGTGTTGGAACAATGACCAAGAACTGGTGCCTCTGCAGACCAGGTATGGAGTCACTAGTCCCACTGTTCATTAAAATGTTTGACTCTTTCTACGTGAAATTCAACCTCTGAACACTCTATGGGGCATATTTACAAGCCCCTAACGCCACCGGAGCATCACTTTTTCTGACACTTCGGTGGCGTTGTGCCATTCCCCATATTTACAAGGTGGCGCTAAGCCACTTAACATGGCTTAATGCCACCTTGTAAATATGCCCCTTTCTGCAGCAGTCCGCTGCGGCAAAGGGGCGGGCAATGGGTGTTGCTGTGGGCGTGCCACTGCAACACCCATTGCTTTTTGACGCTGCCCCAGATTTACAAGGCCGGGGCAGCACCAAAAACTATGGACAAGTAATACCAGGTCTTAGGATGGAGATACGAGGAGAAATTAATGATTTTTTGCTCATTCTGCAGCATACATAGAAAGAGCAAAACGCCATGTATGATTGTTTATGTGCAGCAAGGTGTCCCTTCCTGCACATAAACAATCCCCCCTGCAGCACAGGCACCCATGCAACATGACGGCAGGGTGCCTGTGCTGGCGCAAGGCAGCTTTTTTTGCACCAGCGCCAGGGGAAATACATGGGGTGCGCTGTATTTTTGTAAGTATGATGCATCCCTGCATTTTGAAAATGTCGGAGTGCGGCGTTGACAAATTTGGCGTAACACTACGCTCCGGCATTTTCTTATAAATATTTGTGTTCTGTGTCATAGTTCACGAAATCGCCAATGAGTGATTGCTTGATCTGTCTGGATGGTTTGGGTCCCTGCAAATTCATTTGTGGGTGTGCTGGTGTTTGTGGAGGGTGAATGTAGGTGGGAAGCAATGAAGCACTTTACAAGACAGGGGGTGATCTAGGATCTAGACATTGGGTGTGTAGTGTAGAGCTGCAGGTTGTCCCTTAAGTTGAATTCAGGAGTCCAAGGTTTTGGGTTTGTTATCAATGGTAGGTTAGGCATTCCTGAAAAGGGTGAGTTTTCAATTCCTTTCCAAAAACTGTGAGTCAGAGATGAGCCTGTTAGTGGCGGTGTCACTTTCAAGATCCTGGGTGTACGCTTAGTGAAGACTTTCAAAAAATTGATGGGTTAGTGAAGACACCTGCTGAGAGCTGGGGGTGCTCCCCTGACTACAGTATAGCCCAGTACTGTGATTCATCGGAACCGGTATACATTTTATAATCATTTACAATATCTCCATTATATCATGAACAGAAACTTTCTATAATCAAGAGTTTGGGCCCATGAAACCTCAATAACCACTTACAAATATGAGGTCCTCCGATAGATCTTTGGAAGAGCTAATAGGGACTTAGAAAATAAGAGACGGATGCTATTTCCTTCATGAGGACCTATAATGAAGAAAATGCCTAACTAACAACAATAGTCAGAATATATATCATGTCAAATAACTCATCAATAAAGACAAACTCTTTGTACTTATCAAGTTACTTTTATCTAAATCATCAAATATGAATGGTCAACACACAAAGTACATTAGATATGTCAATTCTGTATTTTTTCAATGTTACAGGTAAATCACAATAAGAAAACACAGTTCATGGCAAATACATCATAAATCAATAAGATGTGTGAGAGGAGAGTGAGAGATAAAAAGGAAAATATACATTCGCAATTTCAGTATGCAATTACAAAATTCATACAAACCTAAGATCAATGAGCTAATGCACAGCGTGCAATAGTCAGAAATAGCTAACCCTTCGGCTGAAAAGGTACAGCTTGAGCAACATCACCAGCCGATGAAGTGCACGGCAATCAGGATAGTTCTGGTCAATGGAAATTCAAAGTTTGGACTGACAGCATGTCACGCCCAGAATTTGCAAAGATAATAGCCAGCCAGAGTAGCCTAGAGAGTGCAGCAGCAAAAGGCTCTCTTCTCATCAAAGCAGCTACTCCCTAGTTCTTTTCCCACAAAAGTTTTTATACCCCAAAATGTTCACAATTCCAACCCCCAAATGTTTCAGTTTGTCAGTTTTACACGATTCTATAGGTTAGGTTCATGAGGTGATCATTCTCCAAGCTAGTTCATCCGGAACTTAATAAATCAGCCCTTTGTTCATATGGATGATGTCTTTTCGCCTCGAAAGCAGGAAAAACAAATCGAAACCTCTCCATATCCGTACGCTCGCTTCCACATCAGCTTGCAACATAGTCGACACAATTATTCATAGACAGAAATACACTAACCGTAGGAAGGAATTTTTTTTTCTTTTTTTCTTTTTTATTAGCCACAAGGTACAAAATATATACATTCTAAACACAAATCCAAAGTAATTTTAGACATACATATAAAACAAAGAAAGAAAAGATTCCTTCTGATGGCAGTTATCAGTTATTTGTGGGAGGTAACATCAAGTTATTAAGCAAATAAAACACTTTTTACAGTTAACTAAATCCGTCCTAGTCGGATCTTCTATTAAGCCATTGAATCAAAGGTGCCCAGATCTTATATCCTTTCTCCTTAGCTCGCCTTCCCTTGTTCTTATACAAGACCATTTCCTGATTATATATACTCAAGATCCGATAAAACCATGCTGAGTATCCAGGGGGTTCGGAATCTTTCCAGGCTGTGGCTATCAACAATCTAGCTACAGCCACTGTAATAAATACAAAATCTTGTTGAGACGAGGATAACCCACCTCGGTTATCATATCCAAATAGCATTAATAATGGATTTAAAGTAATCTGCTTGTTCATTACTTGCAACCAAAACTTTTCCATACCCAGTTTTAAGGAAGTCAGCTTGTTACATGTACAAAACATATGTATAATATCAGCTGAGTTGGCTTGACACCTTGGACAGTTATCGTTTTCACGTTTCCCCACTTAAACAGCTTTGCAGGGGTATAGTACAAATTGAACAAGGTCTTATAATGTTGAGCTTTGAGATTTGCTGAAAGGAATATCTTTTTACCTAATTCTAGTGACATATCTAGGTCCACCTCATCATCTCCCAGTTTCTCTGCCCACTTTGTCTCTACCTTTTCCATGTCATCGGGGACTGTTTCCATCAAAAAATTGTAATAACACCCAATTTTCGCACCCCCACGGTAGTTCATGTCCAACACTGGTATTGGGCCGAGTTTAAAACATCCTGCGGGCAGGGTTTTCAGACAGTTCCAGATTTGAACATATTTAAATTGAGATCTAATATCTATCCCCATTTGCTGAACTAATTCGGGGAAAGGTATGGGTTCCAATTTATCATTATATAGATTAGCAATCGTATTAATGCCAGTGCAGTCCCACCCTCTAGCCATAGTATCAATTATTGCTAATGGAAAGGCTGTAGAGCCCCATAGAGGAGTATACCCATTATATTTTGGTATTTTCAATGTTCTCATAACTTTAATCCATACCTTCCAAGTCGCTTTTAGGCATTTGAACCGGGTCTTTTTATAATAGCTGGGTTCGAGTTGTTTCAAGAACAAACCCGTAGCTTCTTTGCCTATAGCTAGTTGATAGATAGAGGGAAGGTCATCTTCTTTCCTGGGTCTACCTATTGTTAATAAGGCCCCCATCTGCTGTAGAGTTGCAGCCCAGTAGTATAATAACAAATTTGGAGCAGCCCAGCCCCCTCGGTCTTGTGGAAACGTCAATAATCTTAAGGCGCGCCTAGTTTTCTGATAATGCCATTCAAAATTCGAAAACATAGAGTCCATTTTCTGGACTGCGGTGACCGACAGTTCCAGAGGAATAGAGCGGAGCAAATATAAAATTCTTGGGAACACTTTCATTTTCAATACGTTAATTCTGCCAACTATTGTTAACTGCAATTTATCCATTCGCCTTAACTCACTACCTACATCATCCAACACTGGGTCTAGATTATTTGACCATATTGCATCCAGATCAGATCCTATCCTAATCCCTAGATATGTTGCGGTTTCGATCCGTCGCTGATCTTGTATATTATACTGTTTGGTACATATTATCTGTGTTTTGCCTTTATTAAGCAAATATCCTGACCTGCGCCCAAATGTCTCCGCCATCCTCTCAATTTCCTTAATTGCTATCTCAGGTTCCGATGTAGTAATGGCTATATCGTCCGCATAGGCCAATACCTTAGTTTCATATCCATTTGTTATTATTGGTTTAATCCTGGGGTTTGAGAGCAATTGTCTAATAAAAGGATCTAAATATATAGCAAAGAGGATTGGGGAGCATGGGCAGCCCTGTCTGGTTCCCCTAGCTACCTCTATTGCTCTAGATGTATTTCCCATCACCTGTAGTTTTGCGATAGGGCTATAATACATTGCTCTTATGGCCGTTATTAATCGAGGTCCGAACCCCCGTTCTCCAAGCAAATCCCATAGGTATTGCCATGCAACTCGATCGAAAGCCTTCTCGGCATCTAAGAGGATCACAGTCATTTCGTCCCCATTTGCCTCTGCTATATCCAATAGCGCGATTACCCGTCTAATGTGATCGGTAGTTCCTCCGCCTGGTATAAAGCCATGCTGCCATGGTGAGACTAATTTGGCTATGACCCTCTGTAACCGGCTAGCTAAAACCTTGGAATAAATTTTGGCATCAGAGTTTATCAAGGCAATAGGACAATATGAACCGGGTAGCTCTGGTGGTTTCCCTTTCTTAGGAAATATAACTATATCAGTTTCCTGCCACGACTTCGGTGGGATTCCTCGATATTGCACATCCAAAAAAAGATTATGCAATAATGGAGCCAGATCTTGTTGAAGCAGTTTATAAAGCTCAATTGGGATTTTATCTGGTCCAGAAGCTTTCCCAGAAGACAGGGAGTTTATAGCTGTTATTACTTCTTTCGGTGTAAATTCTGCTTCCAGTTCTTCCTGCTTAGCTTCATCGATTTTATTCTTCATAATATCGCTAACCCCGGTAGGTAGTTGTACCAGATCAATAGAATCTTTTTGATATAATTTTTGATAAAACTGTTCAAAAACCCCCATAATCTTTGCAGGGTTGGTCTCACATTGCCCTTGATTATTTTGTACTTTAGTTATGTTATTTCTAGCTACCCTTTGCCTAGTTCGAAGAGCCAATATTCTACCTGAAGCTTCCCCATACTCGTACATATCTTTCTGATGTGCTTGATATGCTTGGGCAACTTGGAACTGGAAAAAGCCATTTATTTCTGATTTCAAGACTGCTATTTTAGTTCGCACCTC
This sequence comes from Calotriton arnoldi, assembly GCA_963921515.1. Lineage (NCBI taxonomy): Eukaryota > Metazoa > Chordata > Amphibia > Caudata > Salamandridae > Calotriton > Calotriton arnoldi. The sequence continues at coordinate 408,621 of CAWUFW010001240.1, forward strand.
ATCGATGACCTCTTGTCCTGTCGTTTGTCCCCCTCGATCTATCAATTGAGTATGCTCCCTTTCCAGTTGTAGTAAAGACATTATTAAAGAATTGACCTTATCCCGACGCTCTTTCCAATGTCGGCCAATATAACTTATCACTTCTCCCCTCACTCCTGCTTTAAAGGCATCCCACACTATAATTCGTGAGGCGCTATACCGGTTCATATTAAAAAATTCTTTAGCCCATTTCCGAATGTAGCTCTGAAATACCTCATCAATTAATAGTTTTCTGTCAAAAGTCCAACAAAATTGTTTTCCCCTCTTTATCTCCTGTCGGTTTATTTCCAGAAGAAGCGGGTTATGATCAGAGAAAATTTGGGGTAGTTTGGTTATTGTCATTTCACCTAACATCGTAGTAGAAGCCATGAAATAATCTAAACGGACAAATTTCTGATGTGGAAATGAAAAATAGGTATATCCAGGATCTGAAATATTTTTTTGCGCCCATACGTCCAACAACCCATGGCTATCCGTGAGATTTTTTAAAGCCCGATACACCTGTGGTTTCCTACCCTTATAATGTATCCCAGTATCATGCGAGATCCCAAGATGAATATTAAAATCCCCACATATTATTAATGGAGTTGGCCACGAGGCAAGCTCAATCTCAAGATCACCCCAGATTCTAGAATCATCTTGATTTGAGCCATAAACGGTTACAATCGTAAGGCCCGTACTTAGTGCAGCAATGGCCCATCTTCCCCATTTATCTGCCAACGTTCGCTTCACGCTGCCCACATTTTGCCTAATGAATATAGCTACTCCCTTATCGTCGTTGTTTGTGAGGAGCATATTATCATTTCATAACCTCTAATCTGCAATTGTTCCTTATTACTCCATGGAATATGAGTCTCCTGTAAACAAATAATCTCTGTATTCCAAAAACGTAAAACCTCATACACCCGAGCCCTCTTTTTCCTATCGTTAAGCCCTCCCACATTTACTGAACATATCTGTATTTTATCCATAACTACTCATAGACAACTGCCATCCATTTTGATTACCTCTCATGTTTATTCTTATTACCCTTGTTTCCATGTACCTTGTCAGGCTTTTTTTTTCCCCCCGTTTAATCCTCCCGTAGCTACCCCCAGAGCTACACCCTCCCCTTGCCCATAATCCACCCCCACCCCCTCCCCCTTCCCCCTCATCCTCCCCTAGAAGCTTCCAGACCTTGGGTCTGGTGTGAGATGAAGCAGTGCCGTTCCGTGATCCCCGAGAACCCCTTGTATCCATTATATCCATTGTAACCATTACATAAACAATATCCAGCACCCACCCAAACATTAGTGAGCAAAAAAAAGAGAAAAACAGGAAAGAAAGAAGAGAGAAAGGAGAACAGACCACCCCATAACCAAATCTCCATACTGTTTCATTAGCTCATGTTTCCCTAGGCTTTCCCATTTAGCTCTTCCAAAAACTCCTTAGCTTTAATTTCAGATGTAAAAAAACGGGATCTATCTCCAACAATGACTTTCAACTTGGCCGGGTTCAGCAGGTAGGCCTGTGCCCCTTTGTCTGAAACAAATTAATCATCTGTCGTAACCGCCAGCGTCTCTCTACCGTTATATGGCAGAAGTCCGGCCTTGTAAAGAACTCTATGCCGTCTAGTTGACAATTTTTATCTGGTCTAGCTTTCTCAAATATAAGCTGGCGGAGAAGATAATTTCCAAAGTAGACTAGTACCGCTCTGGGTTTGCTGTCTACTCCACTAGATTGTTTTACTACCATAGGGACTCGGTGAGCTCGCTGAATTTCATGAGCCCAATTCCAGCCAGCCAACTCGGGAAAGGCTTTAGGTAGTAGATCGACCATATAGAGGCGGATATCCGTGGCTCCTTTATCCTCTGGTATACCCAGAAATCGCAAATTGTTCCTCCGTTGGCGATTTTCCTGATCTTCCAGCTTCCACTGGACATCAGTTAATCTTGCCTCATGGGATTCAGTCTGGAGACGTGTTGTCGCAGTATCCGTCTCAAGGTTTTCAGTCCTTGTCTCTAGCATGGTTAGTCGGTCTGAGATCTCACCGCAGACTTTTACAATCTTCCGCACAGACCCCTGCATCTTACGAATAGCTGCCTGGGAGCGCCTGCTATCTTGCCTAGTCTCTTCCCGGTGAGCTAGAACTGATTGTAATATAGTATCCAGGGTTGTATTAGAGGTGTTCCCTATAGCCGCTGCTTGCTCCCCGAAGCCACCAATAAGTAAACTGGATGGTGAATAATCCCAGTTTAGTTCAGGCATTTTGTCCCGTTCGTCAGGGCCATAATCAGGGAAACCACCAGCCCTATTAATTTTCTTCATAGTTGCTGCAGAGTCCCTCCCACTAGTATCCGGCAAGCTCTCACTCTCCTCATCACTTGAGTTCATCAATGCCGGGGAGTCCATGTCAGATTCTATTACTGATTCTGTATCATCTGATAATGAATAAAAGTAATCTGTTGCCTCTGCCATATCTCTCATATGCTGTTTTTCTTTTTTATTATTTCTTTTGTTTTTAAAACCTTGCTGATAGGGTTTTGAACCGCCTGTCTGAACCTTGCCCTTACTTTTACAATCCAATATTGGATTCTCTTTAATTTGCCCGGGGTCCACTGAGAGGTTCATGCCTTGTAGATCATTCACTCGGGTTTCCATTTCCATTCCTCCCTCTTTCTCAGTTATAATTTCACTAGGTGTAATGTCAGCACCCTCAACACCCTCAATCAAGGCTATGTCCCTTCCAGCCTCAAATATCTCCTTACCGGTAGATACTATAAAGTCCTCAGTCTCTTCCCCCTCCATACGTTCGTTCCAATTTTGGGGGGGGGGGCTGCCAGCCACCATTAGTGATTCCATTTCTCCCACTGCTGAATTTCCCCTCGCTTGCGCATTTACCTGTGCGGCCTGCACAGTCTGCGGGGTTGCTGTCTCTCTCCTTTCCTTGTCCGGCAACATTACTCTCGGCGTCCCCGGTGCTCCATCAGCAGTTTCAGTGGATCCTTCGGGTTTCTTAGAGCCGCCGAGTAGTTCTAATACTGTCGGGCCGGTCTTACGTTGCTGGGGCGTCTCTCCTCTCCCTTTCCTTTCCGGGAGCACCTTCCGGGTCGCAGCCGGTCCTCGACGTCCTGGGTTGCCGCGATCCTCCTCCCGGCACGGTGCACACTTCTGATGACAGATGATCAGCAGGTCGATCGGCAGGGCACAAAGGATTCGCCGTTGTTTTGCCACGCACCACCGGACCTCCCTTTGGCCTCATACTGTGCAGTTTTTCTCGATGTCTCAGCCCCAAACTCCAATCGCCGAGGTGGAAGTTAGAGCTTAACGTCCTCTGTATCCGAAGGTACGTAAGTCTTAGCTCCCGCTGCGTCGAGCTTGTGCTTAAGGGATCGCAGTAACAAATCCTTTTCTGTAGTAACTTGATCAGTATATTTAAGATTCTTAGGATCTCTACCATTCTTGCTCAGGCGTAGATGGGTGCATTCCCCTAAAAAAAGGGGGGGTTCTCAGTGGATCAGGGCTTTTAGCACTGCGATCGGAGGCTCAGCCTCAGCCTTCCGCCATCTTGCTTCTCTCCTCAAACCATTCACAGATCCTAGGACAATGAAAGCTCAAAGCCGCAAAAATCCCGTAGGAAGGAAATTCTATTGATATGCTGTACACAACTAAACAAGTAAAATCAGCATTTTAGAAATAATGACGGACAAAATACATTCTTTTAAGGCCTATGTTAGAAAAAGGAAATAACTCTAGCAGGTTTTGAGGCCTTCATTGAGAAACCATAAATCATCGTTTTTCAAAAGAATCAAACACATTACTGGTAAAAAATAGAGAAAATACATAAGAAAACGATATTCAAAGATTCATTATTCTGATTTAAACTCATAAACATATCTAATTTCAAAATCTAGGCTATTAATAATCAATCTCTATTTTGTTATGGAAAAGAAAACATACTCAAGAAATATTTTACTTTAAGCATTCTCATTATAATTTTTTCTATAATTCTACTTGTAAGTTACTTAGTACATTTATTAAGTTTCTCTCTCGTGTCATATAAATTTCAAAAACACGTTTCCCAAGCTTTCTGCACGTTTACCATTGCAGCTTTTGATTACTAAATGTGTCGTGTTTTTCTTTCACGTTTCCACGTTGCACTTTTTCAAATCTCCCATGTTAGTAATTTTCCACACTGTTAGTTATGTTTATTATAACGCACTTATGAGCAAACTTGATCAAGCAAGATTATCCTCAAATAATCGTGCTCCATCAACTGCAATGTACAAAAATCCAAACAAGAGGTCAGTGGCTAGACACTCGTTCTTATCAAAATAAAGGTCAATGATTCAGAGAGTCACCACTTTCGAACTTGAATTAGTTCAATTGCCTTATTGAAGTAATTGTAAACAATTTTATACTCTCCTCTGACGTGTTTCACAAATGTCCTTAGTTTTTCTCAAGGCTCAAATAATATATAGATATCAAAATGTTAAACTAAGTTTCACAAAATCAATTGAAATGTATCTAAAATATATCCATGTGCATTCGTTAATTTAACAATACAATAGCTACTTTGAACCTTGTGTTAAATACAACAAGCTAAATGTCACATACTACAAACCAATTACACGTTCATTAGTATTCCCAGGGAGTCGTACCATACTAAGTGCATTTGCCACTTTGGGCATAGGAAAGAACATTTTCAAATAGAACAATTTTCGAGATCCTACATCAACCCATGACTATAGTTTTTATGAAAAATATGTTTCTAATACCAGTTTTCACAAGATTTGTTCAGCCCAATGTTTTAATGCTGTATATTATTGGATGTCTCCAATATAATAAAGTAGTGATGACTGAACTTCATATGCAGAAGGATTTTCATTTGCTTATTAGGATCCTCACCAAATCCCACTAAATTAAATATTAAACCTTTGAGTAAAGTGCCATTTCTAAATGCAATATAATGCACTGGGCCAGAATATTACTTTACTGCCGCTATCCTTTAATATATAAACTTTTTGCAGTCTCACAGATTGCATGTAACAACTATTTTACACAGGAAAGAAACTCTCCCAATAGCCACATATCTCGTCAGTATGATGTTGCCTTGCTGCACAAACTTAACAGCTGAGATCCTGGTTTTGGTTCAGTACCTTTTATTAAACATGCTATGGCATACTCCATATATGCTGACGTGCAGAGTACTGTATGCTTTTTATTACCATTGATGAGGATGGGGAGAGGCATCATGATTCAGTCAAGCCTTTACCTCTCATGAGTCATACCTCATTCCCATAGTAACAGTATAAAGCACACTATACTCTGCACATCTGCATATATGCACTGAAGAGATAATCATAGATTAATTATCGTTCAACAAACAAAAAAGCCATGGAATTCCCCAGTTAACAAACGCTCGCCATATCTCACACCACAATATTGTTTTCCTCTTTGTAGATAACGTTATATTTTTTATATCTGCCCTAGGCTACGGGATGTACTGAGCATGGCAGGTGCATGAGTTATGGTGAACATTATGCATTGCCCACCATAAGTGGTGAAGTTCAGGGCTTTTTCTGTTTTGTGTTTGCTGATCCATAACTAACCTTTAACTGTGGCTTTTTCAGTGAGTTTTTTTAATGATGTACCACATTCACCTGCTCTGTACCCATTTTCTGCTGTGCAGGGCCTTCAACTAAGCCCTGCACCCAACTTCATTTTGCTGTGCTCAGTGGGGAATGGTTGCAGGACCTGCTTGGCCTTTCACTGTGCTTGATTTGCTGTTTGTCAAATTTCACGGAGAGTCACCAAACAGCACCAAAGTTGTTAGTGAATTACATTTTTATTGCCCTCGTTTATCTGTGCCTCCCCATGAATATGCTATAAATTTGACATAACCAACAGAAAGCTAAGCCTACAAAATGCCAATTTGTGGGATTCATCAAACAGGGTTAAATATATTAGCAAGACTACACTTCTCATAACACCTCCCCCTTATAATCTGCCATCCTCCCATTGATGGACCAGCATGAAATTGAGAAATTCAAGATTAGGCTAAACATTCTTAAGATTGTGCCAAATTTCCTTCAAAGTCATCAAACAGTGTCAAAGCTATTAGTGAATCAAACATATTTTGACCTTCCCCTTTATCCTAGCCCTCCAGAGGAGCTACAAAAAACCTAAAAACCATGCTCTGGGTGTAACTTGCTAATTGCCTGCCACGTTTTTTGCAGATTCATCAAACACCAATAACGTAATAAGCAAATGCCATCTGGTTTAAGGATTGCCATGAATCTTTACCTACTAATAGACTAATCCTTCGAAGCGTCTGACAAATTGTGTGCAGATTCTTCATACAGTGCCACACTGATTAGCAATTGAAGATCTTTTTGCCCCACCCCCCACTTTTTAAGAGGCCACGCCATTGATGGAGCGGCTTGAATTTGGGAAATACCATGATCCAGACACCAATTTAAAAAACACATACCCCACTCACACACCCACACACCTACTCACACACTCACTCCTATACTCACACACCCACTTTCACACCCACACAACCACTCACACACCCATACAGCCACCCACACATGCACTCACAGACCCATATAACCACTCACACACCCACTCACAGAGCACTCACACACCCACTCACACAGCCACTTACACACCAACACAATCACTTACACAACCATACAGCCACTCACACACCCATGAACACACCCATGAACACACCTACTCACACACCCAGCACACACCCATACAGCCACTCCCACACCCACAAAATCACACACAATTCCACTCACCCACTCACACACCCATACAGCCATTCACACACCTACTCACAGACCCACACAGCCACTCATACACCCACTTACAAACAAACACAACCATTCACACACACTCACACATCCATACAGCCACTCACACACCCACTCCCAGACACACAAAACCACTCACACATCCACTCACATACATACTCACACAGCCACTCCCACACCCACTCACAGACCTATGTAGCCAGTCACAACTGCACTCACACACCCACCACATACTCACACACCTTTCTACAGACCCACACCACAACTCACACACCCACTTTCACACACAGGTTAAAGGGATATTATAGTAAGGAAGTATCATTACAAAACTATAGAAAAATCACTGAAAAAAAGCAAAGATGACAGGGATTTTATAGTTAGGAAATAAAATTTAAAAAACCTTAGAAATTCACTGAAAAAGCCAAAGGTAACAGAAATGCTATAGTTAGATTCAGATTTTAAACACACAAAACTATAGAAATTCAGCAGTTACAGGTATCTCAAGTAACTATAACTCATGCCCTAAGGTAACTATAACTCGTGCCCTCACCATGCACTGCTCATTACCCCACATATTACATCACTAATGACATCTTCTATGACATCATTGATAATTTCACTGCAACATTTGCAGTGAAATTATTGATGAGGAAACTGTGCATTGCGGGGGTGTGAGTTATAGTTTTCTTAGGGCACGAGTTATAGTTACTTGAGATAACTATAACTGTTGAATTTATATGGTTTAGAGTGTGTAAAATCTGAACCTAACTATAACGGCCCTGTAACCTTTGGTGTTTTTTTCAGTGAATTTACAACTATACCATCCCTGTAACCTTTAGCTTTTTCTGTGAATATATATATATATATATATATATTTATATTTATATAAACAGTCCTGCAAGCTCGCCGGTCACATATCCACTCTCGCGGGGCTGGTGCGAGTATATGGGTGCAGGACCCGTAATCAATGTAACAAAATTCTTGGCCGTGAAGAAGCCTGGGATCGGGTGAAATGTGTTGCCGCAATAAACCTTTCTGTTAATTTATATATATTACAGAGTGGCAGTAGCCACTCTGTAGTTCTAGTTAGGGTGACCAGAAATATGGATATTTATGTTGTACTGTTATGTTAAGAAGTATTAGTTTACTATAGTAATGATATGAAGGGAATAATATGTGTAAATGGTTATATGTTTGTTTTTTTTAAATATGGAGTACCGTGGTACTATCACATAAGACTACTGCGGTACCTCAAAGGTATTTTTAAAAAGAACCCATATATTTTAATATTTGCTCATTTTCCTGTTTGGTTGGCTCTTAAAAAGCCTTTGATTAGAAGTGTGTACTTTGGATTTAGATATACTAGAGCAGGAATTGAGGGATGTTATTAATACACATTATTGCCATTGGAGGAAAAATGTACACTATTAGCATGATATAGGTCAGCTTTTTAAAAGACAATGTTTAGGTAATATATGAAACACATGCTGTGATTTCTTAGGAAGGCAGACACCATTTTGTTTATATGTCTGCGCATTTTCTCATACCGTTACACTTTTGCTAATGAGTACTTCCATTTTATCCTTTGGCAAATATTTGAAAACACAAAATGGGTGTGAGGAAATAGAGTCATTAAAGATGTAAACGTCCTTTGATCTCTATTTCAATTCGAACACCAGTGAGGTGACCAATATCATTGGCTCCACAATGAATAATTATAAAATGGGGATGCTCACAATCAGTAAGAGAGGAAAAGGGAGGTAGGATGTAATTCCTCCTTAAACATCATTCAGTCACCCATGTGATTTCAACATTAGGCAGACCTAAATTATGCTAAATTCCATGCTCCTTGACATGCTCTCGAGCCCAAAAGATATAACTGTGTCCAATGATCCACACACAAACCATCTTCTTTGAAGAGTACCACAAACCTTCAAGAAACTCTGACTGAATCTAGGAAAGTGAAACATGGTTGTACTGGCCTAGACCACTGTCCAATTAGATACTATTTAAGATATTACATGTATGAAAGAAACAGTGTGATTGGCTATATGTCAGATTGGGCTAGTAACATAGCCCAAACAGTAGTAAAGAGCACATTATACAACAAATAGACTAGACTGTAGACTTTAAGAATATTATACTCAACCTACAAATATTTCAGGGATATTTAAGGTCATATGACCATGTAAACCAATACAGTATAGGATTAGAAGGGAAAGCTGCCATTTATATGTTATGTACTGGGTGCTTTCTGGAAACCACATGTGGAACAGAGACACACCTTACTTATAAGATAACATAAACTATTAGTACGCAACCTAACAAGCACAATTGAGCTGTAACACACATTGCTATTGGATTATTTTTTCCATTCTGCTACAAACGTAGGCCAATACTACTAGACTTCTGCAAACAGTATTTACAATAGCTGCAAAAATGCAGTGTGATTTTATAACACACTTTGGATGTAGAAATATAAAACAAATGATGACATTCAATTTCTTATTGGAAAGTTTGACAATATTAAGGAAGCAAAACGCATTGCAAGACCAACTGGAGGATTTTAGCAAAAAAATTTAGGGGCATATTAGCAAGACCGGCGATAAAATTATCGCCGTTTTAGCGGCAGGAAACTGCCGCTAAAACGGCGATAATTGGCTTGCTAATATGCGTTATAGAATTCCAATAGAAGCCCAGGTTAGATGTGCAGGACATCTAACCTGGGCTTCTATTGGAATTCTATAACGCATATTAGCAAGCCCATTATCGCCGTTTTAGCGGCAGTTTCCTGCCGCTAAAACGGCGATAATTTTAACGTGGGTCTTGCTAATATGCCCCCACGTTAGCTATTATGAATTCCTTTCGGACTTTAAATACAACTCACAGATGAAGAAGCATAATATTTGACTGCACCCTGCTGGGTGATAAATGAGGAGCAGGGTGAACACCTATTTGCATATGGCTGGGTCAAAACTGAGGTGGCATGGTGAGTATAACAACGATGGGTTGGAGTGCTACCCAAAGCTATTGCCAGTGGTTACACTTATTGTAAGCAGCCTTTTATCATCTTTTGTGTGTTTCATGTGCCACCCTAAGTAAGATGGGTATACCCAGACGTGGCTTCCGTGCTCACTATGTCACTACAACCAAACTGTACCCTGCTGATGAACCCACATCTAGGGCAAAACTGGTCCTGGGTTGCTTGTCTTTCAGTTTAGGGAGAACCTGGCTTGGCTGTTCGGGCTGGACTGTTCCCATGAGGAGCAGGATCAAGACTGATTTGCATATGTCTGGGGCAAAACTGAGGTGGCGTGGTGAGCAAAACAACAATGGCTTTGAGTGCTACCCCGAGCCTCTGCCAGTGGGTAGACTTATTGCAAACAGTCTCCCATCACCTTTTGTATGTTTTGGGTGATAAATTAAAGCATACATTAGTAACTTAATTGTTAGTACTACATGAGCCATTCTAAACTTCAAAAAAATGCATTTATTATGTGTTTATGCTAACAAATGTAAATAAAATGTTTCATAATTTAGTGTTTTAAAAAAGTAACCAATTTAAATTTCAAACTCAGAATGTAAGAGTGCTATTCCTTTACTATAAGTTCATACATAATGTAACTTACCTTTTCCTTTACTCTTCTTTTGTATATATTACTACCTGTTCCTGTAAGTGAAAAAGTTCTGATAATAGCCAGCTCCTTATTTTAATGAAATGGGAAATAGTTCTGAAAAGTACTTTTTTCTTCTTCTTTTTGTTTTGTGCATTGTGTTTTCTTTTTCAAACTTTAAGTCAACCAAACTAATTATAGTCACTGGGTACTATAACAGTTTGGCAACATAAACAGTAGTTTGCTGTCCCAGCATAAGGTTCAACAATGTTCCACTGCTGCCTCAGGAGGTTCACATCAACTACCAAGCCAGGTGGGGGAATGGCAGGTGGTGTGGAAGTACTCTGTGATGGGATTACTTGGGTGGCCACGGCTGAAATGGATGGTCTAGCTGTTGGATCTCCTCAGCTGCAACAGATGTTCCCTCCTCGGGTTGCGCCAACCCCAGCTCTCTTCTTATTTCTGTCTGAGCCAAAGAAGTGGAATGTATGGCACAAAATTGTTTTTGAATTCCTGTTGTTCGCAAGTAGTACTGCTGTCTGCTTCCATGGGATATCACCTTGTAACACAATCAGCATGTCACACGGCGGGCATTAACTTTTTCTCACCCGCAGGAAGAGTGAAGAACTGCCACACCACCAACTCTTTAAATAACTTTCACCGATCCAGTTCTTGCTCCTCGACAGCAATGGCACCCTCTTCCTCCTCCATTGCAGCATGAGCAACTGCACTGGGCTCGACTTATTGAGCCTTGATAAAGAATTTGCCCCAAACACAGCAAATGCAGAAGCAGAACTGTTACTCTTCTGAACAGGTCAAAAGCACAACAAGAATGATCAGAAATATAAAGCAGCTTTCTATTGGTTTAAAAACAAACATTTCCAGCCTATCAGAAGCTTTCTGAGTATGGGAAAGTACCACTGTACTTCCGAAATAATACAGCAATACTGGTGAAAATTGAAAATAAATAAGAAAAAAACAAATAAAGTGCACAATCACACTAGACAACACATCCCCCCCTGAAGAACACTACTTAAAAAACTAAAATAACTAGCATAACCGTACTGTACTTCAAAAAGTTTCAAAACAAACATCTCCATACAATACATTCGGCTACACAAGTGGAGCCCAATTCTACAAAACAAAACAAAAAAAACACAGTCTTTCAACTATTAACATTTATATGTATATATATTTCAATGACATTAATGACATTGCAACAAATATTTAAAAAAATTGGACTTCTATAAAACCATTAAATTCACAAAAACTGAGGCTCCCAGCGTAAAATAACATTTCAACCTTGCTCATACACTCAAGCAACTATAACTCACCATATTTATATTATATGTAAAAGATAATATTTTCAACACTATATCCTAATGTATGTAAAAATCAGAAATTTATAAAGGAATTTCAAACACGTCATTTCATATACTAAATAATACATTTGCAATTGGCGAGTTCTAGTTGCTTGAGTGTATGAGCGACGTTGAAACTTTATATTACGCTGTGGGTTGTAGTGTAAGTTGGGCAAACAATGTGGAATGCATGGCGCAAAGGTGGTTTTGCATTGCTGTCGTTCCCAAGGAGTACTGCTGTCCGCTTCCATGGGATATCACCTTGCGACACAATGAGCATGTCATACACCGTTAACTTTTTTCTGACCTGGAGGAAGAGTGAAGAACTGCCATACTATCAACTCTTTAAATAGCATTCATCGATCCAGTTCTTGCTCCTCAACAGCAATGGCCTCCTCTTCCTCCTCCATTGCAGCATGAGCAACAGCCCTGGGCTCTCCTTATTGAGCCTTTATAAAGAATTTGACCCAAACAGCAACTGCAGCCGCAGAACTGTTACTCTTCTGAAGAGGTCAAAAGCACAACTAGAATAATCAGAAATAAAAGGCAGCTTTCTTTTGGTTTGAAAACAAATATTTTCAACCTATCAGAAGCTTTCTGAGTATTGCAAAGTACCACTGTACTTCCGATATACTGCAACTGTACCGGCGAAAATTTAAAAAATGTAGAAAAAAACAAATAAGGTGCACAATCACACTAGACAACACATCCCCTCCTTACAAACACTACTTTAAAAAAAAATAACTAAAATAACAGTACCTGATAAAGTTTCAAACACACATATACACATATACACAAAATACATTAGGCTACACAAGTGTAGTCTAATTCTACCAACAAAAAAGTCTTTAAACTATTAACTATTTATATATATATTTTAATGACGTTAATAAAATAGCAACAAATATAAAAAATTAGAACTTCTAATAATCCATGAAATTCACAAAAACTACAGCCCACAGCATAATATAAAATTTCAACCTCACTCATACACTCAAGCAACTATAACTCGCCATATTTATATTAAATGTAAAAGATAATATTTTCAACACTATATCCTAATGTGTGTAAATATCAGAAATGTATAAATGAATTTCAAACACATCATTTCATATACTAAATAATGTATTTGCAATTGGAGGGTTGTAGTTGCTTGAGTGCATGAGCGATGTTGAAACTTTATATTATGCTGTGGGCCGTAGTGTAAGTTGGGCAAATAATGTTTTAAATAAAGACTTAAAAATGAGCTATAACTATGGTATTTCTAATGTTTGTGTAGCCTAAATGCACGGTGTAGAACGTTATATAGAAAATTGCTCTTGTGAGTACTAGGAACTTTAAAGAGATCTTCTGTAGGGTTGTGCAAACTTATAATTGTTCAGACTAAGGGCCTCCTTTATGGGGAAGTCACTCAGTGCAGCACAGCAAGTCACCTTGATGTGCTCCACTGCGTAACAGGGAAAGGGCAGGAATGCACCGTATTTAAGGCAGTATGGTGCATTCCTGTCCTTTCTCTTACATTGGGGCTCTTTTGAGAGCCTGGCGCCAACATAGGCACCCTTGCACCATGGTGCAAAGATGCCTGTGCTGCATGCAGAAAGAGGAAGAAACAAGGAGAAATAGAGATATTTCTTCTCGTTACGCCTCCCCTGGGAAGGTGTAAGTTTTTGCCATATCCCCAGGTTTACAAGCTTGTGTAAATCTGAGTATGCGTTATAATCCATGGGAGTTGCATGGGAATACCCACACAACGCCCATGAAACGCCTACCCAGGGCAGAGTAAAGGAACGCAGCGATTTGAGCTGCGTTGCATTACTCCAGATTTTTAAGCCACTCAGAGCCATGCAAAGTGGCTTTGTGTGGCTGACTTAGAGGTTCATGTAAAGCATGTACCATGTTGTGTGGTGCACACATGACACAAGCCTCTCATAAATGAGGCCTTAAGTTTTGAAACTTTTACAGCCTTTGCAATTTTCTGAAGGTACAACAGGTGTTATATTCACAAAGTTTTCCCTACAGGCAAAGTTTATTGAAAACTAGATTTTTGTTACTATAAAATTCATCCTTTGTGTGTTTTTGGGTGGGTGGCATGCCTACAAAACCTACATTTTAGTAGGATTTTTCACATGCTGTTTTTAGGGGGTGTCTACCTCTGCAGTTAGCTGTTTAATTAAAAAGTAAATAGTGTCTATATATGAAGTGTTGGGCTCATATGTGTTTACTCCTTCTTTTGCACTTTTGTTTCAGGCTTTGAAGGAAAATACTGTGAGTATGACATCGATGAATGTACAAACATCCCTTGCGGAAGCGGTGGCAGCTGCCACAACACGTATGGGGGGTTTGTTTGTATCTGTTCTCCAGGCTGGGAGGGAACGCTTTGTGACATACCAACAAATAAATGCTGGAAACGACTCTGCAAAAATGGCGGTTTGTGCAATATCACCAGTGAAGGGAGCTATACATGCACCTGCCGTCATGGATTTATGGGCAAGAGGTGTGAGTTTAACATTAAAGAATGTGAAAGCAATTCTTGTGACAGAGAGCAGGACATCTGTGTAGACGGATACAACAACTGTATCTGCAACACTGGTAAGTCTTTCTTCCGTATCTTTGATAGACATTAACTATAGGTAGCAGTAACAGTAACGAACATGTCCTATGGTAGTCATGGCACTTCCATTGCTACTGCTGTCATCAGGCGCCAAGAAGACTACAGATGGAACAAAAAAGTGAACCGGGCTCTAGAAGCACAGTTTACATACTTTGTTACTTCTTGCTCTTCCAGTAACCCTTCACCAGCAATCAGGGGGCAGCTGTGGGGCTAGGGGACATACAGTGAGTCAATCCTGATATGTTATTAGATGTGAAAGGGCGTGTGGCATCACTTCTGATACCCCAGACATTTTGGTGAATTGCCGTCCCTACAAAGGCCTATCAATTTATCTAATCCCTGTCCATATATGAGGTCTTCTTTTGCAAGTATCCGGAAGCCACATTTTGATGGTTACATAGTTTCTATTCTTTTTTTATTTTGTGGCATCTGAATGCAATAATTGTGTTCAATTCTCACACCAGTTTGTCAAGGCCAGACCTACTGGTGTTGCAAATGCTTGTATAAAACAAAATACATGATTGCTTTGTCTACAGGAAACAATTCTAGCAATTTATTTCAGTGATGACCAAATGTGTTTAATTCGTTTTAGGCATCATGGTTTAGTTTGCTTTTCATGTTAGAAGGACCAGCATTTATTGCATATAACAGAAACACAAGTAAAGATGATGCTTTTGAAGTTTTGTTTATTGTACACAAATAACAGGAACATATGCTTGTTTTGATTGATTCTTTTTTCCACCAGATGCCGTGCAACCTGAGTCTTTGAACGTCCTACCACAGCTTTGTTTTGTCTATGCTATGCCTCCTCAGCCATTTGATGTTTTCTGGCAGGAGAGTTTACTGTTTCAATGCAAGGCCCAAGGAATTTCAGTATGAAATGAAATGCAATAGAGCACATGGAGGTTACAGCATCCCGTGACTGGTGGCAATCATTCCTGAGCACGCATAGTGATTGAAATTGTGAATAAAACTAAATTAGGAAACAGTTGCACAATTCGGTATTTCAAAGAAAGCCAATGCCAGCCCTTTTGGGGCAGCCAATGCTTGTTTTGGCAAGAGATCCGGCAGCACAGAATCTCTCCTGGAGAAGTTAATGGATACCTGAGGAAAGGCAGAAAACTTTGCACAATTTCTCAAAGTTTACTAGCTTCTCAGCAAATTTTGTCTTTGCACATACCAAATAAAATGCAGGCATCCAATTCTCACCATTTATGGACACCTAGGAAATAAGGGAGGTTCTCTTTCTCCTTCCTTTGAACCCTCTTTACACCTCACTTTACCCGTTAGCAACACTAGCGTCATGAATTTCACACTCAAGCAGCTAAAGCAGGGCTGTGGCCCCTCGGCACATTCGGGGTAAGCTGAGTCACATATATTGATTAGTTCTCTAGGCACCTCATCTGATTGTAGGTCTGCAGTTAAGAGTATCCAAATAACACTTTAAGGGAATACCAGGGTAGAGCTTAGTGAAAGAGACAGATGAAGGAACTTATGAAAATGAAAAGGAAGAAAAGGGAGAGAGAGGGAGAGCGAGCAGGAGAAAGAAAGGAAAGAAGAAAAGGTAAAAAGAAAGTTTGGGAAAAATGTAAAGATGTGTAGATAGTAGGGATGATAAAGAAAGGGAAATAAAGCAAGGGGGAAGGAATGGTGAAATGAGGTGAGGGCAAAAGAAAAGATGGAAAGAAGGAAGGAAGGAAGGAAGGAAGGAAGGAAGGAAGGAAGGAAGGAAGGAAGGAAGGATGGAAAGAAGTATGGAACGAAGGAAGTTTGAAAGAAATGGAAGGGAGAAGGAAAAAACTAAGGTTGAAATGAAGGACACATGGAAAAAGCAAAAACGAGAAGAGACGTTGTGGTGAAAATAGGAGCTTGTACATATGCCTCTCAGTTCTCTCAAATGAGGGGGTGGAGACTCTAAGACTGAGGGTCGATTCCGATTCGGGCCGGAAAACGTACCGACCGACTCGGAGCAGGAATAAATTCCGACCGACACGTACCGGTGCAGCCCGACCCGCAAAGTACGATGAGAAGCGTGCAAAACCCGACCGACTCGTACAGAACACAAGCCGAACGACCGAGCCGCGCGGAAAACAGCAATCCGGCCGGAAAAACACGCGAATTGAACCGACCGACACGCACCCGGAACAATCCCGAACGAAACGTACCCGCGAACTCCTACCCGCCAAGTACGATGCAACGCGTGGAAAACACGACCGAGTCGCACGGAGGACAAGCCGTACGACCGACACGCATACAAAACTGCGAGCCGAAGCAACCCAAAACACCGCGACCGACGCGTACGCAGCATAGAAAACAGCACAAACACAGCGTGAACGAATCGGAGAAGCCCGTACGAGACAACTGCAGGGTCCGACTCGGTCACAAGAACGTCTCCTACATGCACAAAAAGTACAAAGGGAAAATACACAAAAAAAAGGCCAAACAAGCAATTACAAAGCCAATAAATACTGGGGGCAGGGAACAAAGACACACCCACAACTCCACCCATATAAAGGACACAAATCCCTACCATGATCCTTTGCAAATTCAAATTACCTGCCAGCACTCAACAGACAGCAACCACACACCCACAGCTCATCCATCACACAAGCCACACACCATCAGCACCCCAACAAATAGCAACCTCACATACACCCAGCAAAACACACACTCGCACACCTTCACCTGCACACCAACACACATATCACTCACCATCACCACCCATCACCATGCCCCCAAAGAAGAATCATAAGTTCCTAGATAGTGAATTGGAAGTCCTGGTAGATGAGATCCTCAGGGTAGAGCCACAGCTGTTTGGTACACTGGTCCAACAGACACCCATGGTGCAGAAAACCAAGATGTGGGAGAGGATCGTCGACAGGGTGAACGCACAATCACCATGTTTGCGCACAAAGATAGACATCCAGAACAGGTGGTATGACGTGCGGAGGAGGGTCAGGGAGCTGTTGAAGAAGGACTACCTCTTGAGCCAACACACCGGCAGTGGCCCTCCTGCCAAGCCGGTATACCTCAGGCCCTGGGAGGAGAAGGTGTGGGCCATCCTACCACCAGTGAGCGTATATGGACTAGAGAACAACCCAGAGCCTGGTGAGTACACAACAAATGTACACAATATTGTGCCACAATACACACACATCACTGTCAAGGGGAGAGTCAAACCATGCACCCTTAGCAAATACACAGCAACCAGAACAGAACCATCCCAAAATGTGTATGTCAGTCAGATAAACACAACACATGCCATCTCATAGTGACATGTAACTGTGTCATCACATGTACAAACACAACTACAACTACAGCTGGGCAGTGGCACAAATATAACTAACAAACACATCCAGACATGTAGCCACCACTACAACACCACCACACAGTGAAGCCCACTGAAAGGAAGGAATACTGTGTATGCTGGGCAAGTCAGTGTAGCCAATAGCATCATGGGAGTCGTAGTCACAGATATTGCCCACCCTCACAATGCGCACATCAACACCACCATGAACCGTGCTCACATCACAGGGAGTGGAAAACAACTGACAAGATGGCTGACACTGGCTACTGCTGTGGGGAGCACAAGGTCCTGCTGGCAACTGTGCACCAACCAACAGCAGGACACCACTGACTGGCATCTTGCCATTGCTCTCACACTCACACACAGTGAAGTCCACCCAAAAGCAAGTAAGTATGGGCAAGCTGGGAAGTGGGGTGGAGGCAATAGCATGATGGGAGTGGTAGTCACAGATATCGGTCACCCTCACAACTGTCCCATCAACACCACCCTGAACCATGCGCACATCACAGGGAGTGGAAAACAACTGACAAGATGGCTGACACTGGCTACTGCTGTGGGGAGCACAAGGCCCTGCTGGCAACTGTGTACCAACCAACAGCAGGACACCACTGACTGACATCCTGAAAGACAACTTGCACTCCCTGCAATAGAAGCACGTTCCATGGTGGGATATCTGGCTGGGTGGGAAGGAGGACTCACAGCCCTGACCATAGTTACCAGCAGCGTTTCTCACACACACCCCTAACACAAACTCCACATAACTCACCTGGGAGAATGCATTGCCACACACTCCAATCAAATATCCCACAAAGAACCACAACCCTGGGTCATGCTGAGTGAAGCACAGGGACACACATGGGACTTGTAGCAAAACTAACCCCAGGATAACACTGTCAGCCATCTTGTCAACACAGGCACACAACCCCACAGGGAAGCAGAGTCAAAGGGAAGGAAGCATGGGCATGCTGGGAAGGGGGGTGGAGGCAATAGCATGATGGGAGTGGTAGTCACAGCTCAACATCCCCCACCCACATGGCCCAGCAAGCTCACACTCAAGCATGCACACCCCACAGAGAGTGAAAAGCCCCATCAAAGATGTCTGACACTGGTGCTCTGTTGTGGGGAGCACAAGGCCATGCTGGGAACTGGCCACCAACTAACAGCAGGACACCACTGTCAGCCATCTTGCCATTGCACTCACACTCACACACAGTGAAGTCCACCCAAAAGCAAGTAAGTATGGGCATGCTGGGAAGTGGGGTGGAGGCAATAGCATGATGGGAGTGGTAGTCACAGCTCAACATCCCCACCCACATGGCCCAGCAAGCTCACACTCAAGCATGCACACCCCACAGAGAGTGGAAAGCCCCATCAAAGATGTCTGACACTGGTGCTCTGTTGTGGGGAGCACAAGGCCATGCTGGGAACTGGCCACCAACTAACAGCAGGACACCACTGTCAGCCATCTTGCCATTGCACTCACACTCACACACAGTGAAGTCCACCCAAAAGCAAGTAAGTATGGGCATGCTGGGAAGTGGGGTGGAGGCAATAGCATGATGGGAGTGGTAGTCACAGCTCAACATCCCCCACCCACATGGCCCAGCAAGCTCACACTCAAGCATGAACACCCCACAGAGAGTGGAAAGCCCCATCAAAGATGTCTGACACTGGTGCTCTGTTGTGGGGAGCACAAGGCCATGCTGGGAACTGGCCACCAACTAACAGCAGGACACCACTGTCAGCCATCTTGCCATTGCTCTCACACTCACACACAGTGAAGTCCACCCAAAAGCAAGTAAGTATGGGCATGCTGGGAAGTGGGGTGGAGGCAATAGCATGATGGGAGTGGTAGTCACAGCTCAACATCCCCCACCCACATGGCCCAGCAAGCTCACACTCAAGCATGCACACCCCACAGAGAGTGGAAAGCCCCATAAAAGATGTCTGACACTGGTGCTCTGTTGTGGGGAGCACAAGGCCATGCTGGGAACTGGCCACCAACTAACAGCAGGACACCACTGTCAGCCATCTTGCCATTGCTCTCACACTCACACACAGTGAAGTCCACCCAAAAGCAAGTAAGTATGGGCATGCTGGGAAGGGGGGTGGAGGCAATAGCATGATGGGAGTGGTAGTCACAGATATTGGTCACCCCCACAACTGTCCCATCAACACCACCCTGAACCATGCGCACATCACAGGGAGTTGAAAACAACTGACAAGATGGCTGACACTGGCTACTGCTGTGGGGAGCACAAGGCCCTGCTGGCAACTGTGCACCAACCAACAGCAGGACACCACTGACTGACATCCTGAAAGACAACTTGCACTCCCTGCAATGGAAGCACGTTCCATGGTGGGATATCTGGCTGGGTGGGAAGGAGGACTCACAGCCCTGACCATAGTTACCAGCAGCGTTTCTCACACACACCCCTAACACAAACTCCACAAAACTCACCTGGGAGAATGCATTGCCTCACACTCCAATCAAATATCCCACAAAGAACCACAACCCTGGGTCATGCTGAGTGAAGCACAAGGACACACATGGGACTTGTAGCAAAACTAACCCCAGGATAACACTGTCAGCCATCTTGTCAGCACAGGCACACAACCCCACAGGGAAGCAGAGTCAAAGGGAAGGAAGCATGGGCATGCTGGGAAGGGGGTGGAGGCAATAGCATGATGGGAGTGGTAGTCACAGATATTGGTCACCCCCACAACTGTCCCATCAACACCACCCTGAACCATGCACACATCACAGGGAGTGGAAAACAACTCACAAGATGGCTGACACTGGCTACTGCTGTGGGGAGCACAAGGCCCTGCTGGCAACTGTGCACCAACCAACAGCAGGACACCACTGACTGACATCCTGAAAGACAACTTGCACTCCCTGCAATGGAAGCACGTTCCATGGTGGAATATCTGGCTGGGTGGGAAGGAGGGCCGGATGTCAACCAAATACAACCAATGCAGACCATGTACACACCCCAACATTCACATAGAAAAGCCCAAATAATGCAGGACAATGTGCTACACCAATATCAACCCCTGACTGTGACAACTTAGGACAATGCAATGTACAGGCCCGCATCCAGAGGCACAGTCACAACTGTCAGGTGTGTCAACCATTGATGCCTGCAGAAACATAACATACATTGTGTGTGTCTCCCAAAAACAGGTGATGATGGGGACACAGCAGCAGACGCTGAGGAGTCCCCGTCCCAGGCTCAAGAGGATACGGAGCTCACTGGTATGGAACAGCCTCTGCCCTCCTTGGATGAAGAAGACCCACCTGGCACCTCCGGAGCAAGTCATCATGCAGCACCAGCAGGACCACCAGCTGCACCCCCTGCACCCACCCCTCCAACGACTGTCAACACACATACCACCCCTGCCGACATGGACAGACCAAGGAGCACCACCACCACCAGCACAGGGACCCTGGACCAACGTGGGGCCATGGACATCAACACCACCAACAACCCCCAAGGGGGCCCAGGGTCACCTGTGCGTGCCACCTCAGGTACTGCACGTGTCGCCAGGGGTGGTGGGAGGGTGGGAGACATAGGTCGCTGCTCGCAGAGGGTCTGGACTGCATGATGACCCACAACTGGCACGCATAGCCGATGCGTACCAGTCCAGCACCGGAGAGCTCAGCCAGGTAGTGGGGCTCCTCAGGGACATTAAACAGCAGCAGGCTGCCCATCATGCCCGCTTGGACTCACACATGTCCCGCGTGGAGTCCAAGTGGGACACACTGCAAGAGATGACGGCGGTGCATAGGGACATATTACAATGCCTCCGCCAGATGAGCAGCAACCAGTCAACACCTCCCTGTGTGCCCACAACATCTGGTGCTGAAACAACTGCAACTGCCACAGGGAGGCAGGATGACTCTGGCGGAGAGTCCCCTGCACCGCAGCAGCCTGCACTTGAGGGTCCCCCCCAAAGAAGAGGGGTTGTCCGAGGAAGGACAACTGAGAGGCTGATGGCCATGCACAACCCCCAGGAAGCCAACACCTGTTCTGGATAATCACCTTTGTGCGCAAACTGTTCACCCTGTTGACTGCAACACAACTCCCCCACATGACATGGGGAGTACAAGTTGGACCAATGTCTCAGATGACTGTGGACTTGATACAGAACATTTCTGCTACCAGGACTTCCGATTCATCTAGGAACTGTGGATTGCAATCAAAATGTACAGCACTCACCATCCTGTGCACTATTCACACACATGTATGACAATAAACACACTAATACACCATACCTGCCTCTGTCGTGATTCCAACGTGGTTTCTGTCATGGAGATGATGACCAGCGAAATTACACTGTGCATGCTAACTGCTACAGCTAGTACAACACAGGCATGTGAGTCATGGCAACGTGACACATATGAGGGAGACACACCACCAGGGCTACACAACAAATACACACCTAGGCCATCTGACTCATTGCCTACACTGATGTTGCCAGGAAATACGGTGCAATGCACAGACACAACACCTATTCACAGTCTTAGTCAACTAGCCCACTGGTGCAGTAAGCAAATGTCAGTCAAATGTGTGACCACAGACAACGCACATCACAAAGTGAAGCACAGGTTTATTACACATTTGCAACATGTTGTAACCACTACAGATGCAAGGTAATCCCACCTGGCAGCGGGCACACAGTCAACAAGTGTAGAAGGAAGGAAGTCCATGGGTGTGGCGCACATCACCTGTAGGGACACGACAGCTACCACCCTGGAAGTCGAATCACGGTGTCGGGGATCACAGTTGACCAAACGACTCTGAAAGTACCCTGTGAAGGACAGAAATGACACACAGTCAAAAGCACTGAAGAACAGGACAGAACTGCAATTCACATGCCCAATACATGTCACAAGATACCCACCCAGAACCAAGTTAGCATGTCAACACTGTTGGGAAGTACAGACTACCTGTAAGGACACATCGCTACACGCATACAGTCATGTAGCCCATGGACACACTCAAACAGCACCAGAGCATCACCAACACATATCATGCAAACTCACATCTTTGACATGACATCTCTGGATACTCACATTCAGCTGAAGAAGTTGGTGATGAGCTGTGTGCGGACATCACCATCATCATCATCATCATCACTGGCATCGTGGTCCAGGCCAGGATCCTCCACAGGTGGCGGACGTTGGTCATCGTCATCCAGGATGAGAGGCAACTCCTTCCGCACTGCCAGGTTGTGTAGCATGCAGCAGACGATGACAATCTTGCACACCTTTGCTGGGGCATATGGGAGGGACCCTCCTGTCTTGTCCAGGCAGCGAAAGCGGCTCTTCAGGAGACCAAATGTCCGCTCAATCACTCTCCTGGTCCGACCATGTGCCTCATTGTAGCGCATCTGGGCTGGTGTCACAGGGTTCCTGAGGGGCGTCAGCAACCACGGCATGTTGGGGTATCCGGAGTCACCTACATACAGACAATGGCACATTAGCTGAGTTGGAAAAGAGGGTGGAACACTACATTGCAGAACACACACAATGGTACAAAGTCAGTACACACCAACAAGCCAGGCACGCTGGTTCCGCATCTGTGACATCATCCTCGGGATGCGACTACTCCTCATCACGTAGGCATCGTGTGCAGAACCGGGGAAACGGGCACACACGTGTGAGATGCTCATATCAGCAAGACAGACCACCAGTGCATTGACCGAGTGGTAGTGTTTGCGGTTCCTGTATGCCTGCTCTTGGGCCTGTGGTGGTACCAAAGCCACATGTGTCCCATCAATGGAGCCAATGACATGCGGCATCCTCCCCAGGGCATAGAAGTCACTCTTCACGTCAGTGAGTTGTTGGAGTCTAGGGAAATATATGTACTGGTTCAGGTATATCAACATAGCCTCCAAAACATCGCGGAGCACACGGCTGAACATGGTCTGTGACATCCCACCAGCAGTCGCCACAGTGTGTTGAAAGGTACCGGTGGCAAAGAAGTGTAGGGCTGCCATCACCTTCACCTTGGGGGTCAGCGCTGTAGGGTATGGCCGGCCAGGTTGCAAATGTGGTGCCAAGCGCACTGCCAAATCCTCAATCAGCTGCCTGGTGAAGCGGTACCGTCGGATGCTGTCACGTTCCACCATCGTTGCCAGGTCAGGGAATGGTCTATGGACAGCTGGTGCCCTGCAGTGCATAGGTGAAGAAAGAAAGATTGTCAGTCACCCCACATATGTGGCATTGAACACACTCAATATCACATGATACATCATTATGAGGCACAAGTACATGATGTGTGCAGTTCCGTAAGGACATGTATGGCACATACATGGCCAACATCTAACATCACCGTTCAACAAGTGGCATCAATAAGTCCCAGGTTGTGCCATTGGATATCATGAGGCCGTGTCACAGTTCCCATCTCCTGCTGCCACGTTACAAACACACCCCACAGTGACATGTGAGGACAGATGTGCCCCAGGCATCACAGCTCAACGACAGGTAGATTCCCAGGGACCCTGTATTGCCACATGGACACTGGCATGACATGGTGTATCATGTATACACCACAGTAAAACAACCATGACCCCCACAGGTAGTGGTCCCTGTTGCCTCGGCAGGACAGACATGTACGTCTGTGACACACACACGCACAACATCAAAGTCCATGCACAAACAACGTGGATGTGGAGACTGTCTCCCATTGTGCACATGAAATCAGAGACATTGTAAACACAACATGCACACAGACTGTGGAGGACCATCACTATTGTGCCAATGGGTCACCCTGGGTTTAACATACCGTCCCACATGGGACTCAGGGGGTATGTGACATGACATACACATACACCACCGTGAAATGTGACCATGCCACATGCTCAGATATGAACAGTTGCACATCACAGTGGTCATGTACACGAAACACCAAGGATCCTGTCCCCATGAACACGTGCACAGCCTGGGGGTGGCTGCCCCCAAGTGACACCCACAGAACAACATGTTTACCCCCATACACGGAATAGGTAATGCAGCCTTACATGCCTTAGGATACAGTTTGGACAGGCTGTGGTGTTGTAGGTGTGCCCCTCACTCCCTGGGAAGTATGTGTGGCTGGCATATGTTCACCTGTGACAGGCATGGTGACATATGCCAGTGACTTGTACAGGGACGCGTTGGACAGCAATGGACCGATCGGTGCGCACACATGGGCCATTGCATTCAATGTGTGCTGGTACGCGTTGTATTCGCAATACGCGTTGGACAGCAATGGACTGATCGGTGCGCACACATTGGCCATTGCATTCAATGTGTGCTGGTACGCGTTGTATTCGCAATACGCATTGGACAGCAATGGACTGATCGGTGCGCACACATTGGCCATTGCATTCAATGTGTGCTGCTACGCGTTGTATTCGCAATACGCGTTGGACAGCAATGGACTGATCGGTGCGCACACATTGGCCATTGCATTCAATGTGTGCTGGTACGTGTTGTAACCTGGGTACGCGTTGAACAGCAATGGACCGATCGGTGTGCCCGGCCGGCCCATTGCATTCAATGTGTGTGGGTACGCGTTGTATCCTGGGTACGCGTTGAACAGCAATGGACCGATCGGTGTGCCCGGCCGGCCCATTGCATTCAATGTGTGCGGGTACGCGTTGTATCCTAGGTACGCGTTGAACAGCAATGGACCGATCGGTGCGCACCCATTGGCTATGGCCTGGCCTGGCAACGGACGCGTTTTCAAATTTTGAACGAGTCTGATGCTGTAAATTCAGTTGGTCACCCACAACAATGTTGCAAATTCATGGGTGTCATGAAGTTGAACTTTTGAAGGATGCTGTGGGCGTGTGTAAGTGGTGCAATTCCATGGATTGGCCAGATTCAGAAGATGCAAACGACTTGGACCTATCACTTTGGACACATGGGACAGTATCTGCCTCTGCAGCACACATATAATGCTGTCTGTTCCCCTGAGAGCTCACTTGCTTGCACTACATGCTCCAGGACGACATCTGCCACCACCACTGCTGCTGTATCTGCACCCTCTGGACCCTGCAATGGCACGTACTGTGGAGAGAGCCCCAGCCTTCAGCACTGAGTAGAACCAGGCCCTGCTGGATGGCCTCCTTCCACAGTACAGCAAGCTGTATGGGAAAGCAGGGGAGCAGGTGAGTGTTCTGTCCACTGCCTTCCTAAATGTGCATGTTGTCTGACTAGCCAGGCTAACAGTCTGCACGCCACTGGCTAGCAGGCTCACTGAGTAGTTGTCACCCCCCATAGTGTGTAGTTACATGCACTGGACAGGTATAGTGCAGTGACAGTGCATTTAAACAAGGTTTTACTTCCCAGGCAATGATACCATGTAGTAACTGCTGGCATACTGTCCATGGCCATCGTTGCACTGCCTGTGTACATCATGTGCCCCTGTGATTGAGACATGTATATACAACTGTGTAATGCACGGATATGTTGCATGTGTAGTAATGGCATTCTCACTTTGTCATCCTCACAGGTTGATGCCCACCAGAAGAAGCAGATTGGGCTGACCATCGTCCGGGCAGTGAGAACCGTGGGGGTCTACAAGCGCCGGATCCGCAACTACCAGAAGAGGTGGCAGGACCTTCGGGGCTGGACCCGGAGGATCGCACGGGTCCAGCTGAAGCTGTCGCCTCCTTGCAGGAGGGGCGGACACCGGACCCTGACCCCCACATGCTCAGGATCCTGGCGGTGGTCTTCCCTGATCTGGATGGGCAGCTGAAGGCCAGAGAGCAGCAAGGAGGGGGTGAGTCCATGACTGCATTGTGAACTATGTCTGCCATGCTATGTGCCCTCCTCTGGCCTGGTTAAACTTCCACAGTACATCAGTCATGTGGTCCAGGACCCATGTCCCTCTATTATGCACTGCCCACTCCTCATCTGATACCCAGGTGTGGCCCTTACAGTCAGGGAATTGTGTCACTTGGGTACTGTGTCCTTGCAGTTTGCTTGACTCAAGGTGGGGGACAGCATCTGTTTCCCTAACTCTGTGGTGGGCATCATGGGTGGGTCCATTGCTTACACAATGCCTGTGTTCTGACATGTAATCTGCGTGTTACTTTGATATGTGGTCCAATTGCTGAGCTGATCCACCACATGTGCCTGGGGTATCTGGCACACACCCATGCTGCGGGTGGGAACAATGTTTGGGCCCCAGGAGTGTGTATATTACATGTGTCACACATACTTAGCCAGCTGCCTACTGTCCAGGGCTCATCCCTCATTCATGTGGGGCAGGACAGTCATGCTTACTCCAGGCCATACAATACACTCTGTACTCCCACTCCTGTGTATCAGCTGACACGTTGTGCTCAGTGATTTGTCCCCTCAGGTGTCTGCCTCTGTGTCAGTGTGCTGTGGCTTCGTTGTCAGGACTGCTGGGGTGTTTCTCGGTTGAGGCTCAGCATGCCACCGGAGATGTGACCATAGGAGACGATACTTGTGTGACACATAGGTGTTTGATAACCTGACCGTGCAGACTGGGGTATGCGAATGTGAAGTTCAGGCAGCTGTCTCCCATTCACAGCAGATTGTGAGGTGCTCAGGTTCAGAGGGTCGTGTTACAGGTCTCCCATATGTCCAATCGGTATGACCTGGACAGATAAGGGTTCAGATGATGTGGTGTGTGGGGGATGTACATGTGCACTTGTTCAGCTCCAGGACTTGCATTCCCCATGACCTTGGATTGTGACACAGTGCAGACTGTTGTTGTCTGGCTGCCCTGCCCATGTGACTGGAGACAGTGATGTATGACTTAGCAGGCATGCCTGTGCCATGGCATGAAACTTCCAATGAGTGATCCTGCAGGGGAGTGACATGTGCTACATGCACACCATTGTGGCAATGGCTATCAGGACATGGGTGCATCATGGTGTCTGTCGCTGGTATGCATCACATGCATTTCCTATTTGACTCTGGGCATCCCTTTCATCCGGACACCTGTACTGACTCAGTGGCAAGAGTTGTGATGTGTGCATGTTCACATGCTTAACCGGGTTCTCTGCACTGTCCAACTACTGTGTAGGTGGTGCATGTGTCCACACTGGGGTATTGCCATCCAACAGACACCAGACAGATGGGTGCAAGGCCAGGTGGGATGTGAGTGCCATGGTTGACCATCAGACTGACAATTGGCTTCTCCTGTTCTGTTTGGGCACTTTTAGCAAAGTTCAACTAAGGATGCCAGGGCTTGCTCTGTAATGTGCTGTACTAACTGATCTTTCGACAACCTAAATGGCAACCAGCGACTCCCTTGCTGAAGAAATTGCACTGGCTCCCCATCTCCCAGCGCTGTGCCTTTAAAACAGGTTGCCTCATTTTTAAATCCTTGCATGGCAATAGTCCTGTATTTATTAACAGCCTGATATCTAGGCATATTCCCTAACGTAACCTGCACTCTGCCCACCTCTCACTCCTCATCACTCCGACATTCAAGCGGGTGCGTCAAGGAGGCCGCAGATTTGCTATTCTCGCCCCCAAACTGTGGAACTAACTCCCGCTGGAAATACGGTCTTGCACAAACCTCCTGCAGTTTAGGAAGTCCCTTAAAACATGGCTTTTTGCACAAGCCTATGATTGATGTTTTCTTGGATAGCACTTAGAGCCATCTATAGCGCCATGAAGCCACCTGGTGTACGCGCGCTTTATAAATATTTTTTTAACATTAACTGTGGTGTGTGCGTTCGGTGCAGGTGACTGATGTCTGTCTGTTTCCCTATTGATTGCAGATACATCCAAGGCCACAGGAGGGGACAGCTCCACGGACCAGGAGGAGCCGCAGAGCCAGACTGGGTCAGCAGCCGAGGAGTGGTCGGAGGGACCCAGTGGCACGGAGGGCGAGGGGAGCCACACCGAGGAGTCCTCAGCACCATCCACCTCAGCTGAGGACCACAGCAGCTCGGAGGATGACTCCCTTATGGAGGCGGGTGTCAGCAGCCACCACACCCCAGCTAGTGTTGCTGTCCCCGCCACCACCACCACCACCACCGCCCTCCCATCGGCTCCCATTCCCGAGGTCCGTGGAGGCTCCCATGTTCGGGAGCGTGTCTCCTTCGGGCCAGGCACTGCACCCCCTGCCCCTGTGTCCCCTGCTGCCCTGAGTGAGGAGTCTGTGTACCTCCTTACCCAGCTCTATGTAGGGCAGACAGCGATGCTGAGTGTCCTCCATGCCCACACCACTCTGTTGACTCAGCTGGTGTCGTTCATGGAGGGCATCTCATCGGGCATGTCTGCCCTACAGAGGGGCAATAGGTCCATGGACTCCTCCCTGACGGCAGCAGTGTCCCTCCTCCGACAGTCCCTCACCCCTCCTGCCTCTGCCCCATCCACACTCCCCAGCACCTTACCTGTCCCAAGCACACACACACCGGCACCGGCACAGGCACACACCAGCACAGACACGAGCAGCACACAGACACACACGCCACTAACAAGACGCACACGCACGCACAGTCAGGGGACTGAAACCACACTCACAGGGGATGGGGCCCAGGCACACACACACGCATCCATGAGCACTGCGCAGTCCTCAGTTGCCTCTCCCTCCAAAGCCCCCTCCCTTGCCTCACCTGCAACCCCAAAGACACAGCGGCTCTTCCTCAGTGACCTCGGCCTCTTCCCCTCCGATCCAGCTGATACAGCATTCAGGGGGAAGAGGAAGCCCACCCACACGGAGCGGAGTGCCCCTCGCCCCCGGACACCCTCCCCCAGGCGCAGACCGACTGACGCCCCCACCCGCAAGTCCCCCGGACCCGGAAGAGCAAGACCCTGCTGCCGCCCCTGCAGCTCAGGCACCAAGTCTCCTTCCTCCATCCCTCAGGCCCCCACTCCACAGGTGCCCCACCACACCCTGCCCCAGGTTCCCCCACCCACAGATACACCATCCCCAAAAGGATCAGGCCTTCTCCCCTGCCACTTGCTCTTCCGGCCCCACACCCCCGCTGCGCTTGTCTGTGCCACTGGTGTGGTGAGGGTGTCCTCCCCCTCTGTCCTGCCCACCTTACCTGATCCCCATTCTCCTCCCCTGGAGGTAGGCACTGCAGTGGAGGCCACTACCACCCTGTCTGACTTGGGCACTGCAGTGGCGAACCTGTCCACTCCATCTGCACGGTCCACTGCAGTCGTGCCGGTGCCCACACCATCTGAGTCATGCCCCCCAGTTGTGCCGGCACACACCATGTCAGACACCTCCACTGCAGTTGTCAGTGGCTCTCCAGCACCCACCACCCCTTCCCTGCCTCCTTCTGGTGAGCCCTGATCCTGTCCCTGCGGTGCCTGGTCTGCCCCCCCGTATGCCCCTCCGAGGGGATTGTCCCTTGTGTGTAGCAGTGCAGGCATGCGTAGGGTGACATCTGCCACTGTCACCCTGTTTTGACTTTCAGAATGGACTGGCCATTGGCCTTTGTTTCTTTTTTTCTGGACTTTAACTTTTGAACCCACATATGCTGAATAAAGCTACTTTCTGTTCTCTAGTGGTTTTGCTTCTGATGTACATGATGTTAATGATGCTAACCGTGCCCTTGCTGCAGTGATGGTGATTTTTGGTCTCATGAAAATGAAGTGTTACTCTGCAGGAACCCATGTGGTCCACGGGTAATGTGTCCTATCCTGTAGTGTATCCATGTCATCCTTAGCAGCATATGAGGGTGTCATGTTTTCAATATTTGGCAATGGGATTTCCTACTTACATTAGCAATGTCACATCTGTGGCTTCCACCCCTGCACATCTGTTGTGCTTGCCATTGTTCAATTAGTCTACTTCCCTGACCGTGTGGCCATCTCCACTGGACATGCAGGTTTGGGCATCAATGGGGAAGGACTCATCTGTGTTGTCAGTGCAACTTGCTATACATGTGTGTTGGATCTGTGCTGATAATTTCGTTGACACTCCCATGACCAGGCTGATGTGACAGGAGCCTTCATTTGGTGCTAATTGTTGACTGTGTGACCAAGTGTTCTGCTGACATGATGGAGCCCTACTGAGGCGACATATGGCACAGCTTTCCTCACACAGGAGTGGAGTCCCCTCATGGCAGTGTGTGCTCCTGTGACATCGCCTGCGCCCAAGGTGTGTGTTGTATGAGCATGTCTGTGTGTTCACTTCCATTTTGCTGGGCATGCTGGGATCCCTAGTGATGTTCCTGTTTGTGATGCTTGCTGAGTTGACCTATGTTCCCCCAAAGTCTTCTCCCTGGGTTCTCTGTGATATGGGTGCATAGCACATTACTGGTCATCAGGGTGTCACCCATAGGTGTGTTTGCTGTCAGGGCTGAGTTTGTGGGCAGACGCTGATGGGTCACAGTCAGGATTCCCCTTGGCACTTGTTGTTTACACCTGTCATGTGATTTCCGGTTTGTGTTAGCTTTCATTGGTTGTGACACGTTGTGTGTGTGACTGCTGGCACTCC
The DNA here is from genome assembly GCA_963921515.1 of Calotriton arnoldi. Classification (NCBI taxonomy): domain Eukaryota; kingdom Metazoa; phylum Chordata; class Amphibia; order Caudata; family Salamandridae; genus Calotriton; species Calotriton arnoldi. Next base: position 439,795 of record CAWUFW010001240.1, read on the forward strand.
TCAGGGTCAGGGCTGCAATGTTGGTAGTTGTCTATGTGTGTTCTTTGTGGGTGACCTTGGCTTCTTCATTGGTGTGTGACTGTGGCTGGGATCCCATTGGTTGGTGTGGTATTGCCGTCATGTCCATGTACAGCGTAGTGTGCAGTGTGTCAGACATTCAGGAGTCTTGTTGAGTGGCCATGTGTGATGTGTTTCTGCACCTTGGTACCCGCCACCCCCCCTGGGATTGTCATGGGTGCATGTGCAATGTCACCAGTGCATGTGAGCTTCACTGCTGCACATTGTTGGAGGTCGAGGTGTGTGGTGTTGAGTGTGTGCAGATGAGAGTTGTTGCCCGGCTAGATCCCTGCCTCCATGTTGGCCTTGGCTTACTGGCCGTGCTGATTGATTTGTGCTTGTGTAGGTGTGATGGTAGTTTGTTGCTCAGGACACATGACTGTGGTTCACAGTGTGAACGACATCTAGCTTTGTCATCACAGTGGGATTGTAATGCAGCCCAGGGTCACCACATTGTGGGGGCCCTGGGGGTAGTGCTGTGGTGTCTCTGTGTCTTGCTGTGTCAGTTGCTGTTCCTACATGCTTGTGTGACATGTGTGATTTGTGCTCCCTCTCATCTGACAATGCCTGATTGCCCACATAGGGGATTTGGATCCATGAGTTACCTTTGTGTGGCACTGTATGCACATCTGTGTAATTGGTATTCAGGCCTCCTCATGTGTTGTGTGGTTGCCTGGGGACACTGGTACCCCCCTCACCTGTTGTGTTTGATGAGAAGTGTGGGTCTGCCTGTTTGTGTTTGTGCATCTGCACCACTGCATTGGCATATCTTTAGTGTGCCATTGGCTGTATGTTGTTTGGTGTGTTTCCCCTGCTGTCCCTGGGACTCCTAGGTCATCAGTCAGCACAATGATCATTGTTTGTGTGTCCCATTGCTGCCATGGTATGGTATCTGTTCACCTCACATCTACAGTCTCCACAGGGTATCTGCATTTGTGTGCCCATTGGTGCAAATATGTGGGTCTGCATTCTGATGGTCACTTCTGTCATTGTGTCATTGATGAATGTTGACAGTGTCAGCCCCCATGGGTGATGTTTGTCTGCACATGGCCAAAGGTATGTCTTATTTGCACTGCACTGTTTGCCTCCCCCAATCTATGTTGCTATGGGGCACAAGCACTACTTTGCCACTGATGTGTTTGTTGTTCTGTGACCAGGAATCATCCATGCAGTTTGGCAGTTGCAGCTTTTTCTTTGTCAACACTTACATATTGGTCACTGAGATGATGGGGGTTTGGACCCCATTGCCCCAATGTTCAAAATGTGCTTCAGCTATGGACCCCACACTTACATTTTGGTCACTGTGATGATGGGGGTTGGGACCCCATTGCCACAATGTTCAAAATGTGCTTCAGCTATGGACCCCACACTTACATTTTGGTCACTGTGATGATGGGGGTATGGACCCCATTGCCACAATGTTCAATATGTGCTTCAGCTATGGACCCCACACTTACATTTTGGTCACTGTGATGATGGGGGTATGGACCCCATTGCCACAATGTTCAAAATGTGCTTCAGCTATGGATCCCACACTTACATTTTGGTCACTGTGATGATGGGGGTATGGACCCCATTGCCACAATGTTCAAAATGTGCTTCAGCTATGGACCCCACACTTACATTTTGGTCACTGTGATGATGGGGGTTTGGACCCCATTGCCACAATGGTCATGGCCTGCTTGCATTGTGGGGGCCACACACATTTATGTGTGGCACATGTGATAGGGGGTCACATTGTATGTTCAAAGTCATGTTCAGTGTTGTAGGCATTTGACACAGTCTACACACGCTTGTCATGGTGTTGGGGGGGATGTCTTTATGTTGCATTGTTTATGTTGGTGTGTGCTTGTTGTGTCATGTATTAACCATCCTGTGAGTGGGGGTGTTGTTGGTGGTAGGCATCCAGCCCCCCATGGGTAGAGGTGGTAGTAGTGGTAGGCATCTGGCACCCCCTGGGTAGAGGTGGTAGTAGTGGTAGGCATCTGGCACCCCCTGGGTAAGGGTGGTAGTAGTGACAGGCATCCAGCCCCCATGGGTAGAGATGGTAGTAGTGGTAGGCATCTGGCACCCCCTGGGTAGAGGTGGTAGTAGTGGTAGGCATCTGGCACCCCCTGGGTAACGGTGGTAGTAGTGGTAGGCATCTGGCACCCCATGGGTAAGGGTGGTAGTAGTGACAGGCATCCAGCCCCCCATGGGTAGAGGTGGTAGTAGTGGTAGGCATCTGGCACCCCTGGGTAGAGGTGGTAGTAGTGGTAGGCATCTGGCACCCCCTGGGTAAGGGTGGTAGTAGTGGTAGGCATCCAGCCCCCCATGGGTAAGGGTGGTAGTAGTGGTAGGCATCTGGCACCCCTTGGGTAAGGGTGGTAGTAGTGACAGGCATCCAGCCCCCATGGGTAGAGGTGGTAGTAGTGGTAGGCATCTGGCACCCCCTGGGTAGAGGTGGTAGTAGTGGTAGGCATCTGGCACCCCTGGGTAAGGGTGGTAGTAGTGGTAGGCATCCAGCCCCCATGGGTAAGGGTGGTAGTAGTGACAGGCATCCAGGCCCCCATGGGTAGAGGTGGTAGTAGTGGTAGGCATCTGGCACCCCCTGGGTAGAGGTGGTAGTAGTGGTAGGCATCTGGCACCCCTGGGTAAGGGTGGTAGTAGTGACAGGCATCCAGCCCCCCATGGGTAGAGGTGGTAGTAGTGGTAGGCATCTGGCACCCCCTGGGTAGAGGTGGTAGTAGTGGTAGGCATCTGGAACCCCCTGGGTAAGGGTGGTAGTAGTGACAGGCATCCAGCCCCCCATGGGTAGAGGTGGTAGTAGTGGTAGGCATCTGGCACCCCCTGGGTAGAGGTGGTAGTAGTGGTAGGCATCTGGCACCCCCTGGGTAAGGGTGGTAGTAGTGACAGGCATCTGGCACCCCCTGGGAAGAGGTGGTAGTAGTGGTAGGCATCTGGCACCCCCTGGGTAAGGGTGGTAGTAGTGACAGGCATCCAGCCCCCCATGGGTAGAGGTGGTAGTAATGGTAGGCATCTGGCACCCCCTGGGTAGAGGTGGTAGTAGTGGTAGGCATCTGGCACCCCCTGGGTAAGGGTGGTAGTAGTGGTAGGCATCCAGCCCCCATGGGTAAGGGTGGTAGTAGTGGTAGGCATCTGGCACCCCTGGGTAAGGGTGGTAGTAGTGACATGCATCCAGCCCCCCATGGGTAGAGGTGGTAGTAGTGGTAGGCATCTGGCACCCCTGGGTAGAGGTGGTAGTAGTGGTAGGCATCTGGCACCCCCTGGGTAAGGGTGGTAGTAGTGACAGGCATCCAGCCCCCCATGGGTAGAGGTGGTAGTAGTGGTAGGCATCTGGCACCACCTGGGTAGAGGTGGTAGTAGTGGTAGGCATCTGGCACCCTCTGGGTAAGGGTGGTAGTAGTGACAGGCATCCAGCCCCCCATGGGTAGAGGTGGTAGTAGTGGTAGGCATATGGCACCCCCTGGGTAGAGGTGGTAGTAGTGGTAGGCATCTGGCACCCCTGGGTAAGGGTGGTAGTAGTGGTAGGCATCCAGCCCCCCATGGGTAAGGGTGGTAGTAGTGGTAGGCATCTGGCACCCCTGGGTAAGGGTGGTAGTAGTGACAGGCATCCAGCCCCCCATGGGTAGAGGTGGTAGTAGTGGTAGGCATCTGGCACCCCTGGGTAGAGGTGGTAGTAGTGGTAGGCATCTGGCACCCCCTGGGTAAGGGTGGTAGTAGTGGTAGGCATCCAGCCCCCATGGGTAGAGGTGGTAGTAGTGGTAGGCATCTGGCACCCCTGGGTAGAGGTGGTAGTGGTGGTAGGCATCCGGGCCCCTATGTGTATATGTGGCATTGGTGATGGCCATCCCGCCCCTATGGTGCTGCTGTTGCTGGTGTAAGTAATTTCTGCATCCCTCTGTGTGTGTGTGATGTGTCGGGTACGTGTAGTTTGTTTTTGTGGTTGGTGTCTGACTTACCTTCTGCGCCGTACGCGTCCGTGCCTGTTCCGGTAGTAGATGTAGAATATTGGTAGGATCGGCACGATGGGATTCATGGTTGGTTTGTCTCGTTCGTCTTTCTCATTGCTACGCCTCGTCGCTGGCGTGTTCGTCTCGTAGCCGTGGATCGTGTTGTGGCGCGAATCGGAGCTTATGTGTGCCTCTCCCGGATGCTTTGACGTGCCGTGCGTAGCGACGGGTTCGGCGCGTACGGGAAGCGCATCGTACTTGTCCGGCCGGACGGGGCTGCATTTTGGCTTCCGTGCGACTCGATTCTGCGTTTACGGATCCGGCTCGGTCGGGGAACAGGACCTGGATTGGGTGAGTACGACTGCGTCGGAATCTATGCTGTTATGCGCATCGTACTTGCTCGTTCGGAATAATGTGCGGTTCGGTCGGGAAACAGGCATTCGCATGGCTTTTTTCCCGACCGAATGCTGTTAGGTGCACCTCCGACCGAGATCGGAATCGGCCCCATAGTGTATGAGTATATATTTCTATTAGTAATTTTCCAACTGTTTGTTGAGAACTCTGTCCCAAGGCCAGAGACCTATAAGAAAATATATGGATATATGATAATGTTTAATATTTAAAACAAATTATATATATATATATATATATATATATATATATATATATATATATTATCTACTGGCGGTCGCCAGTAGATAGTTATAGTTAGGACCTATTATCCATAGGAAATCCGTAACATTCTATTCCCAATAACTTTGGCGTCGTTTAACGAATCATCGCGAAATTTTCAAAACTAGTGGGGCGCTCCGGTCCGCTCCTGTCTTGAATGTTTCGGGGTGATTCATCAAGCAGGGGCCGAGAAAAATGGGGGATCCCAAAACGTGTTTTCTCCATGTTAATTCCCATAGGAAATTTTAGCCACGGCTACAGCCCGAACTGCTGAACGGAATTACACCAAATTTTGCAAAAAGGTAGCGCTTGGTTCAGAAAGCGACCTTTTTTTTAAATGGTGTAAATCCGTTCAGTAGTTGCGGAGAAATTCAAAAAATAAGAGTGAAAAAATCAATTTCCCATAGGAAACTTTATGCAAGGCTACAGCAAAAACTGCTGAACGGAATTACACCAAATTTGGCAAAAAGGTAGTGCTTGGTTCAGAAAGCACCCTTTTTAAACATGGTGTAAATCCGTTCAGTAGTTGCTGAGAAAATCCAAAATAAAAGTTTCGATATCTATGGCCGCGGTGGATCCGCGCACCCTCCCGATCACGAGCTGCATGCTAATTGGCTGTCAACACTCCAAACCAGGAAGTGTTGGCAGCCATCTTGTTCCTCGAGGAACAAGAAAGCAGTAAAACAACTGCGTAAAACGCAAAAAGGGGGCAGGGTAGAAACACCCTGACCCCCTAGGCCTGCTCAGGGGGTCCTATAAGGACCCCCAGGGCCCCAAACATGTATTTATTTTTTTAAATCGGCGGGATGCGCTTAGGGTGCGTGGATCCCGCCGAGAAAAAAACGAGCGCGGTCTCCGCGCTTCGTGAGTTAATTGGTCCCCGGGTGGGCCAAGTCCCGGGGGCATGGGGGTTTATTTAATAATATGGGGGGCCTCTAAGGCCCCCAAGCCCGGGGACCGCCACCCCCGGGGCTTTAAAAATAATGGTGCGGGAGGGCTCTCGGCCCTCCCGCAGCCCCAGGGACCGCCACCCCCGGGGCTTCTTTTTAAAAAAATTAAATTACCTGTGTGGGGGCTTGAGCACCCCCACACGCCCGGGACCGCCACCTCCCCGGGGCACTAAATATTTCAATATGGGGGTCCGTTACGGACCCCCGAGCCCCGGGGACCACCACCTCCCCGGGGCTTTGCCAATGGAGGGAGGGGGGCCGCGTGGCCCCCCTCCTGGAGCCCTGATGGCCCTGGGGACCACCACCCCCCAGGGCCGGCTCCTGCATGTCCCGGGGTGCGGGACACTGCTGTTTGCAATCACAGGACGGGAGCCTCGCGGCTCCCGTCCTGTGATTGCAAACTGCTTTGCTTCATTGAAGCGAGAGCAGGAAACCTGCTCTCGCTTCAATGAAGCAGCAGAATTGCTTTTCCATAAGGGGAGCTGCATGTCAGCAGCTCCCCTTATGGAAAAGCAATGCCGGCTCCCGTAGGACGTGGGGAGCCGGCGGGACCGTGGGGGAATGGGGACCCCTCCACGGTCCCCAACGAGTGGCCAGGTCCCGGGGGATGGGGTCCCCGGGGCTATTAGTGGCCTGGGAAGGGGGGCCACGCAGCCCCCCTCCCCATAAAGAAAAAATTTAAAAAACCAAAAAAAAAGTTAAGGCCGGCCCCGGGGGATGGGGTTTCCGGGGCCTTAAATGGCCTGAGGAGGGGGGCCACGCAGCCCCCCTCCAAAAATTTAAATAGAAAAAAAAGAGGGCATGCCCCGGGGGATGGGGTCCCCGGGGCCAATAGAGGCCCAGGGAAGGGGGGCCACGCGGCCCCCTTCCCGTTTTTTTTATCTAAAAAAAAAAAAAATCCTCAGGCCCCGGGGGATGGGGTCCCCGCGGCCCAAAGTGGCCGAGGAAAGGGGGGCCATGCAGCCCCCCTCCCATACAAGAGGCCCCGCCCCTCCATGCAGCAGTCTGCAAACGCGCCCCCTGGCGCGTTTTAAGAAGGGGAAGAAATTCCCCTTGAATACTGGGGGTCCCTGGGGGCCAACTAGCCCACCAGGAATCTCCAGTATGCGCCAGGGGGCTGCGTTGCAGAGAGGTGTACAGAGGCCACGCCCCTTTTTACACCTCTCTGCAATGCAGCTCTGTGGCGCTTTTGGAGGTACATGGTGGGCTAGTTGGACTCCAGGGACCCTCAGGATTCAAGGGGACTTAATCCCCAACTTAAAACGCGCCACGGGGCGCATTTGCACAGTGGTGAAGGGAGGGGGCGGGGCTTCAGGTGACATGTGTGCAAACAAGCCCCGTGGCGCGTTTTAAGATGGGGAATTAAATCCCCTTCAATCCTGAGGGTCCCTGGGGCCAACTAGCCCACCAGGTACCTCCAGTAAGCGCCAAGGAGCTGCGTTGCAGAGTGTTGTAAAAGGGGCGTGGCCTCTGAACACCTATCTGCAACGCAGCTCTCTGTCGCATACTGGAGGTATCTGGTGGGCTAGTTGGCCCCTAGGGACCCTCGGGATTGAGGAGGAATTAATTCTCCAACTTAAAACGCGCCACAGGGCGTGTTTGCAGACATGTCACCTCAGGCCCCACCCCCTTCCTTCACCATTGTGCAAATATTTCTCTAAAATCAGCCGAACTACGAATTCCGATTTACTCACCTGTTATCAGGAGAGACGTCAGTGCTGCATCTTTGAGCCCAGTACTGATCCTGAAAAGTAATTTTAACCGTACTTACCAGTAACTTGAATTTCCTTCCATAGGCTAACATTGACTGGTTTCACTTGGAAATTCTTCTAAGTGTGGAGTTTTGGAACTTTATAATATTCCTCTAAAATCAGCCGAACTACTGAATTCCGATTTACTCACCTGTTATCAGGAGAGACCTCAGTGCTGCATCTTTGAGCCCAGTACTGATCCTGAAAAGTAATTCTAACCGTACTTACCAGTAACTTGAATTTCCTTCCATAGGCTAACATTGACTGGTTTCACTTGGAAATTCTTCTAAGTGTGGAGTTTTGGAACTTTATAATATTCCTCTAAAATCAGCTGAACTACGAATTCCGATTTACTCACCTGTTATCAGGAGAGAACCCAGTGCTGCATCTTTTAGCCCAGCACTGACCCTGAAAAGTAATTCTAACCGTACTTACCAGTAACTTGTATTTCCTTCCATGGGAATCCATTGTCTGGTTTTCAGCAGAAAAGTTTCAAAGTGTCGTTTTTCACAAACTACAAATATTCCTTAAAAATCGCCTGTATGACTTAAACGCATTCTTTCAACTGTTTACAGGAGATGCACCAGTGCTGGATCCAGGATCCACCACTGAGTAAGAAAAAGTAACGATAACACTACTTACCTGCTAAGTGAATTTCCTCCCATAGGATAACATTGGTGATTCTATGTGAAAAAGTTTCTGTCAACTTTTAAAATACAATAATATTCCTTAAAAATCACTACTGTAACCAAAACGCTTTTACTCAACTGTTTACAGGAGATGTCCCAGGACTGAATCTAGGATCCAGTCATGTGGTTAGAAAAGTAATCCATAAAGTAACTAATTGCATTTAACTAGAAATTCAGCATTGAAATGAAATGAAATTTGTACTTGTAAAGCGCACTTATACCCCCAAAGGGGTGTCCTGGCGCTGTACGCATACCGCTGTGGAACCCTTCCTGGCTTTTCCCTGTGAAATGTCCACTCCTGGGCACCCCCAAGGTGAAGCCAGGCATCCCAGCGCTGTTGGGGCCGTTGTGGAGATTAAGCAAGCTATTGCCCAGAGTTGCAGAGTGGGACCCATGATTAGAATAGGCACCGAGGCGAGAATTATCAGGTCCGAGGAAATTGAGCCCAAGACCCGCCGAGGCGGGAATTGAACCCTGGTCCCGGGCCAGATCTCTGCATCAGGGTCTGCCGCTCTAACCATTGAGCCACACTTCTCCACTTGAGCCACACTTCTCCACATTGAGCTCAATGTGTTTGAAATTGTGTTGCCCATTGCAACAACTGTAACTACTGTACTTAAAAGTCTACTGCCTATTTGCAAAGTATTTAAACTAAAGTAATTCATTCTGAGAAAGTATATTTTGTAATGTAATGTATAATGTAATTACAATGTAATTTAAAAAATAAAATATCTAAAAATAAATAGTTTAAAAAAATGTAGTAAATCAGTATCAAAAAAATAAATATAACAATTAATACATTTAAAAATTGTCATTTACAAAACCTTTGAAATTCACTGAAAAAAACCATAGGTTTCAGACATGTTATAGTTAGGAATTAGCATTTAAAAAACCTTTGAAATTCACTGAAAAAACCATAGGTTTCAGGCACGTTATAGTTAGAAATTAGCATTTAAAAAACCTTACAAATTCACTGAAAAACCATAGGTTTTAGGGACAGTTATAGTTAGTTGGACATTGCACTCGTACAAAACCCGTGAAATTCCCCGTTATAGTTAGTTCAGCTAACTATAACTCGCGCCCCGCAATGCACTGCTGATGACGTCACATATTACATCACTCATGACATGGTCAGTGACATCACTGATGACATCACTGATGACATCTCAAATGACATCACTGATGACATCATCCAGTGACTGTGTGTTTCTGTAAATTTTAAATATTTTTAATATATATAGGGAAAGGCGTATTGAAGAATGAGTGGGTGTATAAGTGTCTGTATGGATGATTTAGTAGGTGCGTGACTAACTCTATAAGTGAGTGATTAAACGTATCTTACTGAATGCATGGGTTAGTGACTAAACTGGGTGAATGTCTGTATCCGTCTGTCTGTTGCTGTGTAAGTGGCTGCATGGGTTTGTGAATAGCTACATGAGTGTCTATATGAGTTATTGATTGGTTGTCTGAGTATCTGTATGGGTGCCTGAGTGTTTATGTGGGTGGGGTGTGTGCGACTCTGTGCATAGATGTGTGAGTGGGTGATTCACTGGGTGGATGGTTTCAAGAGTGCATCTGTGATAGACTGTATGGGTGGGTAAGTGTGTGTAAGAGTGTGTTAGTGAGTGAATGTATGACCCAGTGGTACATGTGTGAGTAACTACATATGTGAAAGGCAGTATATATGTGTGTTGGAGTATATAAATTGCTATAAGCGAGAGTGTGTGATTGTGAGACTGACTGTATGGATGAGTGTGTGCTTGTATCAGTGATTGTATCAGAGCATAAGAATGTGCTAGTATTTGTATGAGTAAGTGAGCTGGTGTGTGTATATCTGTACAGGTGAGTAAATGGCAGTGTGTTTAATTATTTGCTTGACTGACTAGGTGTGTGAGTACCTCTATGGATGAGTGGCGGTGTTTGAGTGTCTATATAGGAGTATGAGTGCATATGATAGTCCTGTACTGAGTGACCGTAAGTATGAGTGACTGTACGGGTGAGTGAGTGGATGTGTGTGTAGACCTAAGAATCAGTGAGTGGGTATGTAGTTATTGGTGTTGGAGTGTCTATGGTTTTGCGAATGGCAGTCTGTAATTTAGAGTGGGTGTATGAAAGGTTATATTAGGGTGTGAGGAGGTGCATCAGATTATCACGTGGATGATGTCATCAGTGATGTCATCAGTGATGTCATTTGAGATGTCATCAGTGATGTCATGAGTGATGTCACTGACCATGTCATGAGTGATGTAATATGTGACGTCATCAGCAGTGCATTGCGGGGGCGCGAGTTATAGTTAGCTGAACTAACTATAACGGGGGAATTTCACGGGTTTTGTACGAGTGCAATGTCCAACTAACTATAACTGTCCCTAAAACCTATGGTTTTTTCAGTGAATTTGTAAGGTTTTTTAAATGCTAATTTCTAACTATAACGTGCCTGAAACCTATGTTTTTTTCAGTGAATATATATATATATATATATATATATATGCAGTTTAATATAAATTAATGTAAAATAAAATAGCAAAATAATATTAAACAAACAAACAATACTAACTGGACTACTTAATGACAAATATACAACACACCACCTTGTTCATTAATTTAAATATATTAATCTTTTTTTAAATATTTTTTTAAACACTTTTAAAATACCCACCATAACTAAATTTTTATTTTCACTTAATTTCATAACAAATCTGGTATAAATGATGTTTTTTTATTAGTTCTAATCATCTTTATACTTTTTTATACAAATTAAATGTTATTTTAATTTATTTTTAATATAAGTGTAAAAGTACATTAAAGGAATCAAATTTAGCTTTAAATATACTTATTTTGTAACATTATACATACACTAACATTTGTAGACAGGGCTTTGTGCCAGAAAATAATGCCTCTTTGAGGCTAGAATTAACAAGGAGAGTTTTTTTATTTCTCCAAACTTTTCAAACTTTGCATCTGTGCTGTGCTGTACTGCTCAATTATAAAGTGGCAAAAGTTTGCAGGTTTGTCTAGGAATAGGATTTTGTAGCCTACCTGTACAAAACCTAGGTTAGACATAACACACTCACTCTTGTGCTGTGATACGAGGGTGTGTGCATGGTGCAAAGGTAGGCTCAAAGAGTACCAGGTCAGGGGGAGAGAAAAACAATACCATTTATCTTTGTAGATATGGCACTGTCTTCCTCTCTTCCTCTTACGTAATGCAGAACCACAACTTTGGTTGCTGTGCTGCGTTGCATGACATTTTTGTAAATCTCGTCTGAATTATCATGATTATTTTGCAAGAAACACTCTGAAACACGAGGACCTTATATTTAATGAATCCAAGATGGCTGAAACCATTGCAAGTAGAGAGAGAGCCCCAAGAAATTCTGGGATTAATTGACTGTCTTTACTGTGTTGCTTGGATACGAATTTGCCTTAAAGAAATAAAAAGTCAAGCGGCGTTTGGCAAAACAGGAACAAGTTGGTTTCATTAAACGCAGTAACAGGGTGAGTCTCGACAGAGTGCGTCTGAGGAAAGTCTCTTGTACAAAGTTTTGACTGGTATTATATACATCTCATGAGGTACAATAAAGTAATGTCTGCATTCCTGAAAAAGCATCTCAATCATAAATGAAAAGGCTTGGTCATCTGATAAAGGACACAGATGATTTCACGGGGGGAGAGCTAGTGTGGGCCAGTGTTTATGTGTCCAGATGTCCGGCATGAGGAGCGCCTGATCACTACATGTGCGGTGCTTGTCGTGTCCTGATTGGCTGAGTATTTCTATCTACATGTGGTATCTAGCTTTGTGGTATTTTTGGGGAACATGGGCCTTTGACCAAACATACTTTATTGGGGCCTATTGCCTCGGACCTGTTTGTGGTGCAACTATCTATCTGTGGGATCGATCAGGGATTTCCCTGGGTGCGCGTTTGTCTGTGGGTTAAGAGACTCCACCTGTGACCTGCTATTCAAGAGGCGTGGGTGTGAGTTGCAGGACCTGCCTGACCACATATATGTGACTCGGGTTTGATGGGGTGGTCACCTTGGGCAAATCCGACAGCGATGATACGAGTTCACTGGAACTCCTAAATATAATATAACTGTCACTGGTATCATTTCAACATTGTGCGCCCAGTTGTCATGGCATACATTGATATGTCTTTACTGATATTGGCATAGCTATGCATTCCTAGATCATGGCGTACATCAACATTGCTTTTACTGTTAACAACATTGTCATTAGTACATGAATTATAGCATGCATTGACATTGTTCCTGCCGGTATCTTTGCTAATGTGCAGGCATAGATTATGACATACATTGACATTGCATTTATGTGCATTGACATTGTTATGTGGGCACGGGAAACAGTGTTTACAACGCTGCCATTACATCGCGTTACTTTTACAATGCGGTCGTTACAACGACCGTGTTGTTAGAACGCGATACCTTTACATCACAGGTCATTAGATCGACTTGCTGTAGGGGGCGCTCTAACCTAAGGAATAGTATAATTTACTATTCCAACACCTTCCCTACTGTTGCGCAGGCTGGAGTTGGAATAGTAAATTATACTATTCCTAAGTCCAGCGCGCCCCCTACAGCAAGTCGATCTAATGACTTGCGATGTAAAGGTATCGCGTTCTAACAACGCGGTCGTTGTAACGACCGCGTTGTAATAGAACGCGATGTAATAGCATGCGTTGTAACATGCTATATTCTGTGGGCACAGGTTAAGGCATACGTGGACCTCACATCTATTGGTATTGCCATTGTCGACCTGCACATATCGTGGTATTTATAGAGATCGTATTTACCAATTTCAACAACTCCACATATGTATTGCACATAGTGCAAGTGTCACAGCTGCAAAGCCTCACACCAAGCAGCGTCCACTGACGTTCTCTGCTACGGAATTCTTGAGCACCTCAAAAGTTTGGATGAGTTTGTCTCCATACCTTCCCAGCATAAAGGTAATTGCGGGCTATGGATCATGATAGAGCCCATCCTGTCTCCCCCACTTGCCCCAAAATGCCGACAAATCAGCAGCGTGGTCGTAGGCTTATTTGGATGATTTCTGTAGAATTCTCTTAGTAAGAGTGTGGAATGCAGATTAAAGACCGACTCCCACGATAACCCTTTCAGTCTACTAAATACTGCAATTGTCTTCTACAGATCTGGTCATCTAAAATGAAATGTATTTCACATTCTTTTTTAACATTCACCTGAACAGGAACAGGATTTGAAGCAGAGGTGTTCTTGCAGAACTAACTTTAACTAGACTGTGGTGGCAATTTTACTCACACGGTTACATTATTCAAAATTGGCTCAATGGTAAATAGACCAACCAAATTGGATTTCAACTTTAAAGTTTTTTAAATGTAAATTGTTTGCGAATAGCTCGATGTTTTCACCTACGTTATACTTAGGTGAAGGAATCTTTTTCTCTCAGCATATAAATGATAGCTGTCCTTGGCTTTTTCTAAACCCTTTCGTGCAAACTCTTGTATTACCTGAAGTTCAGTTAAGTGTTCTTGTACTGAAAGAACCGATGCATACAAATGCAAATCTAATGGCAATACTCTAGGCTGATGTCCATTCATACAGAGAAATGGTGACAATCCTGTGGCAGAATGGTCAGCATTATTTTGGGCTAATGCTGCTAACCATCGCGTCTTACTCCAGTCTTCTTGCAATCACATTTGAGACAAAAACTATTGTTCAACACATTGGTTTAATCATTCTCTCTGTCCTGTTAGAGGATGGTAGTAGTTGATAGTCCATCTTCACTGTCTAAATCTTTACATATTGCACACCAAATGTTGGAGATGAAATGAGAAACTTGTCTGTTATCAAAACTTGTGGCACACCAGGCAATTGAATATTATTATGTGAAAACAAATGTGATAACTCTCTAAAAATGGGCAACACAGACAATGCAGTAAAATGGGCCATTTATGAAAATGATCAACAATTACAGGAATGAAAGTCAAATTTTAACTCTTGGGAAGCTCTACTCAAGTCCATAGATACTCCGTGCTAAGGTCCAAGAAGAACAGGTGTCACACTTAAAAGACCTGTGTGTTGGCACTTAATGTGCACACCTGCTGCACTTGTCTACCCATATTGATAAATACCTGTAGATGACATTAGCCATTACAAATATCAGATAACTGCTGCTATTCTTTAGCTATTCCAAGATGCAGTTCTAGAGTCAATGAAGCCACCTCATATAATGTCCCATCTTTCTCACTTCTCTATTCCTTTTCTCCAAGCCCAGCTTATTTAACGGTAGCCTCTAACGTTTTGTGTACTTCAATTAGAAAAGTTTCAACATTAATTAAAGCTATAGAATTGCTGTACTGGGTTTCAGCTGGCAAAATCAATAAAAGGTTCATTAGAAGTGTTAATCTCATCTTCTGGTTGATTCTGACTACAAATAGCAAATGTGTTACCATTGCGGGGGTAAGGTTTATAATTGATCACTCAGTCATAATCAGAAAATAACAATGTACATCTCACCTGCCGAGGATTCGGTAAGGGGACTTTAAAAACTATCTGGAACTTTCTGTGGTTGGTGTGGATCTCAACCATTTTGTCCCCATTCTTCAAAAAAATCTCTTGATTGCTAAGTATTCATTTTCAATACTAATTTAATTCTAGTGGTGCCACTTTCTGTGGAAAAAATGTCACTGAATGCACCTGTAAAGTGATTGCATTACTTTGGGACAAACCCCCTCCCATTGAATGATTTCAAGCCTCTGTCTCTACAATGAACGGAAGATCAACATTTGGGTGCTGCAAAACAGGAGCGCACAAAAAGTGTTTTTTTTATTTTTTAAAAGCAATAGGTTGATCAGCTTGTTTTGACCATGTGAAAGTAGCTCCTTTGCGATGATGCTTGGCATTCTGTCTGACCATCTCATAAAGTTTATGAATAAATATATTAAAATTAGCAAAACCTAAGGAACTCTGCACAAATTTTACAGATGTGAGTGTGGGCCAGTGAATCATTGCGTAAACAAGACATTGTGTACATACCTTTCCACTGTGGTTTACCAGTATAGACCATCATCCACACATACCCTATGTGTCTGGAAATACAAAAATAGGTCAAATGAGACATAAGAGTGACAGAACCATTGCTTAGGGAAGGACAGTAGAAGCCTGTGAAAAGATACGTCTCATCACACTGGTAACTGCCAATTTTTTTTTAAGTTTGGTGCATGGCTCCGTCAACATAATGGAGTCTTGCACAAAACTGGTTTCTTTTTTATTTTCAAAAAGAAAATCCCAAGGCGGGATTTTCTTTTTGAAAATAAATAAAGAAAATGCTTCCTCTCACCATGGGAGTCCACTCCCATGGGGAGGGGAGCATTTAGCAGTTTCCACTGCCCCTTATTGCCAGGGTTTTCCTGATGGTGACGGGCATTGACCACTGACCTTTAATTCTGCCCATCTAAATGAAGTGGGTGGAATTAGAGGTCTGCTTCCGACGTTCTTTACTCCACATGGCTGTCAGGGGGGTTTAATCATGGTGGAGACGGAGTAGTCGCCACGGTGATTAAAACTGTGGTCTGCCCACTTCTAAATGAAGTGGGTGGAATTAGAGGTCTGCTTCCGACGTTCTTTACTCCTCATAAAGTTTATGAATAAATATATTAAAATTAGCAAAACCTAAGGAACTCTGCACAAATTTTACAGATGTGAGTGTGGGCCAGTGAATCATTGCGTAAACAAGACATTGTGTACATACCTTTCCACTATGGTTTACCAGTATAGACCATCATCCACACATACCCTATGTGTCTGGAAATACAAAAATAGGTCAAATGAGACATGAGAGTGACAGAACCATTGCTTAGGGAAGGACAGTAGAAGCCTGTGAAAAGATACGTCTCATCACAGTGGTAACTGCCAATTTTTTTTAAGTTTGGTGCATGGCTCCGTCAACATAATGGAGTCTTGCACAAAACTGGTTTCTTTTATTTTCAAAAAGAAAATCCCAAGGCGGGATTTTCTTTTGAAAATAAATAAAGAAAATGCTTCCTCTCACCATGGGAGTCCACTCCCATGGGGAGGGGAGCATTTAGCAGTTTCCACTGCCCCTTATTGCCAGGGTTTTCCTGATGGTGACGGGCATTGACCACTGACCTTTAATTCTGCCCATCTAAATGAAGTGGGTGGAATTAGAGGTCTGCTTCCGACGTTCTTTACTCCACATGGCTGTCAGGGGGGTATAATCATGGTGGAGACGGAGTAGTCGCCACGGTGATTAAAACTGTGGTCTGCCCACTTCTAAATGAAGTGGGTGGAATTAGAGGTCTGCTTCCGACGTTCTTTACTCCACATGGCTGTCAGGGGGGTATAATCATGGTGGAGACGGAGTAGTCTCCACGGTGATTAAAACTGTGGTCTGCCCACATTTAAATTGAGCAGGCAAATCATTGCATTGACGGAAAGGGAACACCATCACCGTTGCAACAGAGATCCATCTCCACCAAAATATAAATTAGGCCCAAAGTTTTGAACCAGTTACATCCTTTGAAATTTTCTAAAGTTACAAAAGGTGCCATATCCACAAAGATTTCTCATTCAGCAAAATGTATTAAAAATTATATTTTTGATGTACATTTTTCTGCAAAACTACAATAAAATTAATCCTTGGTGTTTTTGAGGGTTGTGATGTCCGCAAAAAATTAGAGGTCTGCCTCCAACGGCCCTTACTCTACATAGCTGTAGGAGGAGTTTAATCATAGCAGAGACTGAGTAGCCCCCACCGTGATTAAACCAATGGTCCGTCCGCATCTAAATCGGGTTGGAGGTTCTTTATCTTGGTGATATCTATACTCCGTCGCCATGGGGATAGAGTATACATACAAACAAGATATAAATCAGGCGCAAAACAGTAGCATGAACATAAAGATTCAATGTAGTCTTTAGAAAAACATTACATTTTAAGTGGTACACACATTTGTGCAGGTATTACTTGCTATGAGTTCCAAAACAGATGTTGACTAAGAACTGTGGCTCATACTAAATGGGGCTTCTCAGCGTCCATTTATACATCAATGAGACAGATTCATTAATACTTTGCGATAGTGCAAAGTCACAAAAAGTGATGCAAACCAGTGCAAAGTGTTGATTTGTTATTTACTTTTCAGCACATAACTCTTTTGCACAAAGTAACGCTATTTTTCATTACTTGCTTCAAGGGATGTCTCGCGGATGTATTATGGGCATTCACATATTTACACAAAGCCTTATGTGCTAACATTTGTAGATAGAGCTTTGCATTAGAAGTAACACTTTCTTGAGTCAGGCATTAACTTGGAGAAATATTTTTATTTCTCCAAACTTTTAAACTCCAAATGTGCTGCACTGCATAGCACACATATAATGTTTGAAAAGTTTTAAAGTATATCTAGGCATAGTATTTTGACTAGAAAGGTGCCAGAAATTAATAGACCTTTGCCCCATGGTGCAAAGGTATGTGCATGGTGCTAGGCAGGTTAACATAGGAATAGAGCAGCAGTGCCACATCTAGGTAGATATGGCACTGGCTTGCTCTCTCTTCCTTGCACAACACAGCACAGCAACTATAGTTGTTGCTCTGCATTGCACTAGATTTTAGTGAATCTCCTCCATTGTCTATAAATTGTGTCTTCTAGGCTTAGTGAAATCTAAAGACGGTCTCTATAAGGACCATTGTGAATGCAGCATATACAATACATGCAAGTGAAAACATGGCTTAATGAGCATTGGCAAAGCCAATATTTTGTATTTTGTATTGCGTAAACACAACATACATGCTTACATTCACAATGCACCTAGAGACATTAGTGCACATACATAACGCACGTAATGGTGTGCTAATGGCAGATTGTGCATGATAAAAATGCTAAATAACAATAAAAATAAAAGCAGTACCCCCCCCCACTCACACACACACACACACACAGGCACACCAAATGGCATGCAGGCACCAAGGCATGCAATCCACCTGGGTCATTCACAGACCTCGTAATTTATGGACCATTCACACGCACACCTTTCATGGACTGGGCCATACACTCTGCATCTTTAATAGAATGAGCCGGTTCTTCACATTCTATATTCACATTCTATTCACACTGGGCCACTCATGTGGTGCACCATTCCCCAACTACGCTCTAGACAGGTATGACCATTTACAGACTGCAACATTCACAGACCGTGCCACTCACAGATCTAGCCATTCGGACAGTGGGTCAATCACAGCCTTCACCATTGACAGGCTGAAACGTACACAAACCTGTCCATCCAAAGACTGGATGAGTGGTGGACTGTATCATGCAGAGGCTGGGCCAATCGGAGAAAGAGCCATCTTTTCTCCAATACTCTGTCTAGACAATGGGCAAAAATCTCTCATGAAGGGGATGCAATCTATAAGATAACCATAACATTCTAGAGCCAAAATAACTGAGGACCAATCTACAAGTCTACAGTCTTCTCCGAAGAGTCTTTCCTTTCTTACCACTCTCCACGTGGAAAACTCTGATACAGGCACTAGTCTTAAGCCGCCTGGACTACTGCAACGCTCTGCTGATTTCAGCCAATGAAGTCTCCTTCTCCAAATTGCAGGTAGTCCAGAATACTGCGGCCCGCCTGGTAGCCAACGCCCCTCCCAGAACTGCCTCTACCCCCCTACTACAAAAGTTGCACTGGCTGCCAATACGGAAGAGGATTAAATTCAAGATCTGTTGCATGGCTTATAAATCCCTAAACAACATGGGTCCTAGCTACCTATCGGGAAAATTTGTTAGATACCTGCCATCCAGGTCCCTCCGGTCAGGGTCCAAAGCACTTCTTCACATTCCATGCTTTAAAAAAGCCCGTATAGGTGGTAAAGCTTTCTCTCACCTAGCTCCACTCTACTGGAACCAACTCCCCATTCATTTACGTCAATGCACCGATTACCTGATATTTAGAAAGCTCCTAAAAACTGCACTGTTTTGATTCGTCTCTCCTTGGTTGGCAATAGCAGTCACAGCGCGGAGATACCCTATGGGGTGATTCGGGCGCTTTATAAATTAATAAACAAACAAACAAACAACCGAGCTCCAGCAATTGAATACATTATTATTGTGAACGAGGTACTTCAGCAGTGGCAGCTGCTATTATTGCTGAGTGGTGGGGCGCTGGAGGGGAGGAGGAATACAACCAAAACTTAAACACACTATCAAAAATAATTAAAATAATACTTACCTGCCGCTCCGTCGGCCGCAACCTTCCAATACTCCTCCGATCCTGAGCAGGCTCCTACATGCAAAATCCCAGCACTTCTCTCATGCTGGGACTATTCCTAGCATGAGAGAATTGCTGGGATTGGTCTGAGCGGCTTTGTGTACCGCTCAGACAGTGCATTGGAACCTGGGGTGTTTTTCCAACCTGGCTGTGCAACACTGCCGGGTTGGAAAAACTTAAGTTTGCATGTGTGTTTGGCCGGCCTAGGGCGGCCGGCCAAACACACATGTGCACTTAAAGGTACCCACCACTCCTCCCCCTGCCATGCCTGGCCAACAGGATTGCTTGGCCTCGCCCTCCCCCCGAAGACTCACGTCTTGAGCTGTTTAGGCAAAAATAAAATGATAATAAAATGCTTTTATTATCATTTTATTTTTCCTCTTTTAGCAGGGGGGCTGCGCTCCTCCGCCATTACGGAGGAGCCGCTCCTGTACCACAGTACTCCTGGTGTCTGCAGTGGATCAGAATCTGTCCACAGTTTCATTTGTGACCCACAGTGACACAATGCACAGATGGGATCCGGCCTACTGTACAAATAACATCATTTGTTCTATTTATAATTCATATAAGAATATGTATTTCACAAATAAAACTAACAGTGTACAACTACTTACATATATACCCTCAAACATGTAAACTCGCTGATTGTTAGGCACATTTAAAATAAGTTTTGTTCTATCATTCAATAGATTATGTTATCGAGCTGTAGATATTAATCTGAGATTTCAAACTACATGTTTTTCCATACGTGATCGGGTATACTTGATGGTGTATATTTTAGCATGTGAATACTGTTATTCCTTTTTTTAAATAAGGTTCTTTTTTAATGATTTACAATTTGAATAGAGAATTTAATGGCTGTCGTATTTATGAAGTGAGGACAACTGAAAGTGTGGACAGTCAGCCTGCCAGACAAGTTCCGTCAGGACCAACTTTATGCAGCTAGGGCAAGATCTCTGGACAAACACAAGGCGGAAGCGGACACTCATGTAGGCCATGCCATTGCCTTCCCACCAGGAAGGCTGGTGCGATGGCACAGATGTCTGCGCGACATCTGGCTGCAGGCCACTGTTGGATTACAGCTGTGGAACTGAGATCACCTCTAGCTTTTCAAACCTGTCAGGGTAGCATAAAAACTGTGAAAAGGCGTGACACGAGTTTAGAGGAGTGATACGCCTCCGATCCCAGCAGTTGCCAGCTGCCGAGCCTCGCCGCCTGGAGAAAATATCCTGACTAGACAGTCCTGAGATCCTATGGTAAGAATTACAAATATATGTGTCCCCTTGGCTAAGAAACGTCTCTGGCAAATACAAAACTCATTTGAAATGTTTGAATAATGAATCCCTTGGTTGGTCAGTGGAGGAAGCTTCTTTCCTCCATTATGATTTTCTACCACTCCCAGTTTGATCAAAGGAGTTTAGGTTTACACCAATCTTTCCATATCACAGGGACAACTGTGCCAGCTTGTGATTGGCTGACTTGTGTCCTTCCACTGCTCACATTTAGAGAACTATTTTCTTTTTGTTCAGCACTCCATGAGAGTGTATGCATTTTCTTACTCTTGTATACTGCTTACACCCCACAAATACACGCTGCCCTCTTCCCCGGCCCTTCACCGACTCCACTGTTGCTCTCCCACCCCTTGTGATTCTACAAACAGAATAATTAAATGTAACTTTATTTGAAGACCCAACAGCTGTAATTTGCTGTCAAGCCCTAATAAGCACATTTTGCCTATCTCCATTGTTCCCTGCTCCCCTGCCCACTCTCATTGGCCGATCTAAGTTGAATCATAAATAAAACAAGCATTGATAAAGCCAATTGGTCTTGCCTATGCAAAAGATATTGGCTTTGTCAATGTGGCTTAGCCATGTTGTACACAGCGTGGTTGCTGTTCAGCCTGACTAATTGTTAGTGGCGTAGAGGAGAGTGACATGGAGTGGAGTGGCGAAGAGTGTAGTAGAGTGGAATAGAGTGGAGTGGACTGGAGTTTCAAGGAGTGTTGTGGAGTAGAGTGGAGTGTTGCGAAGTAGAGTGGAGTGTCATAGAGTGAAGTGGCATGGAGTGATGTAGAGTGGAGTAGTGAAGTAGAGTGTCGTAGAGTAGTGTGGAGTGGAGTGGCATAGAATAGAGTAAAGTGGCATAGAGGGAGGTTTGTAGAGTGGAGTTGAGTGTCATAGATTGGAGTAGCACAGAGTGGAGTAGATTGTCGTAGAGTGGAGTATCAAAGAGTGGAGAGGCATAGAGTGGAGTAAAGTGTCATAGAGTGGAGTGGCGTAGAGTAGAGTGATGTGGCATAAAGTATTGTGTAGTGGAGTGGCATAGAATAGAGTTGCGTAGCGTGGTGTACAGTGGAGTGGAGTAGCATAGAGTGGACTGGCATAGAGTGCATTGGCGTAGAGTGTACGCAGAGTAGAGTGGCGTAGAGTACAGTGGTGCAGAGTGCAAAGTGCAGTGGCATAGAGTGCAGTGGTACAGAGTGCAGTGGTGCAGAGTAGAGTGGCATTGAGTGCAGTGGCATAAAGTTTAGTGGTACAGAGTGCAGTGGTGCAGAGTAGAGTAGAGTGGCATTGAGTGCAGTGGCATAAAGTGGTGCAGAGTAGAGTGCAGTGGCATAGAGTAGAGTGGTGCAGAGTAGAGTGCAGTTGAGTAGGGTGGCATAGAGTGCATTGGCATAGAGTGCAGTAGAGTGGCATACAGTGGTGCAGAGTAGAGTGCAGTGCCATAGAGTGGAGTGGTGCAGAGTAAAGTGCCATAGAGTTCAGTGGCAGAGAGTACAGTGTTGCAGAGTAGAGTGTCATAGGGCGCAGTGGTGTAGAGTAGCGTAGAGTGCATTGGCTGTAGAGTGTTGTGCATAGAGTACAGTGGTGCAGAGTAGAGTGGTGTAGAGAGCAGTGATTTAGAGTACAGTGGTGCAGAGTAAAATAGAGTAGCGTAGAGTGCAGTGGTGTGGAGTGCTGTGGCGTAGAGTGTTGCAAAATAGTGTATAGTGGCTTAGAGAGCAGTGGTTTAAAGAGGAATGGCGTAGTGTAGAGTGGTGCAGAGTAAAGCAGAGTGGTGTAGAGTGCAGTGGCACAGCATAGATTGCCGTGGCGTAGAGTGCAGTAGCGTAGAGTGGAGTGGCATAAAGTGCAGTATCGTAGAGTATTTTGTTTCAGAGTATAGTGAAGTGGCGTAGAGTGGAGTAGTGCTGTGTAGAGTGGCATAGAGTGCAGTGGCATAGCGTGCAGTGGTGCAGAGTGGCGTAGAGTGCACTGGTGTAGAGTAGAGTGGTGCTGAGTAAAGCAGAGTGGTGTAGAGTGCAGTGGCATAGAGTGAAGTGGCACAGAATGGAGTACAGTGAAATAGAGTGCAGTGGCATAGAGTATATTGTTTCAGAGTAGAGTGAAATAGAGTAGAGTGGAGTGGTGTAGGGTAGAGTGCAGTGGCACAGAGTAGAGTGGCATAGAGTGCAGTGGCACAGAGTAGATTATAGTGGCGTAGAGTGCAGTGGCGTAGAGTATAAGGCTTCAGAGTAGAGTGAAGTTGCATAGAGTGGAGTGCTGCAGGGTAGAGTTCAGTGGCGTAGAGAGCAGTGGCCTAGAGTGCCGTGGTGCAGAGTAGATTAGAGTGGCATAGAGTGGAGTGGCACAGAATAGATTGAAGTGGCATAGAGTGAAGTGGCACAGAATGGAGTACAGGGAAATAGAGTGCAGTGGCATAGAGTATATTGTTTCAGAGTAGAGTGAAATCTAGTAGAGTGGAGTGGTGCAGGGTAGAGTGCAGTGGTACAGAGTAGAGTGGCATAGAGTGCAGTGGTGCAGAGAAGATTATAGTGGCGTAGAGGGCAGTGGCGTAGAGTATAAGGCTTCAGAGTAGAGTGAAGTTGCATAGAGTGGAGTGCTGCAGGGTAGAGTTCAGTGGCGTAGAGTGGCGTAGAGAGCAGTGGCCTAGAGTGCCATGGCGCAGAGTAGATTAGAGTGGCGTAGAGTGGAGTGGTACCGAGTAGAGCGCATTGATGTAGAGTGTACTGGCGTAGAGTACAGTGGTGTAGAGTTCAGTGGCATTGAGTGTAGTGTTGAAGAGTAGATTGGCATAGAGTGGTGCAGGGCAGACAGTAGCGGCTCGTGGAGGGAGTGCTGCGGGGCGGTGGGGCGGGGCGGGGAGGGGCAGGGTGGGGGGTAGTAAACTCCGGCTCACGGCCGACCGGAGTAATGTAAATAAATAAATAAATAAATAAAACAAATTTCATTGCGCGCGCTGAAACGCAAATGGCGATGCAGCGCGCGCAATGAAATTCGTTTTATTTATTTATTTATTTACATTACTCCGGTCGGCCGTGAGCCGGAGTTTACTACCCCCCACCCTGCCCCTCCCCCGTCCCGCCCCACCGCCCCGCAGCACTCCCTCCAGGAGCCGCTACTGAGGGCAGAGTAGAGTGGTGTAGAGAGCAGAGGGGTAGAGTGGAGTTTTGCCGCATAAAGTGGAGTTTCGCAGAGTATAGTGGAGTGGCGTAGAGGGAAGTCGCGTAGAGTGAGTAGAGTTGAGTATAGTAATTGGTGTAAAATGCAGTGGCATAGAGTATATTGTTTCAGAGTAGAGTGAAGTGGCATAGAGTGGAGTGATGCAGCGTAGAGTGGAATTGTGCCAGGTAGAGTGCAGAAGTGCAAAGTAGAGTGGCATAGAGTACAGTGGGGGAGAGTGCAGTAGAGAAGAGTAGATTAAAATAACTTAGAGTGGATTGGCATAGAGTGGAGTGATACACAGTAGAGTGCATTGGTGTAGAGTGCAGTGGTGCAGAGTAGAGTAGCATACAGGGCACTGGCATAAAGTAGAGTGGTACAAAGTAGAATAGAGAGGCATAGAGTGAAGTGGCATAGAGTGGAGTGATGCAGAGTAGAGTACAGTGACACAGAGTGGAGTGGCGTAGAGTGGAGTGGCGCAGAGTAGAGTCCAGTGACGTGAAGTGGTGCAGAGTAAGTGGAGTGGCGTAAAGTGGAGTATGCATGGTGTGGCAGCGCACTGCCATTACAGACAATACATTTTCAATTGAAATTCCCATTATATTTGCACAGACATACAGTATTACTGGTAAAAGTATACAGCTCACAAACGATAATGTGTGGAAATGCCATCATCTAGTGTATTTATTTGTTTTGCTCATATTACTATATTTGTTTTCACCACATTTCAAAATTACTAAAAATTTGCTTTATTTGTGCTTTCCTAATTTTGACCTATTCTGAAATATATGCACAGTTCATTTACAGACATTTAATTTTTGCTGTGTGTGCTAGAAAAAAAACATTTCTTTCACAGCAAGATTGTCACATATCCCTTCACAGCAAGATTTTCACATAAATCCTCTCACTTTGAAGTCAGAGAAAGAAAAGAAAACACCAAGTTCCGTGGAAGACAGAGCTTGACATTTGACCTCTGTCTTTAAATTCTCAGTCAGCTCAAAGGCCTGTTCACAGAAAGCAAGCACTCCTGGAAGATTAGAAGGAGCAATGGTAAGCAGGCGATACTCCGTGGGATGGACAAAGACATTCTAGAAAACCTAAAACAAATAAAGCCAGCAAATAGAAAGGAAGTAAATGTAAGTTACAAAGCAAGTGCTAAGCAATGGGAGAAATGCATTCCCAGGAAAGCTTTCCGAATGTCCCCAAGATGTCTTCGGCAAACCAGACAACTGGTTTGCTGAATGAAAATGTAACATGCAGAAAATGGAACATGCATCACTGCACACGTGTGCACATGTGTAATGGCACGTGTACTCTTACAATATATAGAATGCATGTGCCTTTTTTTGGTTTTTTTGTTTTTACCGATGCTGCACAGCATTAGTAAAATTGGCATAGGCAATAAGTCACAAGGTGATACCTATTGGCTTTGCCAACGCTTGGTTTATTTTTTCCCACCTTCTTGGACACTACTTCTGAAACCCCCTAGAGAGGGAGACTTTATATAAACACCAGTAAACCCACTCACCTGGATGAAGAGAGATCAATGGGCTATGAAATGAGAAGTAGATGCTTCTGGTTTCTGGGGAAGAGCTGTGGCTGAGGCAGATTACACTGACACTGCAGGTGGGGCGGAAGGGGGCCGAGAGGGGGGGCATCGTGGTCAGTAGATTAGAGCAACATAGATAATAAATAACCCACTGGGCGAGCACTGCGCCTGTAAGTTGGGGCCCCTTGGGAGGGGTGGGGGTGAATGAGGAATCCATTTCTGATATTGAGTTACAGAGGAGAAAACAGCTAATGCGATGATCAGAAATGTACCAGTCTGTGGAAGGATGCCTGGCTTGTCTATCCTTGAATAGAGGATCTATATGGAGCACTTGCTCTAGTGAATCGCCTCTGGGCGCTGTGGCGTCTGGTCGGAGTTTGACACACTTTGCTGGGGTTATAGACATTGGGGGGGATATGTACAAGTGAAGTGGTGGAGTGAGGTGATAGCCGTCATGGCTTAACGCCTCACTCCGCCACATCTGAAACGCAAGGCAGCACCATATTTACGAGGATATGGTGCAGCCTTGCGTTTCCCCCTGCGCTGGTGCTACACTTAGCAGTGTAGCGCCACCGCAGGCACCCTTGCACCATAGTGCAAGGGTGTCTGTGTGCAGGGGAGGATTGTTTATGTGTAGGAAGGTGTCCCTTCCTGCACATAAACAATCCTAAAATGCCACTTTGTCACTTCTATGTGTGCTGCTTCATGCAGCACACATGAAAGTCACAAAATGGCATTTTTTTACAGATTGTTTATGTACAGGAAGGGTCACCTTCCTGTACATAAACAATCCATGGCAGTTTGCTTTTTCCATGTGTGCTGCACAAGGCAGCACACATGGAAAAAGCAAAAACGAGGAGAAATAAAGCATTTCTCCTCGTTTTGCCAAGTTAAGACCAGGTTTTCCCTGGTCTTAATTTTGGCGCTGCCTCCTATGTACGCTGCCCTTGCACATAGGGGGCAGCATCAAAATGAATGGGTGTTGCGGTGGAACGCCCACCACAACACCCACTGCCCACCCCTTTCACGCTAACCATAGCGTGAAAGGGGGCCTTATCTACAAGGCAGAGTTAAACCATGTTAAGTGGCCTAACGCTGTCTTGTAAATAAGGCTAAGCCCCTATCGCCACCACAACGTTGGAAAAAGTGACGTTGTGGTGGCGATAGGGGCTTGTACATATGCCCCTAGAACATCTTAAGGCCTCGCAAAAAGGGAGGCGACTGTCATAGTGCTTCCGGTAGGAAGCTTCAACGCTCAGCTCCTTCCTGGTTCACAATCTAGAAGATACACTTGAATGTAAATCCGGAAATATACAGCATTGGAGTTATCCTGCTCTTTTTAAAATGCAGTCAGATGAGCACAGCTAAGGGGTTCAATGGGGCACGATGTGGCCGACAGGGGGGCCCCATTCAGCCCAAAGCCAATGAACATTGGTCCGGTATGGGAGGCTCAAACATGGGCCCCTGTTCACTTTCAACAAGGGGGGCCCATCACTTTGTAATGAACAGTGAAGGCCACTAATGAAGCTAATGTGAGGGGGGATTTTATAGCACGTTCTGAGCTTGCTTTCTTGGGAGAAGGTGGACATCTCAGAACTAGGACAGCTCACAGTGGACAATGCTCACTCAGGTAGATGATTGTTCAATAGTTGGCGAAGATCACACGCAAGAAAGCGCTCTTAAAAGGTCTTGATTCATCTGGACTGGGAGACGATTTGCAACTTGCTCTGATTTGCTAATGCCCATTATGTTTACAGGAACTCACGTGCGAGTGGTCCTAGGCCCCTGAAGTCTGCTCCATGGGGCTCATGTCCTAGGCTGAACGTGAGCAGCAGCACGAGGAACAACAGGACCATGATCTTTCATTCCAGGTCTCCACCCCCAACTGCGTGGGCGGGCCCATTTTATTATGTTGACTGAAGTCAACTGACACAAACAAGGTCCAAGCCAACAATGGGGAAACTGGCCGAGTTCACCACTGTTTTTGGGCACACAACTTGTGCTGGGGCACGTGCAAACACTACATTCCACCCTTAACACAAAACATGAGACTCTGGACAGGCTCAGGAACTTGGGCAGATGGAACACACACATGCACACACATGATAAACGGCTAACGGAGGGTGACACAATTTATAGTCTCGGTAATTCTGGTATGGTGCTGTGTTAGCACGAAGGTGGTACCTGGGCATCTCTCGCCCCTGGTGCTTGGAATCCATCAATGACACCTGGTGATCCCTCCCTAGACACTCTTGTTCCTAGCTCTGGCTGTCACTCAGTTTCTGCTTCCTCTGACCTCACAGACTCCGCTTTTCCACTTTCCCTTTGGGACCGGGAGTGGCGCTCCTGGGGTTTATGGCATGCAGGCACCCCACTGCTCTTCTTCATCTCTCCCTAGTTCTGTAGCTGGACTTGCCAAACGTTTGAAGAATGATGAGTTCCTTGTTACTTTCCAACAATGATACCCATTATCTGTGTCACATACCATGATAGGGGCATAAAAGTCAGCTAGTGTTTTCTCTCTGGATGCCTGTCTCTGTTAAGTACCGGATCACCCAATGGAAGGTGGTGGTTTCAAGCTTGTTTACGACTCACGTAATCATTAGTCATGTGCCGCCGCTTGGTTACACAGTTACTGTCCAGTACTCCTGGGGTCCATCTGTGATGGTGCGGAATTGTCTACCGGACAGTTCTCCCCATGCACGCTTCACTCAGGTATTCTCTGGTGGGCATGTGAGGAGTTTGGCGGTATTCCCCTAGAAATGAGTAGATGGCCCACTTCATATTCTGGTGACTAGACTAGACAATGCGGATCACTTTGGTGATAGTGCACGTTAATTGCTCCGCTTTCCCGGGCAGCCACGTTATTCTGATATGCTTAACCTCTAAGGACTCTGGGTACTTGGCTACTTCCTGTTGTTCAGTCAGTTTGGAGTTCCTTGAGAAGACAATGTGCGGCCATTATCTCCTCCAGTTTTGGTATCACCTCTTCATCTCAGGTGGTGTTGACAATCTCAGTCTCCAGGTGTTTTGAGAAGTCACCCACAACAACTAGTATGTGGCATGCATCAGGAAGACTGCAGAAGTTTGCATTCACCCTTATCCATGGCTTGGCAGGTATGGACTCAGTGATGGTTGGTGGAGGTGGATCAGGGCTTCCTGTACCTGGCAGAAATGGCACTTCTTCATCATTTGCTCACCATTTCGTCCATCTTGGAGAACTACTCTTTATGTCGAAGTCGACTTTTGGATCCACATGTGCCTAACATGGGCCAGCCGGATAATTTGCATGATGAGACTTTGGGGTTTCACTAGTTGATGTCCCCTCATACGGCACATTTCTTTGAAGATCAGGAATGGGCAGCTGTCGAGGCCTAGTCTCTACCACAAAACAAACATATTCTTCGGTATCTTTTCTGAGTCTTCTTCCTTGTTGTGTCTGGATTCAGTTGTCAGGTAGTCAGCCAGGTTGCAGGACCCTGGCTTGTACTCCACTGTGAAGGAGCACTACTGCAGTTGGAGTATCCATTTCTCTGTTTGTGGAGGAGGTTTTAACGATGACCCTTGGAATAACAGGACAGCTAATTTGTCCCAGTGGACGATGAAAAGGTGTTCATATAGGAACAGGTGGAAGTGATGGCACCCAAAATGTAGGGAAATTGTTTCTTTATCGAATTGTGAGTAACATTGCTTCATAGGTGCTAGTACCCTGCACACATATGCCACTGGTGTGAGCTCTCGCCCTGGCTATCTTTGTGACAGAATGGCTTCAAGACCCATAAGACTGCCATCTATGACCAGCTGTGATTCCTTCAGTGGTTTAAGATAAGCCAGGGTGGTCTGTGCTGACAGGGCTCTCTTGTTGTCTTGTAACACTGAACTCATGAACTTCCCCCAACTCCCATGTGACTGATGATTTTCTGAGTTCACGTAATGCAGCTGACGGTGTCAGGTTTTTTATAAACCGGCCACAGTAGCTGACCATTCCAAGGAAACTCCATACCTCAGTAACCAAGGTGGAGGATGTTGCCGCTTGGATGTCCTCAACTTTTGGCAGGCTTTGGAGCCCCTCCATGGCCAGACAAATGGTACCCAAAGAATGCCACTTGCCTCTGGAGGACTGCACATATTCCCTGGTGAATGGCAGATCACTGTCTTGGAGTCTCTGGTGTACCTTCTGGAAGTGGGTGTGGTGATCTTTCAGGAACTTGGCATAGATCTGTGTGTTGTTGCTGGTGTTGATGAATTATGTCAGTCATGATAGTACCTTACTTATGGCATTCTGGAATACCTCAGCAGTATTCCAGATGTCGAAGTTGAATCTCTTGTAGTGGTGTAGTCCGGCATGAGTTGAAAATGTTGTGATGTAACAGAATGCAGGGTTCAGCAACAGTTGGTGGTATCCAGACTGGAGCTCCATCTTTGAGAGCCACAATAGCAAGACGCCGTAAATGCATATTTGATCGTCTGCATGTGGGTAGCTTCTAAAAGTACAGGTTGAGGTTAATGGAAAAGTCGACGTTTCGACCCCAATAGTAGCAACGGGGGCCAGTGGTTTCTTAAACAGGGGTCTTCATCATGACAGAAGAACGAGCAACCTACCTAGTAGGTAAAGATATACCATAAGTTAAGGATTAAGTGGCAAGGTTTGAGTGGGTGTATAAAAGAGACAGTGGCACAATGGCTCACCTCAAAAATCCACTGTAAGGAATACGGTGGAAGAATTCAGAACAACGGGCTGAATGGCTCCTTTCTTCTTCCCCTTCTGTGAATACTCACTTGCATGTGGGAATGCCCCTTCTTAATGTTCACTGAGTGCACCATTCTACCCCTTCAGGTTCTCCCCATTGATTGTTTGGTTTACCGGTTGTTATTTTATCGACTATTGTAGAGAGGCTTCAAAGTGGGAGGCTCAGGCTTTGGATAGTTTCTTGGGCTTACCTTTAAGATGTCTTGTAGATGCTTCCCAGGTTCCTGAATAATCTGTTCATGGAGCTTCGCAGAAACACAAACTTGGATGAATTGTGCACATATCTCCTCTGTCTCATTGTAGAGGATGTATGTGTTTTGTACAGTAGGAAATGTTCATAGTCTGGGTTGGCCATTGGTGTAAGGTGATCATATAGTGCTGCAACCATGGAGTTGGAGGTGTGTGGTGGCCCGCTTCCTGCAGATTGCGGGATATCTTGTAAATGCCCCCTCCAGTCAAATGGAGTAGGAGAGGGCATTTCCAGGTGTCATCTACTCCTTTTGCCGCAAAGTATAATTCACTTTTCTCTATCCACATCCTCCATTTGCAACCTGAGCCGACATACTTGAGATACAATAAACGGTTCAATGGGTGGGACAGATGCCATTTCTGATGGTGCTACAAGTCTGCATGCACAGATGGCACACAGGTGTTAGCAGTCAGTCTCTCCGCACAGTTTAGCGAGTCTCAGGGCAGGCCACAGGGTCCTCTGTCAGCATGTGGATTCTGTTTGTGGTTTTAAAAGAATACAACTACCTCACAGGCAGGATGAAGTAGATCCCTACAAGAAAAAACAGTATCTTAATTAACTTGTTATTAACAGTGCTAAGTATAACTCTAATTGTGAACTTATGTAACTTAGCAATGTGTCTGTGTAACAACTCTCTGTATTTCAGTATAAAACTGGTAATTTCTGAAAATAAAACATACAGAAAATCAGGTTTCTGAAATATACATTTGCACTAACACTTTTCCCTATATTGTTGAATACCTACCTCAAACTGCACTATACACTCACTTGTGGAAGATGAGTTATAGTATCTACTTGACTTTTCAGGACTACAAAATAACCAATACTGTTAGCATCCTGTTGTTCCCTACTCTTAGCAATTACACATGTGTCATATAACTCTAATACCTTGTTCATGACATTCATAATATGTATGTAATGTAGTCCACTCTGGTAAACGTTCCAGTTTCCTCACAGGATAACTCCAGTAGAGTATACAACCCCTATCTTAAGACTTTAAATAACTATTCAAGAAAATACTTTGAAGTATTTTTTATTAATAACATTACAATCAATGGTCAGAGGTACAGCAATTAAGCCCTTTCAGGACCCATTTGAAAGTTCCTTCAAATATTCTTTAGCTTTGATCTCAGACGTCAACATGCGGGTCTTGCCCTTAAGAATAATCTTGAGGCGGGCAGGATTAGTTAAATAAGCCTCACCCCCAAATGCCTGGTATGGTTTAATGAGCTGCCTGAGCCTCCATCTCCTCTCAACTGTGACATGTCACAAGTCTGGTTGAACAAAAAAGGCATGACCATCAAAGCTGTGTCTAGCACCTGGGCAGGCCTTCTTATAAAGAGCTTGCCTCCAACAGATAGTTCCCAAACTACACAATAATGGCTCTGGGGTGATTAGAGTTATTAGAGCTATTGGAGCTTTCCCCATGTAGCTGGCCCCATTTCTTTTGCATAAGCGGGAAGCGGTGCACTCTGTGAACATCCGTGTCCCAGTTCGATGTTGCCAAGTCAGGAAAGGTGCCCTTAAGGAGGTTCAACATAAATGCCCTGATATTACTGTCTTCAGCACCTTCTTCAACACCCAGGAACCTCAGATTATACCACCTCTGCCGATTTTCAAAATCTTCAATTTTCCACTGTATATATCATATCTGAGACTCCTGAGCTTCCACTAAGAATATCCTCTCTCCGATTGCAACACAGGCTTTATTGACTTTCCTTATTGCTCCCTGCAGCTTTTTCGTGGCAATCCTGGCTGTATGACTATTTCTGAAGTTGTTTAATAGAGCTGTATATAAGCCTCAAGGTTACTTCCGCAGAGACCGACTGCTTACTTTCCCAGGGAGGGGGGAGGGGGGACAATTCTGGCTGTTCCTGGGTTTCTGGATATATCTGTTGTGTCACGGAATAATCCCATTTCAATGCAAGGGCCATCCTGTTCTCGTTCCCTGTCAGTTGATTTTGACTTCAATCCTTAGATTTCCTCTGACGTTTAACTCATCTGACTGTAGTACTTGGCCCCTCTGATGCACGACAAGAACTGGCCCCCAAGGTTGATAAACTCAGTTCTTCATCTAAATCACTGGGGCTACAAGAATTAGAGCCATCAGTGAGCAAGAACAATTTGTCCCTCATTTCAGCAGATTCACCTAAGATCGTGTACGCCCCTAAACCATCCGCCAGAGGCCCCAGATCATTACTGCAGGATTTAAGTATCTTAGTTTTCCGGAGTCCTTTTCTTATTTCACTAACTCCTCTTGCTCCATCCTACCCTCGGAGGCTAGTGCTTAGGGCAACCTTTGACTCCTGAAGTCGCACCCCACCGAGGCTCACACCGTGGCCTATAGCCCTTTTCCATATTAGAGTTTGTAGAGTCCGTTGGGGCAGCTCTTAAATACCTGGTGCTACCTAGGGATAGATGTGTCAAAATTATATCAGTGGGCTGCTGCGCTACAAAATATGCAGGGGCTTATTTACAAGGCCCTTGCGCCACTTTTGCGTCATTTTTAACATGGGAAAAGTGACGCAAAAGTGGCGCAAGGGGCTTGTAAATCTGCCCCGCAGTCTCTCATTGGCGGGTATGTGGAAGATTGTTGGATGAGAATCAATATTCCCCCGATATATGAGCTGCTACTTGGGGAGGATGCCAGAAGTTATTTTTTAAGGTTTGTTGAACCAAGCTGCTATAAGAAGGCATGGTTTAAGACCCTCCGTGCAGCGTTTAAGATCTATGCAATTGTGAGGAAGAAGAGAGAGCTTGGAAGATTCAATTTCTATACCCCATTGCAAAGAAACCTGGCACTACCTGGAATTTTTCACGATTATCATGTGCTAGGTTGTGAAGGCCGGGGGGGGGTTCAAGTGACAAGGGGACCATTATGTGGGTGATAGATTAGTGTCATTTGAAGAACTACGAGCAGAATTTTGGATTAGTCAGAAGGAATTCTTTAAATATTTACAGATCTGTGATTTTCTTTTCAAAAAAGTGAGGGGCCCAAGTGGTTTTGCCAAAGTGGCTCTGATGGAGATGTTGGGGGCAGCATGGGTTGTACAATCAGCCAAATTATGGGCTTTGTGGCTCCTATCTACTGGATGATCATAAAATGTTTATAGAGAAATGGGATAAGAAGCTGGGTACTACGGAATGTAGCTTTTACTGGAGTTAGGCCGAACCCTGTTGCTCTTGGCTAGATTGCAGGAGCAACATTATAAAAGGATTTTTGATTTGTACTATATGCCTGCTAAAATTGCCAAATGGGGGGGCTCGGTTGGTATTTGCTGCCCCTGGTGTCAAAGTCAGGGAGCGGATTTGGTTCATATGTTTGGCACCTGCCCTGCATTAGAAGGACTTAAGCAGAGAAATAACAAGGTTTATGGCAATAGGGTTGAATCTCGATGTTACCATGACCCCCCAGTTAATGTTATTGGGTGTACACAATGAGTTGGTAACCAGGTCGGGTCAACCTTTTGTCTTCGTGGCCATGACGGTAGTCCATATTTGTATAGCATCAGCCTGGCTTGACCCACATCCCCTGACATTTCAGCAATGGCTTGTGCAATCTGGAAAGCACCTTATATGCTCTTAAAGGGAGGAAAGCCAGGAAGAAGGGAAAGTGGATCTGCGCTCCCCTTCGGGATTGGTTTGGAACTGGGTAGTCAGATTAGTTGGTTGGGGGCATTATTGTGCCAAACATGCTAAATATGTAATCCCTGAATTGGAGATGCTGGAGCTTTAGATGACTGCTTAAGGCACACCTTGCACTTTATCTTCTGTGCTGCACTTTTTCTATTTTATCCTGGTAGAATCCATCATGTTTGTCTGAACTTTTGTCTCAATATATTATCTCTTCTGTATCTGTTTGCCCTTCTGATTGATGGATATCAAAGTAGTAATAATAATAAACTCGGAGATTTTCGAAGTGTTAGATTAATGCTTGAGATCTACCTTGCACCTTAACTCTTGATCAGCACTTTCCCAGCTGGCGGTCATTTATAAAGCATTGGCAGGAATCGTCATCACAGCGGTTCCTGGGAATGCAATCCATTTGCTGGTGCTGTTTGGTGCAGGGCTGCCTCAGCATGAGCATGAAGACTGAACGCACCCACCAGGACTGAAACATGCGACCTCAGGTTAAACACAAATCCCTGCACTGGATACATTAATCCACTAAGCCTCAGGCCCTCTCCTAAAATGTTGATAGAATGAATTACTACTGACCACTTGCCTCGCCCCCATTTCAAAGGATTCTAGTATACTACGACTACTGCTACTAATATTATTATTATTATTATTATTGTTGTTCATAATAATGATAATAATAATAATCCCTAGTATTTGTAAAGTACTTTTTTCAGTAGCTGCATTGCTTCCAAAAGCTGTAATTAACAGATACTACTATTGTCCAGATTAATGGCACTCAGTTTAGCAACCTTAGAAGGATGGAAGTCTGAGTTGCACTTTTTAGAAAATATAAATAGGGGGCAGTATTTCTCATTATCTAGATAGGAATAGGTTTATAGATTTTGTCTTCTTTTTCCCTTATGCACCTTATTCGTTAGATCTTAGCATCAAAATCCTCCAAACATATTTTAATAAAACTCAGTGTATTAGACTCTGTCTGCATAAATCTGTGCCCTGCACGCCACATTTTCAAATCCAAGTGTAGTAAACTTAGGGCCTCATTTATGAAAAGTGTTGCATCGCTGCATGAAAACAGTGATGCAACACTTTTCAGTGCGCATTCCTTGCGACATCATGGATGCGCCATATTTACTGTACGGCACTCCATGTCGCAAGAATTTACAGATACGTCAGTATTCCTGACGTATCTGTCGGCGCAAAAGTGGCGCATTGCTGGGGTGTGTCTGTAAACAGACACAAATCAAGCAATGTGTCCTTTCACATGGGGCAAGCCCCATGTGAAAGGGCCTGCGTCAGTCTTATGCCTGCTGTGAGGCAGGCGTAAGGATTTAACGCAGTGGTGTCCTAGAAGTGTCACGATAAAATCTCATAAATTTCACTGCAACACTTCTATGAGCCTTTTTGGCGGGGGAACGCCCACCCTGCATACATTATACCTGAGGCAGGTATCATGTAGCGCAGGGGTTTACAAAGTGACGCATCTGCTTAGATGCGTCACTTTGTAAATATGTTGCAGTGTGGCGCATTTTTTACGTCGCTGGTGCGTCGCCGCCGGTGATGCACCGGCGGCGCAAGGGGCTTATTAATAAGCCCCTTAGACTTTAATACTTGCATGTTAAATGAGTATTAGCTCAGATTGGATAGATATAATTGCATATAAAATGTTCTATGCCAAGCAGGATAGATGAAAGTTCTTAACATCGATGAATGGGTCATACCATAGATAAAATTACTTCACATAAAAGAATTGCCCATGTTCCCCACCGAAAAGGGTATTTTTTTTTTTGTTTACGGATAGTGTCTCTTTAACTGTAATCAAAGCTCCACCTCAATGAGGCATCAGTATACCACTAAGGGCCTGATTTAGATCTTGGAGTGCGGGTTACACTGTCACAACAGTGACAGATATCATATCCGCCGAAATATAAGTACCATTGTTTCTTATGCGGGGCCCTGCATGGCTTGATAAATCTAGAGTAATTCATGGCAGCGCAAATCCCTACCTTGCCTTACTCTGCAGCAGGGAGGCAGTCCGTAGGAAGAGCGTGGATGTTCTTTTTGGCGCAATTTTCTCTTAAATCTTAAAAAAAAACACATACTTCCTTTTACGCTATTTTACTAATTCGATTTGGTATATTATTTTTAGGAGTGGGCAAAATATTCTGTTCCGCCGGAGGAAATCCAGCTAAATTAGACCAATTGCCGCGTGGCAAAGAAATACAGGGTACCAGAAAACAACATACAGATTTGCAATGTTACAGGTTCACAATGTTTCCATATTTTAAATATTTTATCACTGTAAATTATTATTGAATTTCACTGGTCCCTTGACCAAAATTCATACCCAGGCTGTGATGCTAAGAATGCCAAATATTGGGGGTGTGGCCAAGACCCGAACCGAGATGGCCGCCTAAAGAGGGAGCTCCGTCTTAGCTGATCTCCCCATGTCTATCCGCCACACAAATCCGAATCCCAAAGGTTGGGAAACGCACCGGAACGATAGCGGAGGGCATTGAGCCGTGTGAGAGGGCCGAGCTCCGCCCGAGACAGATACTGCGACCCTCGTGAGAAGAGGGCCTGTGAGCACCGTGAAGCCGGGAGCTCGATTTTCGTGACAGGCCGCTGCAGCGCAACGCAACTTCGGCCTCTACCATCTGAGGCCGCCGGGCCGGCACAGTGCCGTAAGCAGACCATAAAAGCGGTTGGGACCTGCGGGGGGCGCCGGCTGTGACTGAACCCGGGGATCGACACAGCCTGAAAGGAGAGGTGAGGTGGCAGGAGACCCCACTAACGAAGGCATGGGGCGTGAGGGAGGCGACTGAACACCACAGACTGCGGGCACAGTGAAACGAGGGCCTACAGACACATCAACGCCAGGAGCTCGATTTACAAGGCAAGCCGACGCACTACATTACGCCCTCACCTTTTTCTATCCGTGCTTGCTGAGACCAATACAGGGCCGGGGACTGTCTGTGGTGTTGCTGGGACCTATCAGAGGCGCCGAGGGTATTGGGTCCATGTGGTGAGTGTTACTGGAGGATCGGCGCAGACTGGAACACCCGGTTCGAAGGCTCAAGGTACCGAGTGATAGGGTGAGGCGGCAGAAGGCCTCCTGGGAGTTGTGGGCAGTAGTGGCGTGCGGGCCCTCATCACCCTCTGAAAATTTCTATATCCCACTGCGAGGGCGATTCGCTGGAGCCCTGGGTGGCAGCCCTCCCCCATTGATCTGTGGACGCAGGGGTGAGGCGGGGATCGGCTGGGGACGTGTGAAACCCTGGGCACCAGGCAAGCCCAGTAGCCTTGAAAGCAACAACTTGCTGACACACCCTTGCCACAAATAGACAGCGCCCAACTAGGGTTGAAGCAGCGGCACCACTGCCCCTCCTGCGGCCGCAGGACGTCGGGCAGAAAATCCGGACGCCCGGAGCCCAGGACACGGTGAAAGCGTCTCCTCCCGCTCCCTTGCTTGGGTGCCGCTGATTTCTGTGGGTCAGGCGGTGAAGGGTGACAGTGTCCGCGACGAGGCCGCGGCTCAGGTTGGAGCCAAGCTCGGACTGACCAAGGGGCCCAGAGAGTGACACTGAGCAGATATGGAGAAGAGCAAGTCGGCAAGTGCCAGGGGATCTAAGGTGGTGCAGTCCAATAAATTAGATTGCTACACTCTCCCTAAAGAAGTGATCCAACGCCGCCAATCCAGGGACAGCCCCACGAGTGAACAAGGTGGGGAAGACCAGGAACTGTCCCTGAGGGATGTCATGGAGGCCATCTCCAGTGTAAAAACCTCTCTGGAACACAAAATGGACACAATCGCCATAGATGTTAATTTAATCCGAGCAGATCTGTCTAAACTCAGCGAAAAAGTCAAGCAGGTCAAGATTACCACCTCTAGCTTGGTGGGAGACGTGGCGCAGATCCAAGAGGAGATGCAAGATATGCGATCATTCCGTACGGCGACCGAGTTAAAGCTGGATGATTATGAAGGGCGGCTGCGTCGCAATAACCTACGGATCCTAGGAGTTCCGGAAAAAGCTGAGGGGCAGTCCCCAGACCTCTTTGTGGAGGACCTTATCCTGCAACATCTGCAGCCCAGGGGTCTCAGCAAGTTCTTCGTCATCGAAAGGGCCCACAGGGTCCCCGGAGGTCGCCCCAAGCCGGGGGCTCCGCCTCGCCCGCTGTTGGCTAGAGTTCTGAACTTCCGCGATCGAGATATAATCCTCCAGAATGCCAGGAGTCGACCCAACCTCCGCTACGAGAATGCAGACATTTCTTTCTCTCCGGACTTTACACAACGAGTGCAGAGACAAAGGAGGTCCTTCCTGGAGAAGTGTGGCTCAATGGTTAGAGCGGCAGACCCTGATGCAGAGATCTGGCCCGGGACCAGGGTTCAATTCCCGCCTCGGCGGGTCTTGGGCTCAATTTCCTCGGACCTGATAATTCTCGCCTCGGTGCCTATTCTAATCATGGATCCCACTCTGCAACTCTGGGCAATAGCTTACTTAATCTCCACAACGGCCCCAACAGCGCTGGGATGCCTGGCTTCACCCTGGGGGTGCCCAGGAGTGGACATTTCACAGGGAAAAGCCAGGAAGGGTTCCACAGCGGTATGCGTACAGCGCCTGGACACCCCTTTGGGGGTGTGGGTGCGCTTTACAAGTACAAATTTCATTCATTCATTTCATTCCTCCCTGTTAAATGAACACTGAGAGAATGTGGTTTCAAGTACGCCATGCTATTCCCGGCGCGCCTCCGGGTGGAGGCGGAAGGAAGGGCCTGGTTCTTTGAGCGGCCGGAGGAAGCGGCGGAATGGCTTGACTACACTCAAATCGTGAGACGGGCGGCGGCGGAACAGCGGAGGTGGATGCCTCTCAGCAGCTTGAGTGACAGGACTAAGAGAGATGTGGGCTCTCCGTGGTGCAGACGCTTTCCTGTGAAGCCCTGGGACAGGTAACGGGCGGGGTGGGGTCAGACCACCAACGTAGTGGCCCCCCGGCCCTCTGCCTCTACCCAGAACTGCGGTGCGTGACTCTCTGAGGGACTTTAATAGTCACTAAGTGGGGAAGGTCAGCTAACTGGTATGGCATGACCCTACGTTTTCTACTTTTAGTGTTCATTCAGGGCGACAGGCACTCTGCAGAGTTTTTCATGGGCAGTTCTAAGCTCACAGTGCTGGGAAGCAGGGTGGGGGGCAGTTGGGAGGGGGTCTCACATTTTTATGTTTGTATTGTTTTCGCATTGTTATTCCAATTTTATTTTACAACAGAGGAGTCTGTAATTTTTGAGCTAACTAATGGGTACGCAAGGGGGGAATGTTAGGATATTGAGTTGGAATGTTAACGGACTGGGGGACAAGATCAAGCGTAGTGTAGTCCTCCAGTATATCAAACGACAATCCCCGGATGCTGTCCTACTACAGGAAACACACCTCATTGGCAACATGTGTAAGGCAATGCACAGATGGGGATACAAAATGGTGGCCCATGCAGGATTCACCTCGGGTTCAAGGGGAGTGGGCATTATGATGAAAAACTCCTTCCCACTAGCTGTGAGCTCCACGTGGGTGGACGACCGGGGCAGATATGTCGGGGTATCGGGCATGTGGGAGGGGCCTCCCACCACATTTATGTCAATCTACGTCCCCCCGGGACTACAGAACACAACATTTACAGATCTGAGCTCTATCCTGCTCACCATTCCAGAAAGCCACTTGATTATAGGGGATGACTTTAATGCAGTAGTCTCTGGCACATTCGATCGTTATCCCCCGCGAGAAGTGGGGCCCTCTTCTCAATGGTTGCCTGACTTCCTCAATTCCATGGGGCTGGTAGATGGGTGGAGAACATATCATCCGGATCAGCAGCAATACACCTTTCATTCCGGAGCGCACAATAGTCTCTCCCGGTTGGATTACTGCCTGGTTCCGGCAGCACAGGCCCACTGCATACAGGACATCAAACATCTAGCTAGAGGCATTTCAGATCACTCGCCAATATGGACACATATAGCCCTTAGTCACTCCACGGTGGGCAGGCTAGCTCCCATTAACCCCTGGTAC
This sequence comes from Calotriton arnoldi, assembly GCA_963921515.1. Taxonomy (NCBI): domain Eukaryota; kingdom Metazoa; phylum Chordata; class Amphibia; order Caudata; family Salamandridae; genus Calotriton; species Calotriton arnoldi. Next base: position 479,832 of record CAWUFW010001240.1, read on the forward strand.
CTAAAAAACCCCAAAATCCGGAAAGACCTAGTGAAAGCTATGGATAACTACTTCTTAGATAATGAGGGCTCTGTTTCCTCACCCAGACACTGTGGGAAGCATTCAAGACGGTAATCCGAGGCCAAGCACTGTCATTGATCTCTGGAGTTAAGAAAGACAATCACAAAGAAGTGGTTAATATTGAGTCAGAAATTGGTATTCTGGAGGGAGACCCCGAACTTGGAGCAACGCCAGAAAAGCTCCACCTGTTGAGCCTGAAACAACATGAATACAAGGCCATGGTGATGGATAGGGCGAGGGCGCTGAGCAGGGAGCAGCTAGGTAGGGTCTATGACCTTGGAGATAAAGCAGGGAAACTTATAGCGTGACTCGACAAAAAAGAGTATGCGAGCAGGCTTGTGCCGGAACTTAAGGTTGCGGGAGAGATTTCCATTATGGAGCCACAGGCCATAGTGGATAGATTTGCCACTCACTTCTCTACTGTATACAAAACAGTAACCCCGCACTCCGAAGAACACTCTCAGGAACTACTACGTGACATTAGGCTCCCCCGACTCACTTTAGAAGACCGTCAATATATGGACAGTGACTTGACAATAGATGAGATTGGGCAAGCAATCCGCTCCTTAAATTCAGGGAAAGCGCTCGGTCCTAATGGACTCCCTATTGAGCTATACAAGCTAGATAAACTGGCACCATACCTGAAGGCCATGTTCGAGGAGGCCAGAGAGGGCGGTGTGCTACCCAGGGAGCAGAGGATTGCGACCATAGTTACAATACACAAAGAGGGCAAGGCCAAAACCGAATGCACATCATACAGACCCATCTCCCTTCTCAATGCCGAACCCAAAATATTGGCCAAACTATTGGCCACGCGCCTAGCTAAAATAATCAGCGACTTGGTTCATCCGGACCAATCTGGATTTATGCCCCATAGGAACATGGCACTAAACCTGCGCAGACTACATGGAGTGGTGAGTAGAGCACATACTATTCAAGAGCCAGCTGTGGTCGTGTCCTTGGACGCCACCATGGCATTTGATACTATGGAGTGGCCTTACTTATGGGCAGTCTTAGCTAAAATGGGCTTTGGGCCTAATTTTATCCAATGGGTACGTCTTTTATACAGTGAGCCCCTAGCCCAAGTGGTAGTTAATAACAAACTTTCCGCATCCTTCCCACTTAGCAGGGGAACCCGCCAGGGATGCCCGCTCTCGCCCCTCCTCTTCGCCCTGGCCCTTGAACCTTTTGCAGCTTGGATCCGCGGAGACCCTAGGATAAGAGGACTGAAATGGTCCCCGGACTGGGAGGACCGCATTTCCTTGTATGCGGACGACATCCTCCTTTATTTAGCCTCTCCTAAACACTCCCTGGTGGTGGTATTAGATATACTAGAAGTCTTTGGCAGATTTTCTGGCTTTACTGTAAATTGGAGTAAGTCCCTGTTATATGCCCTCAGTGGTGACCCACCCCTTCCCCCGAGGAACTGTCCAATACAGATAAACACCATTGGGTTTAAGTACCTGGGCATATTTGTTTCCCTAGATGCCACACTCCGGTACGAGCGGAATCTCCTTCCACCCCTTCACAGACTCCAGAAGGATATTGCTAGTTGGAAAAAACTCCCCCTTTCGCTTTTGGGTAGGGCGGCCCTTTTTAAAATGATGTCCCTCCCTAGATTCCTATATATCCTGCAGAACACGCTGGACCCTGTCCCAGCTCACTACTTCAAAGAGATTGAGAATCTCCAGCGAACTCTGATATGGGAGGGAAAACCCTGCATTGCCTTGACTAAGCTTACCTTATCGTGGTACGACGGAGGCATCAGCCTTCCCGACATTAAAAAATACTATTGGGCAGCTCACCTGGCTGCCGTTAATCACGGCACCTACGGTCGCCCGGATGACCCTGGCTATGCTATGGACAGATGGCTCCTCCCGGGAGGGACGTATGGTAGAGCACTATACTCAAGGCCTAGACGGTTTGCCCTAACCGGCCCCACTGCACATACCGTTCAAGTTTGGCACAGCGCGACTAACTCGCTCGGGTGGGGCAATAAATTGACACTAGCAACTCCATTGTGGGACTCAGAGAGGTTGGGTAGTTTGTGGAAGACGAAAGGGTTTGACAGGTGGGATCTTATAGGAATTTCACGCATAAAAGATATTTGGGGAGCAAGCGGGATCAAGCTCTTTGCTGACCTTCAAAAAGAATATAAATTGGCAGACACTGAACACTTCCGTTATGTACAAATCCTGCACTCGCTCCGTACGCACCTGTCACAAGACACCGTCCCTCCCGACTCTTCACCATTGGAAGATAGAATACTAGACGGGTCACTATCTGAGAAACCTATTTCTCTCATATATAAGAAGTTAATCAATAATGGGGAAGACCTGCTCCAAACACTGCGGGAGAAGTGGATAAGGGACGGGATTGAACTGGATGAGGAAGATTGGCAGGAGGCGATATCCTCTCCTAGGGTGGTAGCCATACCAGCGCGCCTCAGATTAGTTCAGCTTAAAATCCTACACAGGATCTACATTACTGGGCCCCAGCTATTACATATGGGAAGGGAGACGAGTGGGGAGTGTAGGAGGAACTGTGGGCACATGGGAACATTCATACATATTCTTTGGGAGTGCCCGGCCATCAGCTCATTCTGGCGCAAGGTTCATGACGTCATCAACACAGTACTCTCGATCTCGCTTCACCCAGAGGTGAGACGTTGCCTCCTGAACATCTGGGAACCTACTGACTTGAATACCGCCCAGACACAATGGTCTACACTGGGATTCATGATAGCGAAAAGGAACATTGCGCAGCGGTGGGGCGCAGAGCAGCCTCCCACAATAGAAGCTTGGGAGAGGGATCTAGACTGGTGCATGTATAGGGAAAAACGGTATACCTAGCCAGGGGTTGCCCCAAAAAGTGGTCCCGTGTATGGGGCCCCTGGAATACATACCGCGGAGAAATATGCTCACCGCCTTGCTGTTTTGATATTGAAGACCCGCCCTCACCGTAGCATTTCTCATTTCATGTATTCATGTAACACGATTTTGCTCCCCCATGATACCTCATGCCCTTAAGTGGTTGACTCCTCTGTAATGTATTATTGCACTAATTTCTGTTTAATAAAAAGAAATATTAAAAAAAAAAAAAAGAATGCCAAATATTATCATTAGACCCCGGTCCCAATCACGCAACCTGTGAAATGCTTGAATAAATAAGGATGATAAATTCATTAAAATGTGAAAACATTGTCAACCTGTATGTTTAGGTCTGGCCTACCAAACAGAGCAAGCTATCTGGTTGCGAAAGACCTATTGTGAACTTGCAATGGGCTTACAGACCACCCATTGCTTAGCATTGGTTGGCTTTATTGTTACTTTCATTTTGCTTACTTCTTATTAGATGGCTTGTGTTTGCCCAACCTATGCCCCCCCCCATGTAGCACTGTTCTTCATGAACCTTTTCATTGGCTGACCTGTATCCATCCACTGTACATATTTAGGGAACTACTTTTTTTCTTTTTTATTCAGCACTCCTTGAGATTGCATGTGTATTCTAGCTCTGCACCCACCCCCCTGTGCTGCTTCCCCCTCTCATATAAACCCTCCCCCCCACACACTATGTTGCTCTCCAACTCTCCCAGCTTGTCTGTGAGGCACAGCAACAGGGATATTTGTACTTGGATATGCCTGAAGAGCAGACTTGTTGTTTTTGTTTTATCTCCTGCTTTCCACATATTGCTTGAAAGCACACGCTTTGCATTTAAAGGCTTCTATGATGCTAGGGGAAGGGTCATGTGCTATACTCACTCGGCTGTTGTCTGATGCAGAAGGTGGAATTAGCCCATGCATCTGCTTCCTGGGCTACTGTATGAGACAAATGGCTGACTCATTTGGAAAGTACATTAGGTCTTGGTAAGCATGTCCTTTTACTTCCGACACCTCCTTATTCTTATTAAATTTTGTTCATTTTCTTCAGCGAGTGAAAATTATTTGAAAAATAAACCATGCCATTTATAAAGATTGAAAATATTGAATTCAATGTACAGTTTTGAGATATCTTAAGATATTATTTGATCCAGGCCGCATTAGAACTGACAAAAAGAACAGTTAGTCTGACCAAGACCATTTGAGTTGCCACCTCTCACTGTACCAACATGGTGGGGCATTACAAGCACACGAACGAGCTCTACAGCGCGACGAATTCCAGACCCTGCATTATAACTGTACCTGAAATAACACGGAACTACATGCTAGCCTCAAAATAGCCCCAGGCCACGCCACAGGGACTGAAACGCATTTTGGCTGCTGCTCTCCGAACAACGACATAAGAATACAAGAAGCAACTCTGTGGCATCGATTTATTAATTATACAACGTTGTGTTATATAATTGCACGTGTTCTTGCTTTATATAGACAATATAACGTAAAATAGGAGGGGCGGGCAGGCATCCCGAGCCCCAATTTGGGGATTTTTGGGACATTTAACCACCATAAGATATGGGTTTGCTTTTCCTCCAATGTTTTGCATTTTTTCTTTTACTTTTTAAAAAAAAAAATACTGTACAGACAAACATTGGCAAAGTCAACAGCTCGGCACTTGCATGTAAAGGTGCAATCTATTATCTTTGCCAATGATTGCTTTTTCTAGTGCCTCATTTCTTTGTTTTATTACGAGGATTCTGTTGGTTTGGGTGCACCAGCCCTGGTGCTGAACAATTTCTCTTTACCTCGACGATTGCATAGTTTATTATAAAGACTCTCACTGAAGAAAACGAAAGCTGAGTTCAACAGGAGCCTCATCAAAGCACATAAGGAGATGGCCAACCGAGGGGCGGAGATGTTCACAGCAAACAAAGAGGCGCTGGGCCGGAAGTGATAGAATAAATGACACATTCCCAGCAGTCCCTGCGGCGCAGGGGGTCCTACCCTTCCGTGGACCCCCTTTCAGTCCAAGGCAAATTAATATTTGTGAGACACACTAGGTGTCCCGCATTACAGCATTTTGTTCCTGGTTCCAGCTGCAAATTCTCGGTATATTACAGTTTTTCCCAGGACAAGTAGCACGAAGTTTTATCTGCTAAAATCTGAGCAAGAAAACACAATGGTCCTGTAATGAGAGCCTGCATGTTTATCAGGGTCGAATGTATTATCGAATGTATTATTTGTGCAGCAGGTGCGGTAACACCGAGACCATGGAGTACAGGGAAGCATAACACAGATGTAGAACTGTGTGTTAATATCCAGTCTGTTCGGTGGAGGGCGGCAGTGGACCACTTTTCTTACTTACATTAGGGCAAATGGCACAGTTTCTACGACACTGTTGCTTAGACATTAGACCTCTGTAATGCGAGAGCTTAACTGAAACTACAGGACTTGTGATGCCTCTGAGGACAGATGTGCAGAGAAGGAGAAGGGACGGGCAGTGGAGTACAATACGAATGCAAATGAGTGCTTCTGAGGCACGACCTGCAGGGCGATGGGGGAGCAATGTGTCATGTGACACATGAGTGATATGAGTTGTGATCGGGGTGAGGGGAAGGGGAAGGGGACCTCCTGAAGGTCACACGCGATGATTCTGGAGCAGTGACAGCAGTATAAACCTCAAGGTCACAACCTGTAGGATTTTGGGGCCAGATGTACGACATAAAATTGCATGCGCAAATGGGTTTGCGACCCGTTTGCGAATGCAATTTTAGTCTGGGCCATGTACTTACACTATTTTGCGAGCCGCAAATAATTTGCGACTCGCAAAATAGTGTATTGCGATTCGCTATTTGGAAGGAGCGTTCCCTTCCTAATAGCTACCACAGAGCCATGTATGAATATTTTGCAACCGCAATTGCGGTCGCAAAACACTCGCAAATTACCGTCCTCCTCAAGAGGGTGGTAATGAAGTCGCAAATAAGAAGGGGTCCCCCGGGGACCCCCTTCCCCTTTGTGACTGGCTCCAAAGATATTTTTTAAGGGCAGACAGTGGTCCCAGGGACCACTGCCTGCCCTTAGAAAATTAAACGAAAACGATTCATATTTTTTTAAAAATGTATCCCGTTTTCCTTTAAAAACAATCCCAGACATGGTGGTCTGCTGAGCCCAGCAGGCCACCATCCCTGGGAGGGCCCGTCATACCCCATGGGCTCGCAAATTGTGAGAGGCTCATTAATATTCATGAGCCTCGCAATTTGCGACCTCATTGGGAATCGCAAACAGTGTTAAACACACTGTTGTACATGCAAAATAATACCTCGCAAATTGCGAGTCGCAAAAGACTCGCAATTTGCGAGGCGCTATTTTGCGAGTCGTACATCTGGCCCTAAGTGTTTACATTTAAATTGCGTTTATATAGTGCTTACTACCCCTGACGAGGCGTCAAAGCGCTCTAGGACGAGTACAACGCTAACCGGGAGCCCAAAGTTAGTGATCAGTCCATTTGTTTTTGGGGTTGGTTTGGCATGCTCATTCCATACATTCACGCCAGTTTCTTTGTGGCACATTTTTAGGTCTTGCGCCTAGCGTTGCAGTGCGCAACACTGCTCGCGCAGCGCGAGACCTCTAGAAAGGGCTTCAGAAAGCTACCCACACGCTCGTGCGTGTGGTTTTGCTTTCGGAAGCCCACATTGGCTGGAGCGTGCCTTTTTTTTGCGGAGACGGCACGCAATTGGTCAAAGGCGGGCACATGTCCCGCCTTTGCCGCGCCCATTCCCGACGGTGGCCAGAACGCGCAGCAGCGCGCGTTCGTCTGCTGCCGCTGCCGCGCTCCCTCCCCCCGCTCCTCTGTGGTGCGCGCGCACCACTAGTTTTCTGGGCAAGAAAGTAGAGATAGAGTCCTTTTCCTTCTCTGCCCATCCCGCCCGTCCCCCAACAGACTATCTCCGCCGTCCTGGAGCGCATTTTTAAAAGAAAAAAGTAGGGGGAACGGATTTATTTAAATTGAAGAAGTAGAGGCACACCGTGCCCTGCCGATTCCGCCCACTTTGACCACTGATCGTACCACAATGCGCAGTACGAGTCTATGGTACTGCGCACCGTGCACAGCACACTCCTGTGCCTCTTTGTGTACTGCACACCACGAGCTGCATTTTGCATCACTGCACAAGACACCTGTCTACATCTCCGCACACTGCCAAGGTCACGTTTATCTGGGCACTCTGCGAAGAATAGTTACCGTATCTCACTGCTACTACCTAGGTGGCTTCCCTTTGCAGGACTCTCTGTCCTGCGCACTCTACAGAGGAAATAGCACACGCCCTGTACCTTCACACGCTGCACACAGCTCTTTGCTGTGCCGTCACACACCGAACAGCACACTTCTGTGGCTGTCCTGCTGAAGCGCACAGGACACGTCCCTTCATCTCCACCACTGTGCAGGAGTTGTTGCTGTAATTCCACAAATGACACCCGATGGCGTCTCCTGCGCTGCGCCAGTGCAGAGGGGATATGTGCGCGTCTTTGGGCGTCTTGAGCACATATGGCAAATCGGAATATTTTTTTCAAGTTAATACGTATTTTCCGGACAAAGGAGCTGGGAAACACGACAAACCAGGGGGCAGCAACTGCCTCTGTGTTTTTGACTTCTGCTGTCAGAAGAAAATGCATTCACTCGAAAATATTTCCAGTTAGTGAGTGTGCAAGACGGCAAAAAGAAGCGCACAGGCCTCTTCTGCGCTGCAGAATACTTCACCATCATTCGCCCCCGGAATGCCAGCACGTGAGCCCTCGCCGCACCCTGCCGAGGGCACTTGACTACTCACACTTCCAACAAAAAAAATAATAATAATAATCCCCTTCACCTCCTCACCCACTGTTTGCACGGGGCTCATTCACCGCACCCCACACGCGTGAGCATCTCCGTGCATCGCCACCGTGAGTGCCAGCCTCCCCTCCGCATGCTGCACACGACGCGTTCGGATCTCGGATGCACACTTGTGCGCCTCAGAAGGCACTTAACCGCATGTCTACAGAGTACAAACACCGGCTCTACACGGACGCTCCTGGTCTGTGCGACGCCCGCCACCACCTGTAACTCGAGCCCGTTACCTCACAGGTGGCACCGATCACCGCACACATCTTTAAGGCTGCCTGTTCCTTTGTCTAGCGCCTCTCTCCCCCTTCCAGCCGGACGGATGTGTGCACTAACACACCGACGTGCACACGCCCCCGCAGCATCAGTGCCGACTCCTGTTCTGCACCAGGGTGGCCTCACGTGCAAGCTTTAACTAGCTGGTTCCCTGAGCGGTGTCTAGTCGCAGCTCCCACCAGACACATGGCTCTAGTCCCCCGCTCTCTGCACGCTGTGTGCATGCCGCCCAAAGAGCGGCGAGGGGCTGTGCCAGGGTAACCCGAGCCGACACAGGAGGCTCCGCAAGTCATAAATAGCGCGCACGGTGCCCCCAGGGGAGCTCGGCCCGCCAGGACCCGGATGAGGCCCAGTGCCCTCCTACCTGCAGTGCCACCTCCCCCGTAGAACACCTACAGCGCAGCACACACTGCACGGCGACACTACGCCATGTCCTCGGAGCCAAGATCGCGTCACTCGTGAAGAGCAGAATGGAGAAAGTTATTAACCTGCAGAGCCAAGCTGTGTGCAGGGAGGGGCGCGTCCTGTTCACAGCTGTGCCAAAACACAACACACTACACCCCACACGCTTATTCCAAAGGCAGGATGGGATTTTAGAGCAAAAGCAAGGCAGGCCGCTGACCGACGACCCCTGCTCGAGTACCAGGCTAACTCAATGAGGGCAATGCCACAATGCGGCAATTACCTGACTGCCTCCAGGATCAGCAGCATCTCCACACGTGTGGGCAATACGGAGGGGTTTCCACAGTTCGCAGGCAGCAGATTTGAAACCTCTGGGACAATAACTCTAAGTCAGCAGCACGGGATACATATAAATGTAAGCTCGCGCGATAAACGCATATTCACTGCACAGAACTTCTGAGGACAGTGTATGGGGTCACATTGCTCTTTATCATTTATGTCATAAAATGCATAACTGCTTTAATGAACATGCATTGGCAAAGCCAAGACGCTTCACCTTGCGAGGCATTTGCTTTAACACATACTTTTGGCGGTACAGTGCAACGTCGGAACACACTTTGCAGCATCTTTTAAAAAAAAAAAAAGGTGCAATGGTGGTCGCGTATGGGCACAAGTCTTAAAAAAACAGAATGGGGAGTGGGGGGCAGGACTAACCAAGTTAGCCAGTATCCAAGTGTCATCATGGCGCGGGATGTAATGGCACATGGCATCACAGAATGTAACATCACAGGAAGGGGAATCAGATCTTAAGACTTCACCTACGTTTAGCAGGTTTATCAAGAGTTCATTTGAGCGCACTGCTAGATTCACCAAATGAGATTATGCATCTGGGTTTTGCCCAAAAGTGACGCAATCCCAACGCAAAATCAGGGCCTCAATTTATACATAGTTTTTTTTAAAACTTTGCCACTAAAACTGGCAGCGAGGAGAAACATGGCGGTGAATCTGTAATAATTAAATGCTTCCAACGTCTGCAGAGATCTTTGTGTGCCAGCTAAATATCACGGAATAATAATAATAATGGAGAGAACTCTTGAGGTTAACACATTTGCTGGAAAAATCTGAATTTTGTCTAGACCCAGTTTTGAATAAAAGTAGCATAGATGGTTACTGTGTCTCCCACAAAGCACGTCATGTAACATGCAGCCAGCAGATTTTTATTTTATGTAGATATGCAAGAGGGTTACTGCTTTTAACGCAGAGATCATTTTGTTACTTGCAGTCCATAAATTGTAATCCTAATATAGCACAGTGAACAACAAAGGTCCTGTGACTCCTACACAGCTTGTTATTCTGTCTTATATAAAACATCATCCTGTACATTGCTGTACACACTTATGACTTCTTGTCCATGTATAATGTATACGTGTGATGAGTGTGAGTAGCGCTATCAAAGAATAAACCAAAATAGTGGTATTTAAACTATTATTTGTGTAAATACTGTGACAGACCAACAGCTCACATTTTCACAGTGAATGCATATCTTATACACAGGGACTGAACAAAGTCAAAACCACGCCTCTTTTAAGTACCTGTGAAGTAACAACAAGCGGTGTGCCTTTGTTTCTCCTCCATTGTATTTGCATCTAGGTGTGAGGCTCCCAGCCAAGCATACCCGAACAAAAGGAATCCCGATGGACCCGTAAAGCCGGCCTTTGTTTTGGGCCCAGCTGGAATTTAAAATAAAGCCCTCTTCCCAGTCTGCATGTTGCTGCTTAGAACAAAAGCAGACAAGGTGCAGGTGCTGCTAAATGTGTCACGGTGCCTGAAAATTACACCGGGGCGAGTTCATTTCAGTGGGGCCCAACCTCTTGGCAAGGTAGATGGCGTCCACCTTGTGGAAATAGTGGGTGGACGCTATCTACCCACGTGTACCCCCGACTTGGGCCCTGGATCAAGTCATTCCACTGATGTGCGTCAGAAGACATGTGCGCACATGCGGTATGCCGCGGGCACCATTTAAGCATTTTTTTTTACTGATTTAGGATGGCAGGCTCCACTTAGATTGGTAAATGAAACAAAGATTATCAAGCAGAAAAACTTCAAAAATAAAACAAGCATTTGCAATGCAATAGGTCTCGCATTAGTGAAAGTTTGAGCTATAGGCATTGCAGATGCTAATGTTGTTTAGATTGTTTTTGTCAAAAATATCCCAGCATTAGCTTAAGGAATGAAAGAAAATCCACAAAGCAAGGAAAGGGTGCAGTACCACAGGCGGTTACCAGGTGTCCTTGTGCAGTTGCAAAGGGACCTCTAATAGCCACATAAGGTACAGCACCCTTAATGCAATTGTAAAAAAAAAAAAAAGATTGCAGCTGAGCATACATTTCCATTTGTTTTTATTGGAAGTGAGATGCTAAATAAACAACAATGGTTCATTTTGAAACCAAGCTAAAAAAAAATCTCTCTTCCAATAAAAACAAATGGAAACGTATGCTCAGTTGCAAGTTCTCTTTATAGTTGCATTAAGGGTGCAGTTCCTTATGTGGCTAATAGAGACCCCGTTACAACTCCACACGGACACCTAGTAACAGCCTGTGGTACTGCACTCTTTCTTTGCGGATTTTCTTTTATTACTTATGCTACTGCTGGAAATTTTTTTTTTTTTACAAAAAAATATATAAGAAACATTATCATTTGCAATGCCAATAGCTTAAACTTTAACTAATGCGAGACCTATTGCATTGCAAATGCTTGTTGACATAGGTGTGATCATTAGAGAGGTCTAGATGAGAAGCAATTGCTTGCTGGAATTAATAAGACAGTTATGGTTTCCAAAAGAGCTTAAGACGTATAGGAATGAGATTTCGAGAAACCTGTATACAAAAGAGGTAGGCAGAAGGAAGAAGGCTAACAGCAGTGGCGGCTCGCAGAGGGAATGCTGTGGGGCGGGGCAGGGTGGGGGGTAGTGGAGTCGGACATACGACGGCAAGGAGTAAAGTAAGTAAGTAAATAAATAAAACTATTTACCTTGCGCTCGCTGCATCGCCGAGTTGGCGATGCAGCGAGCGCAAGGTAAATAGTGGCGAGGCAGGGTGGGGGGGTAGTGGAGTCGGACATACGACGGCAAGGAGTAAAGTAAGTAAATAAATAAATAAAACTATTCACGAGTTGGCGATGCAGCAAGCGCAAGGTAAATAGTTTTATTTATTTAATTGCTTTACTAATTGCGAGCCGCCACTGGCTAACAGTGGTGCACTTTAAAAGAAAAAGGGGTATGGAGTATTAATAACAAAAGTTTGATAGAATGTACATTTTTAATGCAGGATTTTAAGGAATATATCAGTTGGAGAAGTTTTGCATGGATTGGGGCAGTGAGAGGAAACAAACTAACACACAGCAGTAGTGATGCAAGCTGAGATGGGGAGCTACACCTATCTCCTGAGACAAAACCAATGAAGAGGTGGGCACGGGATAAACCAACATTCTGACATGGGGGACGTTGCTGCTTACCCAAACAGAATGATGGCAGTATTGGAGAGGAGCACAAGTCTTCTGGGCCTGAGAGCCAAGCTACGGGTGACTGACTCAGACAAGAGGCTGTGCTCCTGTCCCTTATGTTCTTGATCATTGCCCAGAGAGCTCATAACACTACCTTCTACTAGGCCTAACAGACAGAGAGGGATTCACACATGACAGTCAACGAAGAAAAAATGACTAAATACGAAGAGGCATGGCCACCTCAAAGGTGGCTAACTGTCCTTAGAGATCCGTGCTGCTCCAGTTTACTTTGCCTCAAAGCATTCTCACACCTGCACGACAGGAGACTAATCCACCTGAGATGTGATGGGGAACATTACCAGAGAAGATACACATGGAACAAACTACGTCCTGTGACGCAGTTAAACTGTGCGGCGAGACCAGTCGGCATCTTCACCCAACACCTTCTTAGCTGAGAAGAGCAACTACACAGTATCTGCCGAACACTGAAGGGACCAATGTGTACCCCTGGCACCAGCTGGAACAGGAGACATTACATAGGCAAAGGTACAATGAACAGGTACTACCAGAACAACATCAAGCACTCCTTCCGTGTCTTGGAGGTGAAGGAACAAGCTACGACTGTGTGGTGAGATCAGTCGGCACCCACACCCGACACCTTGCTAGCATCAGTATCTGCTGAACATTGAAGCGACCAGCATGTAACCTTGGGTACTGTCTGGAACAGGAGACCTTATGTAGGTCAATGTACACTGAAAAGGTATGACAAGCATGACTCCCTGTGTGTCTTGAAGGTGATACAGGAAGACAGGATCTACTGATCACCACTGTATAAATGGATTACCTCCAGAACACATTTTCACTGGATCCCAGAGATGACTCTTGGACTCCTCTGGTATTCAAAAGCTGAGTGAGCTGACGGATCATCTTTGATGGATATAGTTGAACTGGTAGGTGTGACAGCTGCCATCTTTGGTGTGGGTCTTGCTCTCGGGCAAAGTGAGCTTCACTGAAATGTGTCCTTGGGCCATCACTGGTCTTGGATAGCAGGCAATTATGATTCCTTCCGAGTGCGACCCCCCTTTTGTCATCAAATACCCACATCCCTAGGTATCTGAGCATAGATATGAATGGAGACATAGGAAACTAATAGGAGTTTTGGGTGTTAAAGATATCTCATTGATGCAAGGTTCTCTACGTATAGCGTGACCCCATACTCTCAAGTTGCATGGGGGATGCACTGAATAGACACAATACCCAGGTTGTTCCTTAGCCTGTATTGAACCTTTAATGTCCAAAAAACATAGCATATTAATTTCCGCAAATTTCTCACAGCAACCAATGCTAATTGAGACAGGTTTTTGGCCAATATTTTAAAAATAGAATATTAGATATGTCCTGTTGACACTTGCCTCTAAGTCGATCACAGTGGAAGTCACAAATAGGGAGTACTACGAGCCCAAGGAACTACAAAAGTACTTGGAATTGCTAAACACAGCTGTAATGGAAGTCTCCACACAGCACAATAGGAGCCCTGAGAGTAACGCCTCTCTACTCACAACAATCAACAGGAGAGGGACAAATGGTGCGTATGCCCAATACGAAGGAGAGAGTTTAGACTCAGCCATGAGACGCTGGCAGATGAGGATAGACCTGGAAATGGGGCAGCAAAATGGGGCTGAGGCAAGTCAAGACCTCTCCTTCAGAACTGAGTGGGGGCTTTTGTCAAACAATAATCAGTCTCACAGTAATTGCCTCCATCAGCTCACTACCCTTGTCCCTTTTGGAATAAAAGAAATGGATGACTGTTGATTAAACAGGTCCCATCTCAGATGGCAGAATGGACCAGATTTCAAACTCCTGGCCTACTACACTCTAATACCATGATGCCAAGGTGGTGATACCTCCCCTGTGTCCATCTACAAGGTGATGGAGGTACATAAGACTGGGTGCACAGACGTGTCTCATGTATGATAGAGGGAGATGTATGGGCTTTCATAGACATTCCGCTCAGCTCCTTAAAGTTTCAAGTTTGTCGTTTATCACTCAGGACTCTCTTCTACTTTAAAAGGTAGAGCTCAGGTTTACCATTTTCTGGGTGTCCAACTAGAGCCTTTCAGTTCATCTACTGATGACCTCTATGTACTGACGTTTGTGCTAGCATATTGTCTCTACCTCAGAACCTCTACTTAACCTGCGTGAATCGCCTTTTAAATTTCTACTGTCGATATGCCGAAGTAGACTTCACTACCACAAGCTCTGATTCTGTTGAACTCCACAACCATTTGCAGATACACATGCACCATATTTCAGAGAGGTTTATAGTTTTGCTGCATCTATAGTGCTGCATGCCTGGCGACGCTCCACTTCCATACTGCATGCTTCCGCTGTGACATATGTACATTGAAAATCAATCGTGTCATGGAACAATATGACACATCATCAGTCGCGACACACTATTCATCAATCAACTCAATCAACTCAGATGTGTAGAGCGCAGCTAATCACACATGAGGAGAAAGAATGAAAACAAGGGAAAAGCAAGGAGAGCGCACTCAAAAAACGGGGGAAACGCAAGGAGAAAGCAGTGAAAATGAGGGAAAAGCAAGGAGAAAACAGTCAAAAAATGAGGAAAATAGCAAGGAAAAAGCACTGAAAATTATAGAAAAGCAAGGAAAAGGCAGTGAAAATGAGGGAAAAGCAAGGAGAAAGCACTCAATAAATGGAGAAAAAGCAAGGAGAAGACAGGAGAAGACAGGAGCAAGAGCGATGCAGCAGCACACGGAGAACTGGGCCTGGGACCTGCTCAATGCGGTTACACTGTGGCCTCCATTAAGTAGGTCCTGGGAGGAGGGAAGGGTGCTTGGAGGCTGTGGGCGGGACTAGACAGGAGGCGGGAAAAACAGGCGACAGGCGGGAACGTCAATGAGGGAAAAACAGTGAGAAAAGCAATGAAAACGAGGGAGAGCAAGGAGAAGGCACTCAAAAATTGGGAAAAGCTAGGAGAAAGCAGTGAAAACCAGAGAAAAGCAAAGAGAAGGCACTCAAAAAACAAGGCAAAAAGCAAGAAGAAAACAGTCAAAATGAGAAAAAGCAAGGAGAAGACAGGAGCAAGAGTGATGCAGAGCTGGGCCTGGGATCTGCTTCATGGGGTCTCTGTAGGCGGGGAAAAATGATCGGAAAGCAGGAGCGGCAATGCGGGAGAAACAGGGAGCAATCAATGAAAATGAGTGTGAAGCAAGGAGAAGGCACTCAAAAAATGGAGGAAAAAGGAAGAAGAAAGCACTGAAAACAAGGAAAAAGCAAGGAGAAGGCACTCAAAAAACGCAGGAAAAAGCAAATAGAAAGCAGTGAAATGTGGGAAAAGCAAAGAGAAGGCACTCAAGAAACGAGGGAAAAAGTGAGGAGAAAGCAGTGGAAACGAGGGAAAAGCAAGGAGTAGGCACTCAAAATAAAACAAGGAATAAGCAAGGAGAAAGCAGTGAAAACAAGAAAAGAGCAAGGGGAAGACAAGAGCAAGAGCGATGCAAGAGCATGGGGAGAGCTGGGCATGGGACTTCATCACTTCCTTGAATATCAAAGGGCCTGAGACATTATATAAAATACAAGAAGACTTTGTCTTAAGAGCCTTGATATTACTTTGAGTCAAGAGACACCTTTCCACAGACGAGGAGGTTGAAAAAAGACTTCACGGCCAAGGTGATTTTCATATGTTGAATTTAAAATAAAAGTATACAGGGAGGATCAAATACCGCTAATGATTTTTTGATGTTGGATTGGACAAAGCAGAGGAAAAGTTTTGTTTCAAGGGCGCAAGGTCCTCACCCACCAAGGTGGCACGCTTCATACTGGGTCTGCACCTCACTCACCCTCACTGGGTGGGTTCAAGATTAAGAGCTCTTTCAGGAAATGTTTTCACTGTGTTAAAGGATAATAGGCTATCCCTATTCCAACTTTGTTGATTGTTGAAATGGATGACAGCGGGTATTATCACCATTGGCATCCTGATTGGGGCTTAAAGTCTGAAATAATGTTATGGCCTGTGTTACGAGTATGGCCTGGCATCTTCTCAGGGGTGGAGATAGCACCAAATTCTGGTTCTTCTTTCTTCACACCTTACCCACAAGTTCACTTGTCCATT
Source organism: Calotriton arnoldi (assembly GCA_963921515.1). NCBI lineage: Eukaryota > Metazoa > Chordata > Amphibia > Caudata > Salamandridae > Calotriton > Calotriton arnoldi. Next base: position 495,964 of record CAWUFW010001240.1, read on the forward strand.
CAATGTTTTTCTTTCTCAGACCTTGAGTTCTGCTTTTACAATTATACTTTCAATACTCCTAGTCCAAGACTGCAAAGAAAACCTGGTTGGGAAAGCTCCTAAATTGTGATAAAGATCAGTCCTGCAGATGTTGGTGACATTATTGCTGGAAGTAGTACTAGTCAATGGAAGTTATCAAACTACACTGGTACAGGTACCGCAGGGGTTGCCAAGGTTATGGAAGGTTACTAGCACTGATCCTAGGAAAGGAAATAACTGTAGTGAGACCTTTACTCAAGGAGTGACAGTATTGCACATCATTTTACCTGCAAGGATAACATGGCATAGCATGCTATCCCAGTGGGTGGGTGCTTTGGGGTCCCATGTGGGGGCTGTGGGTGCTGTATGGATGCTATAATGAAATACACTATCTCAAAGTTAATTAATGTTGATTATCTCTACAATGCTCAGATTACATGCTATCTCAAAAAAGCCTCCTCCCACTACATTCCTAAAACCTCTAGATGAAAAATAACCTTAACATAAACCTATTGATAGTTTGCCTCTCCTTTATTTCTTATAAATGACCCTCTCCTTTCCTTCCATCCTCGGCATGCCTCCTCTCTCTGAGTATAGGCAGCTCTAAGTCATATAACTGTCTGCTTTATTTTCTGTTATTGTACCACTGCAAGTTTGCCCGCACCTCATTTCATAGCTCCCATCCTCTCCTTCTAAACCATATCACGGAAACCTAACAATACTTAATCTTATTAAAAATACTTAAAGCCTATATATGTCCCAACTATTTGTATAAACTTAAATAGACTCTTAATGTATTCTACTGCAAAGAAACTGGAGAATGTGGATGGAATAGGCTCCTCAAGAGCACAAGACTAATCCCAACAATAACCAAAAACCACTGGATTAACCACTAACCTTGGGTTCCGGAGAAGTGTGCTACTTGCTGGAAGGGGCTTGTTGTATTTGTAGGTTCTTACTTTTACTAATGTGGACTAGTGTCTCTGGGACTTGAGTTCTAGATCTTGAGCTGGATTGGCAGTTGGAGATCTGGTTCCTGAGAACGGGTCGCTGCTGGATGGCTGGAGACTTATTCATTTGCTTCTTCAAATAAAGACCTTTCTTCATAAACGTAAGGTCACTTCAAGTGCCTTATTGATTCTAGAGATACCCGCCACATATTTGGTGACTAGGATGGTTAAGCAACCCGTCTTTTGAGCCTATCAGCGGTGGTGAAGAGGAACAACACTTTTTGTTGGTCATTTTCTGTCCGTCGCTTCCACTCAGTCCTACAAACAAAGACGTCTGGGAGCCATTTGTATTTTAAGGAACAGCTTGGTCTCTGTACTGTCTGCGTCATCGGAGAAGGTGTCGTCACATGCAAAGGACAAGCAGAGCATGGAGGCATCTGCACTTCGCTACGTAGATCCGCCATATTGGATTTCTGCTTCACACACACACTGGTCAGGCACAACGTTTAAAACATCCACGTATTACTATGTGCGTCTGCCATCTTGAGTGTTTGTTGTGTGCTACATTCATGTTATGTGACCAGCATACTCCACACATTGTATGTTGTTTCTATTTCACTACAGTGAGGAGAGAGACTTCCAAGGAGAGTGAAGTATTCGTGGTATATGTACTGTTTTCCAGATTGATTTTCGGGCACTTTTCCGCATTTTAGACAGTGCCATCAGTGGTAAGAATAATGGCTTGCACTTTTCAACATTGTGAGTGGATAATTTTAGAGGCTAAGCAATTTTCATATTCTGGTTGCAAGACTTGTGATCTCATAAAGTCTGGAGTGTGGTGACTACCTGGATTCAGCTGTTGGCAACGCAAGTGGTGGGCACATACAGCAACCACTATATTTCTTGCAGAATCCTGGAAAACAGAAGTGGATACAACCATTTCCGGGTTTTCCAAAACTAGTTGGTGGTGATTGATGTTGTCAAATAGGAAAATTGGCACTTTAATTTAGTGTCTTGGTACTGCCGGACAGAAAAGTTGCAATCACTTGCCCGAATTACAACCAAATTAGGATGAAACAGAAGTAGGAATGTTTATTATGAGGCTCAAAAAAGACTCTCTAAGTTTTTTCTGACTAACCTAGTGTGGTAGTTGAAAGTTTCAATTTTTAAACCGGTAAGCAATCTATGTAAGAAAGTTTTGATCAATATGTTGCATGAATGAGAATTTTAGCAAGTTCTTGCAAATTTGAGAACTGTGTGGATCAACATCCAAGAGATCAGATTGTTTTGAATGTTCCTCAAAGAAGCTTCAAGGACATATGTTATGTTGAACAAGCCCTATTTGAAAGAGACTGTTATGATTGCTAAGGGTATCAAACATTCGGCTGTGCCAGTGAAAGTGATATCAGGTTATGTGTCTGATCACAAATGTGTTAATGTGATCAATAAAATAGGGGATGTGAGTCTAAAGAGTACTAAGTTAAATGCACTTTACACAATTTGTTTCAGGCGTGGATCTAATCTACATCTGGGTAATCATAGTAATTGTCCAGCTCAAGGAAAGAAGTGTAATAAATGCAATCACGTTTGACATTTTATGCAAGTATGTAGAAGCATGAGCAGCAATTCAGTAAAAGTTAACAGTATATGAAATGAAGTAGAGCAGGAAGTTTTGCCAAAAACTGAAAATGCGATCTTAACTGCCCAAATTGATTACACGAAAGGTGATGTTGCCAGCATCAAAGGTCCATTTTGTCAAGTACAAACTGGATGTGTAGATATGATCATTTTGGCTGAATCTGGTTCTCCAGTTACTATGTTAGATGAGTATGCTTCCTAAAGTTTCTGGGAAAAATGGTAAAAAAGCAGATGTGTGGGTTGTTGCATACGGTGACAATGAGGTACGAATGTTAGGATTTTTCAAGGACTCATTACATTTTGTGGACCAGGTTATTTTCACAAAAACATAAGTGGCAACTCAAGGAAGGGATATCATGGGATGGGTAGATCAATGTAGCCTGGCACAGACACCCCTGTGATGTTTATGCAACTTCAAGCAGATGATCTGGATAAGATTGTGAAGATGCACAAGGATGTATTTAGTAATAAAATAGGCATCGTTAAGGGATTTGAGCACAAGATTATTCTGAAAGCAAAGGCCATTCCAGTTATTCATAAAGTTAGAGATGTTCCTTACACTTACTTGGGGTGATCTAGAAAGAAATCTTGATGAGCTGTGCTAAGAGTGGTGTAACTGAAACGGTCAATTCGTCTGAGTGGGTCAGTGCTATAGTGATTGCTAAAATGAACGGTGGGCAGATATGACTCTGTGCTGACCTGTATGCCTTAATAAGAATATTCTCGTGGATTGCCTCCGTTACCTAATGTGCAGGAATTGTTGACTTTAATTAGGGGTGCAAAATGTTTTAGCACTATTGGTTTAAAGGCTGCATGCCATCGGATAGATTTGGAGGAGAAGTCCCAGTTGTCGACCACTTTCATAACTCTGTTTGAAGCACACAAGTATTTAAGGCTACCTTTTGGATTGACATCAGCGACCAGTGTGTTCTAAAAGTTAATGTATTGCTTATTTAAAGATGTACCTGGAGGTCAGGCAGTCCAGGACAACATTATTTTCTTTGTCCTGGATGTTAGTGAACATAATTGTTTTCTTGACTAAGTTTTATCTATTTTAAAAGAACAAGGTATGACTGTGTCAAAAGAAAAATGTAAGGGGCTTATTTACAAGGCCCTTGCGCCACTTTTGTGTCATTTTTAACATGGGAAAAGTGACGTACGGGTGGTGCAAGGGGCTTGTAAATAAGCCCCTAAATTCTTAACTGAGTCCATGGATTATCTGGGACATAGAATATCATCTGGGAGGATTAAACCCAAGGGTGATTTGATCAAGGCTTGAAGGGAGGTTCTGTGTCCAACAGATAAAGATCAGCTGAAATAATTTATTGTTCTCAGTAACTATTATTCTCTTTTTCTTGAAGGTTATTACATTACCATGGAATCCCTTTAAAATATGCTTAGATAAAAAGAGAAATTTGTATGGTCTGAAAAAGGAACAAGACGTCTTTGAAAGCATAATGGGCATCTAGTCTAAAAGGTATTTAGACAGAATATCAGAAACAAAAATATTGTGGGATAAAATATTGTGTCAAAAATATTGAGGACAAAAAAATTGTGAAGGTAAGTTTCTAAAGGTAAGCAAAATATATATAACTCCACATATATGTACCGTGACGATATATATATCATCAAGGTACATAGATGTGGAGTTGAGAATAGTTAATCTATACTTACCTATTTGCATTCACCTTCTCAATATTTTGGTCCTTGATATTTTTGACACGATGTTCTGTCCACACAGTATTTTTGTTTATGATATTCTGTCAGCGATTCATCTAAAGTAACTGCTTTAAAAACATTTATTTCAAGACATAAATGTACTATCACTGTGGATGTAAGTGCCATAGGAACTGGTGTTGTTTTTTGTCAAAATGTTAACAGTTCAGAAAACACCATCACATTTGCTTCAAGAGCTCTTAAAGATGTTGAGAGATGGTATAGTACTATTGAGAGGGAGGCCCTAGCCTGTACATGGGCCATCAAAAACTTTAAAACATCTCTGTGGTACCGAATTTGTCTTTTGCACAGAACATAAACCTTTTACTTACTTGTTAGGTGAGAATGGTATAGGGCAATGTTAGAAATGGGGGTCTCTAGTTGGCAGAGGTAGGTACCTTTGTCCAAATAGGGACCCTTTCTTCTAGTCAGGGTAAGGGGGATACACTTCTAAAATAACCCCTGCTCACCCCCTTGGTAGCTTGGCACGAGCAGACAGGCTTATCTCAGAGGCAGTGTGTAAAGCATTTGTGAACACACACAGTAATACAGTGAAAACACTACAAATGGACACCACACCAGTTTAGAAAAATAAGTAATCTTTATCTAAACCAAAACTAGACAAAACGACAAAAATCCACAATACAGTAATAAAAATATGACTTTCAGATGGTAGAAATAGTTCAGTTCAAAGCAAATTGCAGATGCAACACTTTTCTCACAAAGTACCTTGGATGCGTCACACAAACAAGCAAAACGGGCCACAGGGAAGGTGATGCGTCGGTTCCTTACACTCAGGGAAGGTGATGCGTCGGTTCCTTGCTCCAGGGGAGGTGATGCGTCAGTTCCTTACTGCAGCGCAGGGGAGGTGATGAGTCTGTTCCTTACCGGAGAGGAGGTGATGCATCGGTTTCTTACTGCGTGGGGAGGTGATGCGACAGTTTCTTACTGCATCCCCCAATGATGCGACAAACGTGGCGCCTCGATGCGATGCGACGATCCGGAACGATGCGTGAACTCTTGCAGCCGCACAACAGGCCTTGCGTTGAACTCGGTGCAATGATCTCAGACTTCGGAGATCGGTGCACTCGATGCGGCATGCAGCGATTTCTCAAGCCGCGGCATGCGCTGCAACGGCTTCTTCGGCGATGCGTCGTAAACAGGTGCGGATGCGTCTCGCTTCTTCGTAGTTGTGTTGCTTTTCCAGCTCCCAGCGGAAAACAGTCTCTAGAGGTCCAAAGCAGCAGCAGGCACCTCTTTGCAGGCTAGAATTCCCAGCAAGGAAATTCAGGGGAGCTGGTGGTGAAGTCTTTGTGTCCCTGAGACTTCAGAACAGGAGGCAAGCTCAGTTTCAAGCCCTTGGAGATCTTCTTCAAGCAGGGGACACAGCAAACAGCAAAGTCTTTTCTCCTTTCCTTGGCAGCAAGTAGCCACTGCAGGCCAACCCCAGACAGCAAACAGAACAGTGCAAGATATTCCTCCTCAGCTTCTCCGGCTCTTCTCCTTGGCAAAGGTTCCTCTTGATTTCCCAGAAGTGATCTAAAGTTCTGGGGTCTGGGCCCCAATATTTATACTACAAAATCCTTTGTTCCCTGGTGGCAGAGAAGCCATGTGCTCAGTCCAAACCGGTTCTGTCCTCTCTGGTGCAGCTTCCTGGCAGGAGGTGGAGACAGCATTGTCCTTGGCAGACCAGGCCCATTCAGGTGAAAGGACATCTCCTCCCCCTACTATAAATGCAACCCAGGTCTATTCAGCCCAGCCCTGACTCATCAGGCTCTTTGGAGCCACTGCTCCTCCCCAGCCCCTGTCATCCAAGGCCAGACATGCAATACACAAACCTAGCAGAGGCACACTGGATGGTTAAGCAAGAAAATACCTACTTTCTAAAAGTTGTATTTTCAAACACAGAATGTAAAAATCCCCTCCCTAAAAGATGCATTTTAACATTCTGAGTTCAGGCATACTAAACTTTATTTTCCTACCTTTGTTCCCAGGGTAGTTATGTTCATAAGATGTTATAAGCAAACTCCCCATTCGGTCCTATGGGAACAGGTAGCCTTGCAATAGTGAAAAACGAAATTGGCAGTAATTCACTATCAGGACATGCCACAAACATCAGGGCATGTCCTACCTTTCACATACACCGCACCCTGCCCACTCAGATTTTGCGAATAGCTAAAAAGCAGTAAACATACTCAAAAGCGTAAGTTACTCAAAAGTGTATGTTACCTTTGTGAATCAGACTCTTATAGTGACTGGTTTACTGAAAAATAGTACATGTGCAAATGCACTACTTTTTCAATTTCACAAACCCTAGCAGTGGTAGACTTGGAAAGCTGAGCCACTCTCAGGTTCCAGCAGTGGTCGAAGTGGGCGGGATTGGCAGGGCACGGCTTGCCCCAACTTTTTTAATTAAATAGAATTCGTTCGCCTACTTTTTTATTTTAAAAATGCGCCCCAGGACAACAGAAATAGCCAAGGCCTATAGATAAGGCTCGGCCATTCATGGACGGACGGGGTTGGCAGAGAAGGAAAAGGACTCCGTCTCTTCCTTCTGCCCAGAAAAGACAAGAACAGTGTCCACGTCTCCTACTCCACCACTTGCAGCTGCCCCCCCTCTTCCTCTTATTCCCTCTCTTTTTGTCTTGCTCCTCCTCACTTGCTGAAAACTCTCATTCATTCGTTCTCCTGTGAAATGGATTCAAAAAGAAAGAAACACTTTTGCTGGAAATGTCTTCTTTTCCTGACATTTTTCTATTCTAAAGTGCAGCTCCGGGACAGAGAGCAAAAATAAGATTCAAAATACGACATATAACTAAATAAAGGAAGACAGAGTGGTCGCAAAGTGGCCAGATTGGTGTCATTCACACCCAAATGCATTAGTGCCACTTTACAGAGTTTGCCAGTGAAGCGCTACTTTCATTTTCTTGTCTTTCTTTGAACCACTTTGTTTCCCCGGGTGGGTAAGTGCACCATTCCTGGAGCTACTGCAATACCTGATACCTGGAGCTACTGCAATACCTGGTTGATGCGTGGAATGGAAAAAGATTAATGTGATCCTTATCTGCTGTTTTCCTTATTTTAGTTTATGATATGTGTACTGCGGCTTTGTGTTCAGGGACGTGGTCTTTTTAAACCAAACTGCTTAGGTTTTGTTAGGATATAAGCAATGGACATTGAAATTGGTCCCTTCTGGTCCCTGTAGTCATGTCCTTAACTTTTCAGGCAAAAACACTCATTGATTTCATGCAGCAGTTAGAAAGGTGACCTGTCAACCTTTTCAAAGGGCCCTCCACTTTGCAGCAACACAAGTCACATTTTTGTAGCTTTTGAATCATTTGAGCTACAAACAATATTTTAGTTAAAATCATCAGAATGTGCAGCAGATTATGTATTATGTGGCAAATATGGCAGAGACATAATTTTGTGGAAAATAGTTGCAAATTAGGATATTTTGCCATTTATGTTTGAACTGCTCTAGTGGAAAGAGGGAGAAGTGCAAATGACAGAAACTGCATGGCCGGGAAATAACTGGCTTGTGATTCCCCTTTTAAGCGTATTTCGGACATTCTGTGAATAAAATACATTCACAAAGTGGGATATGTTTCCAATGTCGATTTCTCATATTAATCCTTAAATAAACATGTGTATCCATTGGTTGAATTAAATAATGCAATAAGCTGTAACTGGTCAGTGAAATGCCAAACAAATACAAAAAATTGGGATGATTTGCTCTTTCTGGCCACACCATTGACTCCACCCACTGTCCCAATCCTCCATTTATTCCCACCCTCTGATTCTCCACCTACAGTTCCCCTACTTTTTTTTCCCCACTTCGACCACTGGGTTCCAGGCATACCACTGGCAATCAAACACCTAAAAGGTAATGGATGAATGCTTGCACATAGTCTAACCAGTGGCAATCGCACGGGGTATCATTCCGACCCATCGTTTGTCACCCACTGTGCCACTTTAGACAGAGGCCCACCTAATCAGTACTGACCCTATTCCTCATGAAAACAGTCCATCCCAAATCTTGGTCATCTCATCCCTCCGCCCTGCCGCCCACTGCTTTTTTAGTTGGGAAATTTGAAATTCACCCTGCCCTCGAATCTCACTGGCTAAGTTCCACCCCTGCATATAGATTTCGAATTAGTCATGTACAGAAGACACATTTCCAACTGCTGTCCCAGTGCAGGCCTCTGCAGAAGGATTTTGCAACAAAATCAGGTCACAAGAAGCAGCTGTAGATATACTTAAGGTTGCCACCGAGTTCTATGCCATCAGGACACAGGGGGATATTTACTAGGAAACGGCGCAGCGCGGCGCTGCAAGCAATTTAGCAGTTCTGCGCTGCGTCATTTCAAAAACGCAGGGATGCGCTGTATTTACAGGAATACGGCGTACCCCTGTGTTTTCCCTTGCACTGGTGCTAAAAAAATGTGCCTAGTGCCAACACAGATACGCTTGCACCACAGTGCAAGGGTGTCTGTGTTGCAGGGATGATTGATTATGTGCAGGAAGGGACTCCTTTCTGCACATTAACAATCTTTAAAGGCGATTTGCTCTTTCTAAGTGTTCTGCAGATTGCACCACACATAGAAAGAGTAAAAACTATGGGAAATAAAAGTATTTCTCCTATTTGCGCCAATCTAAAGCCTTCTAATCAGTGGCGGTGCCTCAGATTTACAGATCCTTGTAAATATGGAGCAGCGTCAAAAAGCAATGGGTGTTGCGGTGGAACGCCCACAGCAACGCCCATTGCATGCCCCATTCACGCAGATACCTGCGTCAAAGGGGACAATATTTACAAAGCGGGTTAACCCACGCAAAGTGGCTTTATGCCGCTTTGTAAATATTGAGCAGGGCATTGCACCACCGGAACATCGGAAAAAGTGACGCTCCAGTGGCACAATCAATCCCCTTGTAAATATGCCCCAGGGTTTCCAGGCTTGGACTATCATTTAGCTATCTAATGTATTTCGGAAGCTTGGGAGCTAAGGACAGACAGACATTGCTCAATGATTTTCCGTAATCACAGACAGATTTCACACCTATTTGTGGTTTGCAGTGGGATGTAGTTGACATACCTCTGTTTTGACTCATTCTTGCCAATAGGGCCTGTGTCAAAAGTGACATCATCAGCTGGTCCAGACTTTTTGCTTACTGAGATTTTTGTGTCCAAATAACAATCTAAACAGGAAAACAGCAATTTCACGAATGCAGCACACAAGTGGCAGAAAAGACAAGGCTGGCTGAAGGTGCCGCTGTGGATAAGAGGCCACTCGAACACAATGTTACTAAAACCGGATATTCCTTGGTGAAACACGTGCGCACCAGCAGCTCCGGCTCTGTGTCGTCACCTGAAGGGGCGCACCTTGACAACGAAGGATGCGGTGAATACTTGTTCAAGGGAAATGGTTATTATCTACTTTAGCTCAGAGGGAATGTTTTCCCATTCTTTCACTCGCCAAAATGTTGTGATTGGCGGGAGGGTGAATCTCGAAAAACACTCACAGACAGGAGAGAAATAGAAAAAACATCCTTAAATAGCAAGAAAACATGAAAGCAAAAAATTTAAAGTAAACGTTTTACTTTAAAATAAAATGACATCACGCCGTCTCCCACCTGACGGATACTCTTCCCAGAAACACTTCCAGCTGATGCCCAAATTAGGCTTAGAAGGGGAGCTCCAGCGCGAACAGCAGTTCGTTATCTCTTGTTTTTGGTACTGCCTGGTACATGTGCGTGGCTCCGTCATCCTCCCACGGGGCCACGTGCTTGCTTTGGGTGTTGGGAGGCCGCCGGGGCTGCCCCTCCCCCACCTCCTCGCTGGCGAGAAATGCCGGCTTTCTGGTCTGCGGTATCTCATCACCCCACTGTCTGCATCGCTGCCTGAGGAGACCAATAGGACGCCAGACCGTCCGACCAGAAATAAAGGGGAAGATTTACGAGCCCCTTGCGCCACTTTTGCGCCGCCGTTGCGTCACGTCTGTGACGCAGCGGCGGCGGTGACGCAGCGGCGGCGTAAACCATGCGCCACGTTGCACCCTATTTACAACGTGACGCATCTAGGGAGATGCGTCACGTTGTAAAGCCCTGCACCACATGAAACCTGCGTCAGGTTTCATGTGGGCGTTCCGGCGCAGGGGGGGGCGTTCCGGCGCAGTAAAGCCTCGGAAAAGTGCCTGAGTGAAATCTACAAGATTCCTATCAGTCACTTTTCCGACGCCGCTGCGTCAAAACCTTGCGCCTGCTTGAAGCAGGCGTAAGGCGTGACGCACCACGTTATGTATGGGCAGGCCACGAGCATTGCTGGAGTTGCGTCGCGCTTGCGACACGACTCCAGCAATGCGCCACCCTTCCGACGGGAGATGCGTCACGCATCTGTTTATCCTTGCGCCACGATGCGCCGCATTGTAAATGCGGCGCATCTGTGGTGGCGCAAGGGTAAACTTGCGTGACGCATCTTACCTGGCGCATCCCTGCTGATTTGCAGGGATGCGCCAGTCGTCATAAATCTGCCCCAAGTACAGAGCACCGATTGGCCACCACCTACGTTCGGTATATATACGTATCTTACACACTGACTGGCAGGCCCATCTGAATGCATTAAGTACAACAAGATTCGGTCAGTTTTTGGTAAATAAAAGGGCTTATTTACCCCTTGCGCCGCCGGTGCGTCACTTTTAACATGGGACAAAGTGACGTACAGGCGACGCAAGGGGCTTGTAAAAAAGACCCAAAATTAAAAGCAGAGTAGGACTCCGGACACAAGTACCAAGCTTATTTTGCTGCCTGTTTCCAGCACTCAGGATTCTAAGGGGCATATGTACAAGCCCCTATCGCCATGGGAACATCACTTTTTAGGACGTTCCTGTGGCGATAGGGGCTGCGCCTTATTTACAAGGCAGTCTTAACGCTGCCTTGTAAATAAGGCCCCCTTTCACGCCGTTCTCAGCATGAAAGGGGAGGGCAATGGGTGTTGCTGTGGGCGTTCCACCGCAACACCTATTGATTCTGACGCTGCCTCCTATTTACAAGGGAGGCGTAAATAGGAGGCAGTACCAGAATTAAAACCAGGGAAAACCTGGTCTTAACCTGGCGCAACGAGGAGAAATGTTTCATTTTTCCTCGTTTTTGCTGTTTTTATGTGTGCTGCGTTGTGCAGCACACATGAAAACAGCAAAAGGCCACTGTTTATGTACACGAAGGTCCCCCTTCCTGCACGTAAACAATCATTTTTAAAAAATGCCGTTTTGCAACTTCTGTGTGTGCTACATTAAGCAGCACACATAGAAGTTACAAGCAGCATTTAAAGATTGTTTTTGTGCAGGAAGGGGGACCTTCCTGCCCATAAACAATCTTCCCTGAACACAGACACGCTTGCACTATGGTGCAAGGGTGCCTGCATTGGCGATAGGCTGCTAAACTTAGCGCCCGCGCAGGGGAAACGCAAGGCTGCACCATATTCGTGTAAATATGGTGCAGCCCTGCGTTTCAGAAGTGGCGGAGCGTGTCGTTAAGGCAAGGAGGCTAACGACACGCTCCGCCACTTCTTTGTACATATGCCCCTAAATAGTTTCCAGCTCTGTCTTTGCCGAACACTTGTTTAAACTCCTCCCATTTATTTGTCTTTCATCAGTTTATTTTGTTTTGCATATATGAACAGTTAAGCATAATGTAGGCAATTGAACATGCAAGTGAAGAAGGTATGTTTGTATATCATCTTCAGTGAATGCTGTTCAAGAAGCAGGGGCATATTTACTAGGAAACTGTTGGAGCGCGGCGTTAAGCCAAGAAGGCTAACACCGCGCTTCGACAGTTTCCAAACGCAGGAATGCGCCGTATTTACAAGAATACGATGCACCCCTGCCTTTCCCTTAGCGCTGGCGCTAAATGTAGCTGCCTAGCGCCAACGCAGGCACTCTTGCACCATAGTGGAAGGGTTCCTGCATTGCAGGGAAATAGGCCTAGAGAACTATTCAGCATAGTCAAAAACCAAACTTCATCCGCCCCCCAAAAACTGATGGCCACAAACGAGAAATGCGAAGAAATTGCCAATTTCTTCTCTGATAAAATCACTAAAATAGATCAATCCTTCCTCTTAAATCCAATCTCTCCCAACTCACTACTTTCTTATGACACTTCTCCTGAATCTCCATCCCCACCTAATCCTTCTCAGGTCCCGTCCCGTCCCTCACCCGCTTTCCTCCCACCTAAATCCAACACCTCCCTCCCCCTGCAACTAAAAAACAATGCCGACTGGCATAATTTTCACCCAATCACGGAACTTGAAGTCTATAACATCATCTCGAAGCTTAAACCATCCTCTCACACCAAAGATCCCATGCCCTCTAAACTTGTACAAGACCTAAAACATATCATCGCCCCACTCTGGACCACCATTATAAACTCATCCCTGACCTCAGGTTGTGTTCCCGCCTACCTCCAACTGGCTCAAATCACACTTATCCCCAAAAATCCCAATGCTGATCCCAACGACCCAAATAACCTCCGACCTATCTCTAACCTCCCTCTTCTCTCCAAAGCCCTTGAAAAATGTGCCCTGCTCCAACTAGACAATCACATAAACACTTTCGACCTCTTTGACTCGCTGCAATCTGGCTTCAGAAAAGGATGCAGCACAGAATCTGCAATGCTCAATATAGTGTACGACATTCATCACTCACTTGCAATGGTGAGTCTTGCCTACTAATCCTCCTCGACCTTTCCGCTGCTTTTGATACTGTTAACCACACTGCCTTACTTAACACTCTTAAAATCCGTTTTGTCCTCAATGACCATGTCCTCAACTGGTTCACCTCCTTTCTCCAGCATAGAACCCAACAAATCAAGATCGAGAATTGCCTTTCCAACCCCACTCCAATCCCCCTCTGTGTTCCCCAGGGATCCATTCTCTCCCCTGCGCTCTTCAACCTCGTTATGGAACCCCTCACCCTCATTCTCAAACAAGCAGGAATCAACTACCACCTCTATGCCGATGACACTCAACTTTACTATAAGATTAAATCCCACTCCGATGTCCTACACCTCAATGACACCCTGACCAAGATCCAATCTTGGTTCCACCAAAATCATCTCAAACTCAACCCTAAAAAACCCGAAATCATTCTATTCTCCCCTAAAAACAACCCACTCTCCATACAAAACTGGATATCTGACCTTAATGCTCTCAACTGCTCGCTCACCACCTCCAATTGAGCTAAATCCCTAGGCATTACCATTGACAATAACCTTACCCTTACCTCTCACATAAAAACCACAGCCAAAAGAGCACTCCTCACTCTCCGTCAACTCAAGAAAATTAAAACCTTCATCCCGATCGATGATTTCAAAACTGTTGTCCAATTGCTGGTCCTGTTGAGAATTGATTATGGTAACGCTATCCTCGCTGGAACTCCCAAAGTCCATCTTGCACCACTGAAAGCTGTGGTCAACCTAGCTGCTAGACTTATCTCTGACTATAAACGCTTCGACCACATCTCCCCCGCACTTAAAACCCTCAAATGGCTCCCCATTGAAGGCAGATCCACCTATAAGATTGCATGTATCACACACAAAGCCCTTCACCAAAACACCCCACGCTACCTCTCAGACAAACTCCACAAAGCGGGCTGCATTCGACTAACAAGGAGCACCAACGCCCTCATTCTTATCCCCCCTCTGCTAAAAAAGAAAGGCACACAAGCTCGCTCCTTCTCTGGAAACGCTCCTTCCATCTGGAACTCCCTACCTAAAGACCTACGATGTAACCCTTCCTACATCAACTTCAAAAAAGACCTTAAATTGTTTCTCCTTAACAAATATTGGGGTCAATAATTCCCTCCTCTGACACCATCTCCCACGCCGTGCCTCACCAGGCTCCCACCCCCTCACTACCACTCCTCTCTACCCTCCCTCACGCTACTCCCTTCCCCTCCCCACACCACCCCCTCCCGGCCTCTACCTTTAATCTATGACATCTAGCCTCCCACACGGCCTCCCTTTGATCTCCCACTCCCCCCTTCCCCTAACTCCCACTCACCTTATCCCCCTCCTTTATCGCCTCTTGTTCACCTCCACACACCCGCCCTAACCCTATTACTCCCTATCCACGTGTGCTTATTTTTTGACTTTTGTAAATTACATTATCTGCTTTCCTTATATTGACTCTTATCGCAATGTTTTTGATCAAATGTATTGATTACTGTACCTCCTCACACTCCTGTAAAGCGCTCTGATACCCCTGGGTCTAGCCAGCGCTATATAAAACCTTTAAAATAAATAAATAAAATACCCGTGTAAATATGGGGCAGTGTCAAAATCGATGGGTGTTGCGGCGGAACACCCACCACAACACCCATTGCCCACCCCTTCCACGCTAAGTGTAGCGTGAAAGGGGGCCTTATTCACAAGGCAGCATTGAGCCACATTAAGTGGCTCAACACCGCCTTGTGAATAAGGCGAAGCCCCTATCATCATAGGAACATCGGAAAAAGTGACGTTCTTATGGCAATAGGGGCTTGTAAATATGCTCCACAGTGTCATATGGTGAAGTACAGTTTGATCCTGCTAAGTTCAGGCAGTCTTACATATCAGCAATTCCGGACAATATTATCAAGACGTGTTTAGTGCAATTGTCATAATGTATTTCAGAGTGTGTTTAGACTCCTCCTCATTGGCGGCTGGCATATATGGGGAGTGGTGATGCGGGCAAATGGGTGGTGGGTAAAAAAATTAATTAAAAACCACTTACCTGCAACACATCTGACTCCGACCCCTTCCTCGCTGCACGTCTTCCTCCTGCAGCGCGAGCCATTAAGAAGTGCCTTAACCAATCCTTGCGCTGCTCTCATTTTGTGAGAGCAGCCTCCTGATTGGAGGGAGCTGCCTCACTCAGCACTCCCAAGGACACTGGAGCCCTGCACTTTCTCTAACCCAGCTGTCACAAGTCAGCTGGGATGGAGGTTTCAAAGTATGCATGTCTGGCTGGCCGTAGCAAGACAGCTGGCCAAAAAGACATGCACACTTTGAAAAGTTCCGATGCAACCCTCCCTTCTCCCTGCTGCTGTCACTCAGCAGCAGGGAGCGGCCTCACTCGCCACTCCAAAAGACACTGGAGCCCTGCACTTACTCTAATCTAGCTGTCACAAGACAGCTCGGTTAGAAGTTTCAAAGTATGCATGTCTGGCTAGCCGTAGCAAGACAGCTGGCCAAAAAGACATACACACTTTGAAAAGTGCAGAGGCAACCCACCTTTCTCCCTGCTGCTGTCACTCAGCAGTGGTGCCGCCCCATCCAGATGCGAGAGTCAGGCCAGGGTTATGGTGATAAACCAACTATATTACCATTTTATTTTTCAATTCTGGGGCATGGAGGGGCATTTTAGCCAGTGGGGCAACACTCCTCCGCTCAAACAGAGGAGCCGCCCCTGCCCCTCCAGTGTTTTCATTCAGATGTATCTACACCGGTGCTACGGATTGGAAACGATGCCAAGACTGCCTGCTGCAACACCCAGGAATGGTGTGAAATGTAATTGCAAGACATGATTTTTACTGACTCCTTCGTGGCACCATCTGGTCTTACTTCACCTTAAGGACATGGCGGCATTGGCAACATTATAGAGTGGAGGGGTGTTGGATGGAGAGCAACAACAGCGGTAGGGGGGCAAGCAACAACACGGACAGCAGTAGGGGACTAGCAGCAACGTCATTAGGCGTTGGGACAAGTAACAAATATGGTAAAACAACATGAAGGGCTGGTGTGGGGACCCAAAGTAACACGGAGGAAAAGCACATGAGAGAGACTGCTGGAAAAGACACGCAATCTATTTGAGTAGTTGGGAAAAAGAGCAAAATATTTTTCAATTAAGAGTGCAGTAAAAGGGCATAAGTACTTGGGCCATGCTCCAGGGGAGGGACAAACACAAGAAGCAGAAGTGAATGCCACACATGCTAAATTATGAAAAGTGAGCAAAAGAGAGTGACAATGAAGCCAAGCAATGTTATGCAAAGGATGGCCTCAAAGCCATGTAAACAAAACATCTGGCAAGCAACAGCACATGCGATCTCAGGCGAGACCTAAATATGGGTGTTTATGGAAATGCTTTTCTCCAAAGTAAACATATTTTACCTTTGTAACAAAGGGAAACTTTATTAAAGTTATCTGATCTTGCTTGTTATTTTTTTATTTTGCATGCAAAAGAAACCCTGAGACTATCGCAGGTTTTCAGGGTAACTTCAAAAGGTCTATGAATCCTAAAAAGTTGAAAAACAAAATAAAGCCTTTTGCTTTTGGTTCCAAGCCGAAGATCTGTAGATGGAAATAAAGACAAGTAAACACTATGATTAAGGCTGCGTCAGAGGCTCAAAGGCTGTAGCGAGCCACTCTCGAGTCGTACACTATGCAACGGGGCGAGCGGAAGAAGGTTGAACTGTATAGTACTGGTGAGTATAATTATTGCTTGTGTGGATAAGCCGACCAGTAGAGAGCCAAGTCACTCATAATATGAAGGGTAGATTATACTTTCAGGAACTGAAGATCCCAGTAATTCGTAACAGCTATTACACATTTATTAGAAATGGCCAGTCTGAGTGACAAAGAACTCTATTGTGCTGCACCAGGCCCAGTGCACAGAGGTCCAAGCAGGGCCGGACTGGAGGACAAAAAGTAGGCTTGGCTAAAGTGTCAAATGAGCCCCTTTCCCTTTGTCTCCTCGATATATCGCTCTCTCTTTCCATCCATTATCATTGCCTCCTTCTCTCCTATCTCTCTCCTCCCCTTTGATCGCTTTTTCTCTTCCTTCCCCCTCCCTCCCTCTCTTTCTCTCCAGAAGCATCCTGCCTGCTACAATGAACCTTGGGGAGTTGGGGAAGTGACACAGACACTCGGGCTGGCCCCTGTCTGTCAAAACAGTCCTTCATGGGCTCCAGCCCACCGGGGAAATGACTGGTGGAATAAAAGGCCTGTCCGGCCCTGGGTCCGAGCTGCTCTTTGTCGTGGCTGCTCAATCTTTATGTTTTTTCCAAGAAGATCCCTATAGTTTTTGTGGCATTTGTGGCATTCTTGGGTGGTTCTTATTCTAAGTCACCACTGAGGCACCAATATATGTGCTCCCCCGCATAGACCTATGATGCTGAATAAAGGCTGACACCACATAGGTCTCACTACAGTTGTTCTTGGTGTGGAGCTCCCACTATCTCATTATTGGCAGGGTGCTGGCGGGTGGCAATAGCTTATTGTCTTTCAGGGCAAAGCATGTCCGTGCCCAAGAGTGAGGTCTACTGACTCACCATGTAAAGTCATGCAGCTTTCAGTAAAGGGGGGCGTTTTGCTCCTCACCCAAGTGTCTGTGTTTCCCATTACTGTGTGCTTGAGGGTTAACTTGTAAATCAGAGCAGTGTGACTTGAAGTGGTGGATAGCTGTCTGTCAGCACAAAGGACAGATCCAGGCCCAATCATATCATCCCTTGCTCAGCTGTCTGGGGGAATCCGCGACTCTTGCAGCTCGCTCAGCATCCCCATACAAAGTGTGGTAACACCAACCTGAGTATGCCTTGCAGCAGAGGAGGCATTTTCTTTATACGCAGCTGCTTTTAAATCTAGTCTACCAGACTGAAGAGGTGAAAGCCACTTGTGAACCATACCACAAATGTACTGCTTAGAACCAGCCCATGGTTTGGCCCCTTGTCCTTGTATTTGTACCTCCCCTGGAGCATAGCCTCTTTATCACTCTTTTGATTGGTTGTCTTGTATCCTTCCACCGCTCACATTTTGCGACCCTTCTTTTTTCATTTTCATTAAGCACTCCATCAAAAAGCATGTATTTTCTAGCTCTCTCCCCTGTGTGCTGCTCCTCCAAACATCTGCTCCACCCAAGCGCTCTGTGTTGCTCCCTCACCCCCCTACCAAGCTTGTCAATTGCTTTCCCCACCCACCCCTCCCTGCCTTTTCTTTTTTATAATTTTTTTCCTCCCTCTGTCCCCGCCTCAAGTGCCTCCACCCCATGCCCACTCTCTGTTGAGTCCCCATCAATGACTACATCCACTCCTCTGTTGCTCCCTCAAAACCTTTATGACCTTTACAAAAATGTATATTTTTTTTGGGGTTCTAAAGCTGTCATTTGCTTGCTGCTGGGCCACTTGGCATAGTAAAAAGCACTTTGCGCTACTAAAAATTAAATGTTTTACTTACAAATCAGGTGATGTCTGCCATCTTGGATTGGTAAATAAAAAAGTTGGCACTTGCATCATTTTGTAGGTGCGGACATGTGTGTAATGGGGACGTATACACCAGCACAACAGGCTCATTGCTTTGGGTGGCCCTATCTGATGTGTTGTCAGTGACAAAGAGCATGTTATCCTTCAACTTCTAGATGTTGTTCATGGCCGTGTCCTGGCATTAGTAATAGGCCGTTTGTCTTTATGTTATTTTTTCAACTATCATAAGTTCTGCTTCCATATCTAAAACCAATGCCCATCCTTTCTCTGTGATCTGCTCTTCTCCTTCCTCTGCATCTATGAACCGGTCTTGTCCTCCCTCTAAGTATGAGGTTATATTCCTCGTCTATGTCTCTTAAAAGTGAGGTCAATTCTCTAAAATTGGTGGAGACGTATATCAGTGACGCACACCAGCACAGTGCTCTGGGCCATTGTGTGAGGGATGAAGGCCGCCCTTCTGAAGGTGAGTGACCCATTGGAACACTAGGTCCCTGATAAGTTTTATCAAAACGTTGCCCCATATTTTGTTCATGTGACTGCGTCATTGGACTTTTTGCTGCTCAGCATTGGCAAAAGGCATTGACAAAGTCTAGAGGTCGAAAAGGTGCGACCTGTTCTTGTGTGTGGCTTGAACATAGAATACACATAGTGGATGCAGTCCAAGCTAGCCTCTCATCCTCAAGTTTGATAGAATACATGAATAGATTCTTCTCATGTGATTGGCTGGTAGTGGTACCTGATGTCTTTAATGAGACCTCCCTCCTGATTACCAGAAAACTATAGGCTCAATGACCATGAACTGAAACTATAAGCTTGGGCCAATTTCAAGAGTTACATTGACCCCTACCTGAGTAGCTCTTTGGTATCTCCTAGTTTGGAGCAGCGTTCTGGCCATTTTCTCAAGGTTAGACCAAGCATGAAACTCAGCCCAAAGCTCTGGTCCTGTTTGCCTTGTCTTCAGCTAGGAAGGTCTGCACAAAAAGAGAACCACAGCCAGCTAAGGAGGCGCCTCAGAGTGTGCCGGAGCCCTCCTGAAACATCTAACCAAATGCAGTGGAGAGTGATGACATCACAAGCAAGTGGAGGAAAGCTGAGCTCTAGGAGCTACACTTAGCTTGGAAAGCCTCATTCCCTAGCCAGAGTGACCATTTGCATCAGTGAGTATTCTGCACCTCAGCATGACTTTTACTCACTAACCTCTATCTGGCATTGGATGAGGAACAGTCCCTCATCATCCACAGGTTTGGGTGGTGGAAGAGTGCCTTTTAACCACAACTAGAGAGCCTCTTGACCCCGCTGCTTTTCACAGTGGTTCAGAAACCACTTGATTTCATTATTCTTAAATCCTAAATTCGACGGGATGCACTATGAGCTTATTTCAGTAGTTTGGTGTGTATACCACAAAACTGAAGCTAAAACATGTTGTGACACCTTTCGATCCTTGAAAAGTCCATGAAAGTTTCTAGTGCAGCTGTTTCTTGCACTATGAGAGTCAGAGATATTCTTTCAAAAGGTTTGGGGAGTCCCTGGCCCTATCAGGAGATAGCCCAGGTCACTTTGTGCACAGAACCATTGGACCTTCTTGACAGTGACTAGTAGTTTATAATTTGCAACCATATAAAGTGGCTGAGCTATCCTGCACGGTTGTTAGGCTAGGCCCGAAGTTCAGCTGCTTACTAGAACCGGAATTTCTAAATTAAAGCCAATGGTCCTCATATAAAGAGGCAGCAAAATAATATTCCTACACACCATAAAATTCCAATTACTTCATGTAGAAATTGAGTTAATTGGGCTTTTATCCTATTTAGACTAACAGTGATTGCACTTAGGGCAAACTTTGGCTCAGTTCACAAAAGTAACCAAAAACCAACTAAGGCTTCATGAAATTTTCAATAGTGAGATCACCCAGAGTCTTCTAAACAGAGTCCTCTGGCTCCTGATGTTGGACCTCTCAGCTGCCCCTGACAAAGTCGATCATTCCACCCTAATGTGCACCCTGGAATGTCCAATGGGTTTCACCAATGTCCTTCACTGGTTCTCCTCCTCTCTTACCAACCGAAACCAGTTTGTTCATATGGGCTCCACCAGGTCAGAAAAGATACCTATTACCTGTGGAGTCCTCTAGAGTTTCATAACGTCCCCTGTCATATTCAACCTCTACTTGGAGCCACTTGGTGCTCTACTCACAGATAACAGTATCAAGATTCAACAATATGCTGATAGTACACAACTCTACTTAAAAGTCTCCTCTGCTTTAGACATCCAACACCCAAACACTGCCTGCACATAATCCAGACCTGCATGTCTAGTGCCTACTTGAAGGTCAACCAACCAAAACAGAATTCCTGTTATTTTTCAAGAAAAAACAGGAAAAGTACAAACCTGGCTCAATGACATGAAACTTGATGACTTCAAACCCCAACATTCACTGAATGCCAAGTTACTTGGATTCTTCTTGGACACCGACACCAACCTCAAATTCAACCTCAAGAAACACAGAACGGCCTGGTAGCAGCTTTCTCTTCTAAAGAATATGAAACCATTTGTTCCAGAAAGCAAAATCAGAGCTGCTGTTCAAGCCTTCATAATGTCACATCTGGATGGTGCTAATGCCTGGCTCCATGGCCCCACAGACTGCACAGTGGCACCCCTTAAGGGCATCCTACATGCCACTTCATCTGTCCAAGGCCCGAAGTAATATGATCACATCACTCCATTCTGATAGAACTCAATTGGCACCCCTTAATGGCCCGCCCCATCTTCAAAAACAGCTGTATCACATTCAAAGCCACCAAGACCAGCAACCCCCTTCATCTTGCAGAAACGTTCACCATCTCTAGTGGTACTCGGCCCACCTGCAGCCAGGACACCGTCAGTCTGCAGACTAAGATATATTAAAAAGAAACAAACAATGCAGTTGGCCTTTTCCATTTATTCACCCAGGATTTGGAACAACACACCCATATCCATGATGCCCACCCCAGCCCTTCTCCAATTGAGGAAAGAGTTGAAGACACACCTCTTTAAATGACACTACATCACAGTGCTTTAACAGTTCATGAACCAGCTCCCTCCCTCATCACTCCTTGCTTGTCACTGACCCTGCACAGCACTCGGCTGCCTATTGGCTAGGTTCGCACTACAGACATACCCCAAACACACCTAGAGACTGCTTCATAGGAATTGAGGTAAATTAACTTTTATCCAACTTTGATTAGCATGGATTTCACACTAGGCAGGCTCAAAAAATGAATCAAAATCAACGTAGACTTAATGACATGTTCAACAGTGCGATCCCTCACAAGTGACGTTTGTGTCACAAACACCACAGACTTGGACCACATGGTCCTCAAGATGGACGAATTCATAAAGAACCTGGCAAAATACATCCGATGAGTGTCATCAGGTCCACTCCTTCGAATATTTAAAATATTGTTGCAAGAACTGTCCCTTCCTCCTCTCCTCTCACCACTCTTGACCTGGGGGCGAGCTGGAGGATGAGGCGGACGGCACTTCCCTGTAACACCGTGACTGATGCTCTCGATGGAACTTTGACGATGCCCCCTGGGCGGAAACCATAACTGTTCTGTTCTTACCACGGTGCCCGAGCAACCTTGGCTGATGCCCGGTGGAGCTGTCCTATGCAGCTATAGAGGAGTTTGGCTCTGGTTCACCCCTCAGCCGTCACCTACCCAGCCGGACATCAGACATTGTTTTCCTCGTCTCCTCGTTGTGTTTCCCCCTGTTTTACCATTCCCCCTCGACCTTTCACTCCCCATAAGACATGTGTACGCGCTAATAACTCATATTATTGTGTAATATCATGTTTTACTCCTATGTCTATACTTAGCCATGTAATTATGTAACCTGTAACTCGCTGATCCTCATGTAAAGCGCTCTGATACCTCCGGGTCTAGCCAGCGCTATATAAAACTCTTCAAATAAAAACTAAATTAAAAAAAAAAGTGTCTTTTGTGTCTTCTTCACAAAATGCCCCGAGGCACCTCCTTTGGTTTCAATGTTAAATAATTCCAGCGCCGCAGAAAGTTCCTGAGATGTGCGTGTTGCTGAACGGACGATATGCAGAGCGCCAATTGGGAAACATAGAGAATGCTGCATAAGTAATCTTTGATGGTGTCTTTTGAATTAGTTACAGATCAGTAGAACAAAGGAGGACTGTGGTTAATGTGTAAAAAAAAACAAGAGCCAGGGCCCAACTTATTTTTCAGGAAGTCATCAGGCTCACACTATCTATTGCCACTGTTGGGTCTGCCAAATGCCAGTTCCAGTGCTTATTACTAACTATCACACTGATACAAGTGTGACATTTTGCAGACAGTGCCACCAAATGATGTACTATCATAATAAGTGCTGGTGGCGAGCACTGGCAAACACCGGCACAAATTAATCGCTGAAGGAGGGCTACAGGAAAGAGTACATTTAGGGGCTGTCTGCTATTGGCATATAAAGGGTACCTTTGGCTAATGCAAGTGGGCCGCCCATCCTTTGGTTTAGTCGCTAAATAGCTATAGCTGAAGTTCAATAGGTGCCTCACACCCCTGGGCCATGGTGTCACTGCACCTGCTGCACTATTCATAGCTACCCCACGCTGTTCGCACGTCTCTCATGCCTTATGGTAGGGACAGCTTCAACATGTGTGTATGACAAGCACTACACTGGATGTCTGTCCGGGTGATTGGTTGCAGCTGAGACAACAGAGCTCCTGCCTGGGCAGCAGGAGGCCGCCTTTTGGCTGAATCTATTTGGGAGTTCCTTACACACACGGCTGGTACGTGGAGCCAAACTCGCTGCAGAGGCGAGCTGTGCTTCCTGGTGGCTGGTGGTCACTGCACGAGAGCGGCACGCACAAACACATCTGTCTCACAAATCTCGCCTCCCGCTCTGAGGCTGTAATTAAAGTCTGAAATGAAGCTTTAATATACAGCCAGAACACCGCGAGCCCGTTAGCCCTCAGGTGTAAAACACTCTGTAGCTGCTACTAGCACACTCGTCACCCAGACGGAGGCCTGGCAACTATTTTTATGTGGCATACTGGAACATACCGAGCCCGCGATGTGTACATTTATATAACAAGCACTGGCAGAGACAGGGGGGCAGATTTAAGCCCCTTACGCCACTTTTGCGCCGCCGTTGCGTCACTTTTGTGACGCAGCGGCGGCGCAAATCATGCGCCATGCTGCGGGGGATTTACAACGTGACACTCGAACATGATCTAAAATAAAGCAAGAATCATTTGTACCCGACTTATTCACCGCATACTTTTAGTTAAGAGTCAAGACGGTCTTTGCTAAAGGCCGAAATCGAGAGAAGGTACACTTACTTCACTGCGGTCTGTTTGTTATCAGCATAGGCAGGTCCGTACACGAGCAATGTGTGCACGTTGCGTGCGGGTGCCATATTTATTAAGTACCTGGCTCGTGACATGATGTCATCCTCAACGTGCGTAATCTTCTCATTACTATGCTGTTATATGTGAATAGTCAAGACAAGTGATTACTTAGTGTGAGTCAATGGGTTCCAAGTTTTAAATCTATTCATCATAATTTTAAAATAAATTCCCAAAATGAGTTATGTAGCCCTAGTTTTAGCAGAGTGAAAATGCCTCCTTAAAGGGGCACATTCCATTCTGTAGGAGTATGGGTTCCAGCAAAGTGTGATGTGCTGACCCAAATTCCATGCATTTGCAAAGTAGGATCTGTTTCTTAAAGTGATTCTAATCCTATTTCTCCAGATTGATCTATAGTCATTGATAGGGATTGTCAGGAATCTAGCAAATGTGATATTTCTCCTACATGCCTGACTCAATGATTCTTTCAGGTAAGTTTTGCAAAAGCCATGTTTCATAAGAAGGAATTAAGGGTCTAAACTGTTTATAAGTTTGCAAGGATTCTAAATCGAATTTCCTTGATAATGCCATCACCTGTCTATTCAGGATATACTTTAAATCTGGGTAGGAAATACTTTTACTTCGCAAGGAGTCTGTGTTCAGTTCTAAACCACTACTGGCCAAATCTAAATATATAGTCCAGTGATTATCTGATCCGTTACTAATCTCTTGCAATACTGTTTTTAATGACCCATCTTTGGCATAGATTATCTGATGATAATATCTAAGAAATTATGGCTTGCTTACAAGGGGCCTGATTTAGATCTTGGCTGAAGGGAATACTCCGACGGATATCCAGTCCGCCGTCTTACGATCCTAGCTATTATATCCTATGGAAATCGTAATATGGCAGACTGGATAGCAATCACATTTGTGAAAGAGTATTCCATCCGTCAAGATCTAAATAAGGTCCTAGATCTTGTTTTAGTATTCCAAATTCCAATTGAATCTGAGCCCCACAGGTATACTAAGGTAATTGAAAAATACATTTATAGGAGGTGCATTGCAGCTCCTAAAGTTGTATGCTTTTTTGATGGGAAGGCATGTTGACCATACGAAGGGCTGTAGAAGTTCCCATTTAATTGGCAAAGGACAAATATAAAACTGTATTTTTTTTCTCAATTGAAGCTAAGTGAGTTAGTGGTTTGCTCATCTTCATTAGACAATAGTCCAAATATTTATATGCTAAGGAGTTATCAATCAGAGCTAGTCCCAATTTCCACAATCTCTTTAATTTTTCCTTATATTTTCCAAAGACCATTACTGCTCAGGTTGTATTTATGAATCTCATCCAGCGAATGTTGTAATCCAATTTTTGTTTAGTCCAGAATGAATAAATCATCTGCATATTGTAGAATCAAATGTTATGCGGACCTCTCCTTGGAGGAAATGATTTTGAATATTTTAGTGCAATCCCCAAATTGGTGGTATACAGATTGAACAACAATGGGCCAATACACAACCTTGTTTGAGGCCCCTGTTTGTAAAGATCTTTTCAGACACCTTGTGCCTGTGACCCGTTTAATGGGCACCCAGGTGTCCGAGTAAAGTGCAATTATCACTTTAAGGGGCATATTCTCAAGGAGCTATCGCCAAGTTATCGGCACATTATTGCAGCCAAAGTCACGCTAAATTTACCGCCACATTCATAAGCTGGTGCTAACAGCCCATAACACCAGTTTTCCTGCGAAAGATGTCGCAGAAAACATCGCCACAGATGACCCCGGCAACTAACGCTAATGAGATGCAGAGTAGGCGTTCCCGTGCAAAAAGCCGCGACAACACCAATCCACAACATTCTCAACGACCAGCCCGATCTGCGATAAGACCACAAAACATGCGATAAGGCGCATTAGCAGCAGGAAATTAACACCTGCTCTGACCTGGTGTAGAGTCGGACGACAACCTGCACCAGACAAGGGAGCACAGCCCATAGCCACACATGAAGAACAACAGATGCCCTGGAGCAACCCATCATGCAGCCCGTGGCCCCAATAGGCCAACAACACCCACCGCCACCACCCCCAGGACCCCACAACCCCGACCACCCCCACCACCACACACCCCCCCCCCCCCGGGCCCTACCCCGGGCACCCCACAACCCCCCCCAGGACAAAGATATCGCACATCAACTCCACGAAACCATGAACCAAACAAATCGCCTGAAGTCGCACAAGCACAACACCCAACATACATGTGTGTTCGGAAAAGAGGGAAATCATACATCCATTTCATAATATCCAAATAACACATTTATTACAGAACATAACAAAAACTGAAAATCAGACGAGGCATGGCGGGTCGTCCCACGATATCCAGTAAGTCACAGCCTGCAAAACAGAAATCTGTATAAGAAGGAGTGCCATGCGCCCATCAAATCACAGAGAGAGAGCGAAAGAGAGAGGGAAAGAGGGAGAGAGAGAGGGAGGGAGAGAGGGAGAGAGAGGGAGAGAGGGAGAGAGAGAGGGAGAGAGGGAGAGAGGGAAAGAGAAAGAGACGGAGAGAGGGAGAGAGAGGGAGAGAGAGTGCCGACACTGTGGACCTATGCCCCACTGCTCACCTGCTGCCACCGGTGTGTCTCCAACCACGTGCCGGGATTCACAGCAGTCCCCCAGGTCCCTCATCTGAAACAGTTTCCAGAGACATGGATGTCAGAGTCCATACAGTTGCACACGCCACCATCGCTTGCCCGCCCCTGCGCACACAGGCAGCTGCACCCCAGCCCCTCCCGCCGTCCAGCGCTGAATGCCCGCCCCTGCGTAACCAGGCCTAACTGCTCACCTTCCGCCATCGGCGTGTCTCCAAGAGGGCACACCACGTTCCGGAGGGATCTCCAAGCCCGGGGCCCACGACCATGGCACCCTCCACCTCATGCAGCCCGCGCCGCGGGCCACCAGGTCACACACATGTTGCTGGGTCTTGATTTTGCAATGGCAGAGACCACATCTGTGGACATGGCATCATTGCAGGCTGCACACCCGCTCAGCGCTTGAGGTGCCACTAACTCTGTGAACCGCAACGCAACGTGGCGGGAGGCCCGCCCTGCCCTTGCCCAGGCCCACACTGCGGGCCAGCAGGTCTCACACAAACCCATGCCAGTCCAGACCGCCAGGACGGCGCATCATCGCAGGCTGCACACCCGCTCAGCATTTCAGGTGCCCCTATCTCACTGCACCGCAAGACACCGTCCCGTGGCGGGGTGCCTGTGCCTGCCGCAGTGTATCCGGTGCCACCAAGTCTGTGCCCCGCTAGCCATGGACCCTTAATGATTGAGTCCCGTGGTGCGGGCGCCATCATGTCACCCCCGGCACTGGGCAATATGAGGTGGCAATGCCCTAGGCCCTCATGCGTAGTTGGGAACTACACGGAGACACCCAGTTGTAGAGTTGAAATGACGTCCAGCATGTGCGCCAGGCCCTATTTATTGCCAGGGTCACATGTCCTGTGATGCCTGTGCTGGATGGGTGTGGTGTGGGTGTACACCAGCCATGAGGGAGTGGCTGTGGCATGCTGACAACTAGACCTGTGGGCTGCAGATCCCTGCAGTGAAGACCTGGGACATGTAGCGTTGTCGCCCCCCCCTGTGTGCGTAAGCGGAGTGGGCTGCCCTGGCATATGCCAGTCCAGCGTAAGGGTGTGAACAATGACCCCGGGGCTCTGGGCGCGGTTCCGTCCTGGGCTGGACAAGGAAGTGACTAATGGATGTGTCTCTGTTGTAGTGTCGGCAACCCCCGACCCATGACGGAAATGTGCCACCCTGTGACAGAAGTCCCACATGTGCAACATGGACGTAAGTGGGAATCACTGACCCTACATTCATCCATACTTCCACACTTGAAAGATCATAGACATGAAACACCAGTGTGAATATGAATGTTTATTGCACATTCAAGGGAGTGTTGCAGCTGGAGCAGTACAGGGCCATGCCAACCCCACTCCACATTGTCGGGCCGTGTAGGGCCAGCCAGAGTCCTTCAGGGAGTGACCAGTGCAGCAGGAGAGGAGGAGTTCAGTCCGCAGTCTGATAGCTGTGTCATTGGTGACCAAAAAGAATATGGCAGTCCATGTCGAGGTCTGAGGTGAGTGTGGCAGAGTGCATCGGGGGTCAGTGGAAGGTGATGATGCAGAGGGCAGCACCAAGCAGAAACAGGCCACATGGCAGAGATGCATGCTACTGCATCCTTCTGACCACGAAGTCAGATTCATCCGCATCCTCGTCCGCTGCTGTTGCCTGTCCCTCACATGTGGGTGGTGGTGTTATGTCTGCCGCACTGGGTGGCACTGACACATCAGGGGCCGGAGATGTGGATGGGGTGGTAGCAGCAGCATGCATCAGCGCCAGGCCTTGTGGCAGCAATGCCATGAGGGTGTTCCCTATGGCATGGAGGGACCCAGCTAGATCTCGCTGGTGTGCAGCCGTTGCAGCCGTTCTTTGCGCCTGCGTCCACTCCATGTTCTCCATGATCCTCCGCTTGTGTCCCAACTCCCGAGCGAGATCACTGGAGGCACTCGGACTAGACAGTCGTTCCTGTCGCAGAGTCAGGACTCTAGCGATGTCAGCCATGGTTCGTTGGAGAGCATGGAGCGGACTGTGGGTGTCCGTTAGGGACTGTGAGTGGTCCCTGATGGGACTTAGACACCCACGTATGGCGTCTAGTTTGGCTGCCATGCGGTCGAACCCCACCTGCACCTGTTCAGCCAGCTTCTCCTGGCACCCCAACACACGGCGTTGGAAGGCCATGTGTTCGTCATGGGGGTCCTGGGATGCAGCCGTGGTGGTGGGTGCTGCCTGCTGTGTGTACTGTGCAGGGGGTGGGTTCTCCTCTTGGCAACTGGGCTGCCCTGCTCCTGGAAGTGCAAAAAGAACAATTGATGGACAGAATGCAGAACAATGTCATACATTCACCCCAGTACAGAGATCTGGGCCTAAATCCATCGTTTTTTTGCTCACCATGCCATTCCAGTTTGGACCCAGCCATATGCAAATCAGTCTAGACCCTGCACCCAATGGGAACAGTCCAGCCCGAACTGCCAGGCCAGGTCCTCCCTGGACTGGAAACAAGCATCCTAGGACCGGTTTCGGGCTTTCAGCCCTCATCAGCCAGGATAGCTTGACTCCAGTGGCATGGAGAGCACGGGACCCACGTCTGGGCATACCCGTCCACTCGGGGTGATAAATGCAAAAAGAACAATTGATGGACAGAATGCAGAACAATGTCATACATTCACCCCAGTCCAGAGATCTGGGCCTAAATCCATCGTTTTTTTGCTCACCAAGCCATTCCAGTTTGGACCCAGCCAATTGTGTGTCCTTTGCTTCCTGCTCCTGGAAGTGGGCTGCGGAGGCTGTCCACGAGCTGTTGGAGTGCGTCGGAGTCGAAGGTTTGGTGGTCCTCTTCGTCATCAGAGAAGAGAGGTTCGGACTGCTCTGCAGGAGGTGTTGGATTTCCCCTGCAATGTGGAGGGAGATGCAGTTTAACAACGTGTTCACATGTATGTTGCCGCATTGTACATGTTCACATACAGACTGCATGACAGTGTACATTGTGACTGTTTGGGGGTGCTGCCTATTTGATGGGGGACAGTGGCCATTCCGACTACATCACGGATGTGTGTTTGTACTTGTACATTGTCAACTCACATTTCCTTGCAATGCCAAATGTGTCCAGTTACTACGCACATGCTGCACCAGTTGTGTCCTCTGTTCTGTTGTGGACGTGTTGCGGTTTGTATCACGTCGTTGTCAATGTTGATGTGCTCTGCATGTAATGTGTGTGTGCCGCATTTTGGGTGATTCGCTCCTGCAGCTCTGATTTCGCTGCCCTTAACCCTTACATGCGGTCTGCCTCTGGGTTCTGTGCTTATGCAGTGCTGAGGTGTTGCATACCTGTGTGCATTGGTCTCTTGGTGGGTGTTGTGGGTCTGGAGCATGGTTTGTCCGCAGATGTGGTCTGCTTAATTGTGCATGTGTGCGATTGTGCCCATCTCCCCCCGTCCCCCCAGTCCCTGGTGGTTACTCACCCTGTTGCTGTTGTGTCCGGTCATGTTGAGCAGTGTCCGGTCCCCCCACTCCTGCCACCGTCTCCCCACTGATGACTGTGGACACCATTTCCTCCATCTCGTCCAGCTCCTCCTGTGTCGCTGGGCTCCCACCTCCAGTCTGCATTGCTGCCTTCAGGTTGTTTGCGAGTTTCAGCTTGGTTTTGCGCTTCATATCATTCCAGCGCCTCTTGACCTCATCCATTGTCCTCTTCAGCACTCCGACTGCATTCACCTTGTCCACGATGGACTGCCATGTTCCATTCTTAGTTGCCAGTGACACAGTGGAGGTGACGAACAGTAGTTGATGGTGTTCTATCACCTCCGTGATCAGGATCCTGTTTTCCTGCGGACTGAACCGCTTCTTCCGACTCTTCTTGTCCTTGCCCTTCCCTGACCCAGAGGTCCCAGGCTGGTCCTCCGTGGGCTTGTGGGGTTCTGGTTGTCCTCTGTGTTTGCTGTTGTTTGTCTTTTGGTTGTGTTTTTTTTTTCCTGTTTTTATGGTGCATTTTCCCGCATGACGCGTGGGAATTGCAGGCCTGTGGCTGGTTTTCGCAGATTTTTGATTTGCGATTGGCGTCATCGCTACTATTTTCGCATTGGGGTTTCGTGTTTTTGCGGTGTCACGTTGCTTTTAACACGTTCATTTGTCGCGTTCTCGTGTGTCTATCGCATGGTACCGCCATGTTGGGAATACCACGTTAACACAGCGTTATTTTCCCGCGATGGACTGCGATGTGCAGAGTTGCGTTAAGCTACACTTGCGGTGGTTGTCACACGTTCTTGTGAATATGCCCCTAAGTAATGTTTGTGGTATGTCCCACTCGGTTAGTTTTCTCAATTATATTTGATGAATGGACAGTATTCATCATCATCAAATAGTTTATTTCTGAAAATATATTCCTTAAAAACACAATACGACCTGTACAATTCAATGATATTTAACCTGGCCGCCTTGCATACATTCACTGGATCTATAGCTAAACCAACCTTTTACATGAGCCATGAACCCATAAAATCAAATATAAACATTTCAGTCAAATACAAGATAAAAGACGGCTGTACAAGTTAAAAGTATTATATCAAAAGATTTAAAACAATAATTCATCAATTCTAATCTTTCATTAATAATTGTGCTCTAAGCAACCAAACAGACAGCAGATATTCGGACATACAAGGTACAACTTTGAAGCCAGTATAAGATCAGAGGAAAAGGTGTAGCCATTGCTCCAACATAATAGTATTAGCCATTTTTTCCGTTGAGGGATATATTCCTTACAGAAAAGGATGAGATGGGCCATCGTCTCTGTTTTGGTTAGACAAGCAGGACATTTACCAAACGATGCAGCTAGATGACCACAATTTTTGCTAAAATTCCTAGAGCTTAAGGCATCATATCTAAATCAAAGATTCGATTTCTTACCTAAGGGAGGTAGAGTATAATCCAGAAAGTTTTCAAATGATGATGATACCATTTTAAAGTCAAGAATGTTGTCCACGATACTACTACTTGTACAATTCCTAAAGTTTTCCTCCATCACAAAAGTCCAATACTTTTCTTGAATTGATGACCTTGACATCGTAACCAACTCTTTGGTATGTTCCCAGAATCTTTCCATTCCAAACCTAGAGATTATAGATTTTGAATAATTCATCCAAGGAATCCTTGTAATATCGTTGCAATCAAGCAGTTCTCTTAGGCCAACTCTACAAGGGTCCAATTTGCCATAGACCAAAAGCGATGCCATTATAAGACTGGATGGCTATGAACCTTTTGCGCAATGGGGTTGTGGCACAAATCTAAACACATTGGAATGAGTGGCTGTAGGAAAGTAGGATCTGCTTTCATGGTCACCCCCACTTTTTGCTGGTGTCTTTATGTTTTACTGACTAGCCTGACTGGGATCCTGCTAGTCAGGACCCCAGTCTCTGTGTTTCTTCCCTAAATTGGACATGGTGTGTACTTAGGTACACTCCAGATTGGCTACTGGTGTACCCTTGTAAGTCCCTAGTATATCGTACTAAGGTACCCAGGGCATAGGTACACCAGGGGTCTCCCATGGGCTGAAGCATGTATTATGCCACCCATGCCACTCAAATTGTGACTACAGGCCTGCCATTGCAGCCAGTGTAAGCTGGAGCTAGCACCAGTTACAACAGATATAAGTATCCTTAAATCTGAGGTCACTGCACTTAAAACCTATAAGTCACCCCTAAGGCAGACCTTTCAATCCTGAAGGCAGGGTGCTCAGCTTTAAGTGTGAGGGTGCCCCTGCATGAGCAGGACACACTCACGACCCTCGGAGTCCATTCTCCCGGGTTGTAAGTGCATCAGCCATTATGATACATAGAGTGGCCATGCGTCATTACGCGATGGCTATCTCTAAACTGGCTGTAATGAACCCTGTCATGTTTGGTATCAAACATGTTGGAATCCTACCCCCACACTGTTATCGGTGTGTGAGGTATGATTCCATGCACTGTAAACTTCCCCGGGAGGGTCTCAGTACTCCCGGTACCAGTCTTCCAGACTCAGATAGCAAACTATGGCTGCTGCTGACCAGAGACACGATTCTGCACTCCTGCTGCTGAGCCAAGCTTGAGCAGGGGAAGGCAGGAACATAGGTTTCCTGTCACAGCGAGGTGTGACCACCTCCCAGACAGGACTTAGTGTATTGGGAGAGGGTGGGAGCGCTTGCAAGCACCACTAAACTGCTTTGAAGGGCACATTTGGTGCCCTCTTTGCATAGTCCAGTTGAAACAAGTTCACGGAGCCGTTGGCTCCCGCTCTGGCGCGAAACTGGACAAAGGACATGGGAGTATCCTACCAATGTCAAGCCCCTCCTCTGGGAGTGACCCCTGAATCGTCCCAACCCTTTCCTTAGGGTACTTAAGGGCTAACCCTTGGGTGTGTGCCTATATTCATCATGAGACAAGATTCAGGTCCGAAACCACTCCAACTTCAACTGTCTGGGCACTTTGGACTTCGCTGGACTTCGCTTTGGGAACCGAGACTGCAACTGGAAAGACTCCTGCTGCTCATGGTCTCGTCGTCCTGCCAGTCTTCTGCAACATCTGTGCCTGTGCTCCATACAGGTTCTTCACAAGGCCTGTGGAAATCCAAGACAACCAAAGAAATCTCCTTTGGAGTGAAAGAGTCATTCCCGTGCATCTGCAGGCATTGCAACGAAGCTGACCGGTATGCTGTTCCTGAGCTCCTATGGAACTTGAAAGGTTCAGCAACACAGGTGGTGGTTCTGCAATTCCCTCTAGGCCTGCACTGTCTTCACAGCAAGTTTGAAGCCAGTATCCCTTGTTGGAACCGCTGGAGCAGTACCCCTGTGCACTGCATTGACTTGCCGTTGCCAAGGCTTGTTGACTCTCTCCTCCAGAGATCTTTGGGCTCCAAGAAGCATGAGCCATAAGCATCTCCTGAAGCCAAGATCTTTGTCTTCACCTGCATCCTCTGCACCGTGGGCCTTCATCCTTTGTGAGCTGCTCAAGGTCCTCTTGTGACTCCTGTGCATTCAGCCCGTGGGTCCTCTTGAGGGTCTTCTTTGGCTCCAGTGGGCTCCCCTGCTTGCTTGGGGCCTGCTCTGACTTACCTTCTTGTGGAGGGTCACTTGGATCTTGCTAGTCCCGACACTGCACCTTCTTCGACGACTTCATTGGTTGCCGTTGCCAACGCTTGTTGGTGCCCCTGCCGGACACTGACCCTTTGGCTCTTGACATTCAATGTGGGACAGCTCGTGAACAGCTCCTGGTCTTCCACAGTGTCACCTGGTCTGCACAGCTGCAACTTCAACGGCACTGTCAACTCTCCTGCATCTCCGACATCAGTGGGCATTCGGCTTCCATGCCTCCTGGTCACTCCTGAGTGGCATAGACTCTGTCCCCTCTGCTTGCAGGTACATCGTACCTTGAATCCACCTTTGGGTTCCACCAGACTCTTCCACCTTCTTCGCCAGTGGCATCTTTGCTGAAGTCCTCCATTGTGGTCTAAGGCGGTTTCCGACGTCACTACGCACCTAGGCATCCGGCTTACCTGGTATAGGTGTTCTGGCTCCTGGGGTATCAACAGGTGGGGTGACTCTCCAACCTTCCATCTTCCACTGGGTTTCTTCAGGGTCCGCTGGGAAGGGTCCTTCTTCTTTAAAACTGTAATCGCGACTTACCCATTGACTTGTATTGAGTACGCGGTCTGCACACGACCTCCGTGGGGTTCCTAGATACTCACCTTGGGTGGTTCCTTGAGTCCCCGACTCTTCTACATCTTCTGGGTCCATTCTCCACTTAGTTTGTGGTTTGCCTTGCACTATTTTAGTATATGGTTTGATCTCCCCCTGGAGACCACTGTGTATTTGTGCTACTTACGTGTTCTATTTCCAAAGTATTTGTGTATATTGTGTTTATATCTCCGGGTAGGAGATATTGCAATGTGTTAGTTAGTGTTTATAATAAATAAATATTTTTATAACTACACTGTGTGGTACTTTTTCACTTAAACTATACCATAAGATTATGTACTAATAAAACAATCTGCTTTATACTCCTTCTGGACTAAGCCTGAAGGCTGCTCTCCACAGCTACCACTTAGAGAGCTTTCTAAGGTTGTGTAAGACCTCTAAAATCACCATAAGGGTTGTCTGGATTAGTGCAGGGTCCTATACTTACATAAGTGAGCACCATATACTAAGCCAGCCTCCTACAGTGGTGTGCTCTGTGGAAGAGCTAACGAAGATCTAAAGAATCTATTGTCAGTAATAAAAAGCATATTGCAGTTCATATTTCCCCATGCCATGATATTCTAAATTTCCAAAGCAGCTGAAATTGCTCTTCAAGACTGAAGCCCTATGGAATTTAGTTATGCTCAAGCTGTATTGTTACAAAATTGCTTGTATTTATTGTAACGGTGGGATCCAAGAAAAGTTGTGAGACAACTTTATTCCCAAGTAGTCAAAATTAGAGACACACTTAATTTCATCTGTGCCTGCTCTCACGTGTAGCATGAGGATCTTTTTCCTCGAAGGGTTGAAAATCATATATTTAGTCTTGCTGTTGTTCATTTCATCCTTCTCTCTTTGCAAAATAACTCAAAAGTATTTAGGAGTTGCGAAGACCCTGAGGGTGGACCATAGCAGTGTGTTGTCTTCAAAAAAGAGGGCGAGTACACCCTAGTCTCTGGTTTTCAGCACCTCACAACCGTCCTTGTCCAACCAGGATACTGCATCATTTATATACAAGGAAAAAAGTGTGGGAGCTAGAACACACCCCTGTCTGACTCCCCTTCCAATTAGAATTGGATTGGTTAGTTGACCTCCAGTGTCCCGTCTTACCTGTGAATAGTTACTAGTATTCAATTGAATCAATATGGACAAAAAGTTAGAAGGAAGACCCATATCATTCAGGGCTACCCAAAGCTTCTACCTTGGAATCAAATCAAAGGCTGAACATAAATCAACGAAGGACACATACAAGTGGCCTCATTTGATTAACAAGGTCTTCCAATAGATATTACAAAAATGGAAGACCTGATCGAGGGTGCTCATCTTGGGTCTAAACCTTGCCTGATAGGGTGACAACATATTTTTTTTCCGCAATCCAGTCCTAGTTATTACTGAGTATTTGCTTGCAGGAAACCTTCTACCGGCTGTCTATAAGGCTGATTAGTCTGTAATTATTTGGAGATTCACAAGATCCCTTCTTAACGATCAGAATGATCTCAGCAGCATTCCAGGATGGTGGAAAACTTGCCCCTTTTAAACTAAGATTGGAAATATTGTAGTGTTTAACTCCCAGACGTCAGAGTTTGTAGGATAAAGATCTCCTGGCCTGGTGCCTTACCGCACTCACTCCCTCGTACAGCATCTTTTCTTTCTTTTATGGCCAACATCAGTGCGGAGCTTTTATCAGTTTTATCTGGAAGTTAGGGATCCAATTCATCCTTCAGTGCGCCACCATGCAACTTATATCTCTGCTGTAATGGTCAACCCAGTCTTGAGGCTGAACAAAGTGTTCAAGTTCTTTAGGGGCTTTTGCAGTTTCATGATCAATCCTATCCCAGAACAGCTTGTTGCTATTGGATTAAGCAGCATCAATCAGATCCTGCCATATGAAATTCTCCCAATCCCCTTTGGCCTTCGATAAGGCCCAATTATAAGCTTTCCTAGCAGGCTTTAATAGAGCTCTGTGGTTACTTTACAGAGCTTGGAGTAGATTTTGTTTAGGATCCTACATGTCTTATTGAACCATTTTGTAGTAGAGGACTTCATTACATTTGGCTTTACAACCCGGGATAGCAACTCTCTTATATTATCAAAGAGAGAATTATGCTGGTCCATTAGATAATTCTCCTGCAGCATGATGTCATTGGAAGTTCTTAAGCGTGTCTTCCACCTTTGCACGTACCCTTTCCAAGACATCTCTGTACCCAATCCCATATAAATTTCCTGTTGCTAGTACACGTAATATCTTGTTAGAGATGGAACCTTCATTGGAGAATCAAACAAGCCATTCATAGTCATTATAAGAGGATTATGATCACTATCCATATGATCTAAAATGGTCATATCATCCAGCAAATTCCAAAGGCCTAGTTCGACTAGAATGTAGTCGATTCAGCTTGTACAGCCTGGCCTGCTAAACGTATGTTTGCCTGTTCTATCTAATTTGCATCTACGATTACATGCTCTTAAGTATGAATTTAGGGTCATGGATGTTACTTGGTTGGCTTTAGCTGACCATTTAACAGCCAGATATCCCCATTTCATGTCCAGGTCAGCAACTAGAGCTTGTGAAATACTTTCTAGGGGCTCAAAGGTGGTATTAAAGTCCCCATTTATAATCAATTTTTCCTTTCCCGAACTGGCATTCAGGCTTGATTCTAATTGCAGAATCGTTTCAGATTCTGCATTCTGAACTGATATTCTGTTATAGATATTATACAAACTTATCTAATGGCCCTTTGATTATTCAAGGACAACTGCCATAATGCTGTTAGACTCGATATTGATTAATTTAATTCTGCAGCTAAGGGAGATTTTAACCCAAATAGCTAAAACTCCTGATGGTCTTCCCTTCCTGTGAATATTGCAACTTTATATAGAAAAGTAAACCCTGAACGGGAAACAGGCCCAAACTCCAGTATCATGTGTATCTATAAAGGATCCCTAATCTGGGTCCACCATTTTCTCTTGCAGCGATTGGAGAAAGATGGATAGTGGGCACAGCCTAGAATTGTCTTTGTCTACCTCTCAGACTGTAACAAGCATTTTTATTTATCACTGTTCACTTCTCAGTTTAGAGAATTGTGCTGTGGGTTCTCTCAAGGTTATGCGTTAAGCCCAACACTTTTTAACATCTATATAGCCCCACTATTGCCTACTGTCCAAGGTTGAGGCTTTAAAATCGTTACTTATGCAGATGATACCCAGCTGATATTTTTTATTTATTTTTTAGTTTAAGAGCTTTATTGAAGCAGATACAAACATAGGTGCAACACTGCAATAACATTTGTAGAAACATTGCAAAAAATATCAGAGTGTATAAGCTAACTAGGATGGAAATTCAAAACAGCAACAATTACTAAAACTAAAACCAGAGCATGAAAGCAATGATAACTAGTTAAGCACCTTAACAAATAGCATTTTAAAAATGTTCAATGTGGGAGGAAAGAGAGAAAGAAGGGGAGAGAAGAGAGAAAAACAACCAAAAGGGGGCAAAAAGAAAACAACATCTTTACCAGATATCATATATGCGACAATCTAAATACAATCACTACACAGTTAGTAATACAAAGTAAGAACCAAACATTGACTTATATGAACTATATAAGATTAAAAAAGTATAATACTCAAGGCGGCTGAAAGACAAAGGATCTGTCCTTATTACGTAATGCAGAGCAGGATAAATAGTTAGTGAGTGGAGACCACAAAGCGTCCTTTCGAAGGAGTTGCTGAGATGTGGTGGCAGAAGCTCTATCCATCCTGTGATGGTAGCAGAGAAGGTTCCACCAAGCAGAAAAAGATACCTTAGTGGCATCCTTCCAGTTAGAGGAGATTACCTGAAAATCAATAGCAATTAACAAATCTACAAACAAGCCCATCCTGTGAGCGCCCAACCAATTTACAGAATTGCTACCCAGAAAGATGGAATAAATATCAAAAGGAAAATTAACAGAACAAATGGAGGAAATTCATTTACAGACCTTGGTCCAAAACGAGGAAATACTAGGGCAAAGGAAAAAGGAGTGTAGGAATGTGCCAGGGGTATTTTTACAAGACCAGCAGTCCGGGGACAGGTCAGAACTATATTTGGAGAGAGACACTGGAGTTAAATACAACCTCTGATAAAAATAATAAAGAGTTTGGGTGGTACTGGCAGTACAGGAGGTGTGGTGTATCCGTGCCCAAATGGAGTTCCATGTATGAGTAGTAAGGGTACGCTGCAAATCTGATTCCCATAAAAGTTCAATTTTTACTTTTAGAGTGGTTTGGGGAAGAGAAATGAAGATATCTGTAAATATGAGAGGCCCGAAGAAAAGGAGAGGTAGACAAAGGTTCTAAAAGAGGGTCTGATGAGGAGGAAGAGGATCCAGAGAGGAGAGAAAACTGGTGGGTTAAAAGCGATCGCAAAGAGTCGTACTTGAGAAGAGAAGGGGCAGGCAGGTTAAATTTAGTCTGAACTTCCTGAGGAGAGAGAAAATGCGAACCTTGTAGTAAATGTTTAACCTGAATAATCCCCTTAGCCGCCCAAACCTTCCAAAAGATAGTATGGTTAGAAAGTTTAATGGATTTATTATGCCAATGAGATGAATCAAGGAACATTTGTAGAGGTGTATGAGATTTGCTAATGATCGGATTATAAGTGGAAATAAATTGTGAAATGGTTGGAGAGCCAAAGGAACGAGGGGGATGAGAGAAATTTGACAACGAGGAAAAGGGAAAAGGGTGAATCAGGGATTCCTCCAGTCTGTGTAATATCGATATAGGGGGTTCTTCCAAAGAGGAAAAGAAAGGTAACACTTGGCGAATTAAAAAGGAGGAGTGATATTGACGAAAATTGGGAAAGTGGACATCACCCCGGTCCTTAGGAGCAGACAGGAAAGATAAAGAAATACGAGCCTTCCGATTTTTCCAAAGAAATTTACTTAAAATACCATTAAGAGATTTAAAAAATTTCAATGGAAGCTTTACTGGTAACATGGACAAATAGAAATTGATCACAGGAAGCATCATCATTTTGAATGAGTCCAATCTGCTCCACCATGACAAAAATAAGGGAGACCATTTTCCTGCCATGCTGCTCACCTTTGATAGAACGTCTTCCAAATTGAGTTGAACTGTTCGAGCAATGGAGGAAGAATACCTGATTCCCAAGCAGGTAATACTATTGATGTCCCATTTGAAACCCGTTCCATCAAACATGCTTTTTAAACAATATTTATTTAGTGGAAGTACTTCGGATTTGGAAAAATTTAACTTATAACTCAACAAAGCGGCAAAAGAAGATAAAAGGTCTGTAAAGTCAGGCAAAGAGGTAAGGGGATCAGATATATATAATAGAATGTCATCCGCATAGGCGGTAAATTTGATTTCAATTGCCTTATGTTTAAAACCTCGAAAAGTAGAAGAATGGCGTAAAGAGTGGAGAAAAGGTTCCAGAGATAGGGTAAAGAGCAGGGGGGAAAGAGGGCAGCCTTGACGGGTGCCTCGTTGTAAAGTAAAATAGGAAGATTGGGATCCATTAACAAAAACTGAAGTAGTTGGGGAGGAATACAGCAGATTTATAAGAGATAAGATAGAGGGAACAAAACCATGCCAATTAAGGGTGTGCATCATAAAAAGCCAGTGAATGTGCTCAAAAGCTTTCTCCGCGTCGAGGATTATGGCCGCAACAGGGGAGGAACTCTTAGAAGCAAGATGAATGATATTAAGAAAAGTTCTGGAGTTATCTGCCAGCGTCCTACCTTTAACGAACCCCGTCTGTTGAGGGCCAATACATTCTGGAAGTACCTGATTAGTACGGAGGGCCAAAATCTTAGCGAAAAGTTTACAATCTAAATTGATTAATGAAATAGGACAATAGTTTGCACATGAAGAGGGATATTTATCTTTTTTTGGGATTAAACAAATCATGGCTTCAAGGAAGGAGCCACGGGCCTCATTATGAGAGATAAAGTATTGAAAAAGAGATTAAAGATATGGCAAAAGAATTTGTGAAAAACAAGAATAAAATTCGGCGGTAAAGCCGTCTGGACCAGGGGCCTTATCCTTAGGTAGCTTAGCTAAAGCTGACTTAATCTCAGAAAGGGACACATCTTTGTCTAAAATAGAACAGTCTGGGGGGGGGGATCGAGGGGGCAGCGAATCAAAAAAAGTATCCAGGGCAACATCAGAAGGGGAAGATTCCGGAGTGTACAAGGACATATAAAAATCCGTAAAGCATTTCAATATTTCCTCATCCTTAAAATGATTAAAACCAGTGTCATCAATGATATTAACTATTCTAGACCGTTGAGATTTGACCTTCAAATAATTCACCAACAATTTACCCGCTTTGTTGCGGCCACCATAGAATTTGGAATTGATTTTGAGTAAAGTCCCAGAAGCTTCCTCAGTGGATTTCTTGTTAAAATTCAATTTCGCTCGGACCAATTTCTCAAGGGTAGCCTCGTCATTAGAGGAAAAATAGGTATGTTCCAAT
This sequence comes from Calotriton arnoldi, assembly GCA_963921515.1. Taxonomy (NCBI): domain Eukaryota; kingdom Metazoa; phylum Chordata; class Amphibia; order Caudata; family Salamandridae; genus Calotriton; species Calotriton arnoldi. Next base: position 536,658 of record CAWUFW010001240.1, read on the forward strand.
TGTTTGATATAGGAGAGTGTGGAAGCAGATTCCCTAAGGAATTGTTTCTTCTTAACGGCCACATAATCAATGATAAAAACCCCTGGCTGTCGCAATGAAAGCATCCCAAATGGTGTGAAGGAGTGTATCCGGATTGGCATTAAAAAGAAAAAATTCTGACACGAAATCTTTGAAGCGCCCTACGAAAGTAGGATCTTTGAGGAGATAATTATTGAAACGCCATCTACGCGATTTGAAAGGTATTGAAGGAAGATCTAAATAAATAAAGACATGCGCGTGATCGGAAATAAGTATTGATCCAATTTCAGCATGATGAAGATGTGGGAGAAGATGTGGACTTAGAAAAATATAGTCAATTCTAGAAGTAGAATTATGTGTAGGGGAATAAAAGGTAAATTCCAAGCAATCTGGGTTATACACCCTCCAAGCATCTACCAGTCCTCTCGAACGAATCGTATTAGCAAAGGTTTTTTGCATTTTATTTGGAATGTGCCTGGAATCAGATTTCCTGTCGGTGAAAGGGTCCATAACCTCATTACAATCCCTACCCACTATGAGGTTTGAGTCAGCAAGTGAATAAAGTGTACGTGACATGGAGTGCCAAAACAGTGAATCAATACCAGTGGGACCATAAATGTTGAGGAGAGAGATAGGGGAACCATTTATGCGTGTATGAGAAGAAGCCATCGTCCATCTGTATCCTTCTCTTCCCTCTCTATAGTGAGGGAAAGGGATTTATGAAATAATATCACCACTCCATTTTTCCTATCCTTAGCTGGGGAACAACACAGCTGATATTGTTGTTCCATCAAATTGATGATACCTTGATTGATACTTTTCATGGGTGTCTCTCTGCAGTTGCCAGTAGGTGTCTTAAACTAAGTGCAGATAAATCGGAAATCTTAGTCTTTGGTGCATCCTCCTCACTTGACTCTATGACATTTTTGCCCACGGAGCTTGGGCTAGCCCACACCCCTACATCGGTTGCTAAGAATCTGGGGAGTCAATTGGACACAGCCTTATCTTTTAGACCTCAGGTTCATGCCACTGTCGCCACCTGTTTTTCACTCCTCAATACCCTAAGGAAGACCCTGAAATATTTGCCATTGCCTACTCGGAAAGACATTGTGCATGCATTTATCACATCTAGATTGGATTACGCCAATGTCCTCTATCTTGGAGCCCCCCCAGGAGTTGGTTAATTGGCTCCACCATATTCAGAATGCAGCTGCCCATCTTGTCTTAAACATCCCTAAAGGCAGTCTATTCAGCAAGAACTGAAACTATTGTATTGGTTACCAAACAAGTTGTGTATTAAATTCTAAGCATTTATGATTACTCATAGGGCTTATCATAATAACAGTCCTCGGTATCTCCAGGAAAGAATTAAAAAATATCTTCTGGCTAGGGTATTACGTTCTGTCAATCGAAATCGGTTATGCATTCTCAAAATGCATGAAGCCAGAGCTGGGGCAGATTGTTTTCCTTCTTCGCTCCCTGCCAATGTAATTCTTTACCAGATCAGCTTTGTTTTGTCTGTGAGGAAGGTTTATTTAAGGCTCACTTGAAGACTTTCTTGTTTCAAGAAATGTGATTTAGTTCTGCTCTGCTTGTCTTTATAGCGCCAGGATGCTTCTTATGAAGCAGCCTTTCCGACCTGTGAATTTATTTGCATTCAGTCATTCATCCAGTCCTTCATTTTCATTCATTCACATTCCATGAAAGGAGTTTTATAAATGTGGGTAATGCAGATTTACTATCAGTACATTCCTGCTGAGTTGAAGTTATTCTAATCTCTTCATACTGTTGCAGGTACGTACTTGCTAGCTGGTTGCCAAAATTAATACTTAATGCTTTTTTAGAGTGTTCAGTAGTTAAGCTGTAGGAAAGTACCCTTTTCGACATGTCATCCCCACTTTTGCCTGGTATTTGATGTGATTTCGACTCGTAATGCACTGGGTCCCTGCTATCTAGGTCCACAGTGCCAGAACTCTTTCCCAAAACTGTGCGATTGTTCCCCCAATTGGCAATACCTTTAGTACCCTCTAAAAGTCCCTAGTAAATGGCACCACTTGTACCTAGGGCCTGAGGTACTAAAGAGGGTCCCCATGCACTGCAGCACGAATTGTGCCACCCTAAGGGACCCCTCACCAAGCTCATGCAAACTGCCACTGCAGGCTGCGTGTCTTGGTGCAGACAAAAGTGAAAACATGACACGACACACAGCCTGTATGCCATGCCTACCGAAACTGCATGCAGTATAGGTAGGTCACCCCTACAGCAGGCCTTACAGCCCTAAAGCAGGGTGCCCTATGCTATGTGTGAGAGCATCCCCCCATGAGCAGGTATGCCCCAGTGCTGGTCAGTTCCATTGCTGCCAGTACAAGTGAACAGGGAAGACATTTGACAAGCATGTGTTGGACACTGGTGAAAACGAGTTCTCCAGCTACATGATGGCTTCACTCAAAATAGGGATATTTAGTATCAAACATCGCGTCATAATAAACCCACACTGATGCCAGTGTCGGATTTATTCATAAATGCGCACAGAGGGCACTTTAGAGGTGACCCCGGAAAGCCTACCAGCTACTAGTGTGCTGACTGACTGTTTTTCACCAGCCTACCACCAGAGACGAGTTTCTGACCCCCAAGGGTGAGGGCCTTTTCTCTCAGGAGGCCAGAGACCAAGCCTGCTTGGGCAGAGGGTGTTTTAACCGCCACCAACAGGATGACCTGCAGATTAACATTCCAAGGCAGGGGAGCTTCAAACAGCTTTGGTATGCGAATCTGGTTTCTCTCACAGGAGAGTAAACCAACACCCTTTGCCCAGAGCCCTTTGGCACCTGGACAGGTGGTAAAATTAGTTAGTCAAATAGGCGTGACCAGCCTCAGGTTAGTGCCACCCCTAAGGTGGGCTACTGGAAGTGGAAGCGACTTTTCAAAGTTAGCCATTTTGGTGATGGCAAAATCAGGATTTCTGGGACAGGGTTATGATCACCTCACCCAGGAAGTGACCATATAGGGGGCGTAGTGACCCCGAGGGACATTGGCTTCTACCCTACACTCCCCTGACGCCCCTAGATTCAGTATTTAGGGGAGCCCCTGGCACGAGAGAATCAGATCCTGTTGACCAAAAGAAGAAGAAGGGCTGAAGAGCCGTGAAAGTAACAATTTCAGAAGAACCAACTGACTTGGCACCAGTCCTGCCGGCCTGTTCACCTATTCTCGACAATTGCGCCAAAGTTGTCTTGCCTTGCAAGCTGCTGATCCTCCAAAACCTGGGAGGACTGCCAGTACTTCTCCAAAGACACAGGAACTCCTGTGGAACAGCAGAGTTGTTCCCTTGCATCTTGCAGGTACAAAAGACTGAGCTGTGAGGCACCAAGACCGCGAAGTCCAGACACCAGAAAGCATCACTGCACCCGAGCCGCCTAGCCCGAGCTGAAATGTGCCAATGTTGCCAACGTGGTCCCCACACCATCCAGACTTGAAGCCCACCTGGGGTCTCACCACTGTGGACTTCCCGACGCCGCCTGCAACATCTGTTTGCAGGCCCCATCTACCACGACCGCTCCCGTGACAAAAACCTGACACCTCTGCACCCTTCGCACCTGGCCCATGCAGAAGATGGCCAAAGGTGTCCCCCCATCCCGAGCCTCGTTAAGTCTGAGCCCTCTATTGGTTCAGCCCAACACTGCAGAATCTGTAAACGAAGGTGGATCCCCATTGACTTGTTTTGGGCACCCAACGCTTTTTTGCACCACTGAACCGGGTCACCCACATGCCTCTGGGGTTGATCTGTTGGTGCTGCCTTGGACCTTGCCCCGTACTCACCTCAAGTCCAGGAATTTGGTCTTGTAAGTTGCTGCAAAGAACTTGTATGCGGTATTTGTATTTTCTTCCATAGGATAACATTGCAGCCTCTGAAAAATGCACTGTGTTGACTGTTTAAATGCAAAAATATTTCTCTTGAAAAACGAGCTTACCTGATCTACTGTGTGTATTTGCAGACGTCTCACACTTCTCTCTGATAAGTCTAAGGCTACTCGATCATACTTCCCCTTAGAGGAGCGCCTTGGGATTACTAGAGCAAGCCCCTGTCCATTTGTAAGGGAATATTTGGACTCTTTGCATGGTAAACCTCTTTTTTGTATACCATATAAAGGGACAGCTTCCTACAAAAGTGATCAACACATACCTACAAAGCTCTCCACGACTCATGACCAGAATATCTGAACCACTGCCTCGCCTTCCACACACCCGTCAGACAACTCCACTCCGCACAACTCGCCCTGGCCTCCGCCCCACGGATCCACAGGACCAGAACCGGAGGAAGATCCTTCTCCTACCTCGCCGCCAAGACCTGGAACACCCTGCCCTCCACCTCAGTCAATCCGCGCCACTGACCCAATTCAGGCAGGACGTCAAGACCTGGCTCTTCAACTGAACCTCCACACCCAGACAGATCAGCAGCCCCCTCCCCTTCAGCACCTTGCGATCCTCACGGGTGAGTAGCCACGCTATACAAACTCCTGATTGATTGATTGATTGATTGATTGTTTGATCAGCAATATCGGTTGTTTGGGTAGAGAAGATATCCAAATGTATATAAGGGGACTCCTCAACCTGTGCAATGGCCGAATGTGACTCGTTGCTTCCCTCTTTCAATACAGGGTCAATCTATGCTAATAGGCAGGAGTCAGCTTCTGTTCAGTATTTGTATTTTGCTTGAGTCCATGCCCCGTCCACCCAAAAAAATGTATGCATTTTAAAGATCAGATACCTGATTATTTAGCTGGTCAAGTAACTTTTCAGTGAAAGCAGAGAGCGGTTCAGATCTCTGAAACTGTTGGTGGATTGAGCAAGGCCGCTTGATCAGGCGAATAGAGACAGGAAGACGAGGTGTCTGGGATAGGTGGCAGAGGTAGGGAAGAGATTGAAATCCAACTATCCCTTCAATCATTTCTAGCGACATTCCCAGAAATCTAGCAGAAAGATTCACAAGCTGTAACATTATCCATCCCTACTGGGGACTGTTCATTTAGAAGGACAATGTTCATCATGGCAACCATAAAAGCAATTTCTCCCTCCCCCCCAGGCTGAATTCACACAAATTCGCCAACGGATCGCATCTCATGTAAAATTTAATTGACTGAATTTTAGAAATTTGAGTTTGAAAATTAACTAAGATATCTCCATACCTACAACATTTTGTATGGCAAACATGTGAAAAACTATTAAACAGATTTACATTAAATGGGTTATTCTAAGTAAAGTTCTAGTTCCATGCCAAGTTTGGAGTAAGTCCATTTGGCTTTTTTTGCTGTTTAGGCCATGTGTGCGGTACGTAGCAGTGAATAGATGTATGTTAACTTATTACCAAAGCTGAGGAATTTCTGTGTCTTTGAAGTTGTGAATCATTATCATAATTTCCTTCTACTTGACGTTTTTAAAGGAAATAGCTATCATATTTGGCCCTATGTAACAAAGCAGTCCATGTTTCATTCAGGACACTGTTTTTTGAGTGCCACCAATAAAATGGAGTTCTTGGCCCTAATGTGAAGAAAGCAGTATAAGGTCGAGATATCAAACTATATGGTCGATAGGAAATACAGGACTTCTGTTCCTATTGTGTATCAAGGGAACATACAAGCATATTGAGGGCTGGATAAGGGTGATCTCAGGGGCTGAACCAAAGTATGTTTGGAAATAAAGTGCTCCACCAGAATATATGGGAAGTGCATTTATTCCTCCTTGGCTTTGAGCTCCTTGACTTTGCTACCACATCTTTCTCATCCTACCCAACAGTGGATCCGCAATTAGAAAGAAGTTCTCTACCACTCTGCTAACATGCCTCCTAGTGCACTACTAGTTGGGGGATGAAGTCCCCTTGGCTACAGAGGGTCCTTGGGGGTGAACATCCCCTCCTGTTACCTCCAGTAAGTCCCACACAGCGGCATTGCTAAGAGGTCTTCGGAGGTCATGCCCCCTTTCTCCACCACTCTGCAAACGCGTCTCCTGAAGCACTATTGGTTGGGGAATGAAGTCCTCTTGGATGCTGATGGACCTTGGGGGCCAAGAAGCCCTCCTGGTACTATCTGTATGTCCTACATAGCTGGATTCCTGAGAGTTGGTCAGAGCCCCCTCCTTTCTTCACCACTCTGCAAACACCATTTCTATTTACAAAACCATAGAAATTCACTGAAAAAAAACAAAGGTTACAGAGACGTTATAGTTAGGAATTAGTATTTAAAAACCTTAGAAATTCACTGAAAAACCAAAGGTTACAGGGACGTTATAGTTAGGCTCAGGTTTCACTCATACAAAACCAGTGAAATTCATCAGTTATAGTTAGCTGAGCTAACTATAACTCGCGCCCCCGCAATGCACTGCTTATGACCTCAAATATTACATCACTCATGACATGGTCAGTGACATCACTCATGACATCACTGATGACATCTCACATGACATCACTGATGGCATCATCCACTTAATATCTGATGCACCTCCTCACACCCTAATATAACCTGAAACCTGTGTTTTTTTCAGTGAATATCTAAGGTTTTTTAAATGCTAATTCCTAACTATAACGTCCCTGAAACCTGTTGTTTTTTCAGTGAATTTCTAAGGTTTTTTAAATGCTAATACTAACTACAACGTCCCTGAAACCTATGGTTTTTTCAGTGAATTTCTAAGGTTTTATAAATGCTAATTTCTAACTATTTCTACATAGGTAGGACATGTACAGAAAGAGGAAGAAAGGCGCACAAAGAAGCAAGAGAAGTGCAGAAAGAAGCAAGAGAGGTGCAGAAAGAAGCAACAGAGGTGCAGAAAGAGGCCTACTTCGACTGTACCTTTCCACAGACTCATACAAAGTAGCCTAATACTTCTCCCAAGATGTCTTAAACCTCACTTTTCTCTTGAAGGTTCACTATTAAATAACAAGGACCCCCTGCAACAAATCAAAATTCCTAGGCAGGGCAAATACAATTGTAAAGTTAAACCCCTAGGCAACTAAAGGTCTATAACAATTAACAGACCATATAGACTACAAACATGATGTGAAGGACTCAGTGTACACACAAATACATTTAAAATTTCATTTCTTTAATACAAAATAATTTGAAAACATTTTGGAACATATGTCATCAGACAACTAATAACATATACAATACAATATCCCCACATAACTCACAAGGGTACACAGTGCAGTGGAAAAACATGAACATTAACAGAAGAACAAGGAAGACAAAAATTCATACAATATATATCAAAATATGATTTGAATCAAGGAAAATATAAAGACAAGTGACTTAAGTGGCTAATTGATGGATCTTCTACGCGTGTTTTGGCATACACTCCGCCTTCATCAGGAAAGCCACAGAAATTCCTAAATGTGAAATTAAAAATAAGGTACACTGTGTTCAAAGATATACAATTAAAATGGTCACAACATCAGTCGCCTCTTAAAAACCTTCGTGCTCCAAAAGTGAAAAAGATTAAAAGAAATAAAGAGAAATTGTGAATAGAAAAAGATGACCACCACCTAAAAAAGGGGAAAAATATATAATAATACAAAATATACAGGTTATGTCTCAAAAAGTGGAATGAAAAGAGAACACATAGTGTGCAATCAAGCATCGTTTAGTGGCGAATATGTTCATATCTAAGCCTTCTTCCAGACGGAGACAGGGGAATGATTAAGTTTGATATTGAAAAGGCTTACCAGAAGCTTAATCAGAACGGGATCAGAAAAGGAGATATCATCTAAACCAGGATGAAGGATTAAAGTGGAAAAAGTCTAAAAATAAAAGACAAACTGTTAACTATAAACTTGTTTTGGGTCGAAAAATGAGGGGTCTCTTTATGTCTGATAAATGGGTTGAGGGGTGCAGAAAGAGGCAACAGGGGTGCAAAAAGAAGCAAGTGAGGTGCAGAAAAAGGGAACAGTGGTGCAGAAAGAGGCGAGACAGGTGTAGAAACAGGCAAGAGAAGGGCAGAAAAAGGCAAGAGAAGTGCTGAAAGATGTAACAGAGGGGTAGAAAGAAGCAAGAGACGTGATGAAAGAGACAAGAGAGTTGCAGAAAGAAACAAGAGAGGTGCAGAAAAAAGCAAGAGAAGTGGAGAAAGAGGCAAGTGAGGTGCAGAAAGAGGCAAGAGAAGTGCAGGAAGAGGCAAGAGAGGTGCAGAAAGAGGCAGGTGAGGTGCAGAAACAGATAAGGGGTGCAGAAAGAGGCAAGAGAAGTGCAGAAAAAAGCAACAGGTGGAGAAGGAGGCAAGAGAACTGCAGAAAGAGGCAAGAGAGTTGCAGAAACAGGCAAGAGATGTGCAGAATGAAGCAAGAGAGGTACAGAATGAAGCAAGAGAAGTGCTGAAAGAAGCAACAGAGGTACAGGAAGATGGAGGAGGGGTGCAGAAAGAGGCAAGAGAAGTGCAGAAAGAGGCAACAGAGGTGCAGAAATAGGCAGGAGAGATGCAGAAAGAGGGAACAGGGGTGCAGAAAGAGGCAAGAGAGGTACAGAAAGAGGGAAGAGGGGTGCAGAAAAAAAGCAAGAGAAGTGCAGAAAGAGGCAAGTGAGGTGCAGAAAGAGGCAAGAGAAGTGCCGAAAGAGGCAAGAGAGGTGCAGAAAGAGGCAAGAGAAGTGCTGAAAGAAGCAACAGTGGGGTAGAAAGAAGCAAGAGAAATGATGAAAGAGACAAGAGAGTTGCAGAAAGAAAGAAGAGAGGTGCAGAAAAAAAGCAAGAGAAGTGCAGAAAGAGGCAAGTGAGGTGCAGAAAGAGGCAAGAGAAGTGCAGAAAGAGGCAGGAGAAGTGCAGAAAGAGGCAAGAGAGGTGCAGAAAGAGGCACGTGAGGTACAGAAACAGGCAAGAGGGGTGCAGAAAGAGGCTAGAGAAGTGCAGAAAGAAGCAACAGAGGTGCAGAAAGAGTCAAGAGAACTGCAGAAAGAGGCAAGAGAGTTGCAGAAACAGGCAAGAGAGTTGGAGAAAGAGGCAAGAGAGGTGCAGAAAGAGGGAAGAAGGGTGCAGAAAGAGGCAAGAAGGATGCAGAAAGAAGCATGAGACGTGCAGAAAGAAGCAACAGAAGTGCTGAAAGAAGCAACCAAGGTGCAGAAAGAGGGAAAAGGGGTGCAGAAAGAGGCAAGAGAAGTGCAGACAGAAGCAACAGAGGTGCAGAATGAGGCAAAAGAGGTGCAGAAACAGGCAAGTGAGGTGCAGAAAGAGGCAACAGTGGTGCAGAAAGAGGCAAGACAGGTGCAGAAACAGGCAAGAGAAGTGCAGAAAGAGGCAAGAGAAGTACTGAAAGAAGCAACACAGATGTAGAAAGAAGCAAGAAGTGCAGAAACAGACAAGAGAGGTGCAGAAGGAGCCAAGTGAGGTGCAGAATGAGGCAAGAGAAGTACAGAAAGAGGCAAGAGAGGTGCAGAAAGAGGCAAGTGAAGTGCAGAAAGAGGCAAGGGAAGTGCAGAAAGAGGCAAGGGAAGTGCAGAAAGAGGCAAGAGAAGTGCAGAAAGAGGCAAGAGAGGTGCTGAAAGAGGCAAGTGAGCTGCAGAAACAGTCAAGAGGGGTGCAGAAAGAGGCAAGAGAACTGCAGAAAGAAGCAACAGAGGTGCAAAAGGAGGCAAGAGAACTGCAGAGAGAGGCAAGAGAGTTGTAGAAACAGGAAAGAGAGGTGCAGAAAGAGGAAAGAGGGGTGCAGAAAGAAACAAGAGAGAGATGCTTAAAAAGCAAGAGAAGTTGCTTAAAGAACCAATGGAGGTGCAGAAAGAGGTAATAGGGGTGCAAAAAGAGGCAAGAGAAGTGCAGAAAGAAGCAACAGGTGCAGAAAGAGGCAAGAGAACTGCAGAAAGAGGCAAGAGAGTTGCAAAAACTGGCAACACAGGTGCAGCAAGAGAGAACAGGGGTGCAGACAGAGGCAAGAGAGGTGCAGAAAGAGGGAAGAGGGGTGCGAAAGAGGCAAGAGGGGTGCAGAAATTTGCAAGAGAGATGCAGAAAGAAGCAAGAGCAGTGCAGAAAGAATGAACAGAGGTGCAGAAAGAGGCAAGAGGGATGCAGAAAGAGGCAACAGAAGTGCAGAAAGAAGCAAAGGAGGTGCAGAAAGAGGCAAGAGAACTGCAGAAAGAGGAAAGGAAAGAGAAGTGCAGAAAGAGGCACGAGGTGCACAAAGAGGGAAGAAGGGTGCAGAAAGAGGGAAGAGAGGTGCAGAAAGAAGCAAGAGAGGTGCAGAAAGAAGCAAGAGAGTTGGAGAAAGAAGCAAGAGAAGTGCAGAAAGAAGCAACAGAGGTGCAGAAAGAGGCAAAAGGGGTGCAGAAAGAAGCAAGAGAGGTGCAGAAAGAAGCAAGGGAAGTGCAGAAGGAAGCAAGTGAGGTGCAGAAAGAGGCAAGAGAGGTGCAGAAAGAGGGAAGATGGTGCAAAAAGAGGTAAGAGAGGTACCGAAGAAAGAAGCAAGAGAGGTGCAGAAAGAAGCAAGAGAGGTGCAGAAAGAAGGGAGGTTGCAGAAAGCAGAAGAGATGTGCAGAAAGAGGCAAGAGAAGTGCAGAAAAAGAAAGAAAGGTGCACAAAGAAGCAAGAGAAATGCAGAAAGAGGCAAGAGAGGCACAGAAAAAAGCAAGAGTGGTTTGCGCACCATTGGTACTAATTTAGCACCCACATTTAGCAATAAGTAACAGGTGACCATTACAGGTTTGCAAAGGGCCTTCCACCACACTGTAACACTTGTTGCTGCATTTTTGAGCCCTTTGAGCTAGAAACAAGTTTTTTTTGTTCAAATCTGCAGATTATGCAGCAGATGATGGATTATGTGGCAAATGCAGAAATGTCTAATTATACGAAAGTCGGTACAGCCGAACAGTCGCATAATTCCAGTGGCCATACTCATACCTCCGACTAGGTCCAGAAGTGCTCCTCAGTGGTTCCTTCTTTTTTTGTCTCATTGAGTTTATATTTTAGCTTCTATGGAAACGAGGAAGACTAATCCTGAGGTTACCACTTCACAACACAGACTACCATACCACATAATTACTCTCCATAACACATAATCCCACTCTACATAATTCCTATACACTAAATACCACATACTTTTTATCCACATAATTTCACTGCACAGCATACCACATAATTTCACTACACACAACTTACATCCACTCCACTCCCAAAAACATTAGTAAAAAACTTTTACATTTACAATGCCAATAGCCCTAACTTTCGCAAATGCGAGACCTATTACATTGCAAATGCTTCTTTAACTAGTAGTCGCATTTACAGAGTGGTGGAGAAAGGGGGCTGGGCCTCCGACCAGCGCTCAGGATTTCCGCTGCATAGCACTTACAGGAGGTACCAGGAGGGCTTCTTGGTCCCTCAGCAGTAAAGTGGACTTCATCCCCCAACCAGTAGTGTGCCAGGAGGTGCATTTGCAGAGTGGTGGAGAAAGGGGGGCGTGGCCTCTGAAGACCTCTTAGCAATCCCACTGTGTTGGACTTACTGGAGGTAACAGGAGGGGTAATTGTCCCCCAAGGACATCCTTGGGGCCAACTACCCCTCCTAATACCTCCAGTAAGTCCCACACAGGAGGATTGCTAAGTTCTCATAGAAGGCCACGCCCTCTTTTCCCACCACACTGCAAAAGCGCTCCCTGGCGCGCTCTTGGATGGGGATTGAAGTCCCCTTCGCTGCAGGGGGTCCTTAGGGGCCAACTAGCCTACCTGTTACCTCCAGTAAGCCCCACACAGTGGGATTACTGAGAGGTGGGCACAGGCCACGCCCCCTTTGTCCACCACTCTGCAAACGCTTTTCCTGGCGTGTTCTAGGTTGGGGGATGAAGTCCCCTTGCCTCCTGAGGGTTACTGGGGGGCCAACTAGCCCTCCTGTTATCTCTAGTAAGTCCCACACAGCTGGATTGCTGAGAGTGGTCAGAGGCCACGCCCCCTTTTTACACCACTCTGCAAACGCGCCTCCTGGTGTGCTGCGGCTTGGTGGATGAAGTCCACTTTAGTCCTGAGGTCCTCAAGACACAAGAGGACCTCATCGCCCCATCAGCAGTGCGCCAAGAGGCGCATTTGCAGAGTGGTGTAAAAAGGGGGCCTGGCCTCTGACAACTCTCAGCAATCCCACTGTGTGGGGCTTACTGGAGGTACCTGGTGGGCTAGTTGGCCCCCAGGGACCCTCATCAAGGGGACTTAATCCCCCAACACAGAACGAACCAGGAGGCGCGTTTGCATAGTGGTGCAGGGAGCGGGCGGAGCCTCCGGCGAGTTGCCGGTTTCTTTTTTTTTTTATTTTAGGAAGTGGGGCTGTGTGGCCCCCCCCTTCCCTTAACCCTTTTGGGCCCCGGGGACCCCATCCCCTGGGGACTTAGCCATTTAAAAAAAAATTACAAATTGAAAAGGGAGAGGGGCGCGCAAGATGGATGCCAACAATTCTTGGTTTGAAGTGTTGGCAGCCAACCAGAATCAAGCTCGCGCTCGGAAGGGTTCGCGGATCTAATATTTTTTTATGTATGTATTTCTCAGAAACTACTGAACGGATTTACACTTGAAAATTTCGCGAAGATTCGTCACACGGTGCCAAAGATATTGGCAAAAGAAAAAACACTTTTTGAATAGAAACAAGGTCCTAACTGTACCTACTGGCGACTGCCAGTAGGTTATATATATATATATATATATATATATATATATATATATATATATATATACATATATATATATATATATATTCACTGAAAAAACCATAGGTTTTAGGGACAGTTATAGTTAGTTGGACATTGCACTCGTACAAAACCCGTGAAATTCCCGTTATAGTTATTTCAGGTAACTATAACTCGCGCCCGCAATGCACTGCTGATGACGTCACATATTACATCACTCATGACATGGTCAGTGACATCACTGATGACATCTCAAATGACATCACTGATGACATCACTGATGACATCATCCATGTGATAATTTGATGCATCTTCTCACACCCTAATATAACTTTTGATACACCCACTGTAAATTACAGACTGCCATTGTCAAACCCATAGACACTCCAACACCAATTACTATATACACACTCACTGATTCTTAGGTCTACACACACACATCTACTCACTCACCCGTACAGTCACTCATACTTATAGTCACTCAGTACAGGACTATTATATGCACTCATACACCTATATAAACACTCACACACCGCCACTCATCCATAGAGGTACTCACACACCTAGTCAGTCATGCAAAAATTAAGCACACACCCATTTACTCACCTATACAGTTATACACACACCAACTCACTTACTCATACAAATACTAGCACATTCTTCAGTGATGTCATCAGTGATGTCACTGACCATGTCATGAGTGATGTAATATGTGACGTCATCAGCAGTGCATTGCGGGGGCGTGAGTTATAGTTACCTGAACTAACTATAACGGTGGAATTTCACGGGTTTTGTACGAGTGCAATGTCCAACTAACTATAACTGTCCCTAAAACCTATGGTTTTTTCAGTGAATTTCAAAGGTTTTTTAAATGCTAATTTCTAACTATAACGTGTCTGAAACCTATGGTTTTTTCAGTGAATTTCAAAGGTTTTTTAAATGCTAATTTCTAACTATAACGTGCCTGAAACCTATGGTTTTTAAGTGAATTTCAAAGGTTTTTTAAATGCTAATTTCTAACAATAACATGCCCCGCCCCCTCCCTTCACCACTGTGCAAACGCGCCCGTGGCGCGCTTTTAAGTTGGGGGATTAAGTTCCCTTGAATCATGAGGGTCTCTGGGGTCCAACTAGCCCACCCTGTACCTCCAGTATGCGCCAGGGAGCTGCATTGCAGAGAGGTGTTCAGAGGCCACGCCCTTTACACCTCTCTGCAACGCAGCTCTGTGGCGCTTCTGGACGTACCTGGTGGGCTAGTTGGCCCCAGGGACCCTCAGGATTGAAGGATTTAATTCCCCATCTTAAAACGCACCACGGGCCTGTTTGCACACATGTCACCTGAAGCCCCGCCCCCTCCCTTCACCACTGTGCAAACGCGCCCCGTGGCGCGTTTTAAGTTGGGGGATTAACTCCCTTTGAATCCTGAGAGTCCCTGGAGTCCAAGTAGCCCACCATGTACCTCCAAAAAGCGCCACAGAGCTGCGTTGCAGAGAGGTGTAAAAAGGGGCGTGGCCTGGACCACCTCTATGCAACCCAGCCCTGTGGCGCTTACTGGAGGTACCTGGTGGGCTAGTTGGCCCCAGGGACCCCCAGTCTTGAAGGGGAATTCATTTCCCAACTTAAAACGCACCACAGGGCCCGTTTGCAGAGTGTTGCTGGGAGGGGCAGGGCCTCGGCACGATCGCGTTTTTTGTTTTTGGAAGGGGGCTGTGTGGCCCCCTTCTTTTACTTTTTGGGCCCTGGAGACCCCATCCCCCAGGGCCTGACCCCTTTTAATGTAAAAAAAAAATGAACGGGAAGGGGGCCGCGTGGGCCCCCCTGCCGTGGGCCAATTCCGGCCCCGGGGACCCCATCCCCGGGGCATGGCCAGATTTTCTTTTGTTTTATGGAGGGGGCTGCGTGGCCCCCTCCTGAGGCCTCTACTGGCCCCAGGGACCCCATCCCCGGGGCCGGCCTTTATTTATTTATTTTTATTTTTTATTTTTTTCCATTTTGTGGAGGGGGCGCGTGGCCCCTCCCGGGCCACTTGTAGCCCCGGGACCCCATCCCCGGGGCTGGCCCTCTCGTTGGGGACCGTGGGGGTCCCCAATCCCCACGGTCCTGCCGGCTCCCTCGTCCTGCGGGAGCCGGCATTGCTTTCACATGGGGAGCTGCTAACATGCAGCTCCCTGTGTGAAAAGCAATTTGCTTTGAATTTTGGGAGAGAGCAGGTTTCCTGCTCTCTCTTCCAATATCCAAAGCAGTTTGCTATGACAGGACGGGATCCGCGAGGTTCCCGTCCTGTCATAGCAAACTACAGTGTCCCGGGGTAGGCACCCGGGACACTGCAGGAGCCGGCCCTGGGGGTGGCGGTCCCCAGGAGCCACCACAGGCTCCAGGAGGGAGGCCGCGGCCCCCTCCCAACATTGGCAAAGCCCCGGGAGGTGGTGGTCCTCGGGGCTCGAGGTCCGTAACGGACCCCCATATTTAAAGATTTAGTGCCCCGGGAGGTGGCGGTCCCGGGCGTGTGGGGCTGGAGCCCCCACACAACTAATAATTTTAAAAAAGAAGCCCCGGGGGTGGCGGTCCCGGGGCTGCGGGAGGGCCGAGAGCCCTCCCGCACCATTTATTTTTAAAGCCCCGGGGGTGGCGGTCCCCAGGGCTTGGGGCCTTGGAGGCCCCTCACATAAAATATAAACCCACCCTCGCATGCCCCCGGGACTTGGGCCACCCGGGGCAAAATAGCATCAAAGCGCGGGAGACCGCGCTCGATTTCTCTATCGGCGGGATCCACGCACCCTAAGCGCATCCCGCCGATTTTTTTTTTTTTAATGCTTTTTTCTGCCCAGGGGTCCTTGTGGGACCCCCTTAGCACACCTAGGGGGTCAGGGTGTTTCTACCCTGCCCCCTTTGTGCGTTTTGCGCACTTGTTTCTTCTGCCTCGGTTCTACCGAGGGACAAAATGGCTGCCAACACTTCCTGATTTGGAGTGTTGACAGCCAGTTGACAGCCAATTAGCATGCAGCTATTGATCGGGACGGTGCGCGCAGGTTGCGCTCAGGGTGCGCGGATCCGACGCGGCCATAGATATATATGTGATTTTACTTGTGATTTTCTCAGGAACTACTGAACGCATTTACACCATTTAAGCAAAAGGCACGAGTCTGAACCAAGGGCTACCTCTTTGTCAAATTTGGTTTAATTCCGTTCAGCAGTTCGGGCTGTAGCCGCGATGAACGGTTCCTATGGAAAAATGAATGGGGAAAACACGTTTTGGGACCCCTTTTTCTCGGCCCCGCTGACGAATCACCCCGAGACTTTCAGGATAGGAGCGGACTGGAGCGCCCCAACAAGTTGGAAAATTTCGCAAAGACTCGTCAACCGGCGCCAACGTTATTTCAAATAGAATGTTGCGGATTTCCTATGGAAAATAGGTCCTAACTATAACTATCTACTGGCGACCGCAAGTAGATAATTTACACACATACATATATATATACACACACACATATATATATTATATATAATGTATATATATATATATATATATATATACACACACACACACATATATATGTATATATTTTTTTTTTTTTATTCTCTTCAGGGAAAACATTTTCCTAGTGGAGAAATCTCTTCCTCTTTCATCACTGGGTATTTATAGTAGTACTGGGCTGGAATGAAAATCAGACCCTTTCCAGGTTGGAAAGGGGAGCTATAGGATTCTGTAAATGCCCATAAACATAATTTTTTCTGGGCGATGACAAACCTTCAAGGCTAACCATGCCTCGGATGATCCAGGATCACCCACTTTCCCATCCCTTGGGTGGGATTTACAGGTGCAGACGATTGTGCTCTCGTTTTGGACATCTCTTTATCCGTAAATGGGCTTACGCCTGCCAGGAATCCCTGTGTAACTTCCAGACAGTTGTATGTAAAGTAAATTCAGTTCTAAACCTGTTTGCAGACAAATGTACCTTTGTAAATCGATCCCAGAGCCTTTCAGAAGATTTTTGCACCGAGCCTGTACCAGGTCTTCCAGTACATGAATATACAGAGCGTGAAAAGTGCATGTAGCTTATTTGCTGTGAATTTACTGCTTTTCTCTAAGCTCTTTCCAAGCTCTCTAATTCGCTTCTGATAGGGCTTTTCCCTCCTGCCTCCCTCTTGAGACTCAGGCTGCAGCAAACACTGGCATGGAGCGCAGACCCTGTTTGAATGGGACTCTTTCCAAAGCCCCAAGATTCATTTCAGAGGATGGTAGATTCCTGTCACCTTGTGATGCAAGGTGTCCACATTACACATTAATTTGATTTAACATTATAATGTCAGAGCTGGAAGAACTTGCATAGAGAGAGAGGCCATTAGCGGCTTATGTGTGCTGTGTCGTAACTATTGCCATGGCAAGGAGGCCTCTGATAAACAAGCACTGACTGCACAGAAACACAAGTAGCCCTCTTTTTATTGTGACTGGCTAATAGACTGCTGGCATTCTCTGCCAGATTTATCAGCACTTTGCACCCCGGAAAGTCCCCAAATGTGATGCAAGCTGGTGCAAAATGTTGATTTGTTATTTACTTTCCAAGACAAACCTTGACAGTGTAAAGTTGCTTATAAGTAACACAAAGCAGCACTTGGTACTTATTTCCATTTTCTGTGTGCATCAAAGGGGCATCCCATGGGTTGTACATGGGCATTCCAATGCAGACACCCATGGTTTTTAAAGCAATGCCCTATCTACTAACCACTGGCTTCCGGTCTGCCATCGGATTACCTTTAAGGCTCTGGGCCTCATTTATGAGAAGTGTCGCATCACTGCGACACTTCTCAGTGCGCCCTCCTTGCGACACCATTGATGCGTCATATTTACTGTATGACGCATCATGTCGCAAGGAATGACAGATACATCAGTATTACTTATGTATCTGTCTGCGCAAAACGGACGCATTGCTGGAGATATGTCGGAAGCGTGACGCAACTCCAGCAATGTTCCTTTCGTAAGGGGGAAACACCATGTGAAAGGGCCTGCCTCAGTCTTACCCTGCCATGAGGCAGGCGTAAGGTTTTCACACAATGGCATCCTAGAAGTGGCGCACTGAAATCGTATAGATTTCAATGCGCCACTTCTACGAGGCTTTGATGCTGGGGAACACCCACCCTGCATACATTATACCTGACGCAGTTATAATGTAGCGCAGGGGTTTACAAAGTGACGCATCTGCCTAGATGCGTCACTTTGTAAATAGGGCGCAATGTGGCGCATATTTTACGCTGCTGCTGCATCACAAAAAGTGATGCAACGGCGGTACAAAAGTGACGCAGGGGCTCGTACATAAGCTCCTCTGTGTTTAGCCTATAAAACTCTTTATGGAAAAGACCCAGCTCCTTCACGGAGAACTTTGAGCGATATATTCCTGGCAGAGCATTACGCTCTGGCTCAGCCAATTTGCTGAAGGTTGCCTCCTTTAAACGTGCTACGTGGGGGGGGAGAAGCTTCTTCTGGATCACAGCTCTTCAGTGGAACCGTCTGCCACCAATTCTGAAGACAGCACCTTCACTCATGATTTTCAGGAAAAGTCTCAAAATCTGGTTATTCAACCAGTGATCTTCACGCACTTTGCCTTCGTCTGCTCCTTTAGTTCCGCTCAGCACCAAGACGCCTCCGGGCATTCGTGCGCTTTAAAAATCATATCATTCATTCACTAACAATAACTGCCTTGAAGAGGTTCTTTAAGTGAATATAGAAATGTCATATGTAGATGAGTAAAATTTCATGATGCACAACTTAAGAGAATATTAGATAATTGCATGAAGTGATGTCTCTCCATTGTACACATCAAATGCAAATTCTTTTTATTAGTTATTTCCAGTTTGTAGTTTTTACTTGCAAGCTATATTTAAGGAAACTGGTATAATATTTAATTGCACATATTGTCACAAGAAACTTCATACATTGCTTGAATTACAATAAATGGCCATGTAAAATCGAAGGTTTACTAGAATAACTTAGGGGCATATTATCAAGGGCATTATCGCCACTTTAGCGGCACTTTTTGCCGTTAAAGTGGCGATATTCTTATCGCCCTATTAGCAAGCCTGCGCTAACAAGCGTTAGCGCAAGCTTTCCGGCGTTAGCTGCCGTTTTTTTTATCGCCTTGCATGCCAGCGATATGTATCGCTAATGACATGCAAGGTAGGCGTTACTTACCTAAATGTCATGGTAAAAATCACAAACAGAACTTCGCTGTATTATCAAAGATGACCCGCGATGAAAAATTCACGCTAATCCCCGATTTACGCAGGTTTTAACACCTGAAAAATGCCTGACTAAACATGGTAGTACAAGGAGACTAGCCCTGATGTCTCGCCACAGACAGCAAAGAGGTAGACCTCATGCTGCATTATTAGCCCTTACCATGTACAAAGGTGCAGGAAACTCACAATTTGCCTCTTAATGTAATATTACGATGCGCACATTATGTTAAGCATTTCAGAACGTTCATTGTTATAACTGCAAGAGTATGGTATCAGTGACCCCGTACAAACATTCTTCATTGGATTACCGAACATGCTTTACTGTCTCAACAAACATACATATTGTGCCTGAAAACAAGGGCCTTTCTGGGTGCATGGCACGTTAGCTGAAATATTATTCCCGGTAACGCACCGCTAACGTGCTCAGTACATGCTATCGCATGTTTGTCTATCGCGTGTTAGCGACGATTTCGCTCCCTTTCCCGAACATCACCGCATGTTATCGACGTCTTAGTAATACGTCGATAAACATGCGAAATGTGTCCCGGAAAGGAAGCGATAAATACAATGGCGATAACTTTTTCTGGCGAGCATTATCGCCTTTTCTAGGTAATATGCCCCTTACTTTTTTGTTGTATATATTGCGCTGCCCAGCATAAGGTTTTTTAGCTTCATTGAGCTGCACAATTACCAATCTCCAAACTACCCCAATTTCGATCAATGGACTGCAATGCACCTAAGCAGATTGAAAGAAGAAAAGTCAATACCTGCTATGTGACCAGATCCCAAAATCAAGACATTCCATAAGCATAAAATTAGGACTGAAATTTTGCCTCTACCAAGGGGCACAAAGGACCAAACACTCAGCACTCGCCAGCATAGAAAACACACACAGTGAGGTACTCGGGGTAAATATATACAACTTTTATGCATAATATTGTCATTGTTAAATAAGTTGCTTTCTGATAAGAGATGCTAACTAATCATGCACTGGAACACATGAAAACTTGCCGCCCTCTGTGTTCAGTCGAGACTCTGAAAGTCAGGATATCTGCTAAATGTATTGAAATCTGCTGGGACAGATGGCGAAAAACCAAGACTGTCCCAACAAATCAGGGACACCTGGTCACTATAAGCATGTGCACATAAACACATGCATGTACACATGCACCGACACGCATGACTCACACATACTTTCTTACACAGATTCATAACTGGAACAGGCTGGCTCCCAGTGTCAACCACCAGTTTCACCCATCACTAAACAATACATTAACCTATCCTAATTAAGCCTGGACGGTGAACTCCGCTCCGTTCACGGAGTTTGCTGAGTTTTTCACACTCCGCGCTAAGCAGAGCTTGCGGAGGAGCGGAGTATTTTCCTCGCTCGCCAACAGTAAGCTGGTGAGCGTGAAAAATCCAACGCTAGACCACTTCCCAGCAAAATTTCTCAACGTGGACGGTCGCGGATGGCTGCTACCGCTCACGTCTAGAAACCTTCCGTTCGCATTGAGGAAGCTGCCGCTCGAGTAGAACTTCTACTCAAGCAGCAGAAAGAAGCAGTGCCCTCTTGTACTGTGCAAGATGCCGTTCGTGCTGATTTTACAGTGCGGGACAAACACTAACAATTAGTGCGAACAGCGCGAGGTAACCCATTTCGCTGCTCGCTGAACTTCACGCAGCTTGGCGGAGTTTTTTTGTCACTTCATGTAGCGGAACTCTGCGAACTCCACTCAGGCTTAATTCTAATCTCTCTGACTACTTTCGAAAATGATTCACCTCTAAACTTTACAAAGCTTGACCAAGAAAAAATGCCCACAGGTCACTTTGAATCATCGCAGTGTCCCAGAATCCTAAAAGGCACCAAGATTCCGAAAACATAATAAACCACGCTAACTGCACAATTGTAGTGAACAAAAACACATGAAATAACAATAGTACACACTTTATTGACCATAGAAATAACAAATGACCGAGCCGGATTCAAACCTTTGTCAGGCAGATTACATAGAGAAGTCTGCGGCAGATCTATTAAGCACAAAGCTGTCTTTCCAAACAGCTCTTAGAAACTTTTAGAACAGAGAAATTTATATGATATGTCTTTCCAATCTACCTGCCCCATTTGAAATGCGGTTACAAAAAAGTATGGCCCGGAAGGAGCAGAGCAAAGGTGGGGTTAATGCAGGTTTCAGAATATATAGTTCAGACAACCAGTGGCAAAGCCAGTAGGTCTCGCCTTTGGGACCTATTGGCTTTTCCAATTGCCTTTAGCCATGTAGCACAGCAACTCCGATGCTCTGCAGCATGGTTAAAAATTGTAAAAAAAAAAACATTTGACACAGCTGGCTGTGTCATTTTGTAGGCATGCACACCATGCATGCCTGTGCCTACAAAATGATGCAGAGTCTTTGTTTTTCTTTTTACTTACTGATCTAAGTTGGATTGGTAACTTATAAGAAAAAAAGTGCACTTTTTTTTCAAAGTGGGTGGGGTTGAAACTACGGCGTGACAGAAGCAACAGGGAGACAGAAACAAAATGGTGGCGCGAGTGGTAGGGCAGAAGGAACACATGGGCATAAGTGGGGAGCGGAAGCAAAATGGAAACTGCAGGGAAAGCCAACGACAGAGCGACAGCAAAGTTCAGCAATAGGGGGGAGTAAATGGGTGAAAGAGAGCAGTGTGAAGCAGGCAAAGCGAAGCACGCTTGGAAGAGAGAGGAACACGGAATGCGGCAGTGGGGGTGGAAGGGATCTACATAAGGGAAACAGCAGGAACACACAATCACTATCGTGGAGTAAGAAAACAAAAAGAAAAAAAGAATAGCTTGAAAAGTGAGCAGTGGAAGGACACAGTAATGCGTCCATTCTCCATGGGAGAGACAAGCACAAGAAAAGGATGAAAAGCCCACACAAGCTAATGAATAAGAAGTAAGCAAATTAGAGTGACAGTAAAGCCAACCAATGGTACGCAATGTGCAGGCTATAAGTCTGCTGTAACCTAATAACATGTCTTGCAGCAGACAGGGTATGTGCTGTCTACTAGGCAAGACCTAAAAAATGTATTCCAGTTCAAGCCTTGTGGAAGGAAAATGTCACCATAACTAGCCTGTAAAAAGAAAAGCTACTGGCAAAGCCAGTAGGTTTGATGTGCATGTTGAGTAATGCCATTAAAAAAAGCCTGCAGCAGTGGAAAAAAAAATGTTTGCTCACCACATGCAGTGCATCCATGAGATAAAGAATTTGATGTTTGATGATTCAGTGCACCTTTGAGATGTAAAGTAGGTCATCCTGCATGGCATTGGAAGCACTCTGCTGGAGGTGGAATCAACAGCAAACAGCATGTGGTGAGAGAGTTCAGCCACACCCCACTCTATGTATACTTTAAAGAATTGGTAACAATAGGTTATGCAGATAACTGTGATATCTAACTAGACCTGAAAAGGGCATTAAACACTGTAATTCAACATATAACATCAGAACTCCCCTAGAATCATAAAAATGATATATGAAGAATTACCCTGTAATATGGAACATTATTTAGAAACAAGTCTGAAATAAGTTAAGTAACATCAGGACAGATCTGTAATGAGAGTAACTAATTAAGAACAAGCCTGAAGTAAGGTAAGTAAGTTATGCCAGGCCAGTTTGGTAAAACCTAAATCATATACAAAATACTCAGTAACCGTGCACTAGACCTCAGCCATAATAAGCTGAATGACATCAGGCGTTAGCTGATTTCACACCTCTTGCCTTCCTCAAGCTGGGCCTGAGCAGTTTTAACATCCACCTATCCCTATATTAAGTCTGGAATATGATGCTTGTCTTCCTTATGATTGGAGCTGGGCTATTGCTTTTGTCATTGGACCTGCTGAACTTTCCTTTGATGGTGTTTGGGTTATTGCTGTATTTTGATGAGCAGGTATTCTCTTGATTTGATAGCTACAGTTAGACACAATTTACATCCATCACTAAGTTTCATATTTAATGGTTGTTTTTTGTTTTTACCCCAAGTTCGGGTTTTGGAGGGTTTTTGTACTAGCTGACGGGGGGCAATTATGTAACTGTTCAAGAAGCCCTATGTTGGATACTCCACCTTACAGCCCATGGGGTGCGAGGGGATGGACCAGCTCCAGGGGGATAAGTATTGGCCCTGTTGCCCAGACACAGCTCTCAAACGTTGGTCATGGCCCCTTAGCGGGGATACCTCTCTTCTGGATTTGGGGTCTGCTTATGACATAACCTTGCTCCTTGGTAGGGGAGTGGACTTAGGAAACTTGCATGGGCCTATTTTCCCCAAGGTGATAGGGTTTGCGGAATGGTGAAGTCCTGTGAAGGGCTGAATCATGAGTTTACTTGATAAGAATGGATTTCTATCTTCCGTTTTCCACTGTAAATATTTTGCACAATCATCGTGACTTGAAATGTTTGCTTTGAAAGGACCACCCCGTTATGTTTAGTAGAATGAATATGGCCTGAGATGTTTTTCTAAAACTACATCAACTGTGTTGTGTCGATTCTTTTATGTGGTTCTTGTTCTGATGTCACCAGTGCTTGTCTGGTTCCCCTCGTATTGCGTAAACGAATGCCAAAAGTAAGGAGTCCTAGCTACAGCCTTAAGACTGATATGACGGATACTGCCCTTGTTTTCAAGAGCTACTTCACTGGATGCCTGTGCACAAGAATGAAGAAGCAGTGAGTACCTCACCAGGTGCCTCAGCACATGCCTCACCTAGAGGCTTCTGTCTTTCACTTGAACTCACATGCCACGCTTGTGCAGGTGTTCCTCCAGAAGAGTAAGGGCTGCCATGCTGCTGCGGTTTTCTTTCCTCCCTTCCTTCCTGCACATGCTGGCACTCAGCATCTCACTCCCTGCCAATGTAGACAGAATCTGAGTTAAGAGTATTGCCCTCACACACTGACCTTGTTGAAGGAGCCTGGGCCCTTTACCACTGATTATGCCTTTAAAAAGTGAATTGTCAGGCCACGGCTTAACCACTGTCCCCAGTGCTCAGGCCTGGAGCAGAGAAGAAACACCTCACTTGTTGCCTCTCCCAAAGGAGTGTTAACTGGCACCACCACCTCCTGTAGGAGAGTAGGATCTGCTTCTTATAGTTACCCCCACTTTTTGCTGATGTTTCACTGTTTTTCGACTTAGCCAGACTGAGGCCCTGCTAATCAGGACCCCAGTCTATCTGCTTTCTACTCTAAATTGATTGAATGTACTTTAGGTACACTCCAGATTGGATTCTGGGGTACCCTTGTGAGTCCCTAGTATATGGTATACTATGTACCCAGGGCATAGGTACCCCAGAGGCCTACCAGAGGCTGCAGCATGTATTGTGCCACTCCTGGGAAGCCTTTTAAAATGACACAACAGGTCTGCTACAGCAGCCTGTGTAAGGTGGTGTAACCACCCTTACTGAGATATAGGTTCCCTATATCTCTCCATATCACTGCACATGTAAACCTATCAGTCACCCCTATGGCAGGCCTTAACAATCCTGAAGGCAGGCTGGGTTTCATGTGAGAGGGTGCCCAGGCATGAGCAGAGCCCCTCTTCAGCTTTCGGAATCTTTATTCCGGGGTTGTTTGTGATGCAGCCAGACCATATACTCTTAAGTGCATTATAACCCAACGGTAAATGCTAACTTTGGAGTGGCTGCATGGAAAACTGTCGTGTTTGGTGTCAAACACCTTGGAATCATACCCCCACACCAGTAACTGGTGTGGGAGTATGATCCCACCCTTCTAGAGGGAGAGACATGACAGCACCGGTATACCCGGTACCAGCTAACAGAGCCCTGGCATCACAAAATGGATGCTGCAGCCACAGACACGAGTCTGCCCTCCTGCTGCTGGACGAAACTCCGGCACGGGAGGCCTGGACAATAGGTTTCCTGTCACAGGAGGTGTGACCACCTCCCAGACAGGCTTTAGTGTATTGGGGCTGGGTGGGTGCACTCTCAGAGTGCTTTGAAGTCTGCACTGGGGGCACATTTGGTGTCCCTGTGCATAGTCCAGCTCAAACCGGTTGCAGGGGCACACAGCCCCTGCTCTGGCGCAAACTGGACAAAGGAAATGGGTGTAGCCACCCTCTTTCCTGACCCTCCCATAGGTGGGTCCCCAGAGTTTGTCCAACCCCTTCCTTGGGTATAAAGTAGGAAACCCTGACTACAGGACTTTAGATTACACCTGGACTAAACTCTGATACCAGAAACCAAGTACTTCGACGATCTGCACGACGCTGGATGACTGAAGACTCTCCCTTGGAGTAAAGGAGTTACTCCCCTGCAAGGCAGGCACCTTTAACGCAACTGACCGGTTTGCATCTCCAAGCTCTGACGGACTCCGAAGAATATTGCCACACAGGAGGTGGGTTTTCCTAGGTCTCTGAGGTTGATCTGTGCCCACAGCAAGTCTGAGGCCCGTATCCCTCGTGGAGACCATGCAACCCAAACCCCTGGACACCGCGACCATTTGCAGAGGCATCAGCTTTCCAGCAACCCCTGAGGCTGAGCTTTGGGTTGCTTGTAGCGCTGACCCCGAGCAGCAATTGCACCAAAGATTGTTGGCCTACACTCAACGAGTGTTCCGTGGGCCGCCATTTTGTGATTCCTCTTGAGGTCCCTTTGCAATCCCTGGTCCGTTGACCTGTGGATCCCCAAGAAGGCAACTCTAACTTTTATTGGGCTTCCCTGGTTGCTCTAGATGTGCCCTGACTCTCCATTACTTGGGGAGTCCCCAGGACCTTGCTGGTCCACACAGAAGCATCTTTTCTTTTCCTGCGTGGGTTGCTGTTGCCAAGGCTTGTTGTGGTCAATCTGATCACCGACACCCCAGCACTCGACATCCTTTGTAGGACAGCTCGAATCCGGCTCCTGGTTGTCGTCAACATCTCCGGGACCCCGTGGCTGCAGAGTCAAGCTTCACCTCTTCGCACCTGAAGCACCCGACATCGGTGGGCATTCGATTGCTCCGCTCCTGGTCACTGGCTAGTGACCCAGACTCTGTCCCCTCTGCTTTCAGGTTCTTCACATCCTCGATCCAGGCTTGGATCGCACCGGACACTTTTCTCCTTCACGGCAGCAGCACTTTGCAGCAGTTCGCCATTGAAAACGACGACGATTCCCGACACCTTTTGGCACCTATGCACCCGGCTTCCCTGGGTGAGGTAACTCGA
This sequence comes from Calotriton arnoldi, assembly GCA_963921515.1. Classification (NCBI taxonomy): domain Eukaryota; kingdom Metazoa; phylum Chordata; class Amphibia; order Caudata; family Salamandridae; genus Calotriton; species Calotriton arnoldi. The sequence goes on from CAWUFW010001240.1 coordinate 562,716, forward strand.
GTACTCCGGTGCTCCCATGGGTGTTGGCCCTAGAAACCCTTAAGTCTAAAGGGGTTTGCTCAAAGTCCTCTCCTAAGTGTCCTTTAACTTTAAAATTCCAACCGCGACTTTCCGCATTGAATCCTACGGCGCTCGCGGCTGTGTTCTCACACTGCACACGTCCCCCGTGGGTCTCCTGTGTCACTACCTCGGGTGGTTCCTTGGGGTCCCAGCGATTCTACGTGCTCTAGGCACTGTGTCTAGTCAAGTCGTGGTTCTTATACCACTTTCTTAGTATATGTTTTGGTCTCCCCCTGGAGTCCACTGTGTATTGTGCTATTTACTGTCGTTTTAATACTGTGATACTGTGTATCTTGAACTCTAATCTCATAAAGGGATTAGTAGTTAGTGTTTAGAAATAAATACATATATTTTATATATATCTTGTGTGGTTCTCCTTTCATTTAGTTATTCAAGAGGTTATAATCTGGTAAACCAAGCTGCTTTACACTCCTTCAAGACTTAGCCTGAAGGCTGCTCTCCATAGCTATCACTAGGATAGCTTTCAATAAAGGTTGTCTTTAAACCTATCATCAATAAAGGTCGTTTGGACTGGTGCAAGGTGCCCACTATAACTAGTGGACAGCATATACCAGGCCAACTTCTCACACCTCCATCACTAGAAGATGAACTGGTAGGTGACGCTTCACCACTGCTTCCATCACTAAAAGATGAACTGGCAGGTGACACCTCACCACTGCCTCCATCACTACAAGATGAACTGGCAGGTGACTCCTCACCAGTACCACCATTACTAGGCGATGAACAGACAGGTGACCCCCTCATCGCTGCTTCCATCACTAGAAAATGAACTAGACGGAGACTGCGTGAGGTCGGGTAGGTGAGCAGGCCTCCTTAACCAACGAGAACTATCTCGAGGATACCCACATCCGCATCTCATGGGGACTTTTTCCCGTTAAATTTGGACTACTATTCCTTCATTCTAGTGGCACTAGATTAATTGCTACAGACCACTATACTTTCCTATCACTCACTGCACTCTCTCTGGTCCTGAAGAAGTGCGAGGGATCTCCTCCTGAGACCAAACATTGCACTAAACATGTCGACCATTAAACATGCCCATTAGGGGTATGTTGTATGTTTAGCTACCGAGGGCCATTATCTCCCTCAAGCAGCACAACCTTCTGGTTTTTTACCGATGGCAGAGGGGCCCCTTTCTCAATTACTAGTTATCCCTCCAGTCATCTTTTAACCTCACGTTAGGACACCACTGCCACTCACACCCTCACGCACCCTTACGGCTTTATCTCAAAAAGATCTCTGATAAAGTGAACCTTCGGGGGACCCGTAGGGCATTGCAGCGCCGGCCCGACGAGGAGCATTTCCCAATGATGAAGCATGACATCCTTCGGGGTGTGTGAGGGCACCAAGATCAGGACACACTGTCCCCAGCCATTACAGTATTAGAATGACCACAGTTTTCATTCTCTACTTCTCTTCCATAGGAACAGTGACTCTCGTGGCATGTAGGTGACATCTCACCACTGCCTCCATCACTAGAAGATGAAGTGGCAGGTGACTACTCACCGCCACCTCCATCACTAGAAGATGGACTGGCAGGTGACTCCTCACCACTGCCTCCATCCCTGAAAGATGAACTGGCAGCTGACCCCTCACCACTTTCTCCATCACTAGAGGATGAACTGGCAGGTGACACCTAACCACTTTCTCCATCACTAGAGGATGAACTGGCAGGTGACACCTAACCACTTTCTCCATCACTAGAGGATGAACTGGCAGGTGACACCTAACCACTGCCTCCATCACTAGAGGATGAACAGGCAGGTGACACCTCACCACTGCCTGCATCACTAGAGGATGAACAGGCAGATGACCCCCTCACCACTGCCTCCATCACTAGAAGATGAACAGGCAGGTGACACCTCTCCACTGCCTTCCTCACTAGAGGATGAACAGGCAGGTGACACCTCACCACTGCCTGCATCACTAGAGGATGAACAGGCAGATGACCCCCTCACCACTGCCTCCATCACTAGAAGATGAACAGGCAGGTGACACCTCTCCACTGCCTCCATCACTAGAGGATGAACAGGCAGATGACCCCCTCACCACTGCCTCCATCAAAAGAAGATGAACTGGCAGATGACACCTCACCACTGCCTCCATCACTAGAGGATGAAATGGCAGGTGACCCCCTCACCACTGCCTCCATCACTAGAAGATGAACAGGCAGGTGACACCTCTCCACTGCCTCCATCACTAGAAGATGAACTGGCAGGTGACCCCTCACCCCTGCCTCCATCACTAGAAGATGAAGTGGTGGGGTGCACCTCACCACTGCTTCCATCACTAGAAGATGAACTGGCAGGTTGCGCCTCACCACTACCTCCATCACCAGAGGATCAGCTGGCAGGTCACATATCACCACTCACACTCGGTCACAGGAGCTTGCACTGGTAATGGATGTGCCTCACACTCTGTGTCTATCAGCTGAACTACAACTGGTTGGCCACATCTAATGCACTACCTCTGTCACTAAAGAGCTAGAGTATGAGGAGACAGTTTGTACCTCACCCACTGTCTCCACAGCTCGACCATTAGCCGTTAGGTAGAAGTCATCCCCTTCCTTCATAGCTAGAGAATGTGCTGGGAAGACATGTCACGGCCACATTTGAGGGTTCATCTCGGCCGAATGAGCTTGAAGTGGTAGCCCGGGCTCTCACACTTTCTCTATCAGGTGAACGTCAACTAGTAGGCAGCATCCCTCACTCCACCTCTGTCCTAGAGCATGAGATGGTGGTCCAAGCCTCACCGGCTGAATCTGTAGTCAAAACTCGAGAGTTAGCCTCTTCCTCAACTACTCCCCTCGTTGCCAAGGCAGACGTCGGCAGGCTACACCGAAAACCGCCTCTGCAGGCACAATTGCTGAATTATTAGCGCCCAGTGCACACAGTGCATTTGTCCCACTGCCTCTAGGCGCCTGCCCAAACTCCCCTCTGACCTTGCTTGCAGTCTGGGTGATACTCAACTCTCCAAGGCCAAGGGAAACAAAAACACATTGACTCAGAGCTCGGCACATTATGAATGCCTGGGAGGTGGTTAATTCCATATACTTCAGCTCGAATAGTTTTTACTACAGAGTATGTTACCTTAACCGAATACAGAATCTTGCCTTATCGTGGGTCCAAGAGCTGGGGCAGCTTTGTAGAGTCGGTGTGTATGACGTCAGCTCAAGTCCCTGCTCACACACACAGACCACAAGAACCCTGTGGATATGTGACATACAATGACACAATGTCTGCGGTGATGCCCACCCCACTGGTTGTGACGTGTTGTACAATGGTAGTGAGACCTTCAGTAGATCAAGGGATGGTTAAAGGGTTATCTGATGATCTGAAACTATAATGGGATCTGTGCTGGGGCTGGGACTGAACCAATCTGCTCTAGTCCTGGGCTCCAGGCTCACTGGCGAGAAGACAAGACGTGCGGTCCATGAACACTACGATTCTGGGAGGCAGCTACAATGTAACACAAGAACCACAAGCACGGCCTGTTCCGTTCTGCTGCTGGGAGTCAGCAGTTACCGAGCTCCCTCCTCCTCCAAACTATCGCCTTCACACTGCCACACACGCACTTACTCAGACCCTTTACTCATGCACATGCAGACTAGCTACCACTGGAGATGACGTATTCATTGTTCTTTGAGCAGCTTTTCTTGGCTTCCCGGCCAAGTGTGCACCCTATAGGTCCCATTGCATACATGCATACCGTATAGGCGCACACAGCACTCAAAAGCACCACCCCTCGCCCACAGGCTTCCAGTCACGCAGCCTTCATCGCTCATCCATACACATTCACCAACGATTACCAACGGTCCTTCCCATGGTCACCATCTCCCTGCCTCTGTCACTATAAGCCGCTCACTCACCAGCACACTACCTTTCACTCAGTTGTCTCCTTCAGCCACTCGCTTACCATAACGCAGCCCCTCCAGTCATCGACACGCTCGTTCTCACTCAGTATCACCATCATCCTGATGAGCGGCCGCCGCACCTGAGGGGTCCCTACACGTGGGACTGTGTAGGCGTGACTGGGGTTTTAAAAACTCTTGTGGCAGGGGGAGCAGTGCCCATCATACAGGAGGGGCTGCCACCTTATGAGGAAATTTTCTTACCCTGCCTTCTCCACTGGGCCAGCCTAAGCACGTAGCCACTTCATCGCCCAAAGCATCCGTTCCTTCATCTCGCAAAACTGAGCAGTCTTCTTACCCTGCCTTCTCCACTGGGCCAGCCTAAGCATGTGTAGCCACTTCATCGCCCAAAGCATCCGTTCCTTCATCTCGCAAAACTGAGCAGTCTTAAAATCAAGCTTATTCTCAGCATGTCCGATCCACGCTTCAACCTCGTGGAGCCATAATTATTTCCTCCTGGCTCCCCTCTTCCGCCGCCACCTGGCACTTGAGCCCTATCCTCCTCCAGATACTGGACATTCTTGCTTATATTTTTGTGCTCAGACGCTTCTACCTACGGATCGACGCTCCCGCCTTACATTTCTCACAGACCACCTCTGCGCAGCGGCCTCCACCACCCACCGGCATCTCTGCTCCTCACGCGGCACGCACTCCGTGCCGGGTTCCCACGAGGAGTACCGCCTCCTCCCCTTCCGACATATATACTGCACACCCCCGGCAGGGTTGGAATTATCACCGGCTCTCTGGGGTCTGCTCTCCTTACTCTCACATTCGCTATTCAGCCCTGAAGAGTCACCGGATTACTCTGAGTGACGAAACACATGTCGGCTGGTTGTTTGTTTAAATTGAGTCGTGGTTTCATTAAATAACTTTTCAACTTTGTACGGGTGTCGACCACTGCAATTGTAAACCGAACAAAACTGCCACACTATTGTTATACCCTCACCACGTGTGCCCGGGACTGTGCTCATGTTTTCGAAGCAGTTTATCTTTACAAAGCCATGATTTCAAAATAGATAGCATTCTTAAACCTTAATCCAAGTAATACGGGTATTACAGCATGTTGCAATATATGCACGGCCACTGGAATTATGTGGCGGGGAGAACTAAATTACGTGGCATGGGAGAACTAAATCATGTGGCAGTGTTAGTATTAATTGATCTCAGGACTTTGTTAAGCCTACTTTTCAGCCACCATGCTAGGCTCCTCGTTATGCCCTACATTCGGTGATACACACTACAGGCGCAGGCTGTTTTCACAACTGAGATGTGCTTTGCTAACGAGTTGTCTGAGATCTCCTTTCGGATGAGTAAACTTTGTTTTTCCAAGATAGTGAGTATAGGGGCTCCATAAATTAATATAACCTCTTGAAAGTCTTGTTTTGAGCTCTCGGTGTCTTTTGTGACCACACAGCTGCAGGACTGCGGGGTCAGGTCCCCCCCACTAGCAGCCTCCCCTCCCCCCACCCCCTTGGTAACAGGCAGACCCCCCCCCCCACACCCCTCTTGTCCCGGTGTTCAGCGATAGATTAAAAACGAAGGGGAACCGGACATTGCCAACAATGGGGGCGCAGCTTGGGGGCAACTTCTTTTGTTAACACAGACTACTAGAAAGCTGGTCTGTAAACCCAGCAAGGCGGGAGGAATCTTTGAAAGCAGCCTGGGGTTGTCGAGGTCCGCTTGTTTGTGCTGTGAGACAGTAAAATCCGCTCAAAAATCAGTGAAGTGTTCAACAATCTACGCTAGTTAGGTTGGCACAAAATAACTTCTTTGTATATAGCGCTTTGTAAGTAACGCACAGTCTGATGTTTTGAAGCGCTATGATCAAATGATACTAGTTTCGGAGCCTGCAGTGCTGGAGCACAGCTTCAGTGAGCTAGGCTGTCTTGTGCGCCCTTCACCCATGCCCTGGAGTGCGCCTTCTGCACGTCCCGTTGAACGCTCGCTGCATCGTCATCTCTTCCAGTCCGCTCACTCCAGGGATCCATGCCACGGTTTACCAGCCCCCTCAAGTGGGACGAGCACTTTCGGAGTGGACAGTGACTGTCCACAGCCCGGGTGCTGCTTGCGAGTCCACAACGAGTGCAGCGCCTCGGAGCCCCTTTTCTTCCCACTTCCAAGCAACTTTCTGAAAAGTGGGCCACAAAAACCGGATTTTTCCGCACACAGACTCGGAATCTTCTTGGAAACCTCAAGGACTGTTTGACCCCGACTGCTCCATGGAGATCCCGGGAGTTTCTACCCGCAGACACCGGACCGTTCTCTTCGTCCCACTTTCACTGATTGTTTGGGGTAAGTTTTCGGCTCTGCTGTTCTCGCTTGTAATGCGCATATTACCTGCACACAATGACGAGTACACTAGGTTCACGCTGTGCGGTGGTTGGAAATGTTTAATTACGCATTGAACTCTCTGAACTGTGACTGAGGTCCATGTGATCTTACACCGTCTACCAGCCAGGGACGATTATAAGGCATGACCAATGTGGGCAATTGCCCAGGGCCTCCCCCTTCCAGGGGCCCCCTGTGAAAGTGAACTTTCTATCTGTTCGACCTCCGCCTGCTCTGATTCTCTCTCTCTCTCTCTCTGTCTAACTCTACCCCAGTCAGTCTCTCTACTCAGTGTAATCTTAGCAATCTGTGGGGTCCAGGTCATAACATATTTCAACTGTTGAGTTACCCTGTTAAAGTTTAATATAGTTTAGTATTGTTTGGCATCACAGAGGATATACATTATAGTAATTGCATTTATATAGCGCTTACTACCCCTGACGAGGCGTCGAAGCGCTTTTTGGCAATTTTCAGGAAATGGTTGATAACATTTGTTCCGTACAGGTGCCCCCAAAATGTCTTGCCAGAAGCCCCCAAAGACCCTAAGATGGCACTACTATCGCAGCCTTCCATGCTTGTTCCAGCAGGTTACCTGTCTGACAATATGTACCATTCCAGCTCTGATTATGACCCCCTTTGGGGTGAACTGTCTGCATGAAAGGGTGTAGGGGCCTCGGTGTAGGAGTGAGGTGGGTGCATTTGAGTATTTATGGGAGAACGGGGACTGTTTTCCACGTCACAGTATTGAAAGAGTTAAATGAAGGGACTGCTCGGATTTATTGGGGCATCACTCCCCATGGGTTCGGTTGTGGGGGTCACTTAAACTGAACTCTCCCCGAGGTGGCAACAAGTGGCTCGTGACTGTCACCGAGCCCCCAGACAGCATTGTAGGAAGAGACAATGTATGCGTTACTATGTATGCGTTACGGTTGCCAAAAGTACCTGTAGTCAAATGCCACTATTACAAGGATTCTCAAAACCGATTTTGTGTTTCTGTGTTTAAGAAAAGCAGGTGCTGTGAATGTTATAATAATGTTATCGATGTTATACAAACTTCACGTGGCGTGCTACAGACGGAACTGCCTCTTGGTGATTAAATAATACCTGTAGTTAATATCTAAGATAGTGGTACTCATTTTATCTGCTCACATAGATGAAAGTAGGAGGGACTCATTCGAACATGTGTTGTCCTGGTAACACTGAAAGCTCTGGAGCAGTCGCTCAACCTGAAGAGCTCTCTTTCCCTCGCTGGACAAAGCCCATCGCCAGAAACAATGTTAGAGGTTTTGTGTAACTTGCTGTGCAGATAGCGCTGTATGCCACAGATTGTGGCCTCCAAGTGCTGTGGCTAAACAGGTATATTTGTAGGCATGACCGAGGATGATTATTTTATTGAATGTACAGTAGAAAAGGCTCCCTGAGACTGAAAAGTGGGATTAGTTTACAAAAAACAGTATCGGCTGGCCAAGCTGCTGGGTGAGCGTCCAGGGCTTGCTGCCCACATGGAAGATGAGGTTGGCGAGTACCCAAAGGGGCCCCTGAGGTGATTACTTTCTGAGTCCTTGGCATTGAGGCATGGAGCTGCCCTATCCCAGTGACGTTTTGCCTTTGTTTCTTGTGCCCCAATTCACACATTCTACAAACACTTCAAGTACCAGAATGCAATGCAAGATTAATTTATCACGCTTGGCATGGAACTGAGTGAGATCTCCGCATGAAGAGAATTATCTTTCGGATACTCAAGGTACTCACTCACTCAAATTATTAATGTACTAACTCCCCCAAAATGTTACCGTTCATAGGCCATGAGTATACATTTACCACCGAGTACCAAGCCGTGAGTTTCAGCCCCATGAAGTGGAGTGTTTCTGGCATACCGTGTGTTGGGCACTACTTTATAATGCCCTGGTACCCTGTGTGCTGGCATCGGCCTGATCAGCCGAGCAGGTGTTCTGAATCAGCAGTGTCACGCTGAAGTCTTGCATCTGGGGGGAGTGTGTAAACACGCCTAATGCGGCCAGATAAGGACCCATCAGTCTGTGCACCCCTCGCGCATCCTTCTTCGTGTGCACCAGAGCTCTGCCGAGGCTCCAGCGCGGCCTTTGTACTCACACTCTCGGGGAGAGTTTAAAGATGACACGTGTGTGTGTGGGGGGGGGAGGGGTGGGAGGAGGGGCACACTGCCTCCGTGTGACCCCAGCCACACTGGCCAGTTCTCCCCTTTTGAAGGAGTCGCCCTCATCTTCAATTCAAATATTGCTGTATTGTGTCATTTCATGCCTTTATATCCAAAGCATCTCTTACTCCCGGGCTTTCCCGATCGCCTTTCATTTGTCACCGGTGGCTCTCTGTCCCATCCTCACCCTCAACCCACATTTCCTTTCTGCCCCTCTGTAGTGCTTTGACACAACTTTGGGGCGTTTAAGCGCTGCACAATTACTCACCTGTACATAATAGCATGTACCCACCTCCCATATGCTGTTTACTCGCCCTATCTCTAGTGCCTGCTGCCCTCTCAGTTCCTTCTCTGCCTTAAGTCTTCTTTCCGCACTCAGCGCTTTAAAGCAGAGTAGAGAAGGGGTAAAGCACTATAGAAAAAACAATATGACATAAATGATTGTTCTCTCTCACTGGTACTCCTCATACTCCGCAGCCAGACTTCATCTCATGAGCCTTTACATTGAAGTTGCCCCTCTGCTGGCAGTGCTTTTTTGTAAAATAATGTGTGCCAGGGCCTTAAGTTGTCTTCAAAAGCACAAGTGCGGCACTATCTAATGTCGAGATGCCAAATGCCGGGCCGTGTGGCTTTGATTCCAACTCGTGCACCTTTCATCCACCACCAGACACTCCCTGCCACCCATCCCACTCTCCCAGGTTCTTTTTCACCCCTGATTTCTTTCTTTGTCACTGTTTTTCCTTCTTTCTCTCCCTCCTTCTTTCCACCTTTATGTTTTTCTCTCTCTCTCTGGCTGAAAGTTTGACGAGGATATCTATCTATCTATCTATCTATCTATCTATCTATCTATCTATCTACCCAGAAGTGCACAGTATAATATACTAATTATTACCATTGTTGAGTGGGGGAGGAGCCAAAACTCATGAGTGGCAAAGCTTCCAATGAGTCAAGATCCGCCCAACAATATTATTAAATAGCACATTATTTCACACACATCTGCATATATCGTTTATCAGTGTTTCCCAAACTGTGGTCCGCGGACCCCAGAGGTCCGTGACACATTCCCAGGGGTCCCCAGGAGGCAGTTTTAAAAGCACTGCAAAGTTCCTTGTCTAATTAGCAGTTTTCGAGCAACAATAAAAGTGTCAAAATAACGCCAGTGATTAATGCACCTGCTGGAGAGATGAGAGTTTTGTCCAGTTGCAGCTTTGAATAATCTAACGTAGCACAGAGGGTTAATATGCCTACTGCAAAGAACGTGTACCATGCATTTTAAAAACAGTGTTTTATGTGCATTGGTCAGTGGGTTACTGCTTTTGTCACAGATTCTTTTGTTACTGTGCAATTCATAGGGACAATCGTAATCTAGCACAGTGACCTATAAACTGTCATCAAAGAGCTGCTTGCAAACTGCATGGTACAAGTTAGTAACTTATGTTTTTCCCAGTCTTTCATTAACCTGATGCTGCTAAAAAGGTTTATTTGAGCGGAAATACATTTTTATTTTTAAAGTCAATGCTAACCACTGGCTGATGTTCTGAATCCCAAGTTTGCGCTTCTCCGGATCAAGCACTCTTTAAAAATGCCTACCAGTATGAATGACATGTGAATCCTACACATTGTAGTACCCTTTGCCTTATGTAACATTTTCTATACACTGATTTACACGTATGATTCATTGTCGCTATATGTGTGTGATGTAAAGTGCTCTGACATCCTACAATGGTATGAGAGATGCTATAAAACAAATGATATACATGTGACAGAGGGGCTATGGAGAGATGAGAGGCACTGTTGAAGGGTGATAATAAGGGAACCATTGAAGAACCCCAACAAAGATTGTCGTATCCTGGTGCATAGTAAGGTCTTCATTTACTATTCGTTAAAAGCCAATACAATTTAATATATAATGATAAATGTGTTTTAAACTGCACCAATGTTTCCTAAATTTCTTGGGGAGAGCCTCCCAAAGCCCCCTTTGTAGTGGTCAGGCTCACTCACTGCACTTGGTGTGCACCGTATGCTGACTGGTCTGAAAACATTTGCCAGGGCTGCTTTGGGTTTCCAGTCTGGCCCTGGCAGGAGCCACGTACTGCGAAATAAAACCAACCATTTAAAAGTTAGTCAAGGAGATGCAGCACCAACTTTCCCATTAAAATGTTTTGTTTTTTGCAAATTCTTTGAATATAAAATACTAAGGGGGATATTTACAACAGTGAGCGGAGCGTGTTGTTAGCCTCCTTGGCTTAACAACACGCTCCGCCACTTGGAAACACAGGGCTGCACCATATTTACAAGAATATGGTGCAGCCCTGCAGTTTTCCCTGTGCTGGCGCTACACTTAGCAGTGTAGCGCCATCGGGCACCCTTGCACCATAGTGCAAGGGTGTGTAGATGCAGTGGAAGATTGTTTATGTGCAGGAAGGTCCCCCTTCAATCTTGAAATTCCGTTTTGTCACTTCTATGTGTGCTGCTTAATGCAGCACACATGGAAGTTACAAAATGGCATTTTTAAAAGATTGTTTATGTGCAGGAAGGGTCACCTTCCTGAACATAAACAATCCAGCGTTTGCTTTTTCCATGTGTGCTGCACAAAGCAGCACACATTGAAAAGCAAAACGCAGGAGAAATAAAGGATTTCTCCTCGTTTTGCCAAGTTAAGACCTGGTTTTCCTGGCTTAATTTTGGCGCTACCTCCTATTTACGCTGCCCTTGTAAATAGGGGCAGCGTCAAATCAATGGGTGTTGCGGTGGAACGCCCACCGCAACACCCACTGCCCACCCCTTTCCACGCTAGGCATTGTGTGACAGGGGGCCTTATTTACAAGGCAGCGTTAAGCCATGTTAAGTGGCTTAACGCTGCCTTGTAAGTAAGGCAAAGCCTCATCGCCACAGGAACGTTGCAAAAAGTGACGTTCCCATGGCGATAGGGGCTTCTAAATATGCCCCTAAAATCCTTAGTAATTCGAGTATTTGTTTTGTGTGCACGTGTGTTTATTTTTCTGAATTACTGTTTTAATGTTTGAAATTTAAATCATACAAATTGCTTGGGGGTCCCCGGCTTCCAGTGGTGACTCAATGGGGGTCCTCAGGAGTCAAAAGTTTGGGAACCACTGGACTTTTATGCCATTGTATTTTTTCATGTGTATTACGCCAGGAGTTAAATTTGTGGTGTATGGTAAGGTCACACTGAAGAGGCCTTGTAACTATTAGGAGAGCTGGTTACCTGCATAAAGAAAGTGTTAGAAAGAATTAGGGAGGCAATAAAAAGTGTTTTTCCAGTGTCAATAGTGTTCTGTAGTGCGGTAATAAAGTCCATTTTGACCTTTAGACCTCAGTAATAAATGTGTGAATGTATGTTTACTAGTCAGATACTCTAAATAAGGTGCTGTTTGAGAACATTTATTTTCACTGCCCTGGCATAAATATAGGTACTGGTACAATTCACAGAGCTAAGCTGGGGGCATAGTATGGTCGATTATATGAAAACCTCAGGGTTGAAAAAAGGAGACTTGGTTTATCTGGTGGCTGCCGCTGGCATCACTCTCTGCTTCACTGAAGGTCCAGACAGAGGCCTCACTCGGTTGCTAATGTGTCACTTATTTCAAGTGCTGATGCGAGTTCCAAGGAGGGTTGCCATTTCTGCCTCGTTGTTATGGGAACGTGTCCTGCTGGAAAGACAACTCCCTGCCCCCCCCCTCCAACCCCCTCCCGGTCCCTAGTGGGGTCACTGGTGCGGTGTTGTGAGGTAGAGTGAAGTATAAAGTTTGTATGTTGTGCTGCGTGCTGCCAGGTCCGCTTCAGAGCGCTTACTGGTAACAACCCCAAGCTGAGCACATAAAACAAGGAGAAGCTCGTGAGAATAGACAGGTCTTCAGTGCCCCATTGAATCCCCAGGAAGCACACCCCTCCTGGGATACGAGAATAACGCGAGCCCTAGATAAACACCCTTTGTCGCTATTTGACCTTTGATACAGCTGGGTCTCTAGGACAGCATGGGTACATCCCCAGAGTATTCTAGAAGGAACCTTGGCACTGCCAGTGGGTAGCAAAGCTAGCACAGAGCAGAGAAGGTCAGTGGGTTTCTTGGCACTGAAGTTAAAGGAGCCATGCAGGGAATGGTGCTACAATACTCTCAGGGTGCTCATAGACATCACCAATAAGTAGATATCTGGTGCCCTGAATGTTGGCAAAGCCGGCCTGGGGAGCAAGAACTTGAAAGTGGGTAGAAGGAGGGCATTGATTCTCCAATGCTTGTAAATGGGCGGAAGAGAGGCCGTGGTTCACCAGAGCTTGTAACAGGGTGGATGGGAGGCCTTGGCTCACCAGCACTTTCAACTGGGTGGAAGAGAGTTCTCGGTACACCAGTGTTTCAAATGGAGGGGGGGGAGAATGAAAACATTGATTCCCCAATGGTCGTAACTGGGTGGAAAACAGGCCTTGGTTCACCAGTGCTTGTAATTGGGTGGAAGAGAGGTCTCGGTTCACCAATGCCTTCAAATGGGGGGAAGAGAGGAATTCATTCCCCAATGCTTGAGGCTTTGGTTCACCAGTGCTTGTAACTGCGTGCAAGAGACGTCTTGGTTCACAATTTCTGTACCTGGGTGGAAGAGAGGATTTGGTTCACCAATGTTTATAACTGGGTGAAAGAGAGGCCTTGGTTCACCAGTGTTTGGAAATGGGTGGAAGAAAAGTCTTGGTTCACTAGTGCTTGTAACTTGGTGACAGAGAGGCCTTGGTTCACCAGCGCTTGTAACTGGGTGAAAAAGAGGCCTTGGTTCACAATGCTTGTAACTGAGTGGAAGAGAGGCCTTAGTTCACAATGCTTGTAACTGGGTAGAAGAGAGTCCTTGGTTCACTAATGTTTGTGCATGGGTGAAAGTGAGACCTTGGTTCACTAATGCTTGTATGCTTGTACATGGGTGAAAGCGACGCCTTGGTTCACCAGTGCGTGTAACTGGGTGGAAGAGAGGTCTTGGTTCACCAATGCTTGAAACCGGAGGCTAGATAGACCTTAGTCTTACTCTGTAGGGCTCATTGCCGTCAACAAGTCTATGCGTCGATGTGGCTTCTCCATTTTGTGGAGTAATTTCGAATTATTTTCCCATGAATCATCCTTCCGGGAGCTGCACTTTCCCTCTTCGCAGTGTCTGCTGGTGCAGGGAGCCACTTGGAACTCGTTGGGGTGGTGGATGGAAGGGAGGCAGCCAGCAGGCATCCTTTTGTTACCAGTAACCATGGCCACCGTGATGCAGAGGAATGCAGCAGTCGAGTTAGCTGAAAGTCTTCGTAAGCAGGCTGGGCGGGGTAGACGGGGGTGGCAGTTGGGGGGAGAATTCGAGTTGAAGGGTTGAAGGAGAATGATTGAAAAATAACCGAAATCACAAACAAACTGGGTGAGAATGTTGGAAAACTTACTGTGACTTGGCCAAGTTCCTGCGAGTTATTACTTCCTGGTTGGGCTTCAAATCTTTTGTGAATGTGTACTTAGTGTCAAAATTTAGACTTTTGGTCTATTAGTTACCCTTTCTTCTAGTTCTAAATGTCTTTACCGATTTTTTGGTATATTTTTACAGAATTAATGATTTCGCTTTGAAACTATGTGTAGGAGATAGTCTGGATGTGCTTTATAAATAAATAACAAAACCAAACTATACCTTTTTATGCCACAAAAGTATGTTCTATAAACTGTTAATTAACATCAACTAATTAAATTGCTACAGTGAAGACTCTGTATATATACCCAATTGGCCTGCTTGTGAGTTCAGTAAAGAGTTCGTGTAGCTCCTATTGCAAACTTCAGTCCTCACAGCACTAGGTTATGGCTATCATCGATGCAGTAGCTACACTGACACTGAAGCCCAGTTGTGTGAGGAACTTACCGAACCAACTGCTCCAAGGTAAATGCTACTCACCCAGATTATAACTGTTCAAAGGGGTTCCCATCTTTTCTTTCCTTCATTAGGGTCCAAGGCATCTATGCTATGTCAATTCATTTATTTGCTTTGGCCTAGCCAGTATCAGCTCTAGGTTGGCTCCTGTGGCACACTGTTTATCGCACAACCCACAAAAATATACTGAAATGCAAATAATGTACATTTTGTAAACACGGGCTGCCATGGGTACACCGAAACTTGATCACATCTCTCAAAGTCTTACCGGGTACCAATCCAATATGAAATACGATTTAAATTTTGTACACAATATCCGATCGAAATGCTTTGTCACCAATAAAAGATGCTCTATGTAGATGACAACCTTAAGTATGAGAACTTTTTCAGGAGTACCAGGGAAATCAGGGTTTACTGTGTTCAAATTGTACCATCAACAGCCTTTTAAATCTGGTGGTCTGTGGCTTTACTCTACTGTTGAATTCAAAACTGAGCATCCAAGCACACCTCTTGAGCACTTGACCCTCAGGGTAGCAAAGTGGAACAGTCAAAGGCTTACTCGGGGAGGGGGTTTGGTCATAGACGTTTTAAGGCATGGGCAAAGTGCGCTCTGGCCTAGGACCCCAGCCTTTCAGGGGGCCCCTGATAGAGCCCGCTGTGTTGTGCAGAGTCTTGCCCTGATAATTAATTTAACAGATTATTTTAAATACTGTTTTCCTTTAATTTATTTTTAATGTTTGGACAGAATGATGAGAGGCAATACAAATTAGTACAGTAACGAGTCAGTGATCAATAAAAATTCTTTCACAGGTTTTGTTGTTGTCCGTTGAAGATTCTTTATTTCTTATATTCTTTTCACACTTTGGTACAGCCAACACGTTTCACCCTAGAGAGGGCTTCTTCAGGGTAAGATATTATAGTAAGCACAGTTCAAGTGTTCACCATCCGAAACACCAGCAACGAATTGCGTCAATAAAGTCCCTTGGTCAGTCCAGTGTACGCCACTTCTTGTATTCTGGTATCCTTAGTGTAGATATATGCAGATGTGTGTGAAATAATGTGCTATTTAATAATATTGTTGGGCGGATCTTGACTCATTGGAAGCTTTGCCACTCATGAGTTTTGGCTCCTCCCCCACTCAACAATGGTAATAATTAGTATATTATACTGTGCACTTCTGGGTAGATAGATAGATAGATAGATAGATAGATAGATAGATATCCTCGTCAAACTTTCAGCCAGAGAGAGAGAGAAAACATAAAGGTGGAAAGAAGGAGGGAGAGAAAGAAGGAAAAACAGTGACAAAGAAAGAAATCAGGGGTGAAAAAGAACCTGGGAGAGTGGGATGGGTGGCAGGGAGTGTCTGGTGGTGGATGAAAGGTGCACGAGTTGGAATCAAAGCCACACGGCCCGGCATTTGGCATCTCGACATTAGATAGTGCCGCACTTGTGCTTTTGAAGACAACTTAAGGCCCTGGCACACATTATTTTACAAAAAAGCACTGCCAGCAGAGGGGCAACTTCAATGTAAAGGCTCATGAGATGAAGTCTGGCTGCGGAGTATGAGGAGTACCAGTGAGAGAGAACAATCATTTATGTCATATTGTTTTTCTATAGTGCTTTACCCCTTCTCTACTCTGCTTTAAAGCGCTGAGTGCGGAAAGAAGACTTAAGGCAGAGAAGGAACTGAGAGGGCAGCAGGCACTAGAGATAGGGGCGAGTAAACAGCATATGGGAGGTGGGTACATGCTATTATGTACAGGTGAGTAATTGTGCAGCGCTTAAACGCCCCAAAGTTGTGTCAAAGCACTACAGAGGGGCAGAAAGGAAATGTGGGTTGAGGGTGAGGATGGGACAGAGAGCCACCGGTGACAAATGAAAGGCGATCGGGAAAGCCCGGGAGTAAGAGATGCTTTGGATATAAAGGCATGAAATGACACAATACAGCAATATTTGAATTGAAGATGAGGGCGACTCCTTCAAAAGGGGAGAACTGGCCAGTGTGGCTGGGGTCACACGGAGGCAGTGTGCCCCTCCTCCCACCCCTCCCCCCCCCACACACACACACAAACGAGTCATCTTTAAACTCTCCCCTACAGTGTGATTACAAAGGCCGCGCTGGAGCCTCGGCAGAGCTCTGGTGCACACGAAGAAGGATGCGCGAGGGGTGCACAGACTGATGGGTCCTTATCTGGCCGCATTAGGCGTGTTTACACACTCCCCCCAGATGCAAGACTTCAGCGTGACACTGCTGATTCAGAACACCTGCTCGGCTGATCAGGCCGATGCCAGCACACAGGGTACCAGGGCATTATAAAGTAGTGCCCAACACACGGTATGCCAGAAACACTCCACTTCATGGGGCTGAAACTCACGGCTTGGTACTCGGTGGTAAATGTATACTCATGGCCTATGAACGGTAACATTTTGGGGAGTTAGTACATTAATAATTTGAGTGAGTGAGTACCTTGAGTATCCGAAAGATAATTCTCTTCATGCGGAGATCTCACTCAGTTCCATGCCAAGCGTGATAAATTAATCTTGCATTGCATTCTGGTACTTGAAGTGTTTGTAGAATGTGTGAATTGGGGCACAAGAAACAAAGGCAAAACGTCACTGGGATAGGGCAGCTCCATGCCTCAATGCCAAGGACTCAGAAAGTAATCACCTCAGGGGCCCCTTTGGGTACTCGCCAACCTCATCTTCCATGTGGGCAGCAAGCCCTGGACGCTCACCCAGCAGCTTGGCCAGCCGATACTGTTTTTTGTAAACTAATCCCACTTTTCAGTCTCAGGGGAGCCTTTTCTACTGTACATTCAATAAAATAATCATCTTCGGTCATGCCTACAAATATACCTGTTTAGCCACAGCACTTGGAGGCCACAATCTGTGGCATACAGCGCTATCTGCACAGCAAGTTACACAAAACCTCTAACATTGTTTCTGGCGATGGGCTTTGTCCAGCGAGGGAAAGAGAGCTCTTCAGGTTGAGCGACTGCTCCAGAGCTTTCAGTGTTACCAGGACAACACATGTTCGAATGAGTCCCTCCTACTTTCATCTATGTGAGCAGATAAAATGAGTACCACTATCTTAGATATTAACTACAGGTATTATTTAATCACCAAGAGGCAGTTCCGTCTGTAGCACGCCACGTGAAGTTTGTATAACATCGATAACATTATTATAACATTCACAGCACCTGCTTTTCTTAAACACAGAAACACAAAATCGGTTTTGAGAATCCTTGTAATAGTGGCATTTGACTACAGGTACTTTTGGCAACCGTAACGCATACATAGTAACGCATACATTGTCTCTTCCTACAATGCTGTCTGGGGGCTCGGTGACAGTCACGAGCCACTTGCTGCCACCTCGGGGAGAGTTCAGTTTAAGTGACCCCCACAACCGAACCCATGGGGAGTGATGCCCCAATAAATCCGAGCAGTCCCTTCATTTAACTCTTTCAATACTGTGACGTGGAAAACAGTCCCCGTTCTCCCATAAATACTCAAATGCACCCACCTCACTCCTACACCGAGGCCCCTACACCAGTGGTTCCCAAACTTTTGACTCCTGAGGACCCCCATTGAGTCACCACTGGAAGCCGGGGACCCCCAAGCAATTTGTATGATTTAAATTTCAAACATTAAAACAGTAATTCAGAAAAAATAAACACACGTGCACACAAAACAAATACTCGAATTACTAAGGATTTTAGGGGCATATTTAGAAGCCCCTATCGCCATGGGAACGTCACTTTTTGCAACGTTCCCGTGGCGATAGAGGCTTTGCCTTATTTACAAGGCAGCGTTAAGCCACTTAACATGGCTTAACGCTGCCTTGTAAATAAGGCCCCTGTCACACAATGCCTAGCGTGAAAGGGGTGGGCAGTGGGTGTTGCGGTGGGCGTTCCACCGCAACACCCATTGATTTTGACGCTGCCCCCTATTTACAAGGGCAGCGTAAATAGGAGGTAGCGCCAAAATTAAGCCAGGGAAAACCAGGTCTTAACTTGGCAAAACGAGGAGAAATCCTTTATTTCTCCTGCGTTTTTGCTTTTCAATGTGTGCTGCTTTGTGCAGCACACATGGAAAAAGCAAACGCTTTGGATTGTTTATGTTCAGGAAGGTGACCCTTCCTGCACATAAACAATCTTTAAAATGCCATTTTGTAACTTCCATGTGTGCTGCATTAAGCAGCACACATAGAAGTTACAAAGCGGAATTTCAAGATTGAAGGGGACCTTCCTGCACATAAACAATCTTCCACTGCATCTACACACCCTTGCACTATGGTGCAAGGGTGCCTGCTGGCGCTACACTGCTAAGTGTAGCGCCAGCACAGAGGAAACGCAGGGCTGCACCATATTCTTGTAAATATGGTGCAGCCCTGTGTTTCCGAAGTGGCGGAGCGTGTTGTTAAGCCAAGGAGGCTAACAACACGCTCCGCCACTCTGTTGTAAATATCCCCCTTAGTATTTTATATTCAAAGAATTTGCAAAAACAAAACATTTTAATGGGAAAGTTGGTGCTGCATCTCCTTGACTAACTTTTAAATGGTTGGTTTTATTTCGCAGTACGTGGCTCCTGCCAGAGCCAGACTGGAAACCCAAAGCAGCCCTGGCAAATGTTTTCAGACCAGTCAGCATACGGTGCACACCAAGTGCAGTGAGTGAGCCTGACCACTACAAAGGGGGCTTTGGGAGGCTCTCCCCAAGAAATTTAGGAAACATTGGTGCAGTTTAAAACACATTTATCATTACATATTAAATTGTATTGGCTTTTAACGAATAGTAAATGAAGACCTTACTATGCACCAGGATACGACAATCTTTGTTGGGGTTCTTCAATGGTTCCCTTATTATCACCCTTCAACAGTGCCTCTCATCTCTCCATAGCCCCTTTGTCACATGTATATCATTTGTTTTATAGCATCTCTCATACCATTGTAGGATGTCAGAGCACTTTACATCACACACATATAGCGACAATGAATCATACGTGTAAATCAGTGTATAGAAAATGTTACATAAGGCAAAGGGTACTACAATGTGTAGGATTCACATGTCATTCATACTGGTAGGCATTTTTAAAGAGTTCTTGATCCGGAGAAGCGCAAACTTGGGATTCAGAACATCAGCCAGTGGTTAGCATTGACTTTAAAAAATAAAAATGTATTTCCGCCCAAATAAACCTTTTTAGCAGCATCAGGTTAATGAAAGACTGGGAAAAAACATAAGTTACTAACTTGTACCATGCAGTTTGCAAGCAGCTCTTTGATGACAGTTTATAGGTCACTGTGCTAGATTACGATTGTCCCTTATGAATTGCACAGTAACAAAAGAATCTGTGACAAAAGCAGTAACCCACTGACCAATGCACATAAAACACTGTTTTTAAAATGCATGGTACACGTTCTTTGCAGTAGGCATATTAACCCTCTGTGCTACGTTAGATTATTCAAAGCTGCAACTGGACAAAACTCTCATCTCTCCAGCAGGTGCATTAATCACTGGCGTTATTTTGACACTTTTATTGTTGCTCAAAAACTGCTAATTAGACAAGGAACTTTGCAGTGCTTTTAAAACTGCCTCCTGGGGACCCCCTGGGAATGTGTCACGGACCCCTGGGGGTCCGCGGACCACAGTTTGGGAAACACTGGTGTAGATGGTTTAGAGAGTGGTCAGTGGTATTTTCCTAGTTGTCTCTGTCATTTCCAAGTCTGTAAATCATTCCAATTCGGATAAGTTTTCTCCCGTGTACGGTCAAACGCCAACTCAGTTCGGTTTTTAGACAACTAGGAGAATATCACTGACCACTCTCTAAACCATCCACACTAAGGATACCAGTATACAATAAGTGGCGTACACTTGACTGACCAAGGGACTTTATTGACGCAATTCGTTGCTGGCGTTTCGCACGGTGAACACTTGAACTGTGCTTACTCTAATATCTTAATATCTTGCCCTGAAGAAGCCCTCTCTAGGGCGAAACACGTTGGCTGTACCAAACTATGAAAAGAATATAAGAAATATAGAATCTGCAAAGCACAACAACAAAACCTGTGAAAGAATTTTTATTGACCACTGACTCATTACTGTACTAATTTGTATTGCCTGTCATCATTCTGTCCAAACTGTATATTATCTGTGGCCATGTGGCAGCTGGTCATTTGAGTTGGGCAATACGTGTGCCAGAATACACTAGTGACTAGACTGGGTAGTGCAGTGTTAACCAACCCTGCTGCCATTCTGTGCCTTGAATGCTTATTTTTAATGTGGGTGATGTATGAGTCCATTACAGACATTTTACAGAGAAATGTTGTGTTTATGTTTTATGCAACATCTATTAAAAAAAGTTTATTTCAGATCAAAACAGGACCGCACATGCGAGAAATGGGAGGGTGTCACAGCGGTTATTTGTAGTAGTGTTAGTGAGCTGCTGCTGTGTTACAATATTGAAAACGCGTCATTATACCTGATTATTTTGTGAAAGGCAGCGAGTCTTCTAAGACCCTCAATGCTGCCCGGTGCAGGGTTCCACCTCTAATTCACTTTGGGTTCGCTATCAAAATAATGAGGCAAGCGCTGGAAACTGGAAGACAAGAAAAAGGTTTATTTCTCATGAGGAGATCACGTCAACTGCAGACACCGGGATGTCTGAGGGAGGTGTTCTGCTGATAACTCCTTTGGCTCTTCCTTTTATACAGATTTGACACAATGCATTGGTTTCATCAACATGGTTACACAAGCTTGGGGTCCCCGCCCCGGGCAGGTTGTCACACAAGCCCAACAGTAATTCTCTTCCCACCCAGGTCAAACAGACAATCTTATCTTGCAGCTGGACCTTGCTTCAGGGTCTAAAACATGTGAGACCGGCCAGATCTAAGAGTCCGTTCTGTTGATAAAAACAGGTTCCATTGTTGGTAACAACAAGTCTTGCTGTTTGCAGTGCAATAAATCATGTTGCAAGAGTCTTTTTGGTGTTTGGAACCTGTTTGTGTAACTAGGTGCAGTGAGGGGTAGAGTGTCCAAAGGTTTGCCTGAAAACAGAGATGAGAGGAAAAACGAGTTTGTGGCAGCAAGTGGCGCTGAGGTTTGTTGCGGCAAATAGAGTTTATAGCCCCCAGCACACGTACCAGGTCGGTCAGAGGGTCAGAGGGATGCTAGTAAGGGCAGGGTGAAACAAAGGTGACCAACAGAGTACAAAATGGCTGTGATAGATTAAAATGACTGCAACTTATGTGCACATAGAATTCCACCAGACAAGATGGCGCAGGTAATGTTCACGATTGTCGTTTTGCTTTTAACAGTGGCCCCTTTGAACATAACTAGCCAGCTTGTCAGTCTATTTCGATCTCCATAATGTCCTGTATCTCTTGATCATACATTACTCTCATTTTTGTTAGCTGAGTGTCCATAGTCTTAGGGTGCAAGGTAGTTATGCAAAGCGAACACAAAGGTGGTATACAGTGTATACCCAAACAACAACCACATATTGTCAATACTGGGACCAAGAGAATCATTGATATTTTCCAACCCTACTCCTTCAAGATGCCCCAAAGCCAACTTCCAATTGTCCAAGCCTCTGATCCTTGATGAATTTCTGAACTGTGATGAGGCAGAGTCTGCTTGATCAATGTCTTTAGAACGCTTTTCTCGATGATGCTCTGCAGGGGCTGTGTAGGTTGGTGGTAAAACAAAGGCGATGTAGCACGTGCCCGCCCAGTTTCTTGGGAGCCAGGTGTAGGCTTTGGTTCCACAAACAAAGTACATATTGGGTGATGCAACAAGCGCTGGGGGTTGGCAGTGTTCAAAGTCCTTACAATGCTACAGGTGCTGTGACCCACATTCTTAGTCCCACGGCCTTCAATGCATACAAGGCCAGAGACGTTCACCACAGATAGGGCCACAGTCAGTGTTGCAGCAGTTCTTTTCTTCAGGTAGGAAAATGTGGCTCTGTTAGGATTATTGAACACTTGCATTTCCACTCGTTCTTTGGAGGGGATATTAATCTGGAATGTCGCATTGAAGGTGTGAGGGCAGAAGGGGGCGGCTGTCCTTCCTGTTTTGTTTCGCCAGAACTCGTTGTAGAACTGGGCGATTGTTCCGTCGGAAGTGGCATTGTCTTTGTAACTTTCTTGTAGGAGCATCATCCAGGCAAGGCAAGATCCGTGAATAGAAAAGGGCGAAGGGATGAAAGGGATGGAATGTTCAGTGGCATGTGGTAACAGCCCACAGACCCAACAGTTGGTAGCATTGGTGGCAAGATTGTGCTGGTGCAACATCTGCACGAAAGAATTATTCCAGAATTCTTTGCGTCGTTCTCGGAGATGTGGCGGTAGTGATACCAGGTAGTGTTCTTTCTTGGTGGTTGGTTGCATGGTGGGTGACAATGTTCTGTATGCAGGTGCATTCTCTTCAATGATCCAGAGTGCGACCATTAGCAGGAGACAGGTGAGAAATGCGGCTACAAGTGCAATTGTCTTTGTGCTGTGCAGGTTAGCAGTCTTGGTGTCTTTGCGGTGGTTTTGCAG
This sequence comes from Calotriton arnoldi, assembly GCA_963921515.1. Taxonomy (NCBI): domain Eukaryota; kingdom Metazoa; phylum Chordata; class Amphibia; order Caudata; family Salamandridae; genus Calotriton; species Calotriton arnoldi. Next base: position 585,638 of record CAWUFW010001240.1, read on the forward strand.
GTGTTCAGTTTATCAGGACTTGCCAGGGGCCCGTCCACCTAGGCTCCAGATTCTTCGTTCTTTGGAAGTTGCGAATCAATACATGGTCGCCTGGCTTTATTTCATGTCCTGGGCCCCTGGATACGTCAGGCAAGGCTTGCTGCACCTGTTGGTGGATAATTGTTAGCTCGTTTGTCAATTTATGCAAGTAATCTGACATTAATATGTTCGGGACATCGTTAATGGAGGTGGGTCTTGGTGCCGCCCAAATGCTCAAAGGGGTGGTCAGGGACTCCAAACCCTCCCCGTGGTACTACTGTCCCCTTCCCTGGGTTGTGTTGTAGGCAGACTATACATTGTTGTACTAGGCGTTTTGCAGATTCTGCTATCTCTTTCGTTATGCCATACTCTGGTGATTAGTTCAATCATGGGGTGGAGCCTATGTGTGCTGGTAAATGTGCCATGGTCAATATGGGGATGAGGTAGGCATTGGGTAACAGCCATTTATTTCCGTCTTTAATTCTCCAGCAATCTTCCTCGTCTTTTAGTCCCACCTTTTCCCACTCGGTCAATTCGTCCTGTGTGCCTGTAGTCTGTATGTCCCTTACAGTGGTCCTAGCGTCAGTCCATCGTTCAGCTTGTGACCTGGTCACATACATTCGTGTCGTAGTTCTGTCTCCTGCCGTGGCTCAGGCAGTAACGTCTGCTAGTGCATTTCCCTGTCCAATGAGATCAGTCACTTTCCTATGTGCTTGGCATTTTATCACTGCTAACTTCTTGGGGAGGAGGACTGCTTGCGTCAAGGCGGAGACTAAATCTCCATGCAGGATGGGTGCACCGTGTGAAGTCAGGGACCCTCTTTCTTTCCATAAGATCCCAAAATGGTGAACCACCCCGAAGGCATATTGGCTGTCGGTGTATATGTTAACTGTCGTGTCAGTCGCTAAGATACATGCTCGTGTGAGGGCAATGAGTTCTGCAGCCTGGGCTGAACGTTGGGGAATACGGGCTGTTTCCAGAACGGTTCGGGCTGTGGTGACAGCGTATGCAGCTGAGGTGGTGCCGTCGGGGAGTTTGATGCATGAACCATCCACCCATAGTTCTCCATCTGGTTCTAGAAAGGCGGTGTCTCTGAGATTTATTCTACTCTTTGTTTGTTCATCGGTTAGTGTCACACAGTCGTGTAGTGGAGTCACGCTAGGATCATTTTCGGGTAGGGGTAACAGTGTGGCTGGATTGAGGGTGGTGCATCGCTTTAGGGTAATGTGCGGTGCTAGCAGGGTCAACTCATATCCTGTCAGTCGGGCGCTAGTCAAGTGTTGGGTTTTGGTCTGGTTTAGTAGTGTGTCGACTGCATGGGGTACTAAAACAGTGACTGGATTGGAGAGTACTATTCCTTCGCTCTGGCGTATCGATACTGCTGCAGCTGCCTCATCGCGCAGGCACGCTGGCAGCGCTCTGGCTACTGGATCGAGGGTGGCAGAGAAATATGCACAAGGGCATTGTTTGTGACCAATTGATTGTGTTAGGACAGACAATGCACATCCTTCCCTCTCGTGCGTGTAGAGGAAGAATGGTTTGGAGTAATCCGGGGTTCCTAGGACAGGCGCTGAACAAAGGGCATTGCGTAGTTCTTTAAAGGCTGACTGGCATTCGGGGGTCCAGGGGAGAGGTGAGGGGATGTCTTTAGCTAGGAGAGAGAGAAGGGGTTTGACAATGAGGCTAAAGTTCGGTAACCACTGTCGGTAAAATGAAGTGAGACCTATCAAAGAGCGGACTTGTTTCTGATCTTTGGGGACAGGGGTGTCTAGAATTGTCTGGATCCTGTCAGCCGTGAGTTTCCTCCCTTCTTTGGATAAAAGGTGACCCAAATAGGTCACTTGTGATTTACAGAACTGCAATTTCTTTCGGGAGACCTTGTGACCATTCTCAGCAAGAAAATGGAGTAGTTTGATGGTGGCTGTGACGGCTATTGGTATGGTGTCCGCTGCTAGAAGGATGTCGTCTACATATTGTATTAGTGCCACTCCATCTGGCAATTGTATGGCGTCCAACTGTCTTTTAAGCGCCTGGCTATAGATGCTTGGGCTCTCAGTGTACCCCTGAGGTGCTCTACAAAATCTGTACGAACTGGAGTTTAGGGTGAATCCAAATAGATAGCGGCTGTCCTTGTGTATAGGTATGGAAAAGAATGCGTTTTTGAGGTCAATTACAGTGAAGGTGGTGGCAGTGGAGGGGACTAAAGTCAAAATTGTCGTGATGTCGGAAACTACTGGGTATTGTGGCACTACGATTTTGTTTATCTCCCGCAGGTCAATGATGAAGCGGTAGGCTTTTCGGTCTCCCCTGTCTCTTTACAATCGGTAGTATGGGACTGTTACAAACGTTGCTCACTACTTCCTCTACCACCCTGCCTCTACCAAAGAGTGTATGATCTCTGTCAGTGCCTTCTCACCCTCTGGCGATATTTTGTACTGCGGTACTTTCGGTAGGGTTGCGTCCTGTCGTATTGTTACGTGTACTGGGTCAATCATCATTCGTCCTACGTCTGAATCAGCCCTAGCCCATAAGTGTGATGGCAAAGTGTCCAGTAGGGATGCGTCAGTCTCGGAGATGGGAAACATGTGCTGAGAAGGGTTCTCTCTATTGCGCTGGGGGTTGTCATACAGGACGACACGCACTCCGTCTGGTGAGCATCTGATAGTCGCATGGAAGTGTTTCAAAGGTCGAGACCCATAATGGCGTCTGGGGTGTTGGAAGAGAGGAGGAATGTCGTTTCGACGCTATTGTTGTCAAGGTTAAAAGGGATCGGTCGGGACAAAGGGTTGGTGGAGGGCGTACCGTCAAATCCTATTGAGGTCACATGTGAGCCTGACAAGGGTGCCCTTGGAATCAGTCGTTTGGATAGTGCACTACGTGTTGCTCCCGTGTCTACCAGAAATGGCGACTTTGTGCCCAGGACCTCAGCGGTAACATAAGGGCCTTGCTGATCAACATAGAGCTCGACTGGATCCCTCCCTTGCCCCTGGCTGTCCTATGCAAAGTCGTACGTATTGTCATAATCTGTCTGTTGGTACTGATTCTGTTTGGGATGGTCAAATGTGTTCACTCTTCCTGGCCTTTCCTCGCTTGCTTCACTGGCGTACCCTCTCCCACGTCCTCTTCCTCTCTGTCCACTTGCTATTTCCCTCGCCCCTCTGCCCCTACCAGCTCCTAACAAAGCCGGGAATTAGGTTTTCCAGTGTCCATATTCTTTGCAAAATGCACATTGATCCTGTCCTAGGTCTTGGCGTCCTACATATGATGTCGATGAATTGTTTCTAGGTGGCTGTACTCTAGGGGTATTCTGCTGGTATCCTCCCCTATATTGCTCCCTTCCTGTATTCGCCCCTTGGAGTTGTGCTACCATTACCCTTTCCTTCAAGTCCTTCTTTTTCCTTTCTGTAGCCCTGTCATTTTCGTTTTTCTGATGCTCATAGTACTGGGCCATTTGGAGAATGGCCGCCGGTTTAGATGCTGCCCAACTACTTTCGCTGGCTTGTAATTTCTGGGATACATCTGGCAGTAGTCCTTTGACATAGTTCTGCACAAATAAGTGGTGTCCGGTTGCGGTGGACATGTCTTGTCCACTGTAATCGGAGAACACCATTTCAAATCTGGAGAAATACTCTGAGACATCCTCTTGTGGTTTCTGGCGGCACGCGGTTACTATGGACCAGTCTATCTTTTTCTCTGGGATCAGCGTTTTCACTTTCTGCACTATTTTGTCAGGGAGGTCCAATATTGCTTTAACCGGTTTTTGAACAGGGTTCCGCTGTTTATCTAGTGTGTTGAGTTGTTCCCAGGTATGACCAAGCAGTTCGGTATGGTCTATTTTCCTAATCTGTTTCCACACATCTGCTGGCAAACATAACCCGAAGAACAAGTCTATGTCGGCAAGTGTCATTATTGTTGATCCCAGAGCGGTACCTAGCTCGGTGTAAAAGGCGGTGGGGTTCTTTCGTAAATCGGGTAAAGATTTACGGAACGTCAAAATGTCCTGTCTGTCCCATGGTTGATACACCCAATTGTAGACCACCCTTCCTCTAGCGTCTTGATGGTTCATATCGTCATGAGTCCCTTGTTCTCTAGGAGGTACCCAATAAGGGGCAGCTTTTTTATCGGCATCATGCTATCTTGTTTTTCCACCGGGGTCCTGCTATCTTAGATGTCCTGTCCTTATCTATCCGTCCTTGTTCCACGAGGTGACGGAATACCTCCAGTGTGGATGAAAAGAGTTCTGTAACATCGTTGTCGCCTTCATCTCCGGTGTCTACCTTCCTATAGAGAGCCACTAGCCGCTCGGGCCCTACATCTTGGTACTTCTCTTCATATGCAGTAAGAGTGTGGTAACAGAGACGTACAATAAAGTATCGTTTGCGGTTTTCAACATAGGAGTTGCATATGTCAGTTACATACTCTTCTGTCTCCTTCCTATCTATGAGGGATTTAACTATTTTATCAATGCCTGCTCGCTCATTTTTACTTAATCGCGGGACCCTGGGCGCTCCTTTTTCTTTTGATCCTACCTCTACTACTGTATCCTTTGATGAGGCATTTGGTGTGGGTGACTCGGTGGGAGCAGAGGCGGTGGAGACTGAGGCGATCGTGCCATCTCCGGCTATACTTTGGTGGTCCTGGCGTTGTACTACGGGATGAGTAGGGGCGTAAGGGGGTGGCATGTATATGATTGTGGGACCTAACATTAAATCATCATCTACCCTTTGTTTTGCTGGTAACTTGGGGTAAAGAGTCGAGGGCGTTCTAACAGGGCATTGACCTGATATTTTTTATTCCTGTTCCTTTTTATCGATTTCCTTTTCTTTTAGTTTTTCTTCTAATCTTTTACAGGCTTGGTAAGCTGATTTTCACGTTTCTTTATCTTGTCTAGCTTCGTCCCTTTTCTTTCTTTGAGCTGCCTCTTTTCGCCATAAACCAAAACTGTCAAACATGGCTGGTCTAGTTTTCTTTTGTGGAGAGCTAATTCTAACGTTTCTATTTTAGCGGGATCGAAAGATCCCGTCAGTGGCCACTGATTTACCCGGTCCTTCCTAGTGTATTTATGCCATAGTTTGCTATAAGCTACAGTGGCTAATCCATACTTTACGTACATGTCCTTGTTAGGGGTGTCTTCCGGCGGTGCCGGCTGATTGACCTCTAACGAACGGTCTGGTCCAAAACAATTACAATCAAACAATCTAGAGAAAACAGGCATGACGTATTTATCGGTCAAAAATGAATATCTCAATCAATCAATTTAGACAAAAAGTCTGCACTACCTGTCCTTCGCTGCCTGCAAAGAGAGAGAATATTCCTATTCTTCGTTGTTTGCAAGCAGGGAAATGTCGTAAATAACTCAATATCAAAAAAGGAATACTAGTATTTCAATCAAACTATTCAATCAATCAATTTAAGTCGGTTTTTTCACGACCTTACCCGGACCGTATGGACGGTTCTTCGTCTTCCCCTTCCAGCGCTTGGTTGTCCTCTCACTCCAACAATAAATGCGGCGTTCCTCTAAGGTCCCAGTCAGGACCGCAGGTCACTTGAGAGAGGTCCGTTCGGAACCGGTGAAGTTCAGTCGATCGGCAGCCAGACAAGGGTCTTCTCAGGCAGGTATACCCCAATCGTTTAGTCGTTCACTCCGTCGTTAGGACCTCTCTACCGGACCCACGCGTCGCTGATGGGCCCCTACGTTTGGGCGCCAATTTGTGAAAGGCAGCGAGTCTTCTAAGACCCTCAATGCTGCCCGGTGCAGGGTTCCACCTCTAATTCACTTTGGGTTCGCTATCAAAATAATGAGGCAAGCGCTGGAAACTGGAAGACAAGAAAAAGGTTTATTTCTCATGAGGAGATCACGTCAACTGCAGACACCGGGATGTCTGAGGGAGGTGTTCTGCTGATAACTCCTTTGGCTCTTCCTTTTATACAGGTTTGACACAATGCATTGGTTTCATCAACATGGTTACACAAGCTTGGGGTCCCCGCCCGGGCAGGTTGTCACACAAGCCCAACAGTAATTCTCTTCCCACCCAGGTCAAACAGACAATCTTATCTTGCAGCTGGACCTTGCTTCAGGGTCTAAAACATGTGAGACCGGCCAGATCTAAGAGTCCGTTCTGGTGATAAAAACAGGTTCCATTGTTGGTAACAACAAGTCTTGCTGTTTGCAGTGCAATAAATCATGTTGCAAGAGACTTTTTGGTGTTTGGAACCTGTTTGTGTAACTAGGTGCAGTGAGGGGTAGAGTGTCCAAAGGTTTGCCTGAAAACAGAGATGAGAGGAAAAACGAGTTTGTGGCAGCAAGTGGCGCTGAGGTTTGTTGCGGCAAATAGAGTTTATAGCCCCCAGCACACGTACCAGGTCAGTCAGAGGGTCAGAGGGATGCTAGTAAGGGCAGGGTGAAACAAAGGTGACCAACAGAGTACAAAATGGCTGTGATAGATTAAAATGACTGCAACTTATGTGCACATAGAATTCCACCAGACAAGATGGCGCAGGTAATGTTCACGATTGTCGTTTTGCTTTTAACAATTAGATGTAAAAAAATTATAATTTGGATGAGTGTGCCTCTGCACTCTCAGTTTCCTGGCCTAAGGGGGCGTGAAAGAGGTGAAAATGGATCATAAATTGAAAGCAGTTCCGAACAGGGGCTCCCAAAACGTTTCGTCCAGGTACCCCAAAATCCTTAAGGTGTCTCTGGGTTTGGTGTGGGGTTAGAGGGAAGTGGTGTAAAATAGTTACTAAAGAATCAGTAAAGCATGCAAGAACAGTTAATAAATTATTGGCTACGTAGTGCTTTGACATGAAAAAGGAAAAGTACTTTATTCACAAACACACGACTATAGTGGGCACAAAAGTAGAGGGCACAGTGATTCTCACAGCTATACTGGAGGAGGTAATTGCTGCATGGGGGAGCCAAATTAGACTAAGCAAAGACGCTCCCAAATTTGGGAGCATGCCTAAGTTAGAAGCTGTCTCAGAGGCCTGGGAGGGAACAAAAAAAACAAGCATTGGCAAAGCCAAATAGGTCTAGCCTATAAGAGCTAAGGGGTTTGGCAATATTTTTTAGCCATGTTGTATAGCATCACGGATGCTTTGCAGTATTCCTAAATCAAATTAAAAAAAATAGCTATGATGCAGCCAGGTTGTGTTCCTTTTTAAACTGCAATAGTGCCAGATGCATCATAGTCCCTTTTTTAAAATTATTTTTTAGCTATGCTGCACAGCACCCATGCTGCTATACAACATGGCTACCAATCACAGCCAAAGTCGTCAATGCCCAAACTGTACAGCCTGAACAAAAGGCAATGGCAGAGCCAATAGTCTCAAAGTAGAGACCGTTGGGGTTTGCCAATGCTTGTAAGGTCTTGGCGCAAAACCCGTGAATCTGAGCTAATCAGTTATTCTCCCCATGTGTGAAAAAGAAAAAGAAATATGACAATTGACAAAAAAATCCTATTACAAATAGAAAGCAATTGCGCCTATTTCCATGTCATCTGTTGTCACAATAAAAGCAGATAACATCTGTTACCACAATAAACTTTTTTTCACAGGATAAAAGGGCTTCTTTAAAGTTTGCGGCATAGTAAAATATATCTACAAATGTTAAAATGTTCAACAAGGATGACAGGGAAGAAGAAGATATAAAAGTAGTGCCTCAATCACAGCGTGAACAGTGGACAGACAGCAATCAAGCTGAAGCAGTCAGTACTTGGTCCATGCTTCAGCTGAAAGAAGAGGAAGCGAAGTCAGCACACGCTAGCGCATTAGAAGGCAGCAAATAAGAGTGACAGTGAAGCCAACAAATGTTAAGCAATGGCGGGCTGCAGCTCTTTGATGTATACAATATCGCTCGCACGTAAAAGCGCATCCAGCACATGCACTGTCGCAAGCGGGGTCTAAAAATTCCCATTTATTTAGCTAGCAGGGAGTGGAAGTGAGAAGGGCGGTTCTGCCCCCACATGCAGGCTCATCTACAGTGGGCATTTGCCCCCGAAAAATCGGCACACATCAGAAGTCGGGCAGGAAGCAGCAGTGGGTGGGTCTGGTGACCCTAAACAGGTCAGGGCAAAGGGTCAAGCATTCTTTTCATTTGATCACTTGCACTGATGACACCTCCTGCCATGATAGACCAGCCTCCCAATGCAGTATAGGAGTGGACAACTTAAGCCACCACTTACTTGTTTGTTTCTCCCCCCCCAGCCTATCGCTAATGTTAGGCCATTTACTGTTGTTACACTTGGTGTGGATATACAGTGTCAGTGCAGTATTATTGAGTAGTCAGGAGATTTCTTTGGAAGGAGTGGGCTCATGATTGTCAGAGATACTTCTCTTCACCTTTTTATCGCACACAAACATATTCCATTCAATTGGCCATTTCATTTTTGGACCCAAGAGTGTCTTGGAGACTTTTTGATTTTTGATGGGGGTCGGAAGGGCTGATGCTACCGCCCTCATTATCTAGGGAGCTGAGTTGCACCATTCATATGGCTCTTGGTGGGGTAGATGCAATCTGCACCAGGGGACCAAGTTTGTCCCAGTTGTGTAGTCACATCTCTCTCCAACAGATAGCAGAGGAATCCGGCAGAGGATGCCTCTGGCATGGTTCTTTCAGCCCGTACCTGAGCAGTTCTAGCTCCAGATTTTAGGAGGTGAGCAAATTTAAGACTCTGAGGGAAGAGACCCAAAGAGGCTAACAGAGGAATTCAGTCATGAGCTCACAAACTGGCGATGGAGGTTGATGGTCTAGAAATCTGTTCAGAGGTGACTCTGTGTGGGGATCAAAAATCATTTACATATGTGTAATAAAAAAAATAGGTTTTATCCTATTGAAATGAATACTAATGATTTATGTTTTTTTTTTCTTTTGAATAAATATGACCTGAAATGTTTTTCTCAAACCATAAACTGATCTATGGTCCTCGGCTGCGTTTCTTTGGTTGCTATTTGCTCCTGCCCACCTCTTGTGCTCCGTGGGTGCCCTCGTTATGGACGTTGTTCAGACTTTTCCATGAAAGGGGGATTGTGCCAACACAATCAATGAGCAATTTGGCAGTTGCACTCTGGGAAGTTCCTTAGGATGTAATTTAGAGCTTTGTGGGTGGGAAACTCTATCAAAACCATGGCAGTTGTTCCGTCTGCCAAACTCGGGGATCCTCCACTTTATTTAGAGTCGGGAGAATTGTCATGTTTCCCATGGTGGAGCCAACGCTGGCTCTGCTGGTAGAAACCTTTGACCCACAGCCTGTAGGATACTTGTCTTCCGTCAAAGTACCTCTGCCCACACACACTATGCAGGAGTGATGTTGCAACATTCTTTTTTCCCGTTTCAAACTGCAACAAAAAGCCTGATGTCTGCACAGGAAACCAAAGAAATGATCAGACATTCTGGGAGAAAACTGCCAGCGTGTCAGGGATATTCCTTTTTTGTTTTTCAATTAAAAAAGGACCCCTGCTTTGGGAGTTTGTTTTTGAATAACTAAATATTTGAGCACATTAAACATGGCACTCAAACAGCAAAGTTTCAGTACCTTTAACACAGCCATAGGTTTGGTAACTCTGCTGAAAGACAGACATCTCTGCCTGCCTCGTAGAACTCGGCAAGTATGGTGGTCGGTTTTCCTTCTGACCCCCGGAGTGCATCCCTCCTCAGTGCTGGTGGACCAACAGACCAGTTGCCTTTCTCTAAGTGAGGGTCAAAGCTTAAGAGGTTAATTTGGAGTATGGCAGACAGGGTACTCTGTCGCAAACACAAAAGAATAACGTGTCTGCCAAACTGAGGCTGTGCCCGCCTCATTCAGACATGGGTGCGCTGTTGGCTTTCTGTCAACAGGGCCCCAGCTGGCTACATTCAATGGCCCAATGGAGTGGGGGGCATCGGCGTAAAGCCATCACACTGCCCACTCCATATAGAATGAATGGTCTGATGTTTTCTTTCTGTCCCTTACCGCTAGGAAAAATGTGGCAGAGAGGGACAGAAAAAATAATGCCCCCTACACCCTGGGACAAAAATCACAGAGTGTGGGAGTCATTTTCTTTCAATAAAAGAATTAACTGAAAAAGAAAAAATGTTACAAGTTTGTTGTACAGCTGTCAGAACCGACGGCGGCTGTCCACCAAACGTTCTGTACCTTGAAGGGAACCACCATGATTGCAGTTCCTTTCAACATATAGAGATGACTGCTTGGCCAACAATTATCTCAAAATAGGACAGACAGCCATCCGTCAGGGTGGTGGATGGTAAGTTCTGCGCTGTTCTGACAGATGGTACTCCATTCAGCAGGGGCTAAATCTGGCTCAAAATCTCTGCTCACTCTCTATTGGTCTGGAATCAGACTGGGCAGTTTGTCTGGCTATAATGAGACCGATGTATGTCGTGGTCCTCCCCTCAAGGTCACTACTCACAGTGTGCCTTACTTGTAGTTCACTGGAATGTGTTCTCACTGGTCACGGCTATTATGGACACCACTGTGCTAGTGTGAACACTCCTATTCAGTTCCTGAGAGCTGCTGTGCTGACTCTGCCTAGGACCTGGCTCCCCGTTGAAAGAAGAATAACTTTCAAGTTGCTCACGCACGCCTACAATGCCCTCCACAACATCGGACCTCAATACCTCAAAGACCGCCTCTCCTTCCATGCCCCCAAGAGAAACCTCCACTCAGCCGACCTCTCACTAGTCACCGTCCCACGCTTCTACAGGACTAGAGCGGGTGGAAGGTCCTTCTCCTACCTCGCAGCCAAGACCTGGAACGATCTCCCCCTTCACCTCCGGCAAAGCCCGACACTGCACCAATTCAGGAAGGACCTCAAGACCTGGCTCTTCGAATGACCCCAACGGAGCTGCTCACACCCACCCCTCAGCGCCTTGAGACCCTAACGGGTGAGTAGTGTGCTCTACAAAACCCTGACTGATTCATTGATTGGCCTGCTGATATGAGTGCCATCCATATATGCACCTCCGGCCATTGCGAAGAAGACGACGACGCCGACACAGGCCGGTGGAAGGTGCCCTCACTAGCACTCATCATGCAGAAAGAGAATGTTTGTCTTGTGATCTTTCTCGAGCCCAAACTCAAACCAGTGCCCCAAACGAATAGGGAGCCCACAGTTGGTCACAGCAGTGAGGATTTCTTTAGCTCCTATTCACCGTGGGCAATGGTGCTTTGGCTGATGAACCCTCCAATTGCAGTGGTGATTCCTGCGTAGAGCCACGTTGTCAAAGCCACTTCTATAGGCACCCACTCCCTGGGTGAATCTGTCACTGGAAGTCACTTCTCACCATACTCCAGTCACCTCTTGATCGAGAGAGGGACGGTCACAATACGATAAGCAACGATTCAGGAGCAAGTCGCTTAGCTGAGGGCTGCAGAGTGACCAGGGTCACAACATCTAACCAGACAACCTGCTGATGCAGACCCTTCCCTTGGTCACAGTGGCCGCCACGCCTATGCTCCTGAACAGCTCCTTGATGTCCTCCTCTTCTATGCAGCCTTTCTTTTGTGCAGGATTGACTCCTGGACTCCTCTCCAGCAGTAGGCTCCTTCCATTAAGATGACTGCAAGATGCAGCTGTTCCTGACAAGAGGCAGAGTTTCCCGGACTTGTCAAGAGGGGATGACAGTCAATGACCTCAATCTTGGTGAGCTCAAATGAGTTTTTCAGTGTCGACATATTCTGGTTAATAAGAAATCCTGGCACACTAACTGGGAGTTTCTTTCCCATTATATTCCGTTGGCAGACAGAGGTGGTGTATTCCATGACTTTTGCTCTGGGACTAGTTTCAGGCAATTTCCATTTTTGTGTATTCATTTTTTTCGCCCCCCACCCGACTCAAGGGCCTCTGTTGGTCCTCCACCCACTTCCCCTTGCTTACCCCAGATTCGCTTTTCTGCAACGTGTCCTTCCCTCCATAGCTCCCCTGCCCCTCCACTATCATGCTCCTCTTGCATTATAAAAAAAAAGTTTATTACATTTTATAGAAGGCCCACAAGCTGCTGCCATTTGATGCCTGGTCGCTCCTTTTGTCAGAATTGCTTTTGTGCATGTTTAAATAAATGCTTTTGTTTACCACTTCAAGACTAGCGTCTGCCATCTTGGAATAATAAATAAAAAGATAATCAAAATAGCAGCAGTCCGTCATATCATATGCAAGCATAGATGTGATGACGTATGTGCATGCATACATCATAAGCAAGGAACACCTTTGCGTCTTGACACATAGACATGCATACATCATGACGTGTGTGTATCTGTCAACACTCATTTTTCTCTTTCTGTTTTTTGCCGAAAAGCATTGGCAAAACCAATAGGTTGAAAAAGTGAGACCTACTGACTTTGGTTGTACCTTGTCTATAAAATTAAAATAGACCGACTTTACACATTGCTTCAAAAGAAGCAGTGCAGCCTGAGCTGTTTGGCCAAGTTTAGGGTGCACAGGAAAACAAGAAAGCCCAGACATAGTCTTTTCTTCTTGGACCTCGTTGTTGGGGTCCAGTTTTAGACCCCCTGGCACAGGGAGCCCTATTCCTCACTGCTCCCCCAGCTGAGGGAGGTTCCATTAGATACAAAAATGAAATGGATGGATGCCTGACTCACTCATGACCACTGAGAGCTCCTCTGAGTAGCATTGATGCTGTCTCTTTTTTGTTGTCTCAGGGCAGAATGCACAAAGGTATTTTCATAGCTAAGTTGAACTTAGGTGTGTGCCCAAATGCTTTCACTTACAAGTGTGACGTCATGTTAACTATCAAACATGAATTTGTAATCATAGATGGACTTGCTCATACCTAATATAGATACACTGTTAAACGTAATGTTACTTGTGAACAAATCTGCTCTAAAGGCAGGGTTGACAACCTAAGTAGGTGAGCACACACAAATTTGCAGCTCTGTGAGTAATCACCAAGTTTTGGCTGGCACATTCCCTCCGTGAATACAGAGCAAGATTTACTCCTGTCTCAAGGAGGAGCAGATCCCTGTCTAGGACCGGAATAGGAAGAGACACTCCCAGCATTGGTGGGGAATGGGTTTCTTCACTGGAAAAATATCTTTACTATAGTGAAACAAATACAAGAAGCGCAAAGCCACTTGATGTGCACATTTAGTCATTCATAAATGTATAGTTTCTCTATTTAGGCATGCAAAAACTTTTTGTTGCAGGCGAGTAACTTGGAATACTCAAGGAATTCCACAACTAACATTGTGAATCTGTGACAGACGCAGCTTCCCAGGAGTACTCCACGAACTTTCTGAAATCCATCCCCAAAAAAGTCAGAAATGTATTCCACATGTAGGGGGTAAGTCTACAGGAGAATTTTTGTGCCTTAATTGGATGCTCCGGGGCATATTTATGAAGGTTTTGCACCCTCCTTGTGCCTCGCAAAGGGGCGCATGGGTGATGCAAAGCCTAAGTGAGATTTATCAAGCGACAAAAGGCCACCTTGCGTGGCCCTGCATGTCTTGATAAATCCAGAGTACCACAATGCAGCGCTAATGGCTGCTTTGCGTTACTCTGCCCCAGGGAGGCGTTCCATGGGTGGAGCGTGGGTGTTCCTACACATCCACCCATGGAATTTGACGCACTCCCAGATTTACCAACACTGGCAAACCAGTGAATGTGTCAAAATGCTGCGCCAAGCCTTCCCGGGGGAAGCACAGCAAGGAGAGATATCTTTATATCTCCTGGTTTTTTCTTCTTTCTATGTGTGCTAAAGCCTCTTGTGATTGTTTTTGTACTGGAATGTCTCCCTTCATTCACAAAAGCAATCCTGTCTGTAACTCAGGCACTCATGGCACCACAGCGCAAGGGTGACTGCGTTGGGGATAGGCAGCCAAAAGGGCGCAAGGAAAGGATGTGTCGTACTATGTTAAATACAGCGCATTCCTGCCCTTTCCCTTTCATGCAGTGCAGCAAGGTGCGCTGCGTGAACGCTTCATAAGTATGCTCCTCTAATTATAGCAGGAGGTGCCAGTACGCCACTGTGCATTTCACTTCCCCCTCTTGGGTGGGGCTGAGCTGATGGTACAACGGTGTCCTGCTCCCAGCGGTCCCTAAATTGATTCCTACCCTTGTTGGTTGGCTGAAGGGCTGGGTGGCTTTATTGGACCCGCGCATGGGCGAAGACAAGTTCATCCCAGTGGCAGCATCTGAGGGGGTAAGGGAACCTGCATGATGCAGTGTGTGTGCCCCCCTCGGTGGGACATCAGAGGCCCCCCTGCTCTCCTGGACCATCACACGGATAATGCTTTCCGCAGATGTACCCGGGAGCTGGAAATGTAGCACGTTAGAGTTTACAGTTGTAACGCATCAGGGGGTGGAGGTCACGCATGTGATTGGTACATCTGTCATTCAGAGGGCTGTGTCATGTACCATGTGTTCCCCTCGCCTGCGGTTTCAGGGCATAGTTTCAGGGGGGCTGGGGTATGCACCAGCAGCAAAGTTCTGTTGTCCTAAGAATGGGGGGCGGAAGGCGTCACCAAGACAACACAGAACGGCCTGCTAGGTACTCACATTTTTAATTCTTTGGTTTAAAAGGCGATAACACAGAACACTATTATTCTTTTATAATCTGTTTACTAATTTATTTCACTAGGAGTCCCATATAAAAGGCGCGCACGCACGGGACGGGCCTTCTCCTGTTGTGTTCCAGTTAGGCGTCTCAGCGGTACTGATTTTATCCACTCCGAGGAACATATTTTATGAATCAAAATACCTCGTGATTTTGCAAGACTGACACCTTTGCTGGGACTGCACATAATTTTCGGCTGCTTTTTACGGTACTGAATTCATTGCTTTTTCTGGCCTGTATGGCACAAATTATAACAGCTGTTTATTTACTTTCTCTGCAAGAGCAGTCAAGTGGCATTTTATAGGGAGTTCATTGAAATGCAAGTTTCTTAAAAACTATAAGGGAGAAAAGGTGTTTATTCTGGTGTGCTTTTGTGAACATCAGAAGGTTGGAAAGACGAGCCAGCCGAGATGAGATCCGAACTTGTGACGTGTTGCGTGCGTTGCGTGACGCACAAATCGAGGTAGGATTTATACTCTCGCAGCTACCCTATGCCTGTAGGGCCAGTTTTTCAACCCGGGTATCCTCAAATAGACAGACTGGCTTCAATCCTCACAAGACAGGCCTGTTCCCCCTTCATGGACGCCGGAGTAGACTCGACCACTTCAGCCCAGCCCTGCAAACACTGGCTGCAGCCATCACCAGTCTCAGAATGCATCTCATCCAAAGTTCTGTGCATTGCCCTGGGGGGATTTATAGGTCGGGGTCAGTCTGTCCTCAAACTCAGAGCCAACAGCCAAAGGAGGAAAGTCATGTACAGAGCTGTCTCCTTTCCGCCGCTCCTTACTTAACCCATATTCAAAACAAACACTGGCAAATCCAATAGTTACTGCCTATGCAAGTGTTGGCTTTGTCAATGTATTAGCCATGTTGTAGTATGCGCAACACGGCTGAAAGTTAAAAACAAAAATTGCTCTGACGTGGCTAGTGCTGACAAATCCTATCATTCTTGGCAAATCACTAAATTTACCTGTGGATAAAAATATACATATTTAGCATAATCTGGTTCTCTTGTAATGACTCTAATGCCCTCGAGCAAAGTTTGTGCTATATAAAACTGCAAAAACAAACCTACAAAACGTCACTCACTAAGGTGTGACTACCTACGTTTAACAATTTGACCCTTTACTAATGGGCATTCTTCAGGAGAGGTCACTCAAGAGTTGTTTCATTCACATGGAGCTGTCTCCGTGCCCAGCTCTGTCATACCAGGTGTGCTAAACCTAGTGTACTTTAAAAAAAAAACTAAAGCTTTATTTCTCTAGAGAAATACAACCAAACGTATTGCATCTCACTGTCTCACGTGGACCGTAATTACCATTTTGGATATAAAACATTTGTTTTTCAATGACTTTGTGGTCTGTGTTTTCATGGTCTACCTCTAATAGTTTCATTAACAGTTCCATGTGTGCAGTATCATCTTTCTAAAGTGTCCTAAACTAAGATGTTTGCTTTGCTTTCTAAACGTATTCTTAACAAACGTTTCCTCCTGAATTCCCCCTTCCATCCCCCTGATGGTGTGTGGGGCTTGTACACACTGGAGCGGAGGTTCAAAGGGCCGGTGCATTAATAGCTCCAGGTGGCATGTTCTGGTGGGTTGAGGTCAGGTTTGTAATCATCTGGACTGTACAACCCAGGTGTCATAGTTGGAAAAACTCCCACCACCAACCTCCCACCCTTGGAGCAGGCATTCCCTGGTGATAAGGACTCGGAACCCCATAGGCTGTAAGACAGCACTGTGGGATTAAAGTCTGACTTCAGTGTGTAAGACTTGGCAAGGTACAGGCTCAGCTCTGAGCAGCACCATCTCTCTTAATAATTCTTTGATGTTGGTGGCGGTTAACCTTGGAGGGTAGTGGGGGCAAGAGGGATTGATTCACAAAATATCCTTCGCAGCAGTATTTTCCTGTGTCATGCATAGATTTTAGATTTCCATACATCACCAAATTCCCAATAACGCATAGAAAGCTATGCATATTGGACATTTCCATACTTACTCTTGGCCAAGTTCTTACTCCTGCATATTGATCTGCACATGAACATTTTGATAACTTCTCCAACTCAGAAATATTTTCTCAGGAGCTGGAAATGGCTTCCTGAAAACCCACAAAATATTTTTCGGTTTGAGTGTTTTTCACATCACATTTTAGTGTCTCAAAAGCTAACAGTGCTTTAAAAACAAATTCCACAATAAACAAAGACATTGTCACACTTCATCCATCTATTTTGGCACTAAGTGTAGGTCTGCAGATTCGGTGTGAAAACCATTGCTCTCAAAGTTACCACTCCCTGGTGTTCACTATATGTTCACTGACTTCCGAACCCAGATGTTTCCACATTAGCCCTAACATTAAAATTTGTTATAAATATTGCCACCTTGCAGACTTCACCTGTTCCCATGTGGAATTTGCAAATTATTCTACGACGAATCAAAATTTGTGATTTTCAACTGCAAATTCAGTTTTTAGTTCACCAAAGTGGCAGTTACATCCACAAAATGTTTATCAATCGGGCATAAAGCAGTGTTTTTTCCATTGAGCTACAAAAATATCTATTGGTTAAGTGCTGAAATATAATCCCATGTTTCTTAAATGCTTTACAAAAACATAATTATTGGTAGCAAGTTCCTAACATTTAGGTTGATATGGTGTTGTACAAAAAAGTTAAAAGTTAATTAATGTAATTATCCGAAGCCATTTATACTGGCGTCAATGGAAAAGAATTGTTGTTCACCCCCCCAAACTTGATGAACGAATATCTTTCAAAGGTTCTTTGTTAAAATTTCTCTTATGGGCGTTCTGGGATCTTTACCTACTATTTGAATTTTTGTGAGAATTACGAAAAACAACTTGACTGATACAACAAATCAAAAGTATAAACTAACAGAGCCATTCACAATGACGGAACTTATAGAGGCCTATGCAGCCTTATATATGTCCTTTATCATTGCATACCTACAACAGGAGCAGGAGGTGTGCAAACTATTACTTAAATACAAGCCTCTTTTGATTAGATGTAAACGTTCTCAGGGGCTAGCCCAGATAAATGTCTAAGTCAAAAGTCATTGCCAATTTAAATGTGACTTTCTTAGCCAAAGATGGGCTTGTCTCATAGACAACACAAGGACAACTTGATAGATGTTTCTCTTGTTTTTTTTGGGGGGGTGCTGTGTTGGTGCCACAGAGGCCCCTGTCACATTTTGGCGCTATAAAGGGCCGCCGTTTACAGCCTAGAACGAATGCTAATGAATTTGTTTCTGAGTGGAGGATAAAAGGCGGGCCTGTAAACAGCAGAGGCGGGTGCGGGGGGGAGCTCTGTAGTGTGTCCCACTGATGACTGGCTGGTATTTTGAGGGGTGAGGTTCAGGCCGCGGGCACTGCTGTCATTGATGGCTTTTAAATTGGCCAATCACTGCTCTCACCTGCAGTAAACTCACTGCAGTAAACTCGCTGTAAAGACTTAACAGAGGGCCAGGAACAATGGCTGCTACTAACAGCCTTGTCCTTGGGGTCTGCTTACCTTCGCATCTGCTGACTGTCAATAAAAGCGTTGGTTTGGACCATGCCTTCGGTTACAGGTGTATTACACGGGTTTGAGTTAACTCAGTGGTGACCCAGATGTGACTGAAGAGCGGACGTTACGTGGTATCCATCCTGTGTTTCTGTCGGTACTTGTTTCTTCAGGTCTCCATCATTTTCGAAACCCTCGTTCTACGCATACTTTCTCCAGTACTGACCTTTAGTGATGACCCGTGACCTTAGCCAAGGACCCCCACCTCAGAAAATCTTGTGTCCCAGAGTTATAACTTTGCAGCTTCTTTGCGCTTGTTACTGGACTCCTACCTGTCCCCAGTAGCGTGAGGCAGATTGATGCCCCGCCCCTCACAGAATGGGGGAGGGAGTCCACACAACTTCCATATGTCTCTGATATTCATAGTCCAGGGGCTGAATGAGGGCCCCCTAAGGAGTGGTGGGGCCCCTACCTGCAGGGGCTTCACGGACCTGCATTACACCTCTGTCTGTTCCGTGTCACATTTTTATCACCTTGTAACTCGGTGTACTTTTTGAATGTATGACATCAGACGGTTTTAGGTGCCTGGAAGACATTGTCATCAACTTTTTCAAAGAGTATTTTTTATTTTTTTATTTATTGCAATTTTATATAGCGCGAACATTACCCGAAGGTGTCAGAGCGCTTTACAAAAGAACCAGTTGCGTTACATAAGGATTTAGGATTACATGAGTTACATAAGAGATACAAACAGAAAAAAATTGCAAATGTACAAGTTGTAAAGTCACACAAGGAAGAGATACAAGCAGAAAAAATTGCAAATGTACAAGTTGTAAAGTCACTCAAGGAAGAGATACAAACGGATAAACTCTAAAAATCACATAGGAATGGTAGTAAGTATAAAGGTCTACTACATATACTAGTGGTTAGAGTTATATATATATACAAATAGTACATTTACTCAGGATTACATTTTACCAGCGATTAGGCTTGGACAAGTATATATTACATATTTACAGAGTGAACGGAGAAATAAAATATCAAAAGGGGTAGAGAGCGGTAGGGGGAGAAGAGTCGGAGGCTGAGATTGGTGAGAGGAAAGAGGGGGACCTGAGGGGGAGAAAGAGATAAGGCAGTCCAGCAAAAGAGAAATGTCTGAAGGTCGGCAGGATGGAATCCAATGGACCGAAGGAAAGGACAAGAATCAACAAAATGGCGGATCCGGGTCGTGGGCATCGAAGGAACCATCTCAAAATGGCAAGATGCACCCAAATCAAGACCCAAAAAACCAGGAGAGCAGAGTTCCCTTAAGTAGGGTCGTAGGGTCAAAAGTACAGAGAGCGTGCAGGCTTTGGCCCAGACCCTTTCAGCCATTTGCTATTGTGTTTATCGTGGTTTGTCATTGCTTGGATGGGCTGTCAATCTAGGCCATGGAATATTGAGGTTATATTGTCTCATTGATGTTCCGATTAGGTCTTGGTGATGGGGAATGGTGTAGTCCTTTTAAGGTCTGTGTTTTGCCAATGCAGTTGTCAAACACACCCATAGAGCATCGGCTTGTGGTTCACATTTTTCAACCAATGGCTTTCTTCAACCACAACCTTTCAACCATTGGCTTAATACGTTGCCCATCAACTCGTGGCTCAGCCTAGTGGGGTAATTCTCTCTGACCTAATTCTGTTTCCTGTTTGGGTGTATCTTCCTGCCTCCACTGGAGTGCTTGAAGTGAATGAGGGACTACTTTACCACTTAGCCCTCTGTTCGTGTCTGCTGGCACACTAAACCCAGACCTTTTCACTTTGCCAATCCATGGGTTAGATTGCAGATGCGTCATGATGTGTAGTTTGTCGTTGCTTTCCAATGTGTGTCCTTTGATACATTTAATCTGCTGGCACAAGAACATTTTAATTGCTGATGTGTGGCTTTTTGTTCAGTAGGGAGTGCTGCTTGTGTGACTAACCCGCTCAAAAGGCACAGTGCGATCCACTAATCATCCTTGCACGTTCAATTGTTTAACTTTACACCCAAGATAACATGTTGCTGGCCTTACATTTTTTTGTGCGCAAAATAGAGACTTGCATGCACACAGACAGTTTATAGACAAAATGAAAATACTGACCTTTTGTCAAAAGTATCTTTTATGAAATATTTTGCTGTGTGTAGCTCTTAAGTGCACCACTCAAAACACAGATTGTCCTCTACATGTCTTAACTTCTACTTCTTATCCAGGTGGAATCTACTTGTCTTCTAAGTGTCGTCTATTTTTCGATCTTCTACTGGTATTCTAAATTTTCCATCTTCTCAGTGGCGTAACGAAAGTTTAAGGGCCCCCCCTGCAATGTACATGGAGGGGCCCCCGCTCCGGATTTTATCTGGAGTGCTCAGACCTGAGTAGTGTGCTGAGGGGGCAATGCTGAGGGGGCCCCCTGCAGCTGGGGGGCTCCCCCGCACCGCGGGGGATGCGGCGGCCTGTGTTACGCCCCTGCATCTTCTACATTTTTGTTGTTTTGTTCTCTATATGCCGTTTTTTTCTACTTCTCGTGGAATATGCCTCACAATTCCGCAGCCTGTCACCCCGCATGTTGTTACAACGCGGTCGTTACCACGACCGCGTTGTAACAACGCATACCATTACCCCGCAAGTCGTAACAACGACTTGCGGAGGGGGGCGCTGGATGTTGGAATAGTATAATTTACTATTCCAACTCCAGTCTGTGCGGACAGTAGGGAAGGTGTTGGATTTTAAATCCAACACCTTCTTCCCCCCTCTGCAAGTCGTTGTTACGACTTGCGGGGTAATGGTATGCGTTGTTACAACGCGGTCGTGGTAACGACCGCGTTGTAACAACATGCGGGGTGACGGTTTCGTGGTGAAGGTTGTTCACCCTTCTCATGTATTTTTCACCACTTTGCCTAGTCTCCTATTTTATTCTACATTTCTTCTCTTCCCGTTGTCTTCTACATGTCTTGTAGTTTACTTCTCATCTATTTACCATTAACTTGGTTTGTCTTCTACTTGCCTTC
Source organism: Calotriton arnoldi (assembly GCA_963921515.1). NCBI lineage: Eukaryota > Metazoa > Chordata > Amphibia > Caudata > Salamandridae > Calotriton > Calotriton arnoldi. The sequence continues at coordinate 606,759 of CAWUFW010001240.1, forward strand.
TATGTTCCTTTTCTTCTCGTTTATTTGGCTTCCACATTTCTTACCATCTACTTGTCGTCTACATGTCTTGTCTTGTATTTCTTCTCTATTTGTCATCTACTTGCCTTATCTTCAACATATCTTCTGCACTCCTACATTACCTTTCATTGCGGTTTGTTGTAGGCTCAGGTTTCTCAGTTCTTGATCATGTAGTAGCTTGACTTGACATCCCGGTCATGCCTCATTTTGTTTGGCTCTTGTGTTGACGTATTGAGTACACAAGGTACCTGCTTACATTAGGTTAAGAGATTTCATATTTCTGCTACAGCGGCAGATGAACAACAAATGCTCAGTTAGCATCCAAGACTCACAACAGCCATTCTTGACTTCTGTACAATACACTCCTTCCCATGTGCAGTAGATCTCAATAAATTACTGTGATATGGCTGGCTGTGTGCAAGCATCTCTCTCAATTTGGTGAGTTTCTGAGGAAGGCAAAGCAGCTACATTTGAAATATAATTCATTTTTAATCATGGGACATGATTAATTTTAGGACAATAAGGCTTTAAAGAGCAGGGTAGAAGTCCCCATTAATAAGTATGAGAAGGTGATCAAAGGATTCATCTAAATAAGGGTGAATTAACAGGCATGTGTTGTAAAAGGAACTTTAAGACACACACAAAAGTGGCTGTGACCACACATGAGAGATCATCTTCAGGTAAATCTGGTCCTGACCACATTAAAAGGAATTGATTGACATAGAACAGAGGGAGGTAAACTCGCAAATTAAGCCCCATACCACACCATCCCCACACCACTGGTGAGAACGCAAGAGGACCACCTATCCAGGCAGGAAGCTGCACATGTTTTTGCTGTGTTCTATTTTGAATAACTATGACCCCTGTGTAAACTGACAGAGATTTGTGTAAGCATTTTGTCATTGATTCGATTGAGTGCGGGCAGGCTAGGACTCGACGGGGAGCCTCATAGGCCTAACAGGGACAGCACTTTCAGAATGTAGACACCACAACGTATGAACACAGAGGCATGGGTTGATGATGAAGGCCACAAGACCTAATCCTCATGGGTCCAACCCCCATTTTGTGCCAACCCATCACCTCGCTTTAACTCCAAATAGCGTCAGTAGTTAAAGAAAAAGGTGGAAGTTGTATTATATCAAAACTTTGTAACATAATACATCACCACAGCACTGAAAACTCTAAACTTCCCCTAGGAAGGGGAAAGATCCAACGTTAAATATGTGTGCATTGTCTGCCGATCTTTCCATGCAAGTGCCACGAATACCTGTCCAAGTCCTTCGGGGGGGATAAGAGGCAACATGATGCCTATGGTAAGCGTGCCTGAACCTACTCACCGTGCTCAGTCCAATTGGTTTGGGGGTTGGTAGCTTAGAGTGAAATCCTTCCTCATACAATGCTCTGCCATTGTAGAGCTAGGGCACTAAGATGACGTCATGAAGTGCCCTACAGGGATGAACGCTACAGACATGGACAAGCAGATTCTTGCCTTTTCCCTTTCCATGCTGTCTCTTGCTTGCACGTGCTGTGTTTAAAACCACCCACAATGAGTACATTTAATAATAATGAAAACAAATAATAACTCCTCCACCTAAGTAATAATTTGCTAATTACTGAGCTACAAATGTCAAAAAAGATCACTTACCCACAGCAGCTAAATATTTTACATCAAAGACATGAAAAGATGGCATGGTGAGGGTCAGTGCTTGTTGAGGTCCCCTGATTGAGGTGGGTGCTGCCAAAAACGGTGTGTGTGTGTCTGCCAGCTGCTCAAGGCACTTAATTCATATGGTTCTTGAACGGACATCTGTACCTGAAAGATCCTGATTACTTTCCACTACAGACTTCTTGTGTTAAAGCAAAAACAAATGTCAGTCAATTAGCCTGCTGCATATAACGTGCCCATCAGTGTTTGGCTGTCAGCTACACCTGTGACGTCTGCAGTTGCAATTACAGGAAGCTCACTGCCTTTGTTACTGATGGTGTAACTTTTACTTTGGTGATGCATGCAGACCACTGCGCTATACTGGACTCTCGATCCACCAAGAATCTAGGGTATGTGGGGTCGAGGCTGGTGATCAGCAGTCTTGTTCATTGACCCATTTATCCCACTGCACAAAGCCAGGATACCCTCGCAGATAGTGTACTTTACAAAAAAACATAACACTCTCTTACTATTGAAAGTTTAATACATCTGACGTTCTAATAGCCACAACTTCCAATGACAGAATCTTGGCAGGGGGTGCAGAGAACTCCACAAATGAAGGAACTTTCTTGGATGGACCACCTTAAGCCTATAGAATCTTTACATTTGCATTAATGGGCAACGTGGTGAGACCTCTTGACAAATGCAGATTCTGTAATGCTCCAACACCAGAGGAAGCTTCTGTGTTGTTATGGAAATGGGAGAGACAACCTCCAATCCGAGCTTCAAACCACACGAATAGCAACACAAAATTATGCAAATCTTTCTTAACATAACATAACATAAGTTGAATAAATAGTTTATTCCTGAGCACATTTCATTAACTCACTGGCATTCAGTCTCTTTATCTATCAATGTTAGAAGGAGTGCTTAGATATTTGACCTAATGCCATTGTTAAGTGGATTATAAATAAAACTGGACATTTACATTCATTTATGTGTACACAAGCTCTATAGACCTCCAGCAGTTGCCTTGCACAAGTGATGAGTTTAATGACCATTGGTGAGAAAACCATTCTTAAGATTGGAATCAGCCAACAATTGGGTCATTTCTGTGAGTCATGAATAGTTTCCGGCTGAGCTGTCTCTATGAGGAGCTAGTGAGCTTGTGAGGTACATCTCAAGGTATGTATCACTGTCACTGGAGTGGTTGGAGTATGCATCACTCAGATGTTTGGCACAACAAAGGTGAACAGAGAAGACAAGACAATGATCTTTTGACCGCAGGTATGCCTGGTTATTAAGTAACCTACCAAAGAGACGCCCTCCTAATCTGCTAACAAGCCCTCAAGTAATAGCAACATTTTTGGAGTACATCCTTATTCAGGGCACTTCCAAGTTCCATCTACTGTCCCCTTCAGGGATCTCAGGCAACCCTTTTGGAGTAAGAGATATGTGTTTGGGTCACCATGAACAGCAGTACATGCAGATCCACACATTATTTAGGTATCGATAAATACCTTTGTGGTAAAAGAAAAGCGCCTTTGTGGCACGTAAGTGTTTTAGGCACTGAATATAGCATTATGTTGCACTGGTTGGGTCTGGCTTCAATAACAGAGTCCTGCAATTGTGACTAAAAGATATCAGAGCGGTCCCTCACGCTACCTGATTGATTCTGTCCTCTTCTTTCCACTGACTTTCTTTATCATCACTGTCAGCACCCGGAAATAACTAAAAGGTGACTCTTAGCCCCATATAAAAATTGTACATAAATAGATAATCATGTTTTGAGTAATTGTGACAGACACATCATTGGTCGCCCCCTTGGAGGAACACCTTTGTAGGATATTGTAGGTAGAGTACAGAATCCGCAAAATGGCCGACAGTCGGAATACTGGTACAAGTATCCAAGAGCACTGACATATGTGAGTAGAACTCCCAGGAAGGTCTGTTTCAAAGCTCTCTGATACATCCGAACCGCACGTGTGGACGATGAGCAAAAGCGGTCTATGAGGCTGTGTTATTTTCAGGATCTCCGCAAATGTTTATTTCTGAATCTTCTAAAGTCGCCAAGAGATAGTTATCTTGCTCCAACGTGGGATCCTGCCTTAAAAAAACAGAGGACAATACATGTTGGGAAAACAGGTTATCAAAATTTAGAGTTCTGAATCTGTATCCAATGATTGGCAAATGTATGTTGAAAGCAAATTTGTGTTTAGGTGTATGCAAGTGTGTTGACCTGAATCCTTGTGTGCTGGCTTAGGGGAAGTGCCACCACTGGGTTCAGCTAAGGTAGAGCCTGTTGGAACAAACTGGTTTGCAGTTATTTCCAAATCTATTGATTAATGATGAAGGTATTCAGTAGCGGCTCGTGGAGGGAGTGCTGCGGGGCGGTGGGGCGGGGCGGGAGGAACAGGGTGGGGTGTAGTAAACTATGGCATACGGCCGAACAGAGGTAAGTAAACAAATAAATAAATAAAACGAATTTCATTGCGTGCGCTGCATTGCCAAATGTGATGCAGCGCGCGCAACGAAATTCGTTTTATTTATTTATTTGTTTACTTACCTCTGTTCGGCGTATGCCGTAGTTTATTACCCCCCACCCTGCTCCTCCCCCGCCCCACCACCCCGCAGCACTCCCTCCACGAGCCGCTACTGAAGGTATTGTAACTGCTATGATTCATATAAAAAATCCCAAGGCAGATAAGAGCTACCACAAACATAGAGTGGTCAAGTTCTCTGCCTTCTTCTATCACTGATGCCTTGCGTTATATCCAACTTTTGCCTTGCTATACAAGTTGTTTATTTATTTTTTAAACATAGCCTGAAATTTCGCATATGCTTATATCCAGAGGAAACAGCTGTCATGAACACAAAGGGCAAAGGAGATACAGAGACCTGCTAACCAGACGCCTAAAGAAGGCGTCATCAATAGACAGTATTCCAAACATTTGTGGTACTAGAGTTTTATGTAAGACAAGTGGATCAGCAAGACTCTTCCCTCATTCTTTCTCTCTTTTCTCTTCCATTACCCCAGACGGGACCTCTTTTCCATTGCTCCTGCTCAGCTCTACACTTGGAGATGACATTAGGATGGCAGTTCATGTTACATAAACAAACAACTTAAGATACATTATGGAAACGCCAGGCATCAGCTGAGGCTATCCTGAGCAAGAAGGGCACAAGACCACTTCCAGAAGCATCAATTATAGATCACTGTCAAATGTTGGGTAGGACAAGAAAACATAATTTCACTCGTAGTGTCAAACATCCTTCCTTTCAAGAAACACATATAGGAGCGGATGAAATGTTTTATCAGGGTCTTTTTGACCCTAGTGACTGTGATAGGTGAGAAGGTGTCTATTGCTATCACGCAAGGTAGAACCAAACTCATTGGAGGCCCCATCAATCAATCAGAGATCAGGAAATAATCCATCAAGCTCTACCACCTCGATTTGACAGTCTTGCTGATGTGTCTCAGTGATGCTGAGTAGGAAGACATGATGTGTGAGGCGGGACACAGTTTCAGCCTCTGGTGCTTCTTATATCAGGGTCTCATATGAAGGGCGAGCCTTAAACTAAGTGATAAAGGCAACTTACATTATTCCTGCAAGTGCCATGCCACAAGGAGACATTACACCGTAATAAATGTGGCAAAACTGGGATCTCTGGAGAAAGCTAACAATATATAAAGGGATATCCTTCTTAACCGTAAAGTAACTTGTAACAAGTTCATTTAGAGCACAGACCCAAACTGATTGTAAGCGGAGCTAAGGGGTAACCTGACCACCAGCAATCCAGCAATGCCAGCTCCTGGTGAACACGTCCTGCATGCTATTAGAACTCCGTTGAAAGCACGCAAAAGAGGATACGACATGTAGAGCCGTCTCACTGATTGTGTCTCCCGACCGTGCATCCTTAAACGCCTTGGCATCAGACTGTGCCAGTCACCTATGCAAAGAATCCTCTTCTCAAACTTGCCGCGCAATGACCCTATGTGGGACCACCATCTCTTAACAAAAGGCAAACAACCTCAACTCCTCTTCAGTGGTGGACCCAGGCATGTGGGCTCCCTCCTGAGCCCTACCAACAGGTCCCACTCCCAGTGGCCCACTCAGCTGCTCCCCTCTTAGTATCCACTTCACTGCTTCCTCCTTACCATTCAGGCCCCCACAGCTAACGAGTACCATGCTGCTGTTTTTAAGATACGATTTATTTTCTAATAGCTGTTTGGGTTTCTCTCTGAAGGTTTTGATTTGTAGATTCGTACACAACTGGTTCTTGAGAAGTAAGAGAGAGCACTGTACCCCATCCATGTCTTGGCTTATTTACACTACTAGGTGTGTTTCATGAGCGCAGAACACGTCACAGCTTCATGCATCCATTTAATGCCTACTGAAGACACTACCCGGCATTACGGTGAACACTGAAACCCAAATCTAGCTTTACAAACGCCATCTCGGGAACAAGCCAAAGTGAAAAAAAACATTAGACCGAAAAGACGAGGCATGAAATGAAAGCTAGACTATGAAGAAAGGGAGGGGAGAAAGTTTCTTTAGAAGTAGAGAAAACATTCCCAAAAGTCAGCGTGGGGGGAGAGGTCAGGCGCTGCGGTGACACCGCAGACAGCAAAACTAATTCAAACTCTCCTCCTGTTACCCCTGCGCCGCTTGCATTCTGGGAGCCGACAGAGAAGCGCGCGCCCTTTCACTAATCCCCAACACTGACCAGGACAGGGGGGATTTACTAATCTAAGCACATGCCTGTCCGTTGCCATGGGAACGCACCTCCAGCCCGCGTCCGACGGGAAGCATGGCGGCGCAGCTAGCCAAGTTTATTTAGTTATTCACTCATTTCAGTGGTTGGTGAGCACGGTTCCTGGCACTTTCAGGCGTTGAGGCGCTATGCGGCATATGTATAAACATTAGAACATGTACACCTGAATGCAGCTTGTGATACTGCGTGAAAAGGGCTCCACTCAGGCAAGGCTTTAAGTGGGATGAAAAAACTAGAAGGGTGGCCTATGTAATTAAGGGCGTCGCTGAAAAACACATAAACTAAAAATCTGTGCTTAGCCTAGACGACTGGTATTTTGCTGCTTCTGTCATTGTCAACAAGTCAGGACTATTGGCTTTGTCAATGGGTATTAGCTGCATAAGATAAATAAGCAACAACTACGGCTTCATTGTACATAATATTGAAAATGCTTCAGTTCTGACATGAAGAGACTGTTAAAGAACTATAACGAGTCTCTTTGAAGTTACATTAAAGGCAGTGAAGTGTGGTACTGCTGCCGAGTTAAGATTTGTTTTTCATCCTCAGGGTGAGGGCAAAAATGGAGAGTCCGATAGGGACCCATCTCAGCACCTGCTTTTTAGAACTGCCGGTGCTGAGCACCGGCTGGACCCGGCCCACTTAAAGCCCTGCACTCAGGCATTATCTACCAGCCCCCTCCACCTCAACTGCATTATTTTGTTCTCTTCATTTTCAAATTTGATTTTTAAGGTTTCTTTAGTGCAGACCGAGCCCAGAAGTGTTTCAGACTGCTAAGCAGGAGATACAGGTATTAGTCTATAGAGAGACGGCCCTATTCAGACTATATTTGTGACTCTAAGTTCAATTTAGGTGTGAAAGTGACATGATTCTCATACATGCCAACATTTTAGAAGAGGAAAGTGGGAGTTTAAAAAAAATAAATCTGGAGCATGTATTCACCATTGACTTTTATTGAAGTAGAGGCAATTTCAAGCGGAAGGCAGCCAAAATAAATCAATTTTTGGCATCAAAACTTGGGAGTCTCCCGCCTGAATTGGCTCTATAGGCATGTATGAATATATGACAGCAAATAGAAGTTAAGAATCTACAAGATCTGAATTTACATCCATAGACTGCTTTACTCATGTAAAATGGCATCATAGTGTCATTTGCTATGGGAGTAAATCTTCTCCCTTGGTTGAAGAGGGAGTGAACGCCATGGGAACTTTGTGACAACCCCCAAACTTCTAAATGTGTGGATGTTTGCAAAAAAGTTTGTGACACAATACCAGGGATAAATCCCTATGCAAGTTGGAAATTGGGACGGAGCACCTGTGGAAACAAGAAAAATGCTAGAAAATATTTACACATGTGTAAATGTACAACATGCCTCGCTCTGGCTCAGCTCGAGGTCCTCTTAGATCCCCAAGCCAAAGGCGCGCCGAGCCTCATGTGGTTTCCGCTGCCCCCCTTACCCCAGTCACCATTTTGCTTCAACTTGATAATGTAATATGTGTATTTATTTAACACAGGGTACTGCTGTAGCTCCTCAAAGAATTAAAGACAACATATTGACATTTCATGTAAAACAGGATAGAGCGACAACCATCTAGCAGGTGGATTGCACAACTCGAAAACCTGGGATCAATCCAGATTACCTGCATGGCTAAATTGTGTGATCCTAGGCAATTACCTTACTTCACAGTGCCTCCTTTTTCTTTATCTTCACACGTATGAAACCCTCTCCTGCCTATGTTTGAATAGACATTATTATTGCTTCTTCAATAATAACAACCTAGACCACTTATAGGGTACATACGATAACAGACTTTCCTCTCGATTCACTAATGACATCATCGTTAGGGTGGGGAGGGGTATAAGTTCATATTTAGAAAGCAGCACTTAATAGAGTGATTTTCTTCAAAAAAGAGGGACAGGGAGCCGAGTTAGGAGGTCCTGCACACAGGCTCCCGGGTATAGCTAAGTATCTAAAGGGGGTGTGCAGTTCCTGTCTGGACGTGTGGAAAAGACAGGTCTTTCTTTGTGATGCCCTCACACACCCCGGACACGGGGCCCGGAGCAAGGGTAGGACGAGGGCTAGTTGCCTGTCTACGCCTATTACCGGAGCAACGACGTGCTCTGGCCATCCCCGTCAGCCTTAGACGTTGTGACTAGGGGTCTACAGTACTCCCCAGTACACGTCTACTAGGGCATTCCTACCGGTCCTGGTAATTTATGTTACTGTACTGAATACCAGACGGTAGTGCACTTCATCACCCTTCTTCTCTCTATCTGTCCTGACGAAGTGCCAATCGACCTGTTAGGGGCAAAGCAGGCACGAAACATGTTGACCACTCGCACCTAGAATGCCCTTGAGGAACATTATTTCCACACAGGGGTACACACACAGTTTTTAATTAGGCTAGAGCTACCTAGTTTATTAAAATTTGATTCAATAGGACTGCTCCATACCTATTTTAATTATCCTACCACCTTGTGCACTACCTAACCCCCACACCCGCACGCACCCTACGGCTTCTTCTTCAAAAGATCCCCGGCAAAGAGCCCTGGTTTCGGGAGCCCGTCAGGCATTGCAGCGCCGGCCTGACGAGGGGCAAACGCCCGATGATGAAGCATGACACCTCCCGGGGTGTGTGAGGGCATCACGAAGAAAGACCTGTCTTTTCCACACTTCCAGACAGGAACTGCACACCCCCTTTAGATACTTAATAGAGTGATACAGTTTAATGCTCTAAAATTAGATGCTGCAAGTTAAAGAAATACAATTTTAAAAATTTTGAGGACCCTTTATCTTATTTTACATGATGTTTGTTGCATTATTTACATGTCAAATATGTTAACGTCTTGGCTTGTGTTTCTGGCTCTTACAACCAACCCATGTCTCCTGGCTAGGCACTGACATGGCTCTACCTTTGAATTTGCTGGCTTGCCCATCTTTAGGTTGCAGTGGGGATCACGCTCAGACTGCCAGTGTCAGATCTGGAGGGTGTGCTTGTTGACATGTGTTGACTAATGAATGTGGAGTGGTCTCCTCTACAGTGCATCCCAAACCTTATAGAAACATGACCCAATTTTTAGAATGACACTCTTTGTGTGCTGCAGAATGCAACACCTGTAGAAAGAGGAAATAACAAGGAGATATTTCTCCTCTTTCCGTCTCACCTATCAGAATACCTGGGCCTCAGTCGCTGTACTCGTGTCTACCAGAGTACCTAGGGCCAGATGTACGACCGTTTTTTGCGGTCGCAAAAGGGAAATCAACCCGTTTGCAACAGCAAAAACCGGTGGTGGTATGTACAAACGCTATTTTGCGAGTCACTGACTCGCAAAATAGCGTTTGCGACTCTCTATTAGGAAGGGGCGTGCCAAGGGCGTCCCTTCCTAATTGCGAGTCCAAATGGCATGTACCATTGTTTTGCGACCGCATTTGCGATCGCAAAACACTCGCAGTTTACCACCTACTTCAAGAACGTGGTAAACCACTCACAAACAGGAAGGGGTCCCCAGGGGACCCCTTCCCCTTTGTGAGTGTTTGCGAAAATATTTTTTAAGAGCAGGCAGTGGTCCCAGGGAACACTGCCTGCCTTTAAAAAATGAAACTGAAAAGTTTCATTTTTCTTTCTTAAATGCATCCCGTTTTGCTTTTAGGAAAACGGGCTGCATTAAAAAAACAAAACTGCTTTATTTAAAAAGCAGTAACACACATGGTAGTCTGCTGACCCCAGCAGGCCACCATCCCTGGGAGTGCTAGCCATTCCCAATGGGGTCGCAAATTGCGCTTGCCTCATGAATATTGATGAGGCATGCTATTTGCGACCCCATTGGGAATCACAAACAGTGTCTAAGACACTGTTGTACATTCACTTTAGCGAGTCGCAAATTGTGAGTCGCAATTCTACGCAATTTGCGACTTGCTAAAGTGAATGGTCGTACATCTGTCCCCTAGACCTCAGTCCCTGAACTTGTGTCAACCAGCATACATAGGCCCTGGTCACTATATTCTTCTCTACCAACGTACCTGGAACTCAGTCTCTGTACTTGTGTCTACCAGAATACCTGGGCCTCAGTCGCTGTACTCGTGTCTACCAGAGTGCCTGGCCCTCAGTCCCTGAAGTTGTGTCAACCAGCATACATAGGCCCTGGTCACTATATTCATCCCTACCAATGTACCTGGAACTCAGTCTCTGTACTTGTGTCTACCAGAATACCTGGGCCTCAGTCGCTGTACTCATGTCTACCGGAGTGCCTGGCCCTCAGTCCCTGAACTTGTGTCAACCAGCATACATAGGCCCTGGTCACTATATTCATCTCTACCAACGTACCTGGAACTCAGTCTCTGTACTTGTGTCTACCAGAATACCTGGGCCTCAGTCGCTGTACTCGTGTCTACCAGAGTTCCTGGCCCTCAGTCCCTGAACTTGTGTCAACCAGCATACATAGGCCCATGTCACTATATTCATCTCTACCAACGTACCTGGAACTCAGTCTCTGTACTTGTGTCTACCAGAATACCTGGGCCTCAGTCGCTGTACTCGTGTCTACCGGAGTGCCTGGCCCTCAGTCCCTGAACTTGTGTCAACCAGCATACATAGGCCCTGGTCACTATATTCATCTCTACCAACGTACCTGGAACTCAGTCTCTGTACTTGTGTCTACCAGAATACCTGGGCCTCAGTCGCTGTACTCGTGTCTACCGGAGTGCCTGGCCCTCAGTCCCTGAACTTGTGTCAACCAGCATGCATAGGCCCTGGTCACTATATTCATCTCTACCAACGTACCTGGAACTCAGTCTCTGTACTTGTGTGTACCAGAATACCTGGGCCTCAGTCGCTGTTCTCGTGTTTACCGGAGTACCTGGCCCTCAGTTCCTGAACTTGTGTCTATGAGCATACATGGGTCTTGGTCGCTATATCTGTGTCTTCCTGAGTACCAGAACCTCCGTCACTGATTACATCTCCATGCATACCGAACCAAAGACCCACTGACAGCATTCACCAGCATACCAAAACCACAGCCAGTGTGACAGCTATAGGGCAGTCTTGTAGGGTGTGTCAAAAAAGGGGTGCCAGATTGCCAGGTACACAATTTTTCAACCTGATACGAATTCAAATCTGAGTTGGCCCTGGGAAAGTATGTAAATCACTGAGCCATCTTGCCTGCTTCTTATTGGTTGAGAGTGTGAATGAAAACCAGTATTAATTATATAAAGCTGTTAGGAAAGTTGGTATACTACACAGCCTGTGTAGCCGGATATAGAGCTGTAGCTGACCAATGAGAGAGAGCTTCCGCTAGAGATGGAAGCACCTGTTACTCTGACATTGGTGTTTGGAATCTATTGAGCTAATGACTCACATCCTGGCTCAATGCATCATTCATGCCTCAGGAGGCGCTTTGTCTTTCTACATTTAAATGCCAGTTCTTTACACTTCCTGTCACCCTATGACTCACAACGAAGCAAGAGGGAGGGACACTGACTGCTGCTCAGAGCTCAAATTGAAAAGCTCACAGAACTGGCACAAAAACCCAGCAACTTTCTTCTGTTGTTGTCTAAGGTCGTCCGATCGACTTTGTTGTAGTTTCACAAAAAGCTCAGCACTACTTGAGACTCCCCACACCCCCACCCGCCCCTCCACCAAACGCAATATTGGTCAAAAAAGTTACTTGAAGTCCTTGTTTCAAGACAATAACTGTGGGCGGGGTCGTAACATAGAATAACGCTTTCAAAATGTGGCGAGAGCAGGGCTTTAAGTGGGAAAAAAAACCTGGGGGTGCTCTAAAAGGGGCGGGGCAAACCTCTTAAAGGGGTGTGGCCTATCCAAGTAGGGGGCGTGGTCTAAATCAAGATAACTATCATTGTGTGCTTAAGAAAATCATAAAGTCGCATCCAGCAAAGGATAATAAAATAGGCAAAAAGGTATATTTATAAAGTATAAGCCATAAAACTACCAAACACTTTAAAAAACATGTAAAAATTATTTACATTACTTAGAAATCTATTGCAGTATTTCCCAAAAGTAGGTCGATTCCAACTTTTTTTCTTTTTTTTTTGCATTTACCAATGCTTGTTTTATAAAGGCACAAATTCATTAATTTTGGGAATCAAGTATATGCTTGTATTACTTTAATGTAGTAACAGGAGATCGATTTTAACTTTTTAACTTCCTGGTGCTGTTAGGGCTGGGGCAGGATCACGCAGACTAGTTCCTCTCTCTGCGCTTCACTTGTTGCTGGATTACACTGCAGCCTTGACGCTCAGTGTGAAAGGTCAGAGCAGGGTCGTGCTGGAGCAGGCAGCCTGTGGTCGTCTCTCTCCAAATCATCCCACGATGTCAAGGCTGGCACCACGACGAGGTTGCTCCTGCGCTGCAAAAAGAGAAGGGAAATCCTGAGAGAAAATTGGATCTCTTTAAAAAGGATTTCCCTTCCTCCTACAACGCGGCTCACCTGGCATGACGTTATGACGTCATGCCTCGATCTCCACTTCTCAGTAGTGAGCAAAATGAGCATGCGCACATCGATGTGCATGCTCTCACTGCAGTCCAATAAAAAACAAGCATTTGCAATGCAAAAAGTCTCGCATGAGTGAAAGTTTGAGCTATTGGCGTTGCTAATATTAATTCAACGCCAATAGCTCAAACTTTCAGTAATGCCAGAGCTTCAAAAGTAAAGCAAAAGATAAAAAAAAAAAATCTGTCTTTACTTTTGAAGCCATTGCACATCCGTGCTTTAGCTTAAGATGTTTAAAGCAAAATTGAGGGTGCCGCGATTGTAGCAAAAGTAAACAAACAGGAAAAAAATGCGTGCAGACATTTAAGAAAATAGTGCTCCGAGGATGCAATTAAAACGTATCAAGTGACATGTAACAGAGGGTGTCCTCATGGGAGGTTACAAGAAGAGAAAATGCGGTACTAAGGAGGGACTATTAAGCCTATTGACTAATGAAAAGCAGCCATTTACAAAGGACTGTGACTGGAGTGAATTAAAAAGGTGGGCGTAAAGTGGGTGGAGCTTTATGCCTATATCCAGCATATGTAGAAGAGACAGTGCTAGCGCTGCCTAGGCGAGACGTAAAAAAAGCTTCCTAATGGTTCCTTTACTGACTGACTAGAGCTGAAGATGGACTGGAGATCAAGCAATGCTAGTGAGGTCCTCTAACAGGGACCCATCAACACTCGCCATTGCACACATTGTTTGTCTGCGCTCCATAGAACATAGGCAATCAGTTATAAAAACGCTATTTACCAACAATCATTCACTAGAGGGAGTCGAGGTCCTGCACAATCAATCTAGACAATTATGGAGCACCTCCTGGGTTGGGTTAGTGATGAAACAAACTACTATGAGTTATCTCGCTTCAAAGATGAGTGGCCTCCTGGCCCATGGGCCATGACAACATTCCCAACCTAAAATTAAAGAACGATTTATAAACCTTAAAAGGAGGTCAAACTACAAGTAATCATTTGCCATCCCTACAATACCCTTCAGGGTGAACGTGCACTTTACAAATACACGTTTTGTTGTGTTACTTTTCCTTATGCCCACGTGGATGCTGGATTCAGCTACTTATTTGGCATGGGAGTATGGCAAAAAGTAATTGAAAACGAATCTGAATTAGGCTGAAGTAAATCTAAGCCTGATATTCGATATTTATTTGGAAATGGTGGACACCTATGCTTGCTGGATCAGAGCAGAGAGAAATCTAGAAGGGAATGGCATTTTATAGCTGTCTGACGGGGTGGGTCAACATATCATATATAAGCAACATCTGTTGTGAGCCAGGAAATATATTCTGTATTGTGAGGCTTGCTGTTTTGGCCCTACCACATGTAAAAGTCTATACATGACAGCTGGCGACCTCTGTGAGCTCAAAAGCTCAGTGTTTGAAGATGCCCCACATTGTATGATGCGCTATGTGTGCACCTTGCCAGTTTAAGGGAGCAGGGTGTGGACTCATCAGTGAGAAGGCACGTGAACTGGTGCAATCATTAGGGTTGACACATGAATAGTAGTTACCGGTCTGTCTGATATTTTTATAGCAAGAAAGGTAAAATTAAAAAAAAACGTTAAGATCATCAATATTGGGATTTCCCCCCTTTGAAATATAAGATAATAGCGACACATACAAAATGGAAACAAGTGAAAAGCATTTTAGAGCTATATAAATTATTAATCATTGGAGGTTGAATTTCCAGGTTAAAAAGGAATACTGAAGAATCGCACAAGCTATTTTTTATGTATCATTTCTTGGTTCAATCAGAAACGCCGGAATGTTTATTTTTCTGAGAAAAGGGCCACCCCAAAGTCGGTCTCTAACCCAGTGTTGTGCTATGTGAGATTGTGCTTGTGCATCACCTGCCTACAGCTTCCCGACACAGGCAGAACTCCACTTCATATACCACTGACTGTAGGGATGGCACGTTTAGAAGCCATTCGTGCGCGCTGCCATCTCAATAAAAGTAGATGTTTAAAAAACATCAGGCTCTTAACTAAGTGACACCACTGCCGGCCGTGCTGAAAGTTGGACTGCACCAGTGTGGTCATTGACGATAGTGCTATAATTAAGCATTTTTTTTACTTGAACCAGAGCACTTATAGCACAGAATTAGTGAGGCTCGCATGTTGTGGACTTTAACATTATGCAGCGCCAGCACGTTTATATATTTATGGCACCACTTCTGCTTCTGTGGCACGCAACTCCCCTGCCTATGTGATGAGCTGAGGTGTGGAGACAAGCAAAGCGCAAGCCTACGTGCCTGTCGTGCTTCCTCTCAGTAGCATTCCCGCGCTATAGGCTCGACCTAAAAAAAGAAAACGGACTACCTTTGAGAGGCCCGAAAATAGAGCCCGATAGCGACCCGTTTTGAGGCCCTCTGAAAATAACTGCCGGTGCTCAGACCCGGACAGACCCGGCCCACTTAAAGCCCTGGGCGAGAGACCCCAAGATTTCAACATGTCACAGACATAGAATCTTAAACTGATTGAATGCATGTTTTTACATCAAGTGACAATCTACCTCATAGCCAAGAAAATCATTGTCTTGAAAACGTTACCATGAAATAAATACACGTTCCCAATTTCTTGTGTGAGCTGACGTGAGAGTGAGAGATGTGACCTCAATATCTATGAGACTCGGGAATTTACGTACCCGATGCAAAAGTAGCGACTATGAGAAACATAATAATGGAACATTTGTGGGGATGGTTTCTTGGTAATGAGAGCGAGACAAAGAGGCTCTCTGTAATCAGTTTCTTTAATGTTTCATAGAACACTGGGGGGTCATTTCTAAAGGTATGGAACATCCTCTCACCTCCCCTTCTCAAGGCCTGGATGCTACACAAAGTGGGCCCGATTCACAAAGGTTTAGTTAGACCAAATGTCTAACTTAGACCAAAAGTCTAGCTTTACTACTTTTCGTTATTCTCATAGGTCAGTTACTACTAGTAAAGTTTCTTTGTGAATACCGAAAAGTCTAACTAACTCCAAAAGACTTTTGGTCTAACTTCACCTTTGTGAATCAGGCCCTATATATTTATAATTTCCCTCCCATGCCTCTACACCTCTTTAACTACTGTGCCCACCATAATCACTCACAGGACCTACAGAAAACCATATGGTGGCATACGCCACGCCCTACAAATGTATTAAATAAATATATAAATGTAAATATATCTTACCTCTAGGCAGAAACCCAATACAAGCGTTAATTAACAAGACCACATGCTCCATTTCTTAAAACCCCCAATAAATTACACTTCATAGACAACTGAAAACCTTGGCAACAGCCCAACAGAAACAAGAAAAAATACAAAAAGTATTTGCATACCTTTCAGTTTAATGTTTCTAAAAAGAACACAAATAAAACATCTCATAATTTTGCAGATAAATATTGTGCATTTATCGCAGGAAGGGAAGGGTAGCATTATTCATTTATTCCATTTTATTTCTGGTAATATTATAGGTCAGACCAATCCCAGCTGGTCAAGCAGACACTGCGCGGGAAGGCTCTAAATAAATTTCACAATGTATTGAATGTTGATGCAATTATGTATACAGTGGCGTAACACAGGCCCCTGCAGCCACTGCATTGCCGGAGGGGACCCTACCCTTCAGGGGGACCCTTTCAACCTATGGCATATACATATATGCGAGTGATGGGAATTTTACGGGCCCATTAACACATTCTGCTGGAGGGCCCAGGCACTTTGCTTTACACCACTATTTGTATATACATATTCATTGAAAACCAAACGTTCAAGTGATGTTATAGTTAGGTGAAAATGTCAGTTAAAACATAAAGTTTTATACTATTAAAAAAACACTGATAATGACCAGATATAGTTAACTGAAGTATTTATAACTTGAGTCCTCTCCAGCCACAGTAATGTTATTTCAGATTTCATCAGAGATGCTATCAATGATGTCATAGAACGTGTCATGACTGATGCATTATGTGAGGTCATAGGCAGAGCATGACAAAGGAGTACATTATATTTACTCCAGTTAACTGTAACGAACAAGTTACTTACCTTCGGTAACGATATATCTGTAAGAGACATAGATTAGTTATGGATTCTTCACCTTAGAATTACCCCCAGGCGTCAGACTGGATCCGGAGAATTTTTCTTCAGCAATACCCCTGCGTGTCGGTAGGTGGCGTCGGTCGACTCCGCGTTCGTCGTTGGCGTTGTGGTCGACGGAATGACATCGCGGTATCTACTTAGATGCCGCCCCTGTGCGCTGACGTCAGTTCTTTACACGACATTCCACGCCAGAAGCGCAGAGCCATGCAAGACTCTGACCACTGGTGCACAAAACTAGGGCCCTGAAGGGAAGTCCCTTACCCTAGAAGTCAGTTCACAGAACGGGGAGGATGGGTGGGGCGGTGAGGAATCCATAACTAATCTATGTCTCTTACAGATATATTGTTACCGAAGATAGGTAACTTGTTAATCTGAAATAGACAATTAGGTATGAATTCCTCACCTTAGAATAGATACCCAAGCAATACCAACCCCGGAGGTGGGTCTGCGAACCAAGTTCACACCAGGAAGTCCTGGAGAACTGAACGGCCAAAGAAGCCGTCTCTCAGGACTTGGCTGTCTAGACAGTAGTGTTTAGTAAATGTGTGCAAGGAAGCCCACGTAGCTGCCTGGCAGATGTCATGAAGAGGGACCCCACGTCCCAAAGCAGTAGTGGCTGCCGTCGCCCTGGTGGAATGGGCGCGCAATCCCACTGGAGGTTCCTTTTTCGTGAAGGAATAGCAGATTTTGATGCAAAGAACGACCCATCGGGAGATGGTTTGTTTTTGCACGGCCCGACCTTTCTTGGCGCCCACATAGCCAACAAAGAGCTGGTCATCCACCCGGAATTTTTTTGTGCGATCCAGATAGAATGAAAGCGCACGTTTTGGATCCAGACGGTGGAGCCTCTCTTCCTCCTTGGAAGGATGCGGGGGCGGAAAGAAGGTGGGAAAAGTGATGGTCTGTCCTATGTGGAAAGAGGTAACCACTTTGGGAACGAAAGAAGGCCTAGTGCGAAGGACAACCTTGTCCGGATGAACAGCCAGGAGAGGAGGTTTGGAAGAAAGAGCCTGAAGCTCACTCACCCTGCTTGCCGAGGTGATGGCAACCAGAAAGGCAGTTTTAAGTGTCAGAAGTCTGAGAGGACAGTTATGTAGCGGCTCGAAAGGAGCGCACATAAGATAGGTCAGAACCAGGTTCAAGTCCCATTGGGGCATTGCGAAAGGAACTGGAGGAAACAAGTGAGTAATGCCAGCAATAAAGTGTGACTGGGCCTCTTGCGCAAACCTAATAGGTCATACCCAAAGTAGCCGAACGTATTTCCAATCATGTGGTGCTCAAAGGGAGAGAGCGGCCACCAACGCTCCCACAGTGGCTGGGAAAACCCAGTCTAAACAATGTACTAATAGTCCCGAGCAAAACACACCAATAATAGTCAAATACAACAAACTAAATCCATTCAGTTCTTCTTGATTTCAGATCGATTTATTCTTTTGATCCTTGTTCATCAGTACTCCCCTTTAGCCAACACGTGTTTCGTCAGATCAATGCGTTAACATCACTGACTTCATCAGGGCTCATCAATTATCAACATCAAAATTGCATCAAAAGGTCATGATTGGTATTTTAAACCTCTATATATCCTGCAAGCATCTCTACTCGGACAACTGCTCGTAAGTTGTTCTGTCAACCTGTATGAGGAGAGTGCTCCTTCTTACATCCATCCCGGCGTGGTTGCCGGCGTGGTTGCCGGCGTGGTTGCCGGGATGGATGTAAGAAGGAGCACTCTCCCTCATACAGGTTGACAGAACAACTTACGAGCAGTTGTCCGAGTAGAGATGCTGCAGGATATATAGAGGTTTACAATACCAATCATGACCTTGTGATGCAATTTTGATGTTGATAATTGGTGAGCCCTGATGAAGTCAGTGATGTTAACGCATCGATCTGACGAAACACGCGTCGGCTAAAGGGGACTACTGATGAACAAGGATCAAAAGAATAAATCGATCTGAAATCAAGAAGAACTGAATGGATTTAATTTGTTGTATTTGACTATTATTGGTGTGTTTTGCTCGGGAAAATTAGTACAAGTGAGTAATGCCCTTAAGGAAGCGATTTACAATAGTGGACTTGAAAAGACAAGGCTGGTCAGGAAGCCGAAGGAAGGCCAAAATGGCCGAAAGATAGCCTTTTAGAATGCCCAGAGCAGAGCCCTGCTGGGCCAAAGAAAGAATGAAGAGGAGAACCTCTGAAAGGGGGGCAGAAAGGGGATCCACAGCCTTTGCTGCGCACCATGCCACAAACTTGTTCCATCTACAGGCGTATACCGTTTTGGTGGAGGGACGCCTGGCTGCCAAGATAACATTGCAGACTTCGGGTGGAAGGTCGAAAGCTGTCAACTGTCGCCGCTCAATCTCCACGCAAGGAGGTGGAGGCTGGACAGGTTCGGGTGGAGGACCATTCCCTGCTGCTGCGAGAGAAAATCCTATCGAAGGGGCAGTCTGATCGGAGGATCGATGGCCATGTGCAAGAGCTCGGGATACCAGACTCTTCATGCCCAGTCCGGGGCCACAAGAATGACTTGGGCCCGGTCGCGCTTGATCTTCTTCAGCACTCTGGGTAGAAGTGGTATAGGTGGAAAGGCGTATAGAAGACCGCAACTCCACTTGCGACGAAAAGCATCGCCGAGCGAGTGCCTCCTTGGAAATTCCAACGCGCAGAACTACTGACATTGCGCATTCTCTTTGGTGGCGATTCTCTAACCAAGGCTCTCCCCACCGCTGAAAGAGACCTTGCACCACCTCCGAGTGAAGATGCCATTCGTGATCCATCATGCACCGGCGGCTGAGTTCGTCCGCCCTGGCGTTCAGAGAACCTGCCAGGTGTTGAACCACCAGGGACATACCCTGATGTTCCAGCCACTTCCAGAGACGAAGTGCCTCCTGACATAGGGTCCATGACCCCACCCCGCCCTGTTTGTTGCAGTACCACATGGTGGTGGTGTTGTCTGTGAACACCTGCACTACTCTCCCTTTGACAGTAGGAAGGAATGCCTTCAGTGCAAGACAGATCGCCCGCAGCTCCAGAAGGTTGATGTAGAGCCTGGACTCCGCCGGAGAACAGAGGCCTCTGATCTCCGCCTCTCCCATGTGGCCGCCCCACCCTAGAAGTGATGCATCTCTCACCACTGTAAACTCTGGCTGGGGAAGGGAGAGGGACCTGACGTTGACCCAATCCTGGTTCGTTAGCCACCACTGCAATTGCCGTGCAGTGCCCTCCGAGATCTGGACACAATCGGAAAGATTCCCCTGATGGTGTGCCCACTGGAACTTCAGGTCCCACTGCAGAGCCGCATATGCCACCTGGCATAGTCCACCAGCAGGATGCAGGAGGCCATGAGGCCCAGTAGCCTCAGGGTCATTTTGACCGAAACCCGGGATAGAGGCTGAAAGATCGGAATCATAGCACGAATATCCCGGACTCGCTGCTCGGGAGGATAAGCCCGAAACTGTGCTGTGTCCAGAACCGCTCCGATAAAAAGGAGCTTCTGAGAGGGAATCAGGTGTGACTTTGTCACGTTGATGGTGAACCCCAGCGAATGCAGGAGGTCGACCGTAGTCTGGAGGTGGGAGACAACAGCCTGGGGCAAGCCCGCCTTCAACAGCCAGTCGTCAAGATAGGGGAAGACTGGAACCCCTGATCTGCGCAGATGAGCTGCGACCACCGCCATGACTTTCTTGAACACCCGAGGGGCACTGGTAAGGCCAAATGGGAGCACGGTAAACTGAAAGTGCTCGTGGCCTACCGAGAACCGAAGGTAACGCCGATGGGCCGGCAGGACGGGGATGTGAAAATAAGCGTCCTGCAAGTCCAACGCTACCATCCAGTCTCCAGGGTCGAGGGCAGACAGGACCTGAGCCAGTGTCAACATTTTGAACTTCTCCTTCCGGAGTAAGCGGTTGACGTTCCTGAGATCCAAGATAGGACGCAGGCCCTTGTCCTTCTTGGGCACCAGAAAGTAGTGGGAATAACAACCAAGACCTACTTCTGGGGCAGGAACTCGCTCGATGGCTCCCTTGGCCAAGAGAGCCGTAACTTTCTGTTGGAGAAGGGCCAAGTGATCCTCCGATATGCGATGAAATTGAGGTGGCATGGATGGAGGGGTAGTCTCGAAGGGGAGGGAGTAGCCCCTTCGGACTATCTGCAAAACCCACCTGTCTGACGAGATGGTGAGCCAGTGGGGGAGGTGATGGCAAATCCTGCCGCCCACTGGCGAAAGGTGGCCCTGAATGGTCGGACTAGGAGGGCTTGGAGGCTGCTGCAGAGGGGACACTGGTGGACTGGCCCGCCCGCTGGCCCCTGGACCCACGACGGTGGGATCCACGTCCCCGGCCGCCCAGAGACTGGACAGCTTAGCAAGGCCTGTGGCTCTGGGCAGAACGTGGCGGGGCAACCCTTCCGTAGCCACGAAAGGGGAGAAAAGCAGACTGCGCTGGGGGGGGAGGTGGAAGCGAGGCCCAAGGATCTGGTCGAAAGCCCTGGAGTCCTTAAAGCGTTCAAGCGCGTTGTCTGCCTTGTCGCCAAACAAGCGGCGGCCATCAAAGGGCATGTCCAAAAGTGTAGCTTGGACATCACCCGAAAAGCCAGTGGACCTCAACCAGGCATAGCGTCTCAGTGCTACTGATGTTGAAATCGTCCTGCCTAGTGAGTCGGCAGTGTCAAGCCCACATCTTATGGTGAACTTCGCTGCATCTCTCCCTTCATCAACTGCACGGGAGAGCACGGGCCGGGCCTCCTCCCGGCACTGTGGCAGCACCTGCGCGACTGAATCCCACACCGAGTGGGAGTAACGGCCCAAGAGACATGCAGTGTTCACCAACCCCAGTCCTAAGCTGGAGGAAGAAAACATCTTCTTCCCAAGGTGGTCCAGCTTCTTGGATTCCCTATCAGGTGGTGCAGTAGGGAATGCACCCTTGGAAGTCGAGGCTTGGACCATCAAGCTCTCAGGGGTGGGGTGTTGGGAGAGGAAAATGGGGTCGCCAGGGGCCGAGCGGTGGACCAAGTGCCCAAAAGGATGTCCGTGACGGCCTCATTAAATGGCAGCAGGGACTCCGAGGAGGCAGCTGCCGGTAAAAGCACCTCGGTCAAGAGGTTAGTCCTGACTGCCACCGTAGGAAGCTCAAGGTTTAAGGCCTCAGCCGCCCTACGCAACACCACTGCGTATGACGCACCCTCCTCTGTAGCCATGGGGAGATAGCATGCCAAGGTCTGGGGAGGTGTCCAGACCACTGGCCTCACCCAACTCCTCTCTCCAGTCCGGTTCTTCTAACTGGTCTGCTAGAGGGTCCACAGACCCCTCCCAGTCCTCCTCACTTTCCTCTGGTAGCCACTCAGGGTGATAGGGAACACAAGGGGAGAACAGTGGTACAAAAGTACCGGTCGGCGCCGGTCCTGACGTCGGTCGACGCCGGTCCGGCTCCGTGTCCACATCGAGGGAGAGGCTGGGGTCGATGTCGGCTGGGGACACAACCGGCGTCGGAGGAGGCGGAGGTGTCGCCACTGGAGTCGGCACCGGAGGAGGTGTCACGAGGTCGACCGGTGCCAATCCGGATCCAGGCCTGGATCCCTGGGGGCCCTACGGTGCCGGAGCCGAAGCCGCCGGCATCGAAGGTCTAAAGCCCACAGCCGAGTCCACGGGGCCCAATGGCGCGTTGCCCAAAGATCGAGTAGAGGGCTTCGTAAAAACTACGAAGTTGGGCAGGGGTCGCCCCGGCTCCCGGAAAAGGAGGAAGCTCGGGGTCGACCCAGCAGGCTCCGCGGGCGGAACCGGAAGACTACCCTCCTCAACCCGTGTTGCGTCGGCCGAGGACGGGGGAGAGCGCAAAGAGCAACGATGCTTCAATGCCTTCTTTTTGTGCTTCGACCGGGACCTCGAGCGGCGCGGACTGCCGGCCCTCGAGAAGCTTTCGGGACCGCTTTCGCAAAGACTTCGGGTTCATGGCCTGGCAGTCGGAGCACGACTTTGGGTCGTGGTCACGTTCCAAACACCAAAGGCACACAAGGTGCAGGTACATTACCGACATCAATTTGCGACAGGAGTCGTAAGCCGTGAAGCCGGTTCGAGGACAGGACATCCGGCGTGCATCAGGAGTCGAACGACTCGAAAAGATGTCGACAAAAAGTCACAAAAAAAGAGTCAAAAAGTGACTCGAGGTACCGCTCTCTCCGGATCTGCGCTGGCTGGCGCAGAAAAAGAAAGCACTGACGTCAGCGCGCAGGGTCGGCGTCTAAGTAGATACCGCAATGTCATTCCGGCGACCACGACGCCAATGATGAACGCGGAGTTGACCGACGCCACCTACCGACGCGCAGGGGTACTGCTGAAGAAAAATTCTCCGGATCCAGTCTGACGCCTGGGGGTAATTCTAAGGTGAGGAATCCATAACTAACTGTCTCTTTCAGATTGGGGAATTTCAGTGCATGTTTTGTGTTCAAAATGTTCAATTTTTAATGACATTTTTGCTTAACCATAACACCACTTTTTTCACGCTCTTCTTGCCACAAAATGCAGCCATAGACCACCCACAAGGGACCCCATACCCCAACTAGAGAGCATACAGCTACAGCTTGGAGTGTTTAAAAAAAATATGGTTTAGCTCTCCCGGGGTCATGTATTCAATGACCCAGGAGACTTACACCAGCTTTTTTAACTGTTCCTAAGGGACTGCTGTGCTTCCTGCAGGCCACCACAACATATAAAAAAATGCTTTATGGTGTCGTAGGGGCACCATGCGGCTGTATCATTATGTATAAATAGCAATCAAAGGGCATTATGGGGCACTTTTTGGCAGGAGCAGTGATTATGATACAGCTGACTATTCTGCTAATTTCATATTTGTGCTATTTTTTTTCTTGGGTTTCCCGGTCCCAACTTGGATCATCCAAGAACTACAAAACGGGAGCTGTGGGGGGGAGACTCAACACCTTGACATGCAGTGCTATTGCCTTACTCACTAGGGACTTCTAGGAGCAGCTTGTGGTACTGCACCGAGACATGCAGTGCTGGTGCCTTGCTCACTAGGGACCTCTAGGAGCAGCTTGTGGTACTGTACCGAGACATGCAGTGCTGATTCCTTGCTCACTAGGGACGTCTAGGAGCAGCTTGCAGTACTGCATCGAGACATACAATGCTGGTGTATTGCTCACTAGGGACCTTTAGGAGCAGCTTGCGGTACTGCACTGAGACATTCAATGCTGGTTCCTGCACTAGGTCTCGCATTACTGAAAGTATGAGCTATTGGCTTTGCATTATTATTTGCAACGCCAATACCTCAAACTATCAGTAATGCGAGACCTATTTCATTGCAAATGCTTGTTTTTTTGAGTGGGTGCCCCAGTTCCACCCGGGGCGATAGGGGGAAGCACATGACCCCCACAGCCTGCCGGGTCCCCTGCCAGCACCCATCCTTGATACTGGGAGGAATCAGCTATATTGGCTTCCTCCCATCCGGAAGGAGCAGCTTTTGTTTCTGCTCCAGCCAGGTGGGAGCAAATGTATGTTCCCTGCCTGGGAGAGCACGGTTCTAGAATCTGTTTGTCATTGGGCCCAGTGGGATGGGGTTCCTGTGGCCAGTATATGGCGTAGAGAGGCAGTTCCCATGGCACCTCCCCTTATAATTAATATTTACTCCCACGGAAATACGATCCCAGTTGCCATTAAATGGCTCAGGGAAGGGTGTGCACACCCCTCTCCTTTAAAAAAAAGAAAATATGGAGGCCCCTTGGTATTGGTTCCCCTGGGTCATGAAATCATTCTGGGAGGGGGGCCGCATGTCCCCTACCCCTTGATTTTTAAAAAAAGTAGTTATGCAGGCCTTGGTGAATGTGGTCGCTGGGACCATTAAATGGCTAGGGGAGGGAGGCCGCAGGTCCCATCCTGTTTTTTTCATGTGGTGCCCCATCCTGGGCCCTGGCCCACACCAGGGGCTTCAAATTCAAAAGGGCAAATATTACTGCAGTACCATGGTACTATTCTTTAAAGAATTATTTTTGGCCTGGCTGCGGGGGTGGGTGGATCTCTCTGGTGCCCTCTCCCACCACAAGTCCTAGGTGGTCAGGGTATCCCTGCCCTGCATTCCCGTGTGTAATTTGTAATATTTTACAGGACTTCGGGGACTGAAGCCCCACGTCCTAAAATGGATGCCAAAAATCTTTGTTGCTATGATGCTACTAACCAAATTGAATCTTTTGATCTCCTGGAACAGTGTTACTGCCACATACATATATACAGGGCCGGACTGGCCGTATTGGGCACCGGGCTTTTCCCCGGCGGGCCGCCGGTGGGGGGCGGTTTTAGACCCCTGGGGGGCCGTTTTTGTTACGGGGGCCGGTTTTGTAGCATAGCTGCAATATCGGCCCCCAGCAACAAAAGTGGCACAAAGCTTTCCGCTAGCATCCCCCCATACCCCACCCACCCCGGGGCTGGCCGAGCTCTTTGCAAGGGCCGGTTTTGGTTCCCAGTCCAGGGGGGCGGCGGGGGGTGTGTGTGTGTGTGTGTGTGTGTGTGTGTGTGTGTGTGTGTGTGTGTGTGTGTGTATGTGTGCATGTGTGTGTGTATATATATATATATACATTTTCAACCGTAGTTCCTCATTGTGGTGCTGCATAGATGGGCGATGCCTGGAATGGGTCACACCTCAGGGCATTTAGCAGTGCTTGGTCAGTGTTTCACTAGCAGACTCACTGCAGTGGAACAGCCCCTGCTGCCTCAGCCTGCCCTTTAGTTACACCTCCTTGGCTTTGTAAGCCCCATCTTGAGAAGAACCCTACTTTGATTACGAGTGGAAGACTGCAATTTGTTTTATTGACACCAATAAGTGGTGCAAATGGCCTCTGAGAACTGAGAAGCATCTGCTCAAATTTTATCTTTGGCACTTAACTGGGATTTTGAAAAAATTGCTTTATCTACCTGCGGTGTAAACTGTAAATGTAAACAATATCAAATAGAATCCATTTGTACAGGATAGTGCCTAGTAATGCCTGAGCCACATGCTCCCCCTTTCCTGATGTATTACATCAACCTTGATATCAGTTCTTGAAGGTGGAAATGAGATGTGAAACTGTGCACGGTGGGAAGGAGAGTACTGACCAATGATGGCAGGGTTAGAAGCTAAGGTTAAGTAAGACGTTACTGTAAGTCCCACCCCAGCCAGCACACGCAGAAGGTGTAAATGAGATGCCAAAGAGAGACTAAATAAATATGTATATGAGTGTCTTACATCATACATGTAATTGGTGATACTGTTCAATATTTAATATAGTATTATATTTGAGGAAACGTGTTTGATATTGGAAATGGTTTATGGAGGGGGTGACATTTAGGCTCCAGTCAGGAATGCTGGGATAGGAGCTAATGTTGAGGTTTTATAGTGACTGATTAACTCTGTGTCTTTTTAGGTTTTGTCCTAAGGACAGATGAAGTATAAAATTGTTTGCCCCTTGCCCTGCCATGCGGCAGGCATGTTTTGTACTGCCCCCCTGCTTGGTTAAGAGAGGGGGTTTGTATTTGTCCTCACATCTTCCCAAAGGATACACCGAAATACTCCACCACGTATTGGCCCAGGGGCGCAAGGGGGGGGGGGGTAAATTTGTTGACAACCTGCCTTGGCCTGCTTTTTCCAAGTGTGATCTGTTAGTTTTGAATCACCTTTGCTTTGCCCAAGGAAGAGGTAGTGTGTTTCCCCTGCTTTGCCAAAAGACAGAGGAGTACCTGGGTCAAGTACAGGGGATGGTTGATCCTCTGCTTGTTGAACAGTGAGTGGACCATTTAAGGGGCAGCTGTCAGCTCTCCCTGTGCAATCTCCACATTTGTGATGTTGGCACCAGGCAGTTGTGAGCTTCTCAAACTTTCCATGGCATGTAGCATGGAGTGGGCCTTGGAGAGCCAAGAAGCTGTCCGTTTCCACAGTGCCCTGTTTGCAAATGGTGCCCTTGGGCAAGGCCAGGGGATGCCTTGGACAAGGCAGTGTTATTACAAAATGTCCCCCCCGGTATTGCAATGGAAGGGGCTTCATAATTCTGCCCTTTCCCTCTGCGCTAGGTGAAGTGGGTAGCCGGAGACAAATATTCAACCCATCCTGGGGCAGTGTACTATTGCTATGTGGTCAGATTGAACATAATACACTCACTCTTAGTTTTTATCAATAATACTAGCTTCTGGGCAAGGTATCTCTCGATGGCCATCAGGTCATTGAGCCTGCCATTAGACCTTTTAACTGATACACCCTTAACAATGCCCGCCTAAAAAGCCTGTTAAAGAAACAGGGCTAGCACATCTCAAGGCAACAGGATCTCGAACGGATTAGACACATCCCTGGCGCAGAGGGTCTCGTCTACTCACACGAAGCCACTTCATGTCAACCATATCTGAAGGCAGGATTGGGAAGGCAAGCCCTACAGAACGTTCTGAGAACCAGGCTCCTAACATTACCAATATGGGACTATAGGGGCCACTGGAAAAACACACTGCCAAGAAGCAGGGGATGTTGCTTGTGCCAATACCACACAGAATCAGCTGAGCATATTACTTGTTGTTGCCCAGCCTTGCTGGGCCGAGGCGACTATATCTAAGAACTATGGGGCAGATTTACGAGCCCCTTGCGCCACTTTTGCGCCGCCGTTTCGTCACTTCTGTGACGCAGCGGCGGCGTAAACCATGCGCCACGTTGCGCCCTATTTACAACGTGACGCATCTAGGGAGATGCAAGGAAAACTCATACTAGCAACAATCACCCGCCCCTAAGGAAGATTTACACAAAGGCCCAACAAGGGGTCCTAGTATTGCAAAACAACACCCAGGGCTGTCAATGGCAAAAGTTCAAAAAATTCAATGAACAGATTGCTTAACAAAATTAATTTTTTCTTTTTATTTTCATAATATCATAAGATAATTAACACATTCCGAAAAATTCATAAATAATTACATATATAATATCTAAGGATATGTCCCACACAAAACAATCATACCATCAATCATACTTGCACTCACTCATGGTGACATACACATTTATTCCTCAAGGCAAACATATAAAACATCACAAATCACTCCAGATGGTGGCTGCCACTTGAAGTTGAGATGGAGCATTCTCGTGTATTCTCCCGGTAGTAGATGGAAACAAGATCCAAGAGCACGAGAAGAATAAAACGCAAACGCGCGTTTCGGTGTGAAGCCCTCGAAGAGGGCAACACCTTCGTCAGGGCGGAGGTAGATAAATAGTGTGGGACACACAAACACACCTAAAATCACATAAAAATATATTAACGATTTATACATTTATATATTCTTATTTTTATAGACAGAATAAACTTGATTTTTGATATCATAAGATATACAAGAATTTTGCCAAAAAACAACCAAAGGGTAGGACTCAATTCATTTTTGATAATTTTATAATTAAGGGGACATAATAGTCTGAACACGAGATGGAGTGCACAAGAAGGAGATGACTACAGAATAGGATACCAAAAGAAAGGGAAAATAAAGACCCATGAGATTCACAATATTATGCATAAAATGTGAATAGTTCTGAAAGCCAGATTCCAAAGCGTGTAATGAAAATTAAACATGCGTGTGAAAGAAAACCCTGCCACACAAAGCGTACATAATAAAAACACACTACTCACACACCAAATCAATCTTGATGAATGAAAATGTTCGCTAAGATTCTTTTTGTAAGGTCCTCAGGAGACCACACCATACAGTAAAGATGATATCTGAAAACAGAGGCCCAGACAAAGGTATAGATATAAATATATGGCCATGAGTCAGACATATCGAGTATCAGTTGTCCTATTCACACATATAAAGACAAAAAAAGAAAGAAGTACCCATATGCCCAGAAATGCATACCAAAGGTCCGGAGTACTTCATATAGGTCAATCAAGTATTTAGTCCAGGGATTATGACCGCTGCCAGCAGCACCGCAGGAGAATCGGTAATAAATCGATTGGAAGAGCCCCTCCAAAAACATCAACGAGGGCTAAGGATACTTCCGACCCAGGAACGAGAAAACAGAATATTAATTCAAACGGTAATTCCGGCACGTGAGGTTATTTAAACATCTAAGAGCATCTATACTTATGAGCGTCCCCAGTGACCTGACCAAGCATCTAATCCATAGTTGTTGACTGGTAAGGGGGCATTTTTAAATTTTCAAAGGTCACCCCACGGATCGCAATAAAAATAACCAAATGTCAAATACGCACTCGTAAGGGGTGCGGAACCAGTAGGTTAATAAAGAAAATAAAATAAAATAACCAGGGAGTTCTGACAAACAACTAAGCACAGGCCCACCGAGAGATATAAACGGGAGTAGCCATTTCAGGGCTGCGACAGATTAGACTGAACAAGAAACAACGAAGATTCGGCCAGATGGTAGCCTAAATTTTGGACAGTTCATGTGGGCCCCGCATGGACAGCAGTACTCACCAGATAACGATAAAGACTCCGTCCTGCGCGGTATTCCTTATGTCAAACGGCGGGGTGGGAATTCCTCCGACCGAGACAGAATGGAAAAGCTGAACAGTTTAAATATCTCCCGGCACCGCCCAGCCTCCAATAAGAGAGAAGAATACGTAAACATCCGGAGATAAAAAACGGACAAGAGAAACCCTCGTCCTAAGAAGTAAACAAGGCGGCCATCTTTAAAGGAGGGATTTTAAAAAAGTTACAGTAGGATATCCCTCGAGAAGACTATTCTAAGGGATAGAATCAATGTCATTAAAATTGCAATACATAACAAAAATGCAGAATTTTTAAAATCTAGGACAAAATTCAAGAAAAAACTTTATAAAAAACTCCAAAACGAAACAGAGGCCAATTTGAGTCCAAACTACATGGATGGCAGAGAAAGCCATTAGGTGATGGCATTTTCCCAAGGGCACTGTTCGTTCAAGCCTTTGTTAACGGAGTTGAGAAGATAAAACCAAAATACCTCTCTTTTCTTCCTGCAGGCAGTCGGGTCCTTTCCTGGGGCAACTAAGATTTTCACAAGAATGGACCATTTAAGATCAGTTTCAATGTGGTCCTTTTCCAGCCAATGATTTACCAAGGGGGCCGAGATCTTTTTAATTCGAATGTTGGATTTATGCTCCCCAATTCTTATCCTGCATTCTCGTCCTGTTTCTCCAATATATATAAGGTCACACGGACAGATGATAAAATATATAATATTGGAGGTGCGGCAATTCGTCATTCCTAATAGGGATATAGATCGCTCCTTAATTTTGATGGTATGGCTCACGATGGCATTAGGGCAAGCCTGGCAGGAGCCACAGCGGTGATTCCCCTTTATAGGTTCAAGGCCTGTAATCGATTTTTGACATAGGGCCGACGGTTCCGAACTTTTTCCTTTCACCAGGTGATTTTTAAGATTTTTGTTTCTCTTGAACGCATCTAGGGAGATGAGTCACGTTGTAAAGCCCTGCGCCACATGAAACCTGCGTCAGGTTTCATGTGGGCGTTCCGGCGCAGGGGGGGGGCGTCCCGGCGCAGTAAAGCCTCGGAAAAGTGCCTGAGTGAAATCTACAAGATTCCACTCAGTCACTTTTCCGACGCCGCTGCGTCAAAACCTTGCGCCTGCTTGAAGCAGGCGTAAGGCGTGACGCACCACGTTATGTATGGGCAGGCCACGAGCATTGCTGGAGTTGCGTTGCGCTTGCGTCACGACTCCAGCAATGCGCCACCCCCTCCGACGGGAGATGCGTCACGCATCTGTTTATCCTTGCGCCACGATGCGCTGCATTGTAAATGCGGCGCATCTGTGGTGGCGCAAGGGTGAACTTGCGTGACGCATCTTACCTGGTGCATCCATGCTGATTTGCAGGGATGCGCCAGTCGTCATAAATCTGCCCCTATGTTCCTTCAAAACGGCGTAAGATCATGCAAGGAGGCCCTAATGTTCATCTACACTACCACGGTGCCAATGGACCTTGTAACGAATTGGCAAGTTCTATGCGACAGCTAGAAGGACTCTACGAACAATGCAAGAATCGATGACTAAAGTCAAAAAAACATGAGCTGCTGATCACCTATTGTGGCAGTAACACTGGCACCATATGATTCTATACACAGTTCACCTGTACCACTGTTCATTCTTTTACATTTCATATTTTACTTTGGGAGGAGCACTGTTTTTAATTAATATCATATGCCTGCTTACGCATACAATAATTATATGCATGCTTGCATGATACAATATCGCGTGTTCACGTACCTATGCCTTTCAGCTTTGCCTGGTGATGCCTTTCTGCATTTTCTACATAAATGAAACCTCAAGCTATCTGCTGTACCCATATCATTCTGCTGCTGCACTTTCAGACGTTCTTAAATATTATATGGGTCACACACATTTTAACAATTTTAAAGATCTTTTATTATCAGATGTTTGTTTTATGACATAATCCTTACTGTATTTGTGAATGATTTTAGGTAATCATACAATAAAGATAATTTCTTTACTTCACTCACTCTTAGTAAGGCGGGGTAAGCAAATGCCCCCTGTACTTGCCAATGTAGGGGGCAAAGAAGATATGTACCCCCTCACACTTGGATGAGGTGGAAGGGAGAATTGAGCCAGATGACGACATTGTGAGGATTGGTCAGTGAATGTCCGAAAATGTTTATTAACAAAAGAAAAATGAATATATTGGACCAGCGAGTAGGGCGACAAGGCACTTCCCCAGTTCTCCAATGAGCATAAAGCTATCCCAGCGGAGACCAGACAAAAATCTGAATGTTTAGTTCATAAGGCTCCAATGGATATCATGTGATGAAACCGAAACAATGGCCGTGCATGGTTGAAGGAAATAGACTTGTGGGAGCGTTTGTCAACGACCTTCAAAGAGATACAAAAGTGTAAACTTTCGGCACTGAACAAGCTATTCAGGAATGTCTCCCCTGCAATGCCAGGCACTTCAGCGAGGCTTCACAAGTGAGAGACGGGCCCAACTTGAAGATGGGGTTAGCTCTGAGCAGCAAGGGTCTGCAGCACTTACAGTTATGCTAAGGCAATATATTAACATTCCGCAATAATCAATTATCTGTTTTTTTATGTTACCTTGAACAATTATGGATAGTTGGAGCATTGTGCACTGACACTCACATTTTAACTCAAATCTCTAAAATGGCTGTACCAGAATTCATTAGACTAAGAAAATGCACCGCATTATGTAAAAGGCTGCCAGGAAATGTAGATGCATTTTTTTGCAACCATTTTGGAATTACATATACAAAGAAACTTCCCAATGGGAAAACGCACGCCATTTACACTAGTAATAGGTTGTGTGATTCACCGAAAACCTTTTGATCCATTTGAGGCACCTGACCAAATGTAGCATCCTTAAAGACTACATGATGAACACTGTTTCTGATATGTTTGATATAATGTTTCCAAACAGGGGCAAAGTTATTAAGGTTAAAGAAATTGATTTTTTAACCAAAAATGTAACTTTGGCTTAGAGCCTCGGTATGAGTGTGGAGTGTGGAAGGTACACTCAAAGTAATATTTTTGTGTATTCCCACATTGAGGTTCAGGAAAATCTCAGATCGGAATTACTATAGGTAAAAACAGAGACACCGTGAGTAAATGTATTAAGTAAGCATGGAAGGACACAGTGAGTACATGTATTGAGTAAGCATGGAAGGACACAGTGAGTGCATGTATTGAGTAAGCATGGAAGGACACTGTGAGCACATGTATTGAGTAAGCATGGAAGGACACAGTGAGTACATGTATTGTGTAAGCATGGAAGGACACAGTGAGTACATGTATTAAGTTAGCATGGAAATGCTGAAGACCAAGGGCCGGATTCAATAAAAGACACTGAGTGGAGCACTGACACAGGTTGGTGTTCCAGAAGTGGCCTTGTGATCACTTGAGCTTCACTGAACATGAAGGTGCTTTGGGAGTGAGGGGGTGATGCAGCAAGAGAATCCACCAGAAGAGGCTTATGGCATTGGGATGGGACCCTTCAAAATGCTTTCATACCTCCTCGCCCGCTATTGAAATTTAGGCCAGAAGTGGTATTCTGACTGCCTTAAAGCATCAATCTCTGCTTTGGCTTAAACTCTACACCGCCTGTCATCAGCCGTAAGATGGAGCCACATTCCTTGCTGTAAGACCCCTCCAGGGAGCAAAGGAGCATCTCCCACACACCAGCAGAGTTGAAGATCACAAGGTGTGGCGAAACACGTATTTGAGATAGACGTGGCATAATAGGTTGTGCACCTTCCCAACTTTTCCCACATCTTCTGTATAATATTAAGCAATGTTAAATAATGCACTAAGTGCATTGTGTAATGTGTGCACCCAACTCTTTGTTCTGCAGTGTGTCATTTAACATTAATGTGGTGTATTGAGAGTGGTAAGAGAAGGCAGAAAAGAAATGGATAGATTATTTGAAGCTAACTGTCCCTAACTAGATTTATTTAAACTAACTGTCCCTAACTAGATTATTTGAAGCTAACTGAGCCTAACTGTTGTAAAAGTTTTTGATTTTGAATTAAAACTCCACTCTTTTCAGAAATTTAGAAATCCATCACAAAAGTACTAGGCAAAGGTTCAGAAATGTACTCCCATAGCTTTACGGCCTTAGCTGCTGTAAATATGTGACTTTTTAGGACTTCACAAAAAAAATGTTGAAGTATTCTGGTTAATCTGCCATAGTTTTCCATTTTCCATTTTTCCGCATAGGGAAATGGAACTAGGGTGCATTTCCTCATTTGATAGTCTAAGCAAACATATGATTATTTATGTTGGTACAAAGAGAGAGCAGGGTTCACATCCCGACATCTTTTCTACAGGCAACCATACATTTACGGAAGGTTCCCTCTTCATTCTCACGTTGACAATGCATTTGCACCTACCCTTGACAAGGAGTATATTTGCCAGTGTTTCTAGGGTGGTAAAATACCTGCCATGTTTTGGTAAATGCCCATTCCTGGTGACTTTGTGGGTGCTCACTAACTTTTGGTGGTGGGCCTGCCCAATAACACCCGCTAACCGTGCCCTTAGAGTAAGTTTGCTCTACAGAAATTCCACCAGACAGTCCTCTAAGCAAATCCCATTCACGAGCACATCCCCTTGTAAATGGTGTTAAGAGCAGAACAGGTCTGATTTCGGCATTCAGGAGTTGGTTTTAGAAGTGGGTAAACATGCAAATTTGTTAACCTTGCAACTTTATATCATTATTTTTAGGTTTCATCTACAGAAGCATTTAGCTGCCTGTAGTGAAAGACCTTTTATGGACAAATCCCAGTATTTACAGTCGGTTTTGGGTCAGTCCACTTCTCTTGGTTGGCTTTTTTGTGACTCATTTGCTTGCTCCTTATTCAGTAGATTTCCTTCCTCCTGTTTCTCCCTTCCCCTAAAGCCTACCTTATTAACCATACTTTTGATTGGTTGACTTGTATCATTCAAATGCTCTCCTTTATAAAACAACTTTTTTCTTTAGATTTTTTTAGCCCTCCAAGGAAGTGCATGTGTTTTCCTAGTTTTTCCCTCCTGTTTTGCTTTCCTCCTCAAACCCCCCAGTTTGCACAGCCCTTGTGTGCCCTGTGTGAGCCCTAATTAATTGGGTGCCAAATTTCATCCCTGATCAGATTCAGGAAAACTGACTCATCCTCGGGTTAAGGTCTCCTGACCCCCAATGACCCGAGTCCGCGCTGTTTTCTGATCAATCACTTCCCAGTGGCATCTTTCAAACCCGTTTCTATCAAGTAAAATAAACGAGCCGTTAACATTCCCGCCGGAGCTCGTCTTTCCCCGTGAGTAGAAACAAGGCTCTGTGCTGACCTTGGATCACGTGCCGAAGGTGTGTGGGATCAGACGGGACAGGCCTGTCTGGGAGATAACCCCTGCGAGCCCGGGTCCACTGATGGAATTTTAAGTGAGCCTTTAAGACCTGGTGGGGCCGGGCTTATCGCCCAGCTGTCTGGGGGTGTACGGAGCGCGGGTACCAAGCAGGCATGCCTAGTGTTAAAAGGAGGCATTTAAATGGGCCAAGAGGCCCCCATGAGCTGTCGGCGTGATAGGCAAGTCTCTAAGTGCACTTTAAGGCAGTGCTGATAAAAATAGCACTTGTAAGTAGTTTCAGGGGTAAACTGTGGCACTACCAACCCACACAAGCCATAAAATGCTGCCTTAATCCAAAGGCGCACGTCTTTGTTTGCTGTTAGTTTAAAGAAAAGATGTCACTTCAGCATCCATCAGTCTGGAAGAAACTCCGGGGCATATTATCAAGGGCAGTATCGCCGCTTTAGCAGCACTTTTTGCCGCTAAAGCGGCGATATTCTTATCGCCCTATTAACAAGGCGGCGCTAACATGCATTAGCGCATGTTAGCTGCCGTTTTTGTAACGCTTCTCATGTTAGCGATATACATCGCTAATGAGATGCAAAATAGGCGTTCCTACGAAAAACATGTAAAAAGTCACAAACACGACATCGCTGTATCAACAACGCTGCCCCTGAACAGCGAAGCGATAACAAAACGCGCGCTAAGCCCCCATTATCGCATGATTCTAACGCCTGAAAAAAACCTGACTTAGCAGGATTGCCTATGGGAGGTGGATTGTGTGGTTAGGTACACACTCCCCTATTAACAAGCATTTCATTAGCGCTGTGAAATCATCGCAGGATTTCACACGCTAATGATCATTATCGCAGTCTATCGCTGGATTTTACTTCGCCTGTTAGCAAAGCGTTGCTAATACGCCGCTAACACGGCGATGTAATTCAGCGATATAGGGCGATAATGAAAAACGCGCTAAGCGCGATTTGCGATATTTATCGCGTGTTCTTGATAATATGCCCCTCCCCGTCTGTAATCCTGTCTGCTTCCAGAAGACCTTCCCTCTCCAGAGATGCCTAAGAATATGATGGTGGAAATAGTTCCATTTTTTGGGCGAATACCTCTTGCCTAGAGATGAGACTTTCTTCTGGGTAGAAATATTGCTGTTGTTCATTGCCAACAAGTCCAAATTGAGCCACCGAGGCATCTACATCATGGCAGGAAGTCCCGCCTCAATACAGGAAGTGGTATGTAGAAAAACGCTTAAGTAAGCAGCATTATGTTGAGAACGTATTCAGAGAAAAATGTATTCTCCCTTTTTAGACCGGGCCTAGCAGCTGTCTGGTTGCAAAAGACCTATTGTGAGCTGACCAAGAACATACAGGCGTCTACAGTTTGCCCATTACATACCATTGGTTGGCAGTATTGTCACTCTCAATTGTTTGCTTCTAATTCAATGGCTTTACTCGTCCCAGCTCGTCCATCCTGTGTTTGTCCCTCCCGTGGAGCATAGCCTCTTTACCATCTCCCTGCTTGTCTGCCTTCTATCCATCCCCAACTCACTTTTAGGGAACAGTTTTTTTTCTTTTTTGTTTATGTACTCCTTGAGAGTGCATGTGTTTTCCAGCTCTATCCTTGTCTCCCTATGTGCTCCCCCCAAATGCCCACCCTCTCACTTATTTTTTCTCTCACATTCACATTTCTGTACATTTCCACCCAATTTCCCTGTGCTTCATGTTGTTCCTGCCCCCATGTGCTTCTCCCCCACTCCCCATGTTGCTGTTACTTTTACTTGCTTCTCGTTCTCCTGTGTGCGTCCCCCCTCCCCCCTCCCCGTTCTCAGTTTTTTGCTCTCCTTCAACGCGCCTTGTATTTTTCTCTCCAGGTGTGCTTTTCCCCCAGCCCCTATATTGCTCTCTCCCTTTTCTGATGTTTTCCCTCCTTGCCCCACCAGCTCCCCCATTCGCTCCTCTGGTCTGTTGTCCTTCCACCCTGCTGTCCTTTTTTTTTTTTTAAAAGAGCTTTCTCGCTGAAAAAAACTTCAACTATTTTATTTACCAATCCAAATGTCGAACTCCATCCCCTGCCATTCCACTAGCAAGCATGTGTTCTAACTCATGCAAACACATACTTCATTACGCATTCATGTGCCAGTGGAATGATGTGACTGACAGGAGCTTTCCAGTCATTGTGCACTATTCATTTATTTATTTATTGGAGGATGCTGCACAGCGTTGGGAAAAAACCACGTGCTGCAGAACATCGCCAAAACGCATTGGCATTGCCAATAGTTCCCAAAGGCGAAACCCATGCTTGCTTCTCTCTCTTTCATTATTATTATTTTTTATAAAAGGTCCCAGGTTAGACTTGTAAAAATAGGAAGGAACGAGGTCACCGTATTAAAAATTAAAAAAATGTTTGTACATTATAGCATCCCTTAAAACAAGTAGCAATTCGACTCTGTAAGAGTAAAACGTAGACTGCTGTGGCTCTCAGCACTGGAGCACTGCCTGCACACCACACACATAGCTGTCAAGTTTTCAGTTTACCTACGTGTGACATTTTACTGTTTTTACTACACGTATATGTGACATTTCAGTATCTTATGAGTGGGGCTTTGAGGGATACCCTATAGTCAGGAGAACAAAGCAGTTATGAACATGTGATAAATATGAGAGATTTTGCATTGCAGTTGTCTCACTGCTGCCTTAAAACTGCTGGCACACAAGGTTTTTCACCAGTGCCTTTATCTAACACCGCACGGGCCACCTAGGAACTGAGGCACCTAAGTGCGCTTCCCACTGTGCATCGCTGGCCCACGTGCGGTGAAGATTTGAACCAGGATGAAAGTTTAGTGACTTTCACTCCCTGTCACAAATAACCACAGCAACAGTCAGTGAGTGGATGTGTGCATCCCCTGACCATCATCGCTCATGGCCCTCGTGAGTGCCTTGGCCACGCGTCCATAGGGACCATGTTGTGTACGTGGCCGAGGGCAGGCCTAGGGTCTGCACTAACATAGGGTGGCAGTGGAAAACCCTCCTTTCTGGGCAGTAAGTGCTACAACTGGAGGAGAACCCACAGGGGCCATTATCCTCCTCTTAGTATCAGTGTGTTGAATGAAATCCCACCTATGGGCTTCAGCTTTAGTATTCTCACAAGGAATTAGAGGATCCTATATTACCACTTATGTCTGACCCAGCCCTTCTGACAGCCGGACTACCAGGAAGCTGAGATAGTGCATATCTGGAAACTTCTGACAGCCTCTCCCATCCTCCTCCCTCTCCATTTGGTATCTTCTTACTCGTCACTTTCACTTCCCACCCTCTACAGTTCACTGTTTATCAAAATGTATCACCCCTCTCTCCATCTATTAACGCTCAATTTCTTCCTTTTCTCTCCTCTGTTTTCTCTTCTTGTTTTCTCTTCTTCGTCTCTAGTTTTTCTATTGATTTTCCCTTTTCCTCTCATCTCCCTGTTTCTGTCCTCATATTTGCTATCTCCTGTCATTGCACCCCTTCCCCCTCCCCCCACCTCTCTCTCCATTATTCCGGGATGGCTAAAATATTCATGCATACTAACCCCTAGTTAACCCTTCATACACCTGGTGTTACAACTTAGATTGGACAAAGGAAGTATAAAATGACTCATCATGCCCCATCTGGCAGGTGCTAGTGTGCTTTTAATAACAAGATCACACAGCGGTTGCGTAGATCACACAGTGGTTGTGTAGCCAAGCAGGGAAGGCGGCGCCAAAGCATGAGTGAGAACAGCTGGTGCAGCGCTGTGCTGCGTGCAGCTATCTCTAGGGTCAGACTATACTGGCATCATTGCTGCCTCAATGCAGGGTCAGGCAATTGCCCTGTGGCAGGATGGAGGAAGTGTCATTTAAACGGGGTGTGGCCGGGTGGGGCATGGGAGGGACAAGGGGCGCTTGGAACAACATAGTGATCAACCCAGCACTACACGCCCTGCTCATTGGAGGGAAGCACTTGTGCTTTACTTCTGTAACTTCAGTAGGACAATGCAGAGCCTACACTGGCTGGGGCTGCCACAACAGCTTCCAAGATTGGTGTGGGTCTGTGGCTGGGGTCCTCGGACTGTAATCCATAATTAGGTCGGTCCATAAGGCCATTGAGCTTGGAGGTGACCCAGAGCAAGGACAACCAACAGAACCAGCCTTAAACAACAACTTTGTAATTACAGATAAACATCTCAGGTCGTATTTTTTTACACATTATACATGGGAATAAAACACGTCCATAAAACATATCACAACCTATTGAACACAAATATATAATGTTTTGATGTTCCATACAGTTTCAGCTAGACATATGCCATTCCTAACCACCATCCAGCCCCATTATTTTTGTGAGTTCATATTCTGACTTCTCTCCAGATCCTCCTTGACCCTGAAAACTAATTTGGGCCTCACCTGAGACCGTGAAGGCCACACCAGAGTCTTGGCTAACCAGCTCTCCCAAAGGAAGAGCAAGGCACGCTCAGATGCGAAACCTAAATAACCATGTCAGATGCAACCCCCAGAGAACCACCCCTTGATGTCCTTCAGAGAGAATGATCCCTGGCAAGCGGGCCATACATTGGTCCCCTGAAGCTAACCACATCTCTCCCCACCTCAAACGGCTACAAGGTGGAACCCCCACCTACTTAAAGGGCCGCAAATAGCCACGTGGGAGGCCATCCAAGTCCCATGTCAAAAATTAAAGCTCCAACTTTACCTTGAGACCCAAATTTATAGCCAATTGTAAGAAATATTTGATGCAAGATGCCAAGTTGATCGGGGTATCGCTACCAAACATGGGACCTCACCGCCCAGAAATGTGAGAAAGAATAAATACATAATATAAACCCCCGAAAACTATTGCAGTAAAACTATAAGCAACAAAACAGAAATCAAAAGGAAAAGCCTAGGGTTCAGGGGTATGGGTAAAATCATTATGGGTAAAATCATAATGTTCTCTCCAGCTCCCGGTTGAAGAGCATCAGGGGTGATGATCAACATGCAAGGGGCAGCGGTGGGTCCAAAGCAAAACAGGCAGCCTGACCCTTGCTCTACCTTTCATAGGTTGGTGGGCACACCCACAGCCAGCTCCGGCCAACTCCAACCCAGCCACTTTTTTTTTCGAGGCCTGCGTCCACTTGCACAAAAAGAGAAACCCTTCTCTTGAAGGTTGTCATTACACTACTGCCCCATCTATTGCCACCGGGCTCTGTCAAATGACTGACATACTTGCCATATTTTAAAGGCTCCGACCACAGTGAATGCTACAGGTGGCGGTTGTATAACGTTACATCTCGTGCTATTACAACGCATGCCATTACAACGCAGATATCACAACGCATATACCATTACAACGCATTACCATTACAACACAAACCTTTACCACGCATATGCCATTACAACGAAGTCCACCCGACATCGTTATTAGGCCCTTAGTGTGTATATATATGCTTCCAAATGTACTGTGAAACAGATTGACTCAACACTGAAGCAAGAAGTGCTGAGTCCATAATAACAATCACCTTCGGCATGCGCCGATGTGATAAAATACTTTCTTGTTCCTTGACACCAATAGCTACATGTAAAAAGTTATAAAGCATAGTTACACAAGGACACCGAATCACACAGACTTATTTTTAACTGCAAGTGTTTCTTACACCTGGTAATTCAGGAGTAAATATGTACTTCCTCTTCTATCCCTCCACTATCCTTTCAATCCAAATAACAGACTAACATGTCCACCACTCAAATTAATTTCATATTTTACTATACTAATTCACCACTAATCCTTTATGGGTTCCAGAGTAGCGTGCTACTCGCCGAAAAAGCACTTCAACACCTCATCAGGGGTAGC
This sequence comes from Calotriton arnoldi, assembly GCA_963921515.1. Lineage (NCBI taxonomy): Eukaryota > Metazoa > Chordata > Amphibia > Caudata > Salamandridae > Calotriton > Calotriton arnoldi. The sequence goes on from CAWUFW010001240.1 coordinate 647,446, forward strand.
AAGCGCTATATAAATGCAAACTTTTTCCTTCTTCTATCCCTCCACTATCCTTCTTAATCCAAATAACTGACTAACATATCCACCACTCAAATGACTTTAATATTTCACTATACTAATTCGCCACTAATCCTTTATGGGTTCTGGAGTAGCGTGCTACTCGCCGAAAAAGTGCTTTGACGCCTCGTCAGGTGTAGTAAGCGCTACATAAATGCAGTTACAATACAATACCCTCTCAGGCATAGAGTGACGCATAAATTATGCAAAAAAGAAGCAGAGAACTCTGGTTAGTTCTCAAGTTTAGGTGGAAAGCAGCTCCTATATAGAGCACCCTCAACACCAGCAACATTCTAAATTTGCTCACCTCAAATGTCTGCTTTTCTATCAAGACTTTAAGCATAGGATTAGCACAGTGCCATCCACGCCGAGATAGAAAGGGACAAAGTCTTTTGCCATTTCTACAGCAACGTTTTTTTTTTAGCATAGTACTAGCACAGTGCCATCCATGCCGGCTGTAAAATGATAAAAGCCTTTAACTACTCCAGGCACAGTATTACAGCTTTAAATTGGTAAAATATCAACCAAGCCAACCTGAAAGGAATAAAAGCAACCCCTGACATGTTTTTTCGCTCTCATTAGAGCTATTCACAGAGGTATAGCTTTGTCCAGACACAAGGGAGCAATAGTATAAGTCAAAACAATACCCTTTCAGGCATAAATTATGTAAAAAAAGAAGCAGAGAACTCTGGGTACTTCTCAAGTTTAGGTGGAAAACAGCTCCTGTATAGAGCACCCTCTATTTTAAATTATAAATATTTGTTTTTATATAAATAGAAAATTCTCATATATATATATATATGTTCAACCAAATGCCCGTGGGCTCAAGGAAGCACTCGACAGCTCGCTCACCGTTTGGTGTTTAAAGATCAGCTTTCCTTTCAATTCTGGTTTCTCTATTCATGCCTGACGCGTTTCGCGGCTTCAGCACCGCTTTCTCAAAGGCAATTAACAACCAAGTAGCGCGGAGGATGCTTTGTTCTTTTCTAATGAAATGCATGTTTTTATTGGATAGTTACCCCTTGTGGGGCTCGCTGAGTGCGTCTTCTTTTTAACAGCCTGATGGGACTTGTAGTCCTTGAAGCAATATGTACATTACCCTGAGTGGGTTCCATGCGCCCTATGGTTGAAAAATAACATCAATTAATATCCTTTAGTAGGTTTCCAGAAATCTTAAGTTAAGACACTTTTCATTATCGCTTACTGTGCTGACTGGCATGGATATAGTTCCGGACCTCAGCCCCTCAACATGAAGAGGTGGTGCATTCCCCACGGCCGGGCGCCGTGTCCTTAAAATGTTCAACCAAATGCCCGTGGGCTCGAGGAAGCACTCGACAGCTCGCTCACCGTTTGGTGTTTAAAGATCAGCTTTCCTTTCAATTCTGGTTTCTTTATTCATGCCTGACGCGTTTCGCGGCTTCAGCGCCGCTTTCTCAAAGGCAATTAACAACCAAGTAGCGCGGAGGATGCTTTGTTCTTTTCTAATGAAAGGCATGTTTTTATTGGATAGTTACCCCTTGTGGGGCTCGCTGAGTGCGTCTTCTTTTTAACAGCCTGATGGGACTTGTAGTCCTTGAAGCAATATGTACATTACCCTGAGTGGGTTCCATGCGCCCTATGGTTGAAAAATAACATCAATTAATATCCTTTAGTAGGTTTCCAGAAATCTTAAGGTAAGACACTTTTCATTATCGCTTACTGTGCTGACTGGCATGGATATAGTTCCGGACCTCAGCCCCTCAACATGAAGAGGTGGTGCATTCCCCACGGCCGGGCGCCGTGTCCTTAAAATGTTCAATCAAATGCCCCTGGGCTAGAGGAAGCACTTGACAGCTCGCTCACCGTTTGGTGTTTAAAGATCAGCTTTCCTTTCAATTCTGGTTTCTTTATTCATGCCTGACGCGTTTCGCGGCTTCAGCGCCGCTTTCTCAAAGGCAATTAACAACCAAGTAGCGCGGAGGATGCTTTGTTCTTTTCTAATGAAAGGCATGTTTTTATTGGATAGTTACCCCTTGTGGGGCTCGCTGAGTGCGTCTTCTTTTTTAACAGCCTGATGGGACTTGTAGTCCTTGAAGCAATATGTACATTACCCTGAGTGGGTTCCATGCGCCCTATGGTTGAAAAATAACATCAATTAATATCCTTTAGTAGGTTTCCAGAAATCTTAAGGTAAGACACTTTTCATTATCGCTTACTGTGCTGACTGGCATGGATATAGTTCCGGACCTCAGCCCCTCAACATGAAGAGGTGGTGCATTCCCCCACGGCCGGGCGCAGTGTCCTTAAAATGTTCAACCAAATGCCCGTGGGCTCGAGGAAGCACTCGACAGCTCGCTCACCGTTTGGTGTTTAAAGATCAGCTTTCCTTTCAATTCTGGTTTCTTTATTCATGCCTGACGCGTTTCGCGGCTTCAGCGCCCGCTTTCTCAAAGGCAATTAACAACCAAGTAGCGCGGAGGATGCTTTGTTCTTTTCTAATGAAAGGCATGTTTTTATTGGATAGTTACCCCTTGTGGGGCTCGCTGAGTGCGTCTTCTTTTTAACAGCCTGATGGGACTTGTAGTCCTTGAAGCAATATGTACATTACCCTGAGTGGGTTACATGCGCCCTATGGTTGAAAAATAACATCAATTAATATCCTTTAGTAGGTTTCCAGAAATCTTAAGGTAAGACACTTTTCATTATCGCTTACTGTGCTGACTGGCATGGATATAGTTCCGGACCTCAGCCCCTCAACATGAAGAGGTGGTGCATTCCCCCACGGCCGGGCGCCGTGTCCTTAAAATGTTCAATCAAATGCCCGTGGGCTCGAGGAAGCACTTGACAGCTCGCTCACCGTTTGGTGTTTAAAGATCAGCTTTCCTTTCAATTCTCGTTTCTTTATTCATGCCGGACGCGTTTCGCGGCTTCAGCGCCGCTTTCTCAAAGGCAATTAACAACCAAGTAGCGCGGAGGATGCTTTGTTCTTTTCTAATGAAAGGCATGTTTTTATTGGATAGTTACCCCTTGTGGGGCTCGCTGAGTGCGTCTTCTTTTTTAACAGCCTGTTGGGACTTGTAGTCCTTGAAGCAATATGTACATTACCCTGAGTGGGTTCCATGCGCCCTATGGTTGAAAAATAACATCAATTAATATCCTTTAGTAGGTTTCCAGAAATCTTAAGGTAAGGTACTTTTCATTATCGCTTACTGTGCTGACTGGCATGGATATAGTTCCGGACCTCAGCCCCTCAACATGAAGAGGTGGTGCATTCCCCCACGGCCGGGCGCTGTGTCCTTAAAATGTTCAACCAAATGCCCGTGGGCTCGAGGAAGCACTCGACAGCTCGCTCACCGTTTGGTGTTTAAAGATCAGCTTTCCTTTCAATTCTGGTTTCTTTATTCATGCCTGACGCGTTTCGCGGCTTCAGCGCCGCTTTCCCAAAGGCAATTAACAACCAAGTAGCGCGGAGGATGCTTTGTTCTTTTCTAATGAAAGGCATGTTTTTATTGGATAGTTACCCCTTGTGGGGCTCGCTGAGTGCGTCTTCTTTTTAACAGCCTGATGGGACTTGTAGTCCTTGAAGCAATATGTACATTACCCTGAGTGGGTTCCATGCACCCTATGGTTGAAAAATAACATCAATTAATATCCTTTAGTAGGTTTCCAGAAATCTTAAGGTAAGACACTTTTCATTATCGCTTACTGTGCTGACTGGCATGGATATAGTTCCGGACCTCAGCCCCTCAACATGAAGAGGTGGTGCATTCCCCCACGGCCGGGCGCCGTGTCCTTAAAATGTTCAATCAAATGCCCGTGGGCTCGAGGAAGCACTTGACAGCTCGCTCACCGTTTGGTGTTTAAAGATCAGCTTTCCTTTCAATTCTGGTTTCTTTATTCATGCCTGACGCGTTTCGCGGCTTCAGCGCCGCTTTCTCAAAGGCAATTAACAACCAAGTAGCGCGGAGGATGCTTTGTTCTTTTCTAATGAAAGGCATGTTTTTATTGGATAGTTACCCCTTGTGGGGCTCGCTGAGTGCGTCTTCTTTTTAACAGCCTGATGGGACTTGTAGTCCTTGAAGCAATATGTACATTACCCTGAGTGGGTTCCATGCGCCCTATGGTTGAAAAATAACATCAATTAATATCCTTTAGTAGGTTTCCAGAAATCTTAAGGTAAGACACTTTTCATTATCGCTTACTGTGCTGACTGGCATGGATATAGTTCCGGACCTCAGCCCCTCAACATGAAGAGGTGGTGCATTCCCCCACGGCCGGGCGCCGTGTCCTTAAAATGTTCAACCAAATGCCCGTGGGCTCGAGGAAGCACTCGACAGCTCGCTCACCGTTTGGTGTTTAAAGATCAGCTTTCCTTTCAATTCTGGTTTCTTTATTCATGCCTGACGCGTTTCGCGGCTTCAGCGCCGCTTTCTCAAAGGCAATTAACAACCAAGTAGCGCGGAGGATGCTTTGTTCTTTTCTAATGAAAGGCATGTTTTTATTGGATAGTTACCCCTTGTGGGGCTCGCTGAGTGCGTCTTCTTTTTAACAGCCTGATGGGACTTGTAGTCCTTGAAGCAATATGTACATTACCCTGAGTGGGTTCCATGCGCCCTATGGTTGAAAAATAACATCAATTAATATCCTTTAGTAGGTTTCCAGAAATCTTAAGGTAAGACACTTTTCATTATCGCTTACTGTGCTGACTGGCATGGATATAGTTCCGGACCTCAGCCCCTCAACATGAAGAGGTGGTGCATTCCCCCACGGCCGGGCGCCGTGTCCTTAAAATGTTCAACCAAATGCCCGTGGGCTCGAGGAAGCACTCGACAGCTCGCTCACCGTTTGGTGTTTAAAGATCAGCTTTCCTTTCAATTCTGGTTTCTTTATTCATGCCTGACGCGTTTCGCGGCTTCAGCGCCGCTTTCTCAAAGGCAATTAACAACCAAGTAGCGCGGAGGATGCTTTGTTCTTTTCTAATGAAAGGCATGTTTTTATTGGATAGTTACCCCTTGTGGGGCTCGCTGAGTGCGTCTTCTTTTTAACAGCCTGATGGGACTTGTAGTCCTTGAAGCAATATGTACATTACCCTGAGTGGGTTCCATGCGCCCTATGGTTGAAAAATAACATCAATTAATATCCTTTAGTAGGTTTCCAGAAATCTTAAGGTAAGACACTTTTCATTATCGCTTACTGTGCTGACTGGCATGGATATAGTTCCGGACCTCAGCCCCTCAACATGAAGAGGTGGTGCATTCCCCCACGGCCGGGCGCCGTATCCTTAAAATGTTCAACCAAATGCCCGTGGGCTCAAGGAAGCACTCGACAGCTCGCTCACCGTTTGGTGTTTAAAGATCAGCTTTCCTTTCAATTCTGGTTTCTTTATTCATGCCTGACGCGTTTCGCGGCTTCAGCACCGCTTTCTCAAAGGCAATTAACAACCAAGTAGCGCGGAGGATGCTTTGTTCTTTTCTAATGAAAGGCATGTTTTTATTGGATAGTTACCCCTTGTGGGGCTCGCTGAGTGCGTCTTCTTTTTAACAGCCTGATGGGACTTGTAGTCCTTGAAGCAATATGTACATTACCCTGAGTGGGTTCCATGCACCCTATGGTTGAAAAATAACATCAATTAATATCCTTTAGTAGGTTTCCAGAAATCTTAAGGTAAGACACTTTTCATTATCGCTTACTGTGCTGACTGGCATGGATATAGTTCCGGATTTCAGCCCCTCAACATGAAGAGGTGGTGCATTCCCCCACGGCCGGGCGCCGTGTTCTTAAAATGTTCAATCAAATGCCCGTGGGCTCGAGGAAGCACTTGACAGCTCGCTCACCGTTTGGTGTTTAAAGATCAGCTTTCCTTTCAATTCTGGTTTCTTTATTCATGCCGGACGCGTTTCGCGGCTTCAGCGCCGCTTTCTCAAAGGCAATTAACAACCAAGTAGCGCGGAGGATGCTTTGTTCTTTTCTAATGAAAGGCATGTTTTTATTGGATAGTTACCCCTTGTGGGGCTCGCTGAGTGCGTCTTCTTTTTTAACAGCCTGTTGGGACTTGTAGTCCTTGAAGCAATATGTACATTACCCTGAGTGGGTTCCATGCGCCCTATGGTTGAAAAATAACATCAATTAATATCCTTTAGTAGGTTTCCAGAAATCTTAAGGTAAGACACTTTTCATTATCGCTTACTGTGCTGACTGGCATGGATATAGTTCCGGACCTCAGCCCCTCAACATGAAGAGGTGGTGCATTCCCCCACGGCCGGGCGCCGTGTCCTTAAAATGTTCAACCAAATGCCCGTGGGCTCGAGGAAGCACTCGACAGCTCGCTCACCGTTTGGTGTTTAAAGATCAGCTTTCCTTTCAATTCTGGTTTCTTTATTCATGCCTGACGCGTTTCGTCGGCTTCAGCGCCACTTTCTCAAAGGCAATTAACAACCAAGTAGCGCGGAGGATGCTTTGTTCTTTTCTAATGAAAGGCATGTTTTTATTGGATAGTTACCCCTTGTGGGGCTCGCTGAGTGCGTCTTCTTTTTAACAGCCTAATGGGACTTGTAGTCCTTGAAGCAATATGTACATTACCCTGAGTGGGTTCCATGCGCCCTATGGTTGAAAAATAACATCAATTAATATCCTTTAGTAGGTTTCCAGAAATCTTAAGGTAAGACACTTTTCATTATCGCTTACTGTGCTGACTGGCATGGATATAGTTCCGGACCTCAGCCCCTCAACATGAAAAGGTGGTGCATTCCCCCACGGCCGGGCGCCGTGTCCTTAAAATGTTCAACCATATGCCCGTGGGCTCGAGGAAGCACTCGACAGCTCGCTCACCGTTTGGTGTTTACAGATCAGCTTTCCTTTCAATTCTGGTTTCTTTATTCATTCCTGACGCGATTCGCGGCTTCAGCGCCGCTTTCTCAAAGGCAATTAACAACCAAGTAGCGCGGAGGATATTTTGTTCTTTTCTATTGAAAGGCATGTTTTTATTGGATAGTTACCCCTTGTGGGGCTCGCTGAGTGAGTCTTCTTTTTAACAGCCTGATGGGACTTGTAGTCCTTGAAGCAATATGTACATTACCCTGAGTGGGTTCCATGCGCCCTATGGATGAAAAATAACATCAATTAATATCCTTTAGTAGGTTTCCAGAAATCTTAAGGTAAGACACTTTTCATTATCGCTTAATGTGCTGACTGGCATGGATATAGTTCCGGACCTCAGCCCCTCAACATGAAGAGGTGGTGCATTCCCCCACGGCCGGGCGCCGTGTCCTTAAAATGTTCAACCAAATGCCCGTGGGCTCGAGGAAGCACTCGACAGCTCGCTCACCGTTTGGTGTTTAAAGATCAGCTTTCCTTTCAATTCTGGTTTCTTTATTCATGCCTGACGCGTTTCGCGGCTTCAGCGCCGCTTTCTCAAAGGCAATTAACAACCAAGTAGCGCGGAGGATGCTTTGTTCTTTTCTAATGAAAGGCATGTTTTTATTGGATAGTTACCCCTTGTGGGGCTCGCTGAGTGCGTCTTCTTTTTAACAGCCTGATGGGACTTGTAGTCCTTGAAGCAATATGTACATTACCCTGAGTGGGTTCCATGCACCCTATGGTTGAAAAATAACATCAATTAATATCCTTTAGTAGGTTTCCAGAAATCTTAAGGTAAGACACTTTTCATTATCGCTTACTGTGCTGACTGGCATGGATATAGTTCCGGACCTCAGCCCCTCAACATGAAGAGGTGGTGCATTCCCCCACGGCCGGGCGCCGTGTCCTTAAAATGTTCAATCAAATGCCCGTGGGCTCGAGGAAGCACTTGACAGCTCGCTCACCGTTTGGTGTTTAAAGATCAGCTTTCCTTTCAATTCTGGTTTCTTTATTCATGCCGGACGCGTTTCGCGGCTTCAGCGCCGCTTTCTCAAAGGCAATTAACAACCAAGTAGCGCGGAGGATGCTTTGTTCTTTTCTAATGAAAGGCATGTTTTTATTGGATAGTTACCCCTTGTGGGGCTCGCTGAGTGCGTCTTCTTTTTTAACAGCCTGTTGGGACTTGTAGTCCTTGAAGCAATATGTACATTACCCTGAGTGGGTTCCATGCGCCCTATGGTTGAAAAATAACATCAATTAATATCCTTTAGTAGGTTTCCAGAAATCTTAAGGTAAGACACTTTTCATTATCGCTTACTGTGCTGACTGGCATGGATATAGTTCCGGACCTCAGCCCCTCAACATGAAGAGGTGGTGCATTCCCCCACGGCCGGGCGCCGTGTCCTTAAAATGTTCAACCAAATGCCCGTGGGCTCGAGGAAGCACTCGACAGCTCGCTCACCGTTTGGTGTTTAAAGATCAGCTTTCCTTTCAATTCTGGTTTCTTTATTCATGCCTGACGCGTTTCGCGGCTTCAGCGCCGCTTTCTCAAAGGCAATTAACAACCAAGTAGCGCGGAGGATGCTTTGTTCTTTTCTAATGAAAGGCATGTTTTTATTGGATAGTTACCCCTTGTGGGGCTCGCTGAGTGCGTCTTCTTTTTAACAGCCTGATGGGACTTGTAGTCCTTGAAGCAATATGTACATTACCCTGAGTGGGTTCCATGCGCCCTATGGTTGAAAAATAACATCAATTAATATCCTTTAGTAGGTTTCCAGAAATCTTAAGGTAAGACACTTTTCATTATCGCTTACTGTGCTGACTGGCATGGATATAGTTCCGGACCTCAGCCCCTCAACATGAAGAGGTGGTGCATTCCCCCACGGCCGGGCGCCGTGTCCTTAAAATGTTCAATCAAATGCCCGTGGGCTCGAGGAAGCACTTGACAGCTCGCTCACCGTTTGGTGTTTAAAGATCAGCTTTCCTTTCAATTCTGGTTTCTTTATTCATGCCTGACGCGTTTCGCGGCTTCAGCGCCGCTTTCTCAAAGGCAATTAACAACCAAGTAGCGCGGAGGATGCTTTGTTCTTTTCTAATGAAAGGCATGTTTTTATTGGATAGTTACCCCTTGTGGGGCTCGCTGAGTGCGTCTTCTTTTTTAACAGCCTGATGGGACTTGTAGTCCTTGAAGCAATATGTACATTACCCTGAGTGGGTTCCATGCGCCCTATGGTTGAAAAATAACATCAATTAATATCCTTTAGTAGGTTTCCAGAAATCTTAAGGTAAGACACTTTTCATTATCGCTTACTGTGCTGACTGGCATGGATATAGTTCCGGACCTCAGCCCCTCAACATGAAAAGGTGGTGCATTCCCCCACGGCCGGGCGCCGTGTCCTTAAAATGTTCAACCATATGCCCGTGGGCTCGAGGAAGCACTCGACAGCTCGCTCACCGTTTGGTGTTTACAGATCAGCTTTCCTTTCAATTCTGGTTTCTTTATTCATTCCTGACGCGATTCGCGGCTTCAGCGCCGCTTTCTCAAAGGCAATTAACAACCAAGTAGCGCGGAGGATATTTTGTTCTTTTCTATTGAAAGGCATGTTTTTATTGGATAGTTACCCCTTGTGGGGCTCGCTGAGTGAGTCTTCTTTTTTAACAGCCTGATGGGACTTGTAGTCCTTGAAGCAATATGTACATTACCCTGAGTGGGTTCCATGCGCCCTATGGATGAAAAATAACATCAATTAATATCCTTTAGTAGGTTTCCAGAAATCTTAAGGTAAGACACTTTTCATTATCGCTTAATGTGCTGACTGGCATGGATATAGTTCCGGACCTCAGCCCCTCAACATGAAGAGGTGGTGCATTCCCCACGGCCGGGCGCCGTGTCCTTAAAATGTTCAACCAAATGCCCGTGGGCTCGAGGAAGCACTCGACAGCTCGCTCACCGTTTGGTGTTTAAAGATCAGCTTTCCTTTCAATTCTGGTTTCTTTATTCATGCCTGACGCGTTTCGCGGCTTCAGCGCCGCTTTCTCAAAGGCAATTAACAACCAAGTAGCGCGGAGGATGCTTTGTTCTTTTCTAATGAAAGGCATGTTTTTATTGGATAGTTACCCCTTGTGGGGCTCGCTGAGTGCGTCTTCTTTTTTAACAGCCTGATGGGACTTGTAGTCCTTGAAGCAATATGTACATTACCCTGAGTGGGTTCCATGCACCCTATGGTTGAAAAATAACATCAATTAATATCCTTTAGTAGGTTTCCAGAAATCTTAAGGTAAGACACTTTTCATTATCGCTTACTGTGCTGACTGGCATGGATATAGTTCCGGACCTCAGCCCCTCAACATGAAGAGGTGGTGCATTCCCCACGGCCGGGCGCCGTGTCCTTAAAATGTTCAATCAAATGCCCGTGGGCTCGAGGAAGCACTTGACAGCTCGCTCACCGTTTGGTGTTTAAAGATCAGCTTTCCTTTCAATTCTGGTTTCTTTATTCATGCCGGACGCGTTTCGCGGCTTCAGCGCCGCTTTCTCAAAGGCAATTAACAACCAAGTAGCGCGGAGGATGCTTTGTTCTTTTCTAATGAAAGGCATGTTTTTATTGGATAGTTACCCCTTGTGGGGCTCGCTGAGTGCGTCTTCTTTTTAACAGCCTGTTGGGACTTGTAGTCCTTGAAGCAATATGTACATTACCCTGAGTGGGTTCCATGCGCCCTATGGTTGAAAAATAACATCAATTAATATCCTTTAGTAGGTTTCCAGAAATCTTAAGGTAAGACACTTTTCATTATCGCTTACTGTGCTGACTGGCATGGATATAGTTCCGGACCTCAGCCCCTCAACATGAAGAGGTGGTGCATTCCCCCACGGCCGGGCGCCGTGTCCTTAAAATGTTCAACCAAATGCCCGTGGGCTCGAGGAAGCACTCGACAGCTCGCTCACCGTTTGGTGTTTAAAGATCAGCTTTCCTTTCAATTCTGGTTTCTTTATTCATGCCTGACGCGTTTCGCGGCTTCAGCGCCGCTTTCTCAAAGGCAATTAACAACCAAGTAGCGCGGAGGATGCTTTGTTCTTTTCTAATGAAAGGCATGTTTTTATTGGATAGTTACCCCTTGTGGGGCTCGCTGAGTGCGTCTTCTTTTTTAACAGCCTGATGGGACTTGTAGTCCTTGAAGCAATATGTACATTACCCTGAGTGGGTTCCATGCGCCCTATGGTTGAAAAATAACATCAATTAATATCCTTTAGTAGGTTTCCAGAAATCTTAAGGTAAGACACTTTTCATTATCGCTTACTGTGCTGACTGGCATGGATATAGTTCCGGACCTCAGCCCCTCAACATGAAGAGGTGGTGCATTCCCCCACGGCCGGGCGCCGTGTCCTTAAAATGTTCAATCAAATGCCCGTGGGCTCGAGGAAGCACTTGACAGCTCGCTCACCGTTTGGTGTTTAAAGATCAGCTTTCCTTTCAATTCTGGTTTCTTTATTCATGCCGGACGCGTTTCGCGGCTTCAGCGCCGCTTTCTCAAAGGCAATTAACAACCAAGTAGCGCGGAGGATGCTTTGTTCTTTTCTAATGAAAGGCATGTTTTTATTGGATAGTTACCCCTTGTGGGGCTCGCTGAGTGCGTCTTCTTTTTTAACAGCCTGTTGGGACTTGTAGTCCTTGAAGCAATATGTACATTACCCTGAGTGGGTTCCATGCGCCCTATGGTTGAAAAATAACATCAATTAATATCCTTTAGTAGGTTTCCAGAAATCTTAAGGTAAGGTACTTTTCATTATCGCTTACTGTGCTGACTGGCATGGATATAGTTCCGGACCTCAGCCCCTCAACATGAAAAGGTGGTGCATTCCCCCACGGCCGGGCGCCGTGTCCTTAAAATGTTCAACCATATGCCCGTGGGCTCGAGGAAGCACTCGACAGCTCGCTCACCGTTTGGTGTTTACAGATCAGCTTTCCTTTCAATTCTGGTTTCTTTATTCATGCCTGATGCGTTTCGTGGCTTCAGCGCCACTTTCTCAAAGGCAATTAACAACCAAGTAGCGCGGAGGATATTTTGTTCTTTTCTATTGAAAGGCATGTTTTTATTGGATAGTTACCCCTTGTGGGGCTCGCTGAGTGAGTCTTCTTTTTTAACAGCCTGATGGGACTTGTAGTCCTTGAAGCAATATGTACATTACCCTGACTGGGTTCCATGCGCCCTATGGATGAAAAATAACATCAATTAATATCCTTTAGTAGGTTTCCAGAAATCTTAAGGTAAGACACTTTTCATTATCGCTTAATGTGCTGACTGGCATGGATATAGTTCCGGACCTCAGCCCCTCAACATGAAGAGGTGGTGCATTCCCCCACGGCCGGGCGCCGTGTCCTTAAAATGTTCAACCAAATGCCCGTGGGCTCGAGGAAGCACTCGACAGCTCGCTCACCGTTTGGTGTTTAAAGATCAGCTTTCCTTTCAATTCTGGTTTCTTTATTCATGCCTGACGCGTTTCGCGGCTTCAGCGCAGCTTTCTCAAAGGCAATTAACAACCAAGTAGCGCGGAGGATGCTTTGTTCTTTTCTAATGAAAGGCATGTTTTTATTGGATAGTTACCCCTTGTGGGGCTCGCTGAGTGCGTCTTCTTTTTTAACAGCCTGATGGGACTTGTAGTCCTTGAAGCAATATGTACATTACCCTGAGTGGGTTCCATGCACCCTATGGTTGAAAAATAACATCAATTAATATCCTTTAGTAGGTTTCCAGAAATCTTAAGGTAAGACACTTTTCATTATCGCTTACTGTGCTGACTGGCATGGATATAGTTCCGGACCTCAGCCCCTCAACATGAAGAGGTGGTGCATTCCCCCACGGCCGGGCGCCGTGTCCTTAAAATGTTCAATCAAATGCCCGTGGGCTCGAGGAAGCACTTGACAGCTCGCTCACCGTTTGGTGTTTAAAGATCAGCTTTCCTTTCAATTCTGGTTTCTTTATTCATGCCTGACGCGTTTCGCGGCTTCAGCGCCGCTTTCTCAAAGGCAATTAACAACCAAGTAGCGCGGAGGATGCTTTGTTCTTTTCTAATGAAAGGCATGTTTTTATTGGATAGTTACCCCTTGTGGGGCTCGCTGAGTGCGTCTTCTTTTTTAACAGCCTGATGGGACTTGTAGTCCTTGAAGCAATATGTACATTACCCTGAGTGGGTTCCATGCGCCCTATGGTTGAAAAATAACATCAATTAATATCCTTTAGTAGGTTTCCAGAAATCTTAAGGTAAGACACTTTTCATTATCGCTTACTGTGCTGACTGGCATGGATATAGTTCCGGACCTCAGCCCCTCAACATGAAGAGGTGGTGCATTCCCCCACGGCCGGGCGCCGTGTCCTTAAAATGTTCAACCAAATGCCCGTGGGCTCGAGGAAGCACTCGACAGCTCGCTCACCGTTTGGTGTTTAAAGATCAGCTTTCCTTTCAATTCTGGTTTCTTTATTCATGCCTGACGCGTTTCGCGGCTTCAGCGCCGCTTTCTCAAAGGCAATTAACAACCAAGTAGCGCGGAGGATGCTTTGTTCTTTTCTAATGAAAGGCATGTTTTTATTGGATAGTTACCCCTTGTGGGGCTCGCTGAGTGCGTCTTCTTTTTTAACAGCCTGATGGGACTTGTAGTCCTTGAAGCAATATGTACATTACCCTGAGTGGGTTCCATGCGCCCTATGGTTGAAAAATAACATCAATTAATATCCTTTAGTAGGTTTCCAGAAATCTTAAGGTAAGACACTTTTCATTATCGCTTACTGTGCTGACTGGCATGGATATAGTTCCGGACCTCAGCCCCTCAACATGAAGAGGTGGTGCATTCCCCCACGGCCGGGCGCCGTGTCCTTAAAATGTTCAATCAAATGCCCGTGGGCTCGAGGAAGCACTTGACAGCTCGCTCACCGTTTGGTGTTTAAAGATCAGCTTTCCTTTCAATTCTGGTTTCTTTATTCATGCCGGACGCGTTTCGCGGCTTCAGCGCCGCTTTCTCAAAGGCAATTAACAACCAAGTAGCGCGGAGGATGCTTTGTTCTTTTCTAATGAAAGGCATGTTTTTATTGGATAGTTACCCCTTGTGGGGCTCGCTGAGTGCGTCTTCTTTTTTAACAGCCTGATGGGACTTGTAGTCCTTGAAGCAATATGTACATTACCCTGAGTGGGTTCCATGCGCCCTATGGTTGAAAAATAACATCAATTAATATCCTTTAGTAGGTTTCCAGAAATCTTAAGGTAAGACACTTTTCATTATCGCTTACTGTGCTGACTGGCATGGATATAGTTCCGGACCTCAGCCCCTCAACATGAAAAGGTGGTGCATTCCCCCACGGCCGGGCGCCGTGTCCTTAAAATGTTCAACCAAATGCCCGTGGGCTCGAGGAAGCACTCGACAGCTCGCTCACCGTTTGGTGTTTAAAGATCAGCTTTCCTTTCAATTCTGGTTTCTTTATTCATGCCTGACGCGATTCGCGGCTTCAGCGCCGCTTTCTCAAAGGCAATTAACAACCAAGTAGCGCGGAGGATGCTTTGTTCTTTTCTAATGAAAGGCATGTTTTTATTGGATAGTTACCCCTTGTGGGGCTCGCTGAGTGCGTCTTCTTTTTTAACAGCCTGATGGGACTTGTAGTCCTTGAAGCAATATGTACATTACCCTGAGTGGGTTCCATGCGCCCTATGGTTGAAAAATAACATCAATTAATATCCTTTAGTAGGTTTCCAGAAATCTTAAGGTAAGACACTTTTCATTATCGCTTACTGTGCTGACTGGCATGGATATAGTTCCGGACCTCAGCCCCTCAACATGAAGAGGTGGTGCATTCCCCCACGGCCGGGCGCCGTGTCCTTAAAATGTTCAACCAAATGCCCGTGGGCTCGAGGAAGCACTCGACAGCTCGCTCACCGTTTGGTGTTTAAAGATCAGCTTTCCTTTCAATTCTGGTTTCTTTATTCATGCCTGACGCGTTTCGCGGCTTCAGCGCCAGCTTTCTCAAAGGCAATTAACAACCAAGTAGCGCGGAGGATGCTTTGTTCTTTTCTAATGAAAGGCATGTTTTTATTGGATAGTTACCCCTTGTGGGGCTCGCTGAGTGCGTCTTCTTTTTTAACAGCCTGATGGGACTTGTAGTCCTTGAAGCAATATGTACATTACCCTGAGTGGGTTCCATGCACCCTATGGTTGAAAAATAACATCAATTAATATCCTTTAGTAGGTTTCCAGAAATCTTAAGGTAAGACACTTTTCATTATCGCTTACTGTGCTGACTGGCATGGATATAGTTCCGGACCTCAGCCCCTCAACATGAAGAGGTGGTGCATTCCCCCACGGCCGGGCGCCGTGTCCTTAAAATGTTCAATCAAATGCCCGTGGGCTCGAGGAAGCACTTGACAGCTCGCTCACCGTTTGGTGTTTAAAGATCAGCTTTCCTTTCAATTCTGGTTTCTTTATTCATGCCTGACGCGTTTCGCGGCTTCAGCGCCGCTTTCTCAAAGGCAATTAACAACCAAGTAGCGCGGAGGATGCTTTGTTCTTTTCTAATGAAAGGCATGTTTTTATTGGATAGTTACCCCTTGTGGGGCTCGCTGAGTGCGTCTTCTTTTTTAACAGCCTGATGGGACTTGTAGTCCTTGAAGCAATATGTACATTACCCTGAGTGGGTTCCATGCGCCCTATGGTTGAAAAATAACATCAATTAATATCCTTTAGTAGGTTTCCAGAAATCTTAAGGTAAGACACTTTTCATTATCGCTTACTGTGCTGACTGGCATGGATATAGTTCCGGACCTCAGCCCCTCAACATGAAGAGGTGGTGCATTCCCCCACGGCCGGGCGCCGTGTCCTTAAAATGTTCAACCAAATGCCCGTGGGCTCGAGGAAGCACTCGACAGCTCGCTCACCGTTTGGTGTTTAAAGATCAGCTTTCCTTTCAATTCTGGTTTCTTTATTCATGCCTGACGCGTTTCGCGGCTTCAGCGCCGCTTTCTCAAAGGCAATTAACAACCAAGTAGCGCGGAGGATGCTTTGTTCTTTTCTAATGAAAGGCATGTTTTTATTGGATAGTTACCCCTTGTGGGGCTCGCTGAGTGCGTCTTCTTTTTTAACAGCCTGATGGGACTTGTAGTCCTTGAAGCAATATGTACATTACCCTGAGTGGGTTCCATGCGCCCTATGGTTGAAAAATAACATCAATTAATATCCTTTAGTAGGTTTCCAGAAATCTTAAGGTAAGACACTTTTCATTATCGCTTACTGTGCTGACTGGCATGGATATAGTTCCGGACCTCAGCCCCTCAACATGAAGAGGTGGTGCATTCCCCCACGGCCGGGCGCCGTGTCCTTAAAATGTTCAACCAAATGCCCGTGGGCTCGAGGAAGCACTCGACAGCTCGCTCACCGTTTGGTGTTTAAAGATCAGCTTTCCTTTCAATTCTGGTTTCTTTATTCATGCCTGACGCGTTTCGCGGCTTCAGCGCCGCTTTCTCAAAGGCAATTAACAACCAAGTAGCGCGGAGGATGCTTTGTTCTTTTCTAATGAAAGGCATGTTTTTATTGGATAGTTACCCCTTGTGGGGCTCGCTGAGTGCGTCTTCTTTTTTAACAGCCTGATGGGACTTGTAGTCCTTGAAGCAATATGTACATTACCCTGAGTGGGTTCCATGCGCCCTATGGTTGAAAAATAACATCAATTAATATCCTTTAGTAGGTTTCCAGAAATCTTAAGGTAAGACACTTTTCATTATCGCTTACTGTGCTGACTGGCATGGATATAGTTCCGGACCTCAGCCCCTCAACATGAAGAGGTGGTGCATTCCCCCACGGCCGGGCGCCGTGTCCTTAAAATGTTCAACCAAATGCCCGTGGGCTCGAGGAAGCACTCGACAGCTCGCTCACCGTTTGGTGTTTAAAGATCAGCTTTCCTTTCAATTCTGGTTTCTTTATTCATGCCTGACGCGTTTCGTGGCTTCAGCGCCACTTTCTCAAAGGCAATTAACAACCAAGTAGCGCGGAGGATGCTTTGTTCTTTTCTAATGAAAGGCATGTTTTTATTGGATAGTTACCCCTTGTGGGGCTCGCTGAGTGCGTCTTCTTTTTTAACAGCCTGATGGGACTTGTAGTCCTTGAAGCAATATGTACATTACCCTGAGTGGGTTCCATGCGCCCTATGGTTGAAAAATAACATCAATTAATATCCTTTAGTAGGTTTCCAGAAATCTTAAGGTAAGACACTTTTCATTATCGCTTACTGTGCTGACTGGCATGGATATAGTTCCGGACCTCAGCCCCTCAACATGAAGAGGTGGTGCATTCCCCCACGGCCGGGCGCCGTGTCCTTAAAATGTTCAACCAAATGCCCGTGGGCTCGAGGAAGCACTCGACAGCTCGCTCACCGTTTGGTGTTTAAAGATCAGCTTTCCTTTCAATTCTGGTTTCTTTATTCATGCCTGACGCGTTTCGCGGCTTCAGCGCCGCTTTCTCAAAGGCAATTAACAACCAAGTAGCGCGGAGGATGCTTTGTTCTTTTCTAATGAAAGGCATGTTTTTATTGGATAGTTACCCCTTGTGGGGCTCGCTGAGTGCGTCTTCTTTTTTAACAGCCTGATGGGACTTGTAGTCCTTGAAGCAATATGTACATTACCCTGAGTGGGTTCCATGCACCCTATGGTTGAAAAATAACATCAATTAATATCCTTTAGTAGGTTTCCAGAAATCTTAAGGTAAGACACTTTTCATTATCGCTTACTGTGCTGACTGGCATGGATATAGTTCCGGACCTCAGCCCCTCAACATGAAGAGGTGGTGCATTCCCCCACGGCCGGGCGCCGTGTCCTTAAAATGTTCAACCAAATGCCCGTGGGCTCGAGGAAGCACTCGACAGCTCGCTCACCGTTTGGTGTTTAAAGATCAGCTTTCCTTTCAATTCTGGTTTCTTTATTCATGCCTGACGCGTTTCGCGGCTTCAGCGCCGCTTTCTCAAAGGCAATTAACAACCAAGTAGCGCGGAGGATGCTTTGTTCTTTTCTAATGAAAGGCATGTTTTTATTGGATAGTTACCCCTTGTGGGGCTCGCTGAGTGCGTCTTCTTTTTTAACAGCCTAATGGGACTTGTAGTCCTTGAAGCAATATGTACATTACCCTGAGTGGGTTCCATGCGCCCTATGGTTGAAAAATAACATCAATTAATATCCTTTAGTAGGTTTCCAGAAATCTTAAGGTAAGACACTTTTCATTATCGCTTACTGTGCTGACTGGCATGGATATAGTTCCGGACCTCAGCCCCTCAACATGAAAAGGTGGTGCATTCCCCCACGGCCGGGCGCCGTGTCCTTAAAATGTTCAACCATATGCCCGTGGGCTCGAGGAAGCACTCGACAGCTCGCTCACCGTTTGGTGTTTACAGATCAGCTTTCCTTTCAATTCTGGTTTCTTTATTCATGCCTGACGCGTTTCGCGGCTTCAGCGCCGCTTTCTCAAAGGCAATTAACAACCAAGTAGCGCGGAGGATATTTTGTTCTTTTCTATTGAAAGGCATGTTTTTATTGGATAGTTACCCCTTGTGGGGCTCGCTGAGTGAGTCTTCTTTTTTAACAGCCTGATGGGACTTGTAGTCCTTGAAGCAATATGTACATTACCCTGAGTGGGTTCCATGCGCCCTATGGATGAAAAATAACATCAATTAATATCCTTTAGTAGGTTTCCAGAAATCTTAAGGTAAGACACTTTTCATTATCGCTTACTGTGCTGACTGGCATGGATATAGTTCCGGACCTCAGCCCCTCAACATGAAGAGGTGGTGCATTCCCCCACGGCCGGGCGCCGTGTCCTTAAAATGTTCAACCAAATGCCCGTGGGCTCGAGGAAGCACTCGACAGCTCGCTCACCGTTTGGTGTTTAAAGATCAGCTTTCCTTTCAATTCTGGTTTCTTTATTCATGCCTGACGCGTTTCGCGGCTTCAGCGCCGCTTTCTCAAAGGCAATTAACAACCAAGTAGCGCGGAGGATGCTTTGTTCTTTTCTAATGAAAGGCATGTTTTTATTGGATAGTTACCCCTTGTGGGGCTCGCTGAGTGCGTCTTCTTTTTTAACAGCCTGATGGGACTTGTAGTCCTTGAAGCAATATGTACATTACCCTGAGTGGGTTCCATGCGCCCTATGGTTGAAAAATAACATCAATTAATATCCTTTAGTAGGTTTCCAGAAATCTTAAGGTAAGACACTTTTCATTATCGCTTACTGTGCTGACTGGCATGGATATAGTTCCGGACCTCAGCCCCTCAACATGAAGAGGTGGTGCATTCCCCCACGGCCGGGCGCCGTGTCCTTAAAATGTTCAATCAAATGCCCGTGGGCTCGAGGAAGCACTTGACAGCTCGCTCACCGTTTGGTGTTTAAAGATCAGCTTTCCTTTCAATTCTGGTTTCTTTATTCATGCCTGACGCGTTTCGCGGCTTCAGCGCCGCTTTCTCAAAGGCAATTAACAACCAAGTAGCGCGGAGGATGCTTTGTTCTTTTCTAATGAAAGGCATGTTTTTATTGGATAGTTACCCCTTGTGGGGCTCGCTGAGTGCGTCTTCTTTTTTAACAGCCTGATGGGACTTGTAGTCCTTGAAGCAATATGTACATTACCCTGAGTGGGTTCCATGCGCCCTATGGTTGAAAAATAACATCAATTAATATCCTTTAGTAGGTTTCCAGAAATCTTAAGGTAAGACACTTTTCATTATCGCTTACTGTGCTGACTGGCATGGATATAGTTCCGGACCTCAGCCCCTCAACATGAAGAGGTGGTGCATTCCCCCACGGCCGGGCGCCGTGTCCTTAAAATGTTCAACCAAATGCCCGTGGGCTCGAGGAAGCACTCGACAGCTCGCTCACCGTTTGGTGTTTAAAGATCAGCTTTCCTTTCAATTCTGGTTTCTTTATTCATGCCTGACGCGTTTCGCGGCTTCAGCGCCGCTTTCTCAAAGGCAATTAACAACCAAGTAGCGCGGAGGATGCTTTGTTCTTTTCTAATGAAAGGCATGTTTTTATTGGATAGTTACCCCTTGTGGGGCTCGCTGAGTGCGTCTTCTTTTTTAACAGCCTGATGGGACTTGTAGTCCTTGAAGCAATATGTACATTACCCTGAGTGGGTTCCATGCGCCCTATGGTTGAAAAATAACATCAATTAATATCCTTTAGTAGGTTTCCAGAAATCTTAAGGTAAGACACTTTTCATTATCGCTTACTGTGCTGACTGGCATGGATATAGTTCCGGACCTCAGCCCCTCAACATGAAGAGGTGGTGCATTCCCCCACGGCCGGGCGCCGTGTCCTTAAAATGTTCAATCAAATGCCCGTGGGCTCGAGGAAGCACTTGACAGCTCGCTCACCGTTTGGTGTTTAAAGATCAGCTTTCCTTTCAATTCTGGTTTCTTTATTCATGCCTGACGCGTTTCGCGGCTTCAGCGCCGCTTTCTCAAAGGCAATTAACAACCAAGTAGCGCGGAGGATGCTTTGTTCTTTTCTAATGAAAGGCATGTTTTTATTGGATAGTTACCCCTTGTGGGGCTCGCTGAGTGCGTCTTCTTTTTTAACAGCCTGATGGGACTTGTAGTCCTTGAAGCAATATGTACATTACCCTGAGTGGGTTCCATGCGCCCTATGGTTGAAAAATAACATCAATTAATATCCTTTAGTAGGTTTCCAGAAATCTTAAGGTAAGACACTTTTCATTATCGCTTACTGTGCTGACTGGCATGGATATAGTTCCGGACCTCAGCCCCTCAACATGAAAAGGTGGTGCATTCCCCCACGGCCGGGCGCCGTGTCCTTAAAATGTTCAACCAAATGCCCGTGGGCTCGAGGAAGCACTCGACAGCTCGCTCACCGTTTGGTGTTTAAAGATCAGCTTTCCTTTCAATTCTGGTTTCTTTATTCATGCCTGACGCGTTTCGCGGCTTCAGCGCCGCTTTCTCAAAGGCAATTAACAACCAAGTAGCGCGGAGGATGCTTTGTTCTTTTCTAATGAAAGGCATGTTTTTATTGGATAGTTACCCCTTGTGGGGCTCGCTGAGTGCGTCTTCTTTTTTAACAGCCTGATGGGACTTGTAGTCCTTGAAGCAATATGTACATTACCCTGAGTGGGTTCCATGCGCCCTATGGTTGAAAAATAACATCAATTAATATCCTTTAGTAGGTTTCCAGAAATCTTAAGGTAAGACACTTTTCATTATCGCTTACTGTGCTGACTGGCATGGATATAGTTCCGGACCTCAGCCCCTCAACATGAAGAGGTGGTGCATTCCCCACGGCCGGGCGCCGTGTCCTTAAAATGTTCAACCAAATGCCCGTGGGCTCGAGGAAGCACTCGACAGCTCGCTCACCGTTTGGTGTTTAAAGATCAGCTTTCCTTTCAATTCTGGTTTCTTTATTCATGCCTGACGCGTTTCGCGGCTTCAGCGCCGCTTTCTCAAAGGCAATTAACAACCAAGTAGCGCGGAGGATGCTTTGTTCTTTTCTAATGAAAGGCATGTTTTTATTGGATAGTTACCCCTTGTGGGGCTCGCTGAGTGCGTCTTCTTTTTTAACAGCCTGATGGGACTTGTAGTCCTTGAAGCAATATGTACATTACCCTGAGTGGGTTCCATGCACCCTATGGTTGAAAAATAACATCAATTAATATCCTTTAGTAGGTTTCCAGAAATCTTAAGGTAAGACACTTTTCATTATCGCTTACTGTGCTGACTGGCATGGATATAGTTCCGGACCTCAGCCCCTCAACATGAAGAGGTGGTGCATTCCCCCACGGCCGGGCGCCGTGTCCTTAAAATGTTCAATCAAATGCCCGTGGGCTCGAGGAAGCACTTGACAGCTCGCTCACCGTTTGGTGTTTAAAGATCAGCTTTCCTTTCAATTCTGGTTTCTTTATTCATGCCGGACGCGTTTCGCGGCTTCAGCGCCGCTTTCTCAAAGGCAATTAACAACCAAGTAGCGCGGAGGATGCTTTGTTCTTTTCTAATGAAAGGCATGTTTTTATTGGATAGTTACCCCTTGTGGGGCTCGCTGAGTGCGTCTTCTTTTTTAACAGCCTGTTGGGACTTGTAGTCCTTGAAGCAATATGTACATTACCCTGAGTGGGTTCCATGCGCCCTATGGTTGAAAAATAACATCAATTAATATCCTTTAGTAGGTTTCCAGAAATCTTAAGGTAAGACACTTTTCATTATCGCTTACTGTGCTGACTGGCATGGATATAGTTCCGGACCTCAGCCCCTCAACATGAAGAGGTGGTGCATTCCCCCACGGCCGGGCGCCGTGTCCTTAAAATGTTCAACCAAATGCCCGTGGGCTCGAGGAAGCACTCGACAGCTCGCTCACCGTTTGGTGTTTAAAGATCAGCTTTCCTTTCAATTCTGGTTTCTTTATTCATGCCTGACGCGTTTCGCGGCTTCAGCGCCGCTTTCTCAAAGGCAATTAACAACCAAGTAGCGCGGAGGATGCTTTGTTCTTTTCTAATGAAAGGCATGTTTTTATTGGATAGTTACCCCTTGTGGGGCTCGCTGAGTGCGTCTTCTTTTTTAACAGCCTGATGGGACTTGTAGTCCTTGAAGCAATATGTACATTACCCTGAGTGGGTTCCATGCGCCCTATGGTTGAAAAATAACATCAATTAATATCCTTTAGTAGGTTTCCAGAAATCTTAAGGTAAGACACTTTTCATTATCGCTTACTGTGCTGACTGGCATGGATATAGTTCCGGACCTCAGCCCCTCAACATGAAGAGGTGGTGCATTCCCCCACGGCCGGGCGCCGTGTCCTTAAAATGTTCAACCAAATGCCCGTGGGCTCGAGGAAGCACTTGACAGCTCGCTCACCGTTTGGTGTTTAAAGATCAGCTTTCCTTTCAATTCTGGTTTCTTTATTCATGCCTGACGCGTTTCGCGGCTTCAGCGCCGCTTTCTCAAAGGCAATTAACAACCAAGTAGCGCGGAGGATGCTTTGTTCTTTTCTAATGAAAGGCATGTTTTTATTGGATAGTTACCCCTTGTGGGGCTCGCTGAGTGCGTCTTCTTTTTTAACAGCCTGATGGGACTTGTAGTCCTTGAAGCAATATGTACATTACCCTGAGTGGGTTCCATGCGCCCTATGGTTGAAAAATAACATCAATTAATATCCTTTAGTAGGTTTCCAGAAATCTTAAGGTAAGACACTTTTCATTATCGCTTACTGTGCTGACTGGCATGGATATAGTTCCGGACCTCAGCCCCTCAACATGAAAAGGTGGTGCATTCCCCCACGGCCGGGCGCCGTGTCCTTAAAATGTTCAACCAAATGCCCGTGGGCTCGAGGAAGCACTCGACAGCTCGCTCACCGTTTGGTGTTTAAAGATCAGCTTTCCTTTCAATTCTGGTTTCTTTATTCATGCCTGACGCGTTTCGTGGCTTCAGCGCCGCTTTCTCAAAGGCAATTAACAACCAAGTAGCGCGGAGGATGCTTTGTTCTTTTCTAATGAAAGGCATGTTTTTATTGGATAGTTACCCCTTGTGGGGCTCGCTGAGTGCGTCTTCTTTTTTAACAGCCTGATGGGACTTGTAGTCCTTGAAGCAATATGTACATTACCCTGAGTGGGTTCCATGCGCCCTATGGTTGAAAAATAACATCAATTAATATCCTTTAGTAGGTTTCCAGAAATCTTAAGGTAAGACACTTTTCATTATCGCTTACTGTGCTGACTGGCATGGATATAGTTCCGGACCTCAGCCCCTCAACATGAAGAGGTGGTGCATTCCCCCACGGCCGGGCGCCGTGTCCTTAAAATGTTCAACCAAATGCCCGTGGGCTCGAGGAAGCACTCGACAGCTCGCTCACCGTTTGGTGTTTAAAGATCAGCTTTCCTTTCAATTCTGGTTTCTTTATTCATGCCTGACGCGTTTCGCGGCTTCAGCGCCGCTTTCTCAAAGGCAATTAACAACCAAGTAGCGCGGAGGATGCTTTGTTCTTTTCTAATGAAAGGCATGTTTTTATTGGATAGTTACCCCTTGTGGGGCTCGCTGAGTGCGTCTTCTTTTTTAACAGCCTGATGGGACTTGTAGTCCTTGAAGCAATATGTACATTACCCTGAGTGGGTTCCATGCACCCTATGGTTGAAAAATAACATCAATTAATATCCTTTAGTAGGTTTCCAGAAATCTTAAGGTAAGACACTTTTCATTATCGCTTACTGTGCTGACTGGCATGGATATAGTTCCGGACCTCAGCCCCTCAACATGAAGAGGTGGTGCATTCCCCCACGGCCGGGCGCCGTGTCCTTAAAATGTTCAATCAAATGCCCGTGGGCTCGAGGAAGCACTTGACAGCTCGCTCACCGTTTGGTGTTTAAAGATCAGCTTTCCTTTCAATTCTGGTTTCTTTATTCATGCCGGACGCGTTTCGCGGCTTCAGCGCCGCTTTCTCAAAGGCAATTAACAACCAAGTAGCGCGGAGGATGCTTTGTTCTTTTCTAATGAAAGGCATGTTTTTATTGGATAGTTACCCCTTGTGGGGCTCGCTGAGTGCGTCTTCTTTTTTAACAGCCTGTTGGGACTTGTAGTCCTTGAAGCAATATGTACATTACCCTGAGTGGGTTCCATGCGCCCTATGGTTGAAAAATAACATCAATTAATATCCTTTAGTAGGTTTCCAGAAATCTTAAGGTAAGACACTTTTCATTATCGCTTACTGTGCTGACTGGCATGGATATAGTTCCGGACCTCAGCCCCTCAACATGAAGAGGTGGTGCATTCCCCCACGGCCGGGCGCCGTGTCCTTAAAATGTTCAACCAAATGCCCGTGGGCTCGAGGAAGCACTCGACAGCTCGCTCACCGTTTGGTGTTTAAAGATCAGCTTTCCTTTCAATTCTGGTTTCTTTATTCATGCCTGACGCGTTTCGCGGCTTCAGCGCCGCTTTCTCAAAGGCAATTAACAACCAAGTAGCGCGGAGGATGCTTTGTTCTTTTCTAATGAAAGGCATGTTTTTATTGGATAGTTACCCCTTGTGGGGCTCGCTGAGTGCGTCTTCTTTTTTAACAGCCTGATGGGACTTGTAGTCCTTGAAGCAATATGTACATTACCCTGAGTGGGTTCCATGCGCCCTATGGTTGAAAAATAACATCAATTAATATCCTTTAGTAGGTTTCCAGAAATCTTAAGGTAAGACACTTTTCATTATCGCTTACTGTGCTGACTGGCATGGATATAGTTCCGGACCTCAGCCCCTCAACATGAAGAGGTGGTGCATTCCCCCACGGCCGGGCGCCGTGTCCTTAAAATGTTCAACCAAATGCCCGTGGGCTCGAGGAAGCACTCGACAGCTCGCTCACCGTTTGGTGTTTAAAGATCAGCTTTCCTTTCAATTCTGGTTTCTTTATTCATGCCTGACGCGTTTCGCGGCTTCAGCGCCGCTTTCTCAAAGGCAATTAACAACCAAGTAGCGCGGAGGATGCTTTGTTCTTTTCTAATGAAAGGCATGTTTTTATTGGATAGTTACCCCTTGTGGGGCTCGCTGAGTGCGTCTTCTTTTTTAACAGCCTGATGGGACTTGTAGTCCTTGAAGCAATATGTACATTACCCTGAGTGGGTTCCATGCGCCCTATGGTTGAAAAATAACATCAATTAATATCCTTTAGTAGGTTTCCAGAAATCTTAAGGTAAGACACTTTTCATTATCGCTTACTGTGCTGACTGGCATGGATATAGTTCCGGACCTCAGCCCCTCAACATGAAAAGGTGGTGCATTCCCCCACGGCCGGGCGCCGTGTCCTTAAAATGTTCAACCATATGCCCGTGGGCTCGAGGAAGCACTCGACAGCTCGCTCACCGTTTGGTGTTTACAGATCAGCTTTCCTTTCAATTCTGGTTTCTTTATTCATGCCTGACGCGATTCGCGGCTTCAGCGCCGCTTTCTCAAAGGCAATTAACAACCAAGTAGCGCGGAGGATACTTTGTTCTTTTCTATTGAAAGGCATGTTTTTATTGGATAGTTACCCCTTGTGGGGCTCGCTGAGTGAGTCTTCTTTTTAACAGCCTGATGGGACTTGTAGTCCTTGAAGCAATATGTACATTACCCTGAGTGGGTTCCATGCGCCCTATGGATGAAAAATAACATCAATTAATATCCTTTAGTAGGTTTCCAGAAATCTTAAGGTAAGACACTTTTCATTATCGCTTAATGTGCTGACTGGCATGGATATAGTTCCGGACCTCAGCCCCTCAACATGAAGAGGTGGTGCATTCCCCCACGGCCGGGCGCCGTGTCCTTAAAATGTTCAACCAAATGCCCGTGGGCTCGAGGAAGCACTCGACAGCTCGCTCACCGTTTGGTGTTTAAAGATCAGCTTTCCTTTCAATTCTGGTTTCTTTATTCATGCCTGACGCGTTTCGCGGCTTCAGCGCCGCTTTCTCAAAGGCAATTAACAACCAAGTAGCGCGGAGGATGCTTTGTTCTTTTCTAATGAAAGGCATGTTTTTATTGGATAGTTACCCCTTGTGGGGCTCGCTGAGTGCGTCTTCTTTTTTAACAGCCTGATGGGACTTGTAGTCCTTGAAGCAATATGTACATTACCCTGAGTGGGTTCCATGCACCCTATGGTTGAAAAATAACATCAATTAATATCCTTTAGTAGGTTTCCAGAAATCTTAAGGTAAGACACTTTTCATTATCGCTTACTGTGCTGACTGGCATGGATATAGTTCCGGACCTCAGCCCCTCAACATGAAGAGGTGGTGCATTCCCCCACGGCCGGGCGCCGTGTCCTTAAAATGTTCAACCAAATGCCCGTGGGCTCGAGGAAGCACTTGACAGCTCGCTCACCGTTTGGTGTTTAAAGATCAGCTTTCCTTTCAATTCTGGTTTCTTTATTCATGCCGGACGCGTTTCGCGGCTTCAGCGCCGCTTTCTCAAAGGCAATTAACAACCAAGTAGCGCGGAGGATGCTTTGTTCTTTTCTAATGAAAGGCATGTTTTTATTGGATAGTTACCCCTTGTGGGGCTCGCTGAGTGCGTCTTCTTTTTAACAGCCTGTTGGGACTTGTAGTCCTTGAAGCAATATGTACATTACCCTGAGTGGGTTCCATGCGCCCTATGGTTGAAAAATAACATCAATTAATATCCTTTAGTAGGTTTCCAGAAATCTTAAGGTAAGACACTTTTCATTATCGCTTACTGTGCTGACTGGCATGGATATAGTTCCGGACCTCAGCCCCTCAACATGAAGAGGTGGTGCATTCCCCCACGGCCGGGCGCCGTGTCCTTAAAATGTTCAACCAAATGCCCGTGGGCTCGAGGAAGCACTCGACAGCTCGCTCACCGTTTGGTGTTTAAAGATCAGCTTTCCTTTCAATTCTGGTTTCTTTATTCATGCCTGACGCGTTTCGCGGCTTCAGCGCCGCTTTCTCAAAGGCAATTAACAACCAAGTAGCGCGGAGGATGCTTTGTTCTTTTCTAATGAAAGGCATGTTTTTATTGGATAGTTACCCCTTGTGGGGCTCGCTGAGTGCGTCTTCTTTTTTAACAGCCTGATGGGACTTGTAGTCCTTGAAGCAATATGTACATTACCCTGAGTGGGTTCCATGCGCCCTATGGTTGAAAAATAACATCAATTAATATCCTTTAGTAGGTTTCCAGAAATCTTAAGGTAAGACACTTTTCATTATCGCTTACTGTGCTGACTGGCATGGATATAGTTCCGGACCTCAGCCCCTCAACATGAAGAGGTGGTGCATTCCCCCACGGCCGGGCGCCGTGTCCTTAAAATGTTCAACCAAATGCCCGTGGGCTCGAGGAAGCACTCGACAGCTCGCTCACCGTTTGGTGTTTAAAGATCAGCTTTCCTTTCAATTCTGGTTTCTTTATTCATGCCTGACGCGTTTCGCGGCTTCAGCGCCGCTTTCTCAAAGGCAATTAACAACCAAGTAGCGCGGAGGATGCTTTGTTCTTTTCTAATGAAAGGCATGTTTTTATTGGATAGTTACCCCTTGTGGGGCTCGCTGAGTGCGTCTTCTTTTTTAACAGCCTGATGGGACTTGTAGTCCTTGAAGCAATATGTACATTACCCTGAGTGGGTTCCATGCGCCCTATGGTTGAAAAATAACATCAATTAATATCCTTTAGTAGGTTTCCAGAAATCTTAAGGTAAGACACTTTTCATTATCGCTTACTGTGCTGACTGGCATGGATATAGTTCCGGACCTCAGCCCCTCAACATGAAAAGGTGGTGCATTCCCCCACGGCCGGGCGCCGTGTCCTTAAAATGTTCAACCAAATGCCCGTGGGCTCGAGGAAGCACTCGACAGCTCGCTCACCGTTTGGTGTTTACAGATCAGCTTTCCTTTCAATTCTGGTTTCTTTATTCATGCCTGACGCGTTTCGTGGCTTCAGCGCCGCTTTCTCAAAGGCAATTAACAACCAAGTAGCGCGGAGGATGCTTTGTTCTTTTCTATTGAAAGGCATGTTTTTATTGGATAGTTACCCCTTGTGGGGCTCGCTGAGTGCGTCTTCTTTTTTAACAGCCTGATGGGACTTGTAGTCCTTGAAGCAATATGTACATTACCCTGAGTGGGTTCCATGCGCCCTATGGATGAAAAATAACATCAATTAATATCCTTTAGTAGGTTTCCAGAAATCTTAAGGTAAGACACTTTTCATTATCGCTTACTGTGCTGACTGGCATGGATATAGTTCCGGACCTCAGCCCCTCAACATGAAGAGGTGGTGCATTCCCCCACGGCCGGGCGCCGTGTCCTTAAAATGTTCAACCAAATGCCCGTGGGCTCGAGGAAGCACTCGACAGCTCGCTCACCGTTTGGTGTTTAAAGATCAGCTTTCCTTTCAATTCTGGTTTCTTTATTCATGCCTGACGCGTTTCGCGGCTTCAGCGCCGCTTTCTCAAAGGCAATTAACAACCAAGTAGCGCGGAGGATGCTTTGTTCTTTTCTAATGAAAGGCATGTTTTTATTGGATAGTTACCCCTTGTGGGGCTCGCTGAGTGCGTCTTCTTTTTTAACAGCCTGATGGGACTTGTAGTCCTTGAAGCAATATGTACATTACCCTGAGTGGGTTCCATGCACCCTATGGTTGAAAAATAACATCAATTAATATCCTTTAGTAGGTTTCCAGAAATCTTAAGGTAAGACACTTTTCATTATCGCTTACTGTGCTGACTGGCATGGATATAGTTCCGGACCTCAGCCCCTCAACATGAAGAGGTGGTGCATTCCCCCACGGCCGGGCGCCGTGTCCTTAAAATGTTCAATCAAATGCCCGTGGGCTCGAGGAAGCACTTGACAGCTCGCTCACCGTTTGGTGTTTAAAGATCAGCTTTCCTTTCAATTCTGGTTTCTTTATTCATGCCTGACGCGTTTCGCGGCTTCAGCGCCGCTTTCTCAAAGGCAATTAACAACCAAGTAGCGCGGAGGATGCTTTGTTCTTTTCTAATGAAAGGCATGTTTTTATTGGATAGTTACCCCTTGTGGGGCTCGCTGAGTGCGTCTTCTTTTTTAACAGCCTGATGGGACTTGTAGTCCTTGAAGCAATATGTACATTACCCTGAGTGGGTTCCATGCGCCCTATGGTTGAAAAATAACATCAATTAATATCCTTTAGTAGGTTTCCAGAAATCTTAAGGTAAGACACTTTTCATTATCGCTTACTGTGCTGACTGGCATGGATATAGTTCCGGACCTCAGCCCCTCAACATGAAGAGGTGGTGCATTCCCCCACGGCCGGGCGCCGTGTCCTTAAAATGTTCAACCAAATGCCCGTGGGCTCGAGGAAGCACTCGACAGCTCGCTCACCGTTTGGTGTTTAAAGATCAGCTTTCCTTTCAATTCTGGTTTCTTTATTCATGCCTGACGCGTTTCGCGGCTTCAGCGCCGCTTTCTCAAAGGCAATTAACAACCAAGTAGCGCGGAGGATGCTTTGTTCTTTTCTAATGAAAGGCATGTTTTTATTGGATAGTTACCCCTTGTGGGGCTCGCTGAGTGCGTCTTCTTTTTTAACAGCCTAATGGGACTTGTAGTCCTTGAAGCAATATGTACATTACCCTGAGTGGGTTCCATGCGCCCTATGGTTGAAAAATAACATCAATTAATATCCTTTAGTAGGTTTCCAGAAATCTTAAGGTAAGACACTTTTCATTATCGCTTACTGTGCTGACTGGCATGGATATAGTTCCGGACCTCAGCCCCTCAACATGAAAAGGTGGTGCATTCCCCCACGGCCGGGCGCCGTGTCCTTAAAATGTTCAACCAAATGCCCGTGGGCTCGAGGAAGCACTCGACAGCTCGCTCACCGTTTGGTGTTTAAAGATCAGCTTTCCTTTCAATTCTGGTTTCTTTATTCATGCCTGACGCGTTTCGCGGCTTCAGCGCCGCTTTCTCAAAGGCAATTAACAACCAAGTAGCGCGGAGGATGCTTTGTTCTTTTCTAATGAAAGGCATGTTTTTATTGGATAGTTACCCCTTGTGGGGCTCGCTGAGTGCGTCTTCTTTTTTAACAGCCTGATGGGACTTGTAGTCCTTGAAGCAATATGTACATTACCCTGAGTGGGTTCCATGCGCCCTATGGATGAAAAATAACATCAATTAATATCCTTTAGTAGGTTTCCAGAAATCTTAAGGTAAGACACTTTTCATTATCGCTTACTGTGCTGACTGGCATGGATATAGTTCCGGACCTCAGCCCCTCAACATGAAGAGGTGGTGCATTCCCCCACGGCCGGGCGCCGTGTCCTTAAAATGTTCAACCAAATGCCCGTGGGCTCGAGGAAGCACTCGACAGCTCGCTCACCGTTTGGTGTTTAAAGATCAGCTTTCCTTTCAATTCTGGTTTCTTTATTCATGCCTGACGCGTTTCGCGGCTTCAGCGCCGCTTTCTCAAAGGCAATTAACAACCAAGTAGCGCGGAGGATGCTTTGTTCTTTTCTAATGAAAGGCATGTTTTTATTGGATAGTTACCCCTTGTGGGGCTCGCTGAGTGCGTCTTCTTTTTTAACAGCCTGATGGGACTTGTAGTCCTTGAAGCAATATGTACATTACCCTGAGTGGGTTCCATGCGCCCTATGGTTGAAAAATAACATCAATTAATATCCTTTAGTAGGTTTCCAGAAATCTTAAGGTAAGACACTTTTCATTATCGCTTACTGTGCTGACTGGCATGGATATAGTTCCGGACCTCAGCCCCTCAACATGAAGAGGTGGTGCATTCCCCCACGGCCGGGCGCCGTGTCCTTAAAATGTTCAACCAAATGCCCGTGGGCTCGAGGAAGCACTCGACAGCTCGCTCACCGTTTGGTGTTTAAAGATCAGCTTTCCTTTCAATTCTGGTTTCTTTATTCATGCCTGACGCGTTTCGCGGCTTCAGCGCCGCTTTCTCAAAGGCAATTAACAACCAAGTAGCGCGGAGGATGCTTTGTTCTTTTCTAATGAAAGGCATGTTTTTATTGGATAGTTACCCCTTGTGGGGCTCGCTGAGTGCGTCTTCTTTTTTAACAGCCTGATGGGACTTGTAGTCCTTGAAGCAATATGTACATTACCCTGAGTGGGTTCCATGCGCCCTATGGTTGAAAAATAACATCAATTAATATCCTTTAGTAGGTTTCCAGAAATCTTAAGGTAAGACACTTTTCATTATCGCTTACTGTGCTGACTGGCATGGATATAGTTCCGGACCTCAGCCCCTCAACATGAAGAGGTGGTGCATTCCCCCACGGCCGGGCGCCGTGTCCTTAAAATGTTCAACCAAATGCCCGTGGGCTCGAGGAAGCACTCGACAGCTCGCTCACCGTTTGGTGTTTAAAGATCAGCTTTCCTTTCAATTCTGGTTTCTTTATTCATGCCTGACGCGTTTCGCGGCTTCAGCGCCGCTTTCTCAAAGGCAATTAACAACCAAGTAGCGCGGAGGATGCTTTGTTCTTTTCTAATGAAAGGCATGTTTTTATTGGATAGTTACCCCTTGTGGGGCTCGCTGAGTGCGTCTTCTTTTTTAACAGCCTGATGGGACTTGTAGTCCTTGAAGCAATATGTACATTACCCTGAGTGGGTTCCATGCGCCCTATGGTTGAAAAATAACATCAATTAATATCCTTTAGTAGGTTTCCAGAAATCTTAAGGTAAGACACTTTTCATTATCGCTTACTGTGCTGACTGGCATGGATATAGTTCCGGACCTCAGCCCCTCAACATGAAGAGGTGGTGCATTCCCCCACGGCCGGGCGCCGTGTCCTTAAAATGTTCAACCAAATGCCCGTGGGCTCGAGGAAGCACTCGACAGCTCGCTCACCGTTTGGTGTTTAAAGATCAGCTTTCCTTTCAATTCTGGTTTCTTTATTCATGCCTGACGCGTTTCGCGGCTTCAGCGCCGCTTTCTCAAAGGCAATTAACAACCAAGTAGCGCGGAGGATGCTTTGTTCTTTTCTAATGAAAGGCATGTTTTTATTGGATAGTTACCCCTTGTGGGGCTCGCTGAGTGCGTCTTCTTTTTTAACAGCCTGATGGGACTTGTAGTCCTTGAAGCAATATGTACATTACCCTGAGTGGGTTCCATGCGCCCTATGGTTGAAAAATAACATCAATTAATATCCTTTAGTAGGTTTCCAGAAATCTTAAGGTAAGACACTTTTCATTATCGCTTACTGTGCTGACTGGCATGGATATAGTTCCGGACCTCAGCCCCTCAACATGAAGAGGTGGTGCATTCCCCCACGGCCGGGCGCCGTATCCTTAAAATGTTCAACCAAATGCCCGTGGGCTCGAGGAAGCACTCGACAGCTCGCTCACCGTTTGGTGTTTAAAGATCAGCTTTCCTTTCAATTCTGGTTTCTTTATTCATGCCTGACGCGTTTCGCGGCTTCAGCGCCGCTTTCTCAAAGGCAATTAACAACCAAGTAGCGCGGAGGATGCTTTGTTCTTTTCTAATGAAAGGCATGTTTTTATTGGATAGTTACCCCTTGTGGGGCTCGCTGAGTGCGTCTTCTTTTTTAACAGCCTGATGGGACTTGTAGTCCTTGAAGCAATATGTACATTACCCTGAGTGGGTTCCATGCACCCTATGGTTGAAAAATAACATCAATTAATATCCTTTAGTAGGTTTCCAGAAATCTTAAGGTAAGACACTTTTCATTATCGCTTACTGTGCTGACTGGCATGGATATAGTTCCGGACCTCAGCCCCTCAACATGAAGAGGTGGTGCATTCCCCCACGGCCGGGCGCCGTGTCCTTAAAATGTTCAACCAAATGCCCGTGGGCTCGAGGAAGCACTCGACAGCTCGCTCACCGTTTGGTGTTTAAAGATCAGCTTTCCTTTCAATTCTGGTTTCTTTATTCATGCCGGACGCGTTTCGCGGCTTCAGCGCCGCTTTCTCAAAGGCAATTAACAACCAAGTAGCGCGGAGGATGCTTTGTTCTTTTCTAATGAAAGGCATGTTTTTATTGGATAGTTACCCCTTGTGGGGCTCGCTGAGTGCGTCTTCTTTTTTAACAGCCTGATGGGACTTGTAGTCCTTGAAGCAATATGTACATTACCCTGAGTGGGTTCCATGCGCCCTATGGTTGAAAAATAACATCAATTAATATCCTTTAGTAGGTTTCCAGAAATCTTAAGGTAAGACACTTTTCATTATCGCTTACTGTGCTGACTGGCATGGATATAGTTCCGGACCTCAGCCCCTCAACATGAAGAGGTGGTGCATTCCCCCACGGCCGGGCGCCGTGTCCTTAAAATGTTCAACCAAATGCCCGTGGGCTCGAGGAAGCACTCGACAGCTCGCTCACCGTTTGGTGTTTAAAGATCAGCTTTCCTTTCAATTCTGGTTTCTTTATTCATGCCTGACGCGTTTCGTGGCTTCAGCGCCACTTTCTCAAAGGCAATTAACAACCAAGTAGCGCGGAGGATGCTTTGTTCTTTTCTAATGAAAGGCATGTTTTTATTGGATAGTTACCCCTTGTGGGGCTCGCTGAGTGCGTCTTCTTTTTTAACAGCCTAATGGGACTTGTAGTCCTTGAAGCAATATGTACATTACCCTGAGTGGGTTCCATGCGCCCTATGGTTGAAAAATAACATCAATTAATATCCTTTAGTAGGTTTCCAGAAATCTTAAGGTAAGACACTTTTCATTATCGCTTACTGTGCTGACTGGCATGGATATAGTTCCGGACCTCAGCCCCTCAACATGAAAAGGTGGTGCATTCCCCCACGGCCGGGCGCCGTGTCCTTAAAATGTTCAACCATATGCCCGTGGGCTCGAGGAAGCACTCGACAGCTCGCTCACCGTTTGGTGTTTACAGATCAGCTTTCCTTTCAATTCTGGTTTCTTTATTCATTCCTGACGCGATTCGCGGCTTCAGCGCCGCTTTCTCAAAGGCAATTAACAACCAAGTAGCGCGGAGGATGCTTTGTTCTTTTCTAATGAAAGGCATGTTTTTATTGGATAGTTACCCCTTGTGGGGCTCGCTGAGTGAGTCTTCTTTTTTAACAGCCTGATGGGACTTGTAGTCCTTGAAGCAATATGTACATTACCCTGAGTGGGTTCCATGCGCCCTATGGATGAAAAATAACATCAATTAATATCCTTTAGTAGGTTTCCAGAAATCTTAAGGTAAGACACTTTTCATTATCGCTTACTGTGCTGACTGGCATGGATATAGTTCCGGACCTCAGCCCCTCAACATGAAGAGGTGGTGCATTCCCCCACGGCCGGGCGCCGTGTCCTTAAAATGTTCAACCAAATGCCCGTGGGCTCGAGGAAGCACTCGACAGCTCGCTCACCGTTTGGTGTTTAAAGATCAGCTTTCCTTTCAATTCTGGTTTCTTTATTCATGCCTGACGCGTTTCGCGGCTTCAGCGCCGCTTTCTCAAAGGCAATTAACAACCAAGTAGCGCGGAGGATGCTTTGTTCTTTTCTAATGAAAGGCATGTTTTTATTGGATAGTTACCCCTTGTGGGGCTCGCTGAGTGCGTCTTCTTTTTTAACAGCCTGATGGGACTTGTAGTCCTTGAAGCAATATGTACATTACCCTGAGTGGGTTCCATGCGCCCTATGGTTGAAAAATAACATCAATTAATATCCTTTAGTAGGTTTCCAGAAATCTTAAGGTAAGACACTTTTCATTATCGCTTACTGTGCTGACTGGCATGGATATAGTTCCGGACCTCAGCCCCTCAACATGAAGAGGTGGTGCATTCCCCCACGGCCGGGCGCCGTGTCCTTAAAATGTTCAATCAAATGCCCGTGGGCTCGAGGAAGCACTTGACAGCTCGCTCACCGTTTGGTGTTTAAAGATCAGCTTTCCTTTCAATTCTGGTTTCTTTATTCATGCCTGACGCGTTTCGCGGCTTCAGCGCCGCTTTCTCAAAGGCAATTAACAACCAAGTAGCGCGGAGGATGCTTTGTTCTTTTCTAATGAAAGGCATGTTTTTATTGGATAGTTACCCCTTGTGGGGCTCGCTGAGTGCGTCTTCTTTTTTAACAGCCTGATGGGACTTGTAGTCCTTGAAGCAATATGTACATTACCCTGAGTGGGTTCCATGCGCCCTATGGTTGAAAAATAACATCAATTAATATCCTTTAGTAGGTTTCCAGAAATCTTAAGGTAAGACACTTTTCATTATCGCTTACTGTGCTGACTGGCATGGATATAGTTCCGGACCTCAGCCCCTCAACATGAAAAGGTGGTGCATTCCCCCACGGCCGGGCGCCGTGTCCTTAAAATGTTCAACCAAATGCCCGTGGGCTCGAGGAAGCACTCGACAGCTCGCTCACCGTTTGGTGTTTAAAGATCAGCTTTCCTTTCAATTCTGGTTTCTTTATTCATGCCTGACGCGTTTCGCGGCTTCAGCGCCGCTTTCTCAAAGGCAATTAACAACCAAGTAGCGCGGAGGATGCTTTGTTCTTTTCTAATGAAAGGCATGTTTTTATTGGATAGTTACCCCTTGTGGGGCTCGCTGAGTGCGTCTTCTTTTTTAACAGCCTAATGGGACTTGTAGTCCTTGAAGCAATATGTACATTACCCTGAGTGGGTTCCATGCGCCCTATGGTTGAAAAATAACATCAATTAATATCCTTTAGTAGGTTTCCAGAAATCTTAAGGTAAGACACTTTTCATTATCGCTTACTGTGCTGACTGGCATGGATATAATTCCGGACCTCAGCCCCTCAACATGAAAAGGTGGTGCATTCCCCCACGGCCGGGCGCCGTGTCCTTAAAATGTTCAACCAAATGCCCGTGGGCTCGAGGAAGCACTCGACAGCTCGCTCACCGTTTGGTGTTTAAAGATCAGCTTTCCTTTCAATTCTGGTTTCTTTATTCATTCCTGACGCGATTCGCGGCTTCAGCGCCGCTTTCTCAAAGGCAATTAACAACCAAGTAGCGCGGAGGATGCTTTGTTCTTTTCTAATGAAAGGCATGTTTTTATTGGATAGTTACCCCTTGTGGGGCTCGCTGAGTGAGTCTTCTTTTTTAACAGCCGGATGGGACTTGTAGTCCTTGAAGCAATATGTACATTACCCTGAGTGGGTTCCATGCGCCCTATGGATGAAAAATAACATCAATTAATATCCTTTAGTAGGTTTCCAGAAATCTTAAGGTAAGACACTTTTCATTATCGCTTACTGTGCTGACTGGCATGGATATAGTTCCGGACCTCAGCCCCTCAACATGAAGAGGTGGTGCATTCCCCCATGGCCGGGCGCCGTGTCCTTAAAATGCTCAATCAAATGCCCGTGGGCTCGAGGAAGCACTTGACAGCTCGCTCACCGTTTGGTGTTTAAAGATCAGCTTTCCTTTCAATTCTGGTTTCTTTATTCATGCCTGACGCATTTCGCGGCTTCAGCGCCGCTTTCTCAAAAGCAATTAACAACCAAGTAGCGCGGAGGATGCTTTGTTCTTTTCTAATGAAAGGCATGTTTTTATTGGATAGTTACCCCTTGTGGGGCTCGCTGAGTGCGTCTTCTTTTTTAACAGGCTGATGGGACTTGTAGTCCTTGAAGCAATATGTACATTACCCTGAGTGGGTTCCATGCGCCCTATGGTTGAAAAATAACATCAATTAATATCCTTTAGTAGGTTTCCAGAAATCTTAAGGTAAGACACTTTTCATTATCGCTTACTGTGCTGACTGGCATGGATATAGTTCCGGACCTCAGCCCCTCAACATGAAGAGGTGGTGCATTCCCCCACGGCCGGGCGCCGTATCCTTAAAATGTTCAACCAAATGCCCGTGGGCTCGAGGAAGCACTCGACAGCTCGCTCACCGTTTGGTGTTTAAAGATCAGCTTTCCTTTCAATTCTGGTTTCTTTATTCATGCCTGACGCGTTTCGCGGCTTCAGCGCCGCTTTCTCAAAGGCAATTAACAACCAAGTAGCGCGGAGGATGCTTTGTTCTTTTCTAATGAAAGGCATGTTTTTATTGGATAGTTACCCCTTGTGGGGCTCGCTGAGTGCGTCTTCTTTTTTAACAGCCTGATGGGACTTGTAGTCCTTGAAGCAATATGTACATTACCCTGAGTGGGTTCCATGCACCCTATGGTTGAAAAATAACATCAATTAATATCCTTTAGTAGGTTTCCAGAAATCTTAAGGTAAGACACTTTTCATTATCGCTTACTGTGCTGACTGGCATGGATATAGTTCCGGACCTCAGCCCCTCAACATGAAGAGGTGGTGCATTCCCGCACTGCCGGGCGCCGTGTCCTTAAAATGTTCAACCAAATGCCCGTGGGCTCGAGGAAGCACTCGACAGCTCGCTCACCGTTTGGTGTTTAAAGATCAGCTTTCCTTTCAATTCTGGTTTCTTTATTCATGCCTGACGCGTTTCGTGGCTTCAGCGCCGCTTTCTCAAAGGCAATTAACAACCAAGTAGCGCGGAGGATGCTTTGTTCTTTTCTAATGAAAGGCATGTTTTTATTGGATAGTTACCCCTTGTGGGGCTCGCTGAGTGCGTCTTCTTTTTTAACAGCCTGATGGGACTTGTAGTCCTTGAAGCAATATGTACATTACCCTGAGTGGGTTCCATGCGCCCTATGGTTGAAAAATAACATCAATTAATATCCTTTAGTAGGTTTCCAGAAATCTTAAGGTAAGACACTTTTCATTATCGCTTACTGTGCTGACTGGCATGGATATAGTTCCGGACCTCAGCCCCTCAACATGAAGAGGTGGTGCATTCCCCCACGGCCGGGCGCCGTGTCCTTAAAATGTTCAACCAAATGCCCGTGGGCTCGAGGAAGCACTCGACAGCTCGCTCACCGTTTGGTGTTTAAAGATCAGCTTTCCTTTCAATTCTGGTTTCTTTATTCATGCCTGACGCGTTTCGCGGCTTCAGCGCCGCTTTCTCAAAGGCAATTAACAACCAAGTAGCGCGGAGGATGCTTTGTTCTTTTCTAATGAAAGGCATGTTTTTATTGGATAGTTACCCCTTGTGGGGCTCGCTGAGTGCGTCTTCTTTTTTAACAGCCTGATGGGACTTGTAGTCCTTGAAGCAATATGTACATTACCCTGAGTGGGTTCCATGCGCCCTATGGTTGAAAAATAACATCAATTAATATCCTTTAGTAGGTTTCCAGAAATCTTAAGGTAAGACACTTTTCATTATCGCTTACTGTGCTGACTGGCATGGATATAGTTCCGGACCTCAGCCCCTCAACATGAAGAGGTGGTGCATTCCCCCACGGCCGGGCGCCGTGTCCTTAAAATGTTCAACCAAATGCCCGTGGGCTCGAGGAAGCACTCGACAGCTCGCTCACCGTTTGGTGTTTAAAGATCAGCTTTCCTTTCAATTCTGGTTTCTTTATTCATGCCTGACGCGTTTCGTGGCTTCAGCGCCGCTTTCTCAAAGGCAATTAACAACCAAGTAGCGCGGAGGATGCTTTGTTCTTTTCTAATGAAAGGCATGTTTTTATTGGATAGTTACCCCTTGTGGGGCTCGCTGAGTGCGTCTTCTTTTTTAACAGCCTAATGGGACTTGTAGTCCTTGAAGCAATATGTACATTACCCTGAGTGGGTTCCATGCGCCCTATGGTTGAAAAATAACATCAATTAATATCCTTTAGTAGGTTTCCAGAAATCTTAAGGTAAGACACTTTTCATTATCGCTTACTGTGCTGACTGGCATGGATATAGTTCCGGACCTCAGCCCCTCAACATGAAAAGGTGGTGCATTCCCCCACGGCCGGGCGCCGTGTCCTTAAAATGTTCAACCA
Source organism: Calotriton arnoldi (assembly GCA_963921515.1). Taxonomy (NCBI): domain Eukaryota; kingdom Metazoa; phylum Chordata; class Amphibia; order Caudata; family Salamandridae; genus Calotriton; species Calotriton arnoldi. The sequence continues at coordinate 686,563 of CAWUFW010001240.1, forward strand.
AATGCCCGTGGGCTCGAGGAAGCACTCGACAGCTCGCTCACCGTTTGGTGTTTAAAGATCAGCTTTCCTTTCAATTCTGGTTTCTTTATTCATGCCTGACGCGTTTCGCGGCTTCAGCGCCGCTTTCTCAAAGGCAATTAACAACCAAGTAGCGCGGAGGATGCTTTGTTCTTTTCTAATGAAAGGCATGTTTTTATTGGATAGTTACCCCTTGTGGGGCTCGCTGAGTGCGTCTTCTTTTTTAACAGCCTGATGGGACTTGTAGTCCTTGAAGCAATATGTACATTACCCTGAGTGGGTTCCATGCGCCCTATGGTTGAAAAATAACATCAATTAATATCCTTTAGTAGGTTTCCAGAAATCTTAAGGTAAGACACTTTTCATTATCGCTTACTGTGCTGACTGGCATGGATATAGTTCCGGACCTCAGCCCCTCAACATGAAGAGGTGGTGCATTCCCCCACGGCCGGGCGCCGTGTCCTTAAAATGTTCAACCAAATGCCCGTGGGCTCGAGGAAGCACTCGACAGCTCGCTCACCGTTTGGTGTTTAAAGATCAGCTTTCCTTTCAATTCTGGTTTCTTTATTCATGCCTGACGCGTTTCGCGGCTTCAGCGCCGCTTTCTCAAAGGCAATTAACAACCAAGTAGCGCGGAGGATGCTTTGTTCTTTTCTAATGAAAGGCATGTTTTTATTGGATAGTTACCCCTTGTGGGGCTCGCTGAGTGCGTCTTCTTTTTTAACAGCCTGATGGGACTTGTAGTCCTTGAAGCAATATGTACATTACCCTGAGTGGGTTCCATGCGCCCTATGGTTGAAAAATAACATCAATTAATATCCTTTAGTAGGTTTCCAGAAATCTTAAGGTAAGACACTTTTCATTATCGCTTACTGTGCTGACTGGCATGGATATAGTTCCGGACCTCAGCCCCTCAACATGAAGAGGTGGTGCATTCCCCCACGGCCGGGCGCCGTGTCCTTAAAATGTTCAACCAAATGCCCGTGGGCTCGAGGAAGCACTTGACAGCTCGCTCACCGTTTGGTGTTTAAAGATCAGCTTTCCTTTCAATTCTGGTTTCTTTATTCATGCCTGACGCGTTTCGCGGCTTCAGCGCCGCTTTCTCAAAGGCAATTAACAACCAAGTAGCGCGGAGGATGCTTTGTTCTTTTCTAATGAAAGGCATGTTTTTATTGGATAGTTACCCCTTGTGGGGCTCGCTGAGTGCGTCTTCTTTTTTAACAGCCTGATGGGACTTGTAGTCCTTGAAGCAATATGTACATTACCCTGAGTGGGTTCCATGCGCCCTATGGTTGAAAAATAACATCAATTAATATCCTTTAGTAGGTTTCCAGAAATCTTAAGGTAAGACACTTTTCATTATCGCTTACTGTGCTGACTGGCATGGATATAGTTCCGGACCTCAGCCCCTCAACATGAAAAGGTGGTGCATTCCCCCACGGCCGGGCGCCGTGTCCTTAAAATGTTCAACCAAATGCCCGTGGGCTCGAGGAAGCACTCGACAGCTCGCTCACCGTTTGGTGTTTAAAGATCAGCTTTCCTTTCAATTCTGGTTTCTTTATTCATGCCTGACGCGTTTCGCGGCTTCAGCGCCGCTTTCTCAAAGGCAATTAACAACCAAGTAGCGCGGAGGATGCTTTGTTCTTTTCTAATGAAAGGCATGTTTTTATTGGATAGTTACCCCTTGTGGGGCTCGCTGAGTGCGTCTTCTTTTTTAACAGCCTGATGGGACTTGTAGTCCTTGAAGCAATATGTACATTACCCTGAGTGGGTTCCATGCGCCCTATGGTTGAAAAATAACATCAATTAATATCCTTTAGTAGGTTTCCAGAAATCTTAAGGTAAGACACTTTTCATTATCGCTTACTGTGCTGACTGGCATGGATATAGTTCCGGACCTCAGCCCCTCAACATGAAGAGGTGGTGCATTCCCCCACGGCCGGGCGCCGTGTCCTTAAAATGTTCAACCAAATGCCCGTGGGCTCGAGGAAGCACTCGACAGCTCGCTCACCGTTTGGTGTTTAAAGATCAGCTTTCCTTTCAATTCTGGTTTCTTTATTCATGCCTGACGCGATTCGCGGCTTCAGCGCCGCTTTCTCAAAGGCAATTAACAACCAAGTAGCGCGGAGGATGCTTTGTTCTTTTCTAATGAAAGGCATGTTTTTATTGGATAGTTACCCCTTGTGGGGCTCGCTGAGTGCGTCTTCTTTTTTAACAGCCTGATGGGACTTGTAGTCCTTGAAGCAATATGTACATTACCCTGAGTGGGTTCCATGCGCCCTATGGATGAAAAATAACATCAATTAATATCCTTTAGTAGGTTTCCAGAAATCTTAAGGTAAGACACTTTTCATTATCGCTTACTGTGCTGACTGGCATGGATATAGTTCCGGACCTCAGCCCCTCAACATGAAGAGGTGGTGCATTCCCCCACGGCCGGGCGCCGTGTCCTTAAAATGTTCAACCAAATGCCCGTGGGCTCGAGGAAGCACTCGACAGCTCGCTCACCGTTTGGTGTTTAAAGATCAGCTTTCCTTTCAATTCTGGTTTCTTTATTCATGCCTGACGCGTTTCGCGGCTTCAGCGCCGCTTTCTCAAAGGCAATTAACAACCAAGTAGCGCGGAGGATGCTTTGTTCTTTTCTAATGAAAGGCATGTTTTTATTGGATAGTTACCCCTTGTGGGGCTCGCTGAGTGCGTCTTCTTTTTTAACAGCCTGATGGGACTTGTAGTCCTTGAAGCAATATGTACATTACCCTGAGTGGGTTCCATGCGCCCTATGGTTGAAAAATAACATCAATTAATATCCTTTAGTAGGTTTCCAGAAATCTTAAGGTAAGACACTTTTCATTATCGCTTACTGTGCTGACTGGCATGGATATAGTTCCGGACCTCAGCCCCTCAACATGAAGAGGTGGTGCATTCCCCCACGGCCGGGCGCCGTGTCCTTAAAATGTTCAACCAAATGCCCGTGGGCTCGAGGAAGCACTCGACAGCTCGCTCACCGTTTGGTGTTTAAAGATCAGCTTTCCTTTCAATTCTGGTTTCTTTATTCATGCCTGACGCGTTTCGCGGCTTCAGCGCCGCTTTCTCAAAGGCAATTAACAACCAAGTAGCGCGGAGGATGCTTTGTTCTTTTCTAATGAAAGGCATGTTTTTATTGGATAGTTACCCCTTGTGGGGCTCGCTGAGTGCGTCTTCTTTTTTAACAGCCTGATGGGACTTGTAGTCCTTGAAGCAATATGTACATTACCCTGAGTGGGTTCCATGCGCCCTATGGTTGAAAAATAACATCAATTAATATCCTTTAGTAGGTTTCCAGAAATCTTAAGGTAAGACACTTTTCATTATCGCTTACTGTGCTGACTGGCATGGATATAGTTCCGGACCTCAGCCCCTCAACATGAAGAGGTGGTGCATTCCCCCACGGCCGGGCGCCGTGTCCTTAAAATGTTCAACCAAATGCCCGTGGGCTCGAGGAAGCACTCGACAGCTCGCTCACCGTTTGGTGTTTAAAGATCAGCTTTCCTTTCAATTCTGGTTTCTTTATTCATGCCTGACGCGTTTCGCGGCTTCAGCGCCGCTTTCTCAAAGGCAATTAACAACCAAGTAGCGCGGAGGATGCTTTGTTCTTTTCTAATGAAAGGCATGTTTTTATTGGATAGTTACCCCTTGTGGGGCTCGCTGAGTGCGTCTTCTTTTTTAACAGCCTGATGGGACTTGTAGTCCTTGAAGCAATATGTACATTACCCTGAGTGGGTTCCATGCGCCCTATGGTTGAAAAATAACATCAATTAATATCCTTTAGTAGGTTTCCAGAAATCTTAAGGTAAGACACTTTTCATTATCGCTTACTGTGCTGACTGGCATGGATATAGTTCCGGACCTCAGCCCCTCAACATGAAGAGGTGGTGCATTCCCCCACGGCCGGGCGCCGTGTCCTTAAAATGTTCAACCAAATGCCCGTGGGCTCGAGGAAGCACTCGACAGCTCGCTCACCGTTTGGTGTTTAAAGATCAGCTTTCCTTTCAATTCTGGTTTCTTTATTCATGCCTGACGCGTTTCGCGGCTTCAGCGCCGCTTTCTCAAAGGCAATTAACAACCAAGTAGCGCGGAGGATGCTTTGTTCTTTTCTAATGAAAGGCATGTTTTTATTGGATAGTTACCCCTTGTGGGGCTCGCTGAGTGCGTCTTCTTTTTTAACAGCCTGATGGGACTTGTAGTCCTTGAAGCAATATGTACATTACCCTGAGTGGGTTCCATGCGCCCTATGGATGAAAAATAACATCAATTAATATCCTTTAGTAGGTTTCCAGAAATCTTAAGGTAAGACACTTTTCATTATCGCTTACTGTGCTGACTGGCATGGATATAGTTCCGGACCTCAGCCCCTCAACATGAAGAGGTGGTGCATTCCCCCACGGCCGGGCGCCGTGTCCTTAAAATGTTCAACCAAATGCCCGTGGGCTCGAGGAAGCACTCGACAGCTCGCTCACCGTTTGGTGTTTAAAGATCAGCTTTCCTTTCAATTCTGGTTTCTTTATTCATGCCTGACGCGTTTCGCGGCTTCAGCGCCGCTTTCTCAAAGGCAATTAACAACCAAGTAGCGCGGAGGATGCTTTGTTCTTTTCTAATGAAAGGCATGTTTTTATTGGATAGTTACCCCTTGTGGGGCTCGCTGAGTGCGTCTTCTTTTTTAACAGCCTGATGGGACTTGTAGTCCTTGAAGCAATATGTACATTACCCTGAGTGGGTTCCATGCGCCCTATGGTTGAAAAATAACATCAATTAATATCCTTTAGTAGGTTTCCAGAAATCTTAAGGTAAGACACTTTTCATTATCGCTTACTGTGCTGACTGGCATGGATATAGTTCCGGACCTCAGCCCCTCAACATGAAGAGGTGGTGCATTCCCCCACGGCCGGGCGCCGTATCCTTAAAATGTTCAACCAAATGCCCGTGGGCTCGAGGAAGCACTCGACAGCTCGCTCACCGTTTGGTGTTTAAAGATCAGCTTTCCTTTCAATTCTGGTTTCTTTATTCATGCCTGACGCGTTTCGCGGCTTCAGCGCCGCTTTCTCAAAGGCAATTAACAACCAAGTAGCGCGGAGGATGCTTTGTTCTTTTCTAATGAAAGGCATGTTTTTATTGGATAGTTACCCCTTGTGGGGCTCGCTGAGTGCGTCTTCTTTTTTAACAGCCTGATGGGACTTGTAGTCCTTGAAGCAATATGTACATTACCCTGAGTGGGTTCCATGCACCCTATGGTTGAAAAATAACATCAATTAATATCCTTTAGTAGGTTTCCAGAAATCTTAAGGTAAGACACTTTTCATTATCGCTTACTGTGCTGACTGGCATGGATATAGTTCCGGACCTCAGCCCCTCAACATGAAGAGGTGGTGCATTCCCCCACGGCCGGGCGCCGTGTCCTTAAAATGTTCAACCAAATGCCCGTGGGCTCGAGGAAGCACTCGACAGCTCGCTCACCGTTTGGTGTTTAAAGATCAGCTTTCCTTTCAATTCTGGTTTCTTTATTCATGCCTGACGCGTTTCGTGGCTTCAGCGCCGCTTTCTCAAAGGCAATTAACAACCAAGTAGCGCGGAGGATGCTTTGTTCTTTTCTAATGAAAGGCATGTTTTTATTGGATAGTTACCCCTTGTGGGGCTCGCTGAGTGCGTCTTCTTTTTTAACAGCCTGATGGGACTTGTAGTCCTTGAAGCAATATGTACATTACCCTGAGTGGGTTCCATGCGCCCTATGGTTGAAAAATAACATCAATTAATATCCTTTAGTAGGTTTCCAGAAATCTTAAGGTAAGACACTTTTCATTATCGCTTACTGTGCTGACTGGCATGGATATAGTTCCGGACCTCAGCCCCTCAACATGAAGAGGTGGTGCATTCCCCCACGGCCGGGCGCCGTATCCTTAAAATGTTCAACCAAATGCCCGTGGGCTCGAGGAAGCACTCGACAGCTCGCTCACCGTTTGGTGTTTAAAGATCAGCTTTCCTTTCAATTCTGGTTTCTTTATTCATGCCTGACGCGTTTCGCGGCTTCAGCGCCGCTTTCTCAAAGGCAATTAACAACCAAGTAGCGCGGAGGATGCTTTGTTCTTTTCTAATGAAAGGCATGTTTTTATTGGATAGTTACCCCTTGTGGGGCTCGCTGAGTGCGTCTTCTTTTTTAACAGCCTGATGGGACTTGTAGTCCTTGAAGCAATATGTACATTACCCTGAGTGGGTTCCATGCGCCCTATGGTTGAAAAATAACATCAATTAATATCCTTTAGTAGGTTTCCAGAAATCTTAAGGTAAGACACTTTTCATTATCGCTTACTGTGCTGACTGGCATGGATATAGTTCCGGACCTCAGCCCCTCAACATGAAGAGGTGGTGCATTCCCCCACGGCCGGGCGCCGTGTCCTTAAAATGTTCAACCAAATGCCCGTGGGCTCGAGGAAGCACTCGACAGCTCGCTCACCGTTTGGTGTTTAAAGATCAGCTTTCCTTTCAATTCTGGTTTCTTTATTCATGCCTGACGCGTTTCGTGGCTTCAGCGCCACTTTCTCAAAGGCAATTAACAACCAAGTAGCGCGGAGGATGCTTTGTTCTTTTCTAATGAAAGGCATGTTTTTATTGGATAGTTACCCCTTGTGGGGCTCGCTGAGTGCGTCTTCTTTTTTAACAGCCTAATGGGACTTGTAGTCCTTGAAGCAATATGTACATTACCCTGAGTGGGTTCCATGCGCCCTATGGTTGAAAAATAACATCAATTAATATCCTTTAGTAGGTTTCCAGAAATCTTAAGGTAAGACACTTTTCATTATCGCTTACTGTGCTGACTGGCATGGATATAGTTCCGGACCTCAGCCCCTCAACATGAAGAGGTGGTGCATTCCCCCACGGCCGGGCGCCGTGTCCTTAAAATGTTCAACCATATGCCCGTGGGCTCGAGGAAGCACTCGACAGCTCGCTCACCGTTTGGTGTTTACAGATCAGCTTTCCTTTCAATTCTGGTTTCTTTATTCATTCCTGACGCGTTTCGCGGCTTCAGCGCCGCTTTCTCAAAGGCAATTAACAACCAAGTAGCGCGGAGGATATTTTGTTCTTTTCTATTGAAAGGCATGTTTTTATTGGATAGTTACCCCTTGTGGGGCTCGCTGAGTGAGTCTTCTTTTTTAACAGCCTGATGGGACTTGTAGTCCTTGAAGCAATATGTACATTACCCTGAGTGGGTTCCATGCGCCCTATGGATGAAAAATAACATCAATTAATATCCTTTAGTAGGTTTCCAGAAATCTTAAGGTAAGACACTTTTCATTATCGCTTAATGTGCTGACTGGCATGGATATAGTTCCGGACCTCAGCCCCTCAACATGAAGAGGTGGTGCATTCCCCCACGGCCGGGCGCCGTGTCCTTAAAATGTTCAACCAAATGCCCGTGGGCTCGAGGAAGCACTCGACAGCTCGCTCACCGTTTGGTGTTTAAAGATCAGCTTTCCTTTCAATTCTGGTTTCTTTATTCATGCCTGACGCGTTTCGCGGCTTCAGCGCCGCTTTCTCAAAGGCAATTAACAACCAAGTAGCGCGGAGGATGCTTTGTTCTTTTCTAATGAAAGGCATGTTTTTATTGGATAGTTACCCCTTGTGGGGCTCGCTGAGTGCGTCTTCTTTTTTAACAGCCTGATGGGACTTGTAGTCCTTGAAGCAATATGTACATTACCCTGAGTGGGTTCCATGCGCCCTATGGTTGAAAAATAACATCAATTAATATCCTTTAGTAGGTTTCCAGAAATCTTAAGGTAAGACACTTTTCATTATCGCTTACTGTGCTGACTGGCATGGATATAGTTCCGGACCTCAGCCCCTCAACATGAAGAGGTGGTGCATTCCCCCACGGCCGGGCGCCGTGTCCTTAAAATGTTCAACCAAATGCCCGTGGGCTCGAGGAAGCACTCGACAGCTCGCTCACCGTTTGGTGTTTAAAGATCAGCTTTCCTTTCAATTCTGGTTTCTTTATTCATGCCTGACGCGTTTCGCGGCTTCAGCGCCGCTTTCTCAAAGGCAATTAACAACCAAGTAGCGCGGAGGATGCTTTGTTCTTTTCTAATGAAAGGCATGTTTTTATTGGATAGTTACCCCTTGTGGGGCTCGCTGAGTGCGTCTTCTTTTTTAACAGCCTGATGGGACTTGTAGTCCTTGAAGCAATATGTACATTACCCTGAGTGGGTTCCATGCGCCCTATGGTTGAAAAATAACATCAATTAATATCCTTTAGTAGGTTTCCAGAAATCTTAAGGTAAGACACTTTTCATTATCGCTTACTGTGCTGACTGGCATGGATATAGTTCCGGACCTCAGCCCCTCAACATGAAGAGGTGGTGCATTCCCCCACGGCCGGGCGCCGTGTCCTTAAAATGTTCAACCAAATGCCCGTGGGCTCGAGGAAGCACTCGACAGCTCGCTCACCGTTTGGTGTTTAAAGATCAGCTTTCCTTTCAATTCTGGTTTCTTTATTCATGCCTGACGCGTTTCGCGGCTTCAGCGCCGCTTTCTCAAAGGCAATTAACAACCAAGTAGCGCGGAGGATGCTTTGTTCTTTTCTAATGAAAGGCATGTTTTTATTGGATAGTTACCCCTTGTGGGGCTCGCTGAGTGCGTCTTCTTTTTTAACAGCCTGATGGGACTTGTAGTCCTTGAAGCAATATGTACATTACCCTGAGTGGGTTCCATGCGCCCTATGGTTGAAAAATAACATCAATTAATATCCTTTAGTAGGTTTCCAGAAATCTTAAGGTAAGACACTTTTCATTATCGCTTACTGTGCTGACTGGCATGGATATAGTTCCGGACCTCAGCCCCTCAACATGAAGAGGTGGTGCATTCCCCCACGGCCGGGCGCCGTGTCCTTAAAATGTTCAACCAAATGCCCGTGGGCTCGAGGAAGCACTCGACAGCTCGCTCACCGTTTGGTGTTTAAAGATCAGCTTTCCTTTCAATTCTGGTTTCTTTATTCATGCCTGACGCGTTTCGCGGCTTCAGCGCCGCTTTCTCAAAGGCAATTAACAACCAAGTAGCGCGGAGGATGCTTTGTTCTTTTCTAATGAAAGGCATGTTTTTATTGGATAGTTACCCCTTGTGGGGCTCGCTGAGTGCGTCTTCTTTTTTAACAGCCTGATGGGACTTGTAGTCCTTGAAGCAATATGTACATTACCCTGAGTGGGTTCCATGCGCCCTATGGTTGAAAAATAACATCAATTAATATCCTTTAGTAGGTTTCCAGAAATCTTAAGGTAAGACACTTTTCATTATCGCTTACTGTGCTGACTGGCATGGATATAGTTCCGGACCTCAGCCCCTCAACATGAAGAGGTGGTGCATTCCCCCACGGCCGGGCGCCGTGTCCTTAAAATGTTCAATCAAATGCCCGTGGGCTCGAGGAAGCACTCGACAGCTCGCTCACCGTTTGGTGTTTAAAGATCAGCTTTCCTTTCAATTCTGGTTTCTTTATTCATGCCTGACGCGTTTCGCGGCTTCAGCGCCGCTTTCTCAAAGGCAATTAACAACCAAGTAGCGCGGAGGATGCTTTGTTCTTTTCTAATGAAAGGCATGTTTTTATTGGATAGTTACCCCTTGTGGGGCTCGCTGAGTGCGTCTTCTTTTTTAACAGCCTGATGGGACTTGTAGTCCTTGAAGCAATATGTACATTACCCTGAGTGGGTTCCATGCGCCCTATGGTTGAAAAATAACATCAATTAATATCCTTTAGTAGGTTTCCAGAAATCTTAAGGTAAGACACTTTTCATTATCGCTTACTGTGCTGACTGGCATGGATATAGTTCCGGACCTCAGCCCCTCAACATGAAGAGGTGGTGCATTCCCCCACGGCCGGGCGCCGTGTCCTTAAAATGTTCAACCAAATGCCCGTGGGCTCGAGGAAGCACTCGACAGCTCGCTCACCGTTTGGTGTTTAAAGATCAGCTTTCCTTTCAATTCTGGTTTCTTTATTCATGCCTGACGCGTTTCGCGGCTTCAGCGCCGCTTTCTCAAAGGCAATTAACAACCAAGTAGCGCGGAGGATGCTTTGTTCTTTTCTAATGAAAGGCATGTTTTTATTGGATAGTTACCCCTTGTGGGGCTCGCTGAGTGCGTCTTCTTTTTTAACAGCCTGATGGGACTTGTAGTCCTTGAAGCAATATGTACATTACCCTGAGTGGGTTCCATGCGCCCTATGGTTGAAAAATAACATCAATTAATATCCTTTAGTAGGTTTCCAGAAATCTTAAGGTAAGACACTTTTCATTATCGCTTACTGTGCTGACTGGCATGGATATAGTTCCGGACCTCAGCCCCTCAACATGAAGAGGTGGTGCATTCCCCCACGGCCGGGCGCCGTGTCCTTAAAATGTTCAACCAAATGCCCGTGGGCTCGAGGAAGCACTCGACAGCTCGCTCACCGTTTGGTGTTTAAAGATCAGCTTTCCTTTCAATTCTGGTTTCTTTATTCATGCCTGACGCGTTTCGTGGCTTCAGCGCCGCTTTCTCAAAGGCAATTAACAACCAAGTAGCGCGGAGGATGCTTTGTTCTTTTCTAATGAAAGGCATGTTTTTATTGGATAGTTACCCCTTGTGGGGCTCGCTGAGTGCGTCTTCTTTTTTAACAGCCTGATGGGACTTGTAGTCCTTGAAGCAATATGTACATTACCCTGAGTGGGTTCCATGCGCCCTATGGTTGAAAAATAACATCAATTAATATCCTTTAGTAGGTTTCCAGAAATCTTAAGGTAAGACACTTTTCATTATCGCTTACTGTGCTGACTGGCATGGATATAGTTCCGGACCTCAGCCCCTCAACATGAAGAGGTGGTGCATTCCCCCACGGCCGGGCGCCGTGTCCTTAAAATGTTCAACCAAATGCCCGTGGGCTCGAGGAAGCACTCGACAGCTCGCTCACCGTTTGGTGTTTAAAGATCAGCTTTCCTTTCAATTCTGGTTTCTTTATTCATGCCTGACGCGTTTCGCGGCTTCAGCGCCGCTTTCTCAAAGGCAATTAACAACCAAGTAGCGCGGAGGATGCTTTGTTCTTTTCTAATGAAAGGCATGTTTTTATTGGATAGTTACCCCTTGTGGGGCTCGCTGAGTGCGTCTTCTTTTTTAACAGCCTGATGGGACTTGTAGTCCTTGAAGCAATATGTACATTACCCTGAGTGGGTTCCATGCGCCCTATGGTTGAAAAATAACATCAATTAATATCCTTTAGTAGGTTTCCAGAAATCTTAAGGTAAGACACTTTTCATTATCGCTTACTGTGCTGACTGGCATGGATATAGTTCCGGACCTCAGCCCCTCAACATGAAGAGGTGGTGCATTCCCCCACGGCCGGGCGCCGTGTCCTTAAAATGTTCAACCAAATGCCCGTGGGCTCGAGGAAGCACTCGACAGCTCGCTCACCGTTTGGTGTTTAAAGATCAGCTTTCCTTTCAATTCTGGTTTCTTTATTCATGCCTGACGCGTTTCGCGGCTTCAGCGCCGCTTTCTCAAAGGCAATTAACAACCAAGTAGCGCGGAGGATGCTTTGTTCTTTTCTAATGAAAGGCATGTTTTTATTGGATAGTTACCCCTTGTGGGGCTCGCTGAGTGCGTCTTCTTTTTTAACAGCCTGATGGGACTTGTAGTCCTTGAAGCAATATGTACATTACCCTGAGTGGGTTCCATGCGCCCTATGGTTGAAAAATAACATCAATTAATATCCTTTAGTAGGTTTCCAGAAATCTTAAGGTAAGACACTTTTCATTATCGCTTACTGTGCTGACTGGCATGGATATAGTTCCGGACCTCAGCCCCTCAACATGAAGAGGTGGTGCATTCCCCCACGGCCGGGCGCCGTGTCCTTAAAATGTTCAACCAAATGCCCGTGGGCTCGAGGAAGCACTCGACAGCTCGCTCACCGTTTGGTGTTTAAAGATCAGCTTTCCTTTCAATTCTGGTTTCTTTATTCATGCCTGACGCGTTTCGTGGCTTCAGCGCCGCTTTCTCAAAGGCAATTAACAACCAAGTAGCGCGGAGGATGCTTTGTTCTTTTCTAATGAAAGGCATGTTTTTATTGGATAGTTACCCCTTGTGGGGCTCGCTGAGTGCGTCTTCTTTTTTAACAGCCTGATGGGACTTGTAGTCCTTGAAGCAATATGTACATTACCCTGAGTGGGTTCCATGCGCCCTATGGTTGAAAAATAACATCAATTAATATCCTTTAGTAGGTTTCCAGAAATCTTAAGGTAAGACACTTTTCATTATCGCTTACTGTGCTGACTGGCATGGATATAGTTCCGGACCTCAGCCCCTCAACATGAAGAGGTGGTGCATTCCCCCACGGCCGGGCGCCGTGTCCTTAAAATGTTCAACCAAATGCCCGTGGGCTCGAGGAAGCACTCGACAGCTCGCTCACCGTTTGGTGTTTAAAGATCAGCTTTCCTTTCAATTCTGGTTTCTTTATTCATGCCTGACGCGTTTCGCGGCTTCAGCGCCGCTTTCTCAAAGGCAATTAACAACCAAGTAGCGCGGAGGATGCTTTGTTCTTTTCTAATGAAAGGCATGTTTTTATTGGATAGTTACCCCTTGTGGGGCTCGCTGAGTGCGTCTTCTTTTTTAACAGCCTGATGGGACTTGTAGTCCTTGAAGCAATATGTACATTACCCTGAGTGGGTTCCATGCGCCCTATGGTTGAAAAATAACATCAATTAATATCCTTTAGTAGGTTTCCAGAAATCTTAAGGTAAGACACTTTTCATTATCGCTTACTGTGCTGACTGGCATGGATATAGTTCCGGACCTCAGCCCCTCAACATGAAGAGGTGGTGCATTCCCCCACGGCCGGGCGCCGTGTCCTTAAAATGTTCAACCAAATGCCCGTGGGCTCGAGGAAGCACTCGACAGCTCGCTCACCGTTTGGTGTTTAAAGATCAGCTTTCCTTTCAATTCTGGTTTCTTTATTCATGCCTGACGCGTTTCGCGGCTTCAGCGCCGCTTTCTCAAAGGCAATTAACAACCAAGTAGCGCGGAGGATGCTTTGTTCTTTTCTAATGAAAGGCATGTTTTTATTGGATAGTTACCCCTTGTGGGGCTCGCTGAGTGCGTCTTCTTTTTTAACAGCCTGATGGGACTTGTAGTCCTTGAAGCAATATGTACATTACCCTGAGTGGGTTCCATGCGCCCTATGGTTGAAAAATAACATCAATTAATATCCTTTAGTAGGTTTCCAGAAATCTTAAGGTAAGACACTTTTCATTATCGCTTACTGTGCTGACTGGCATGGATATAGTTCCGGACCTCAGCCCCTCAACATGAAGAGGTGGTGCATTCCCCCACGGCCGGGCGCCGTGTCCTTAAAATGTTCAACCAAATGCCCGTGGGCTCGAGGAAGCACTCGACAGCTCGCTCACCGTTTGGTGTTTAAAGATCAGCTTTCCTTTCAATTCTGGTTTCTTTATTCATGCCTGACGCGTTTCGCGGCTTCAGCGCCGCTTTCTCAAAGGCAATTAACAACCAAGTAGCGCGGAGGATGCTTTGTTCTTTTCTAATGAAAGGCATGTTTTTATTGGATAGTTACCCCTTGTGGGGCTCGCTGAGTGCGTCTTCTTTTTTAACAGCCTGATGGGACTTGTAGTCCTTGAAGCAATATGTACATTACCCTGAGTGGGTTCCATGCGCCCTATGGTTGAAAAATAACATCAATTAATATCCTTTAGTAGGTTTCCAGAAATCTTAAGGTAAGACACTTTTCATTATCGCTTACTGTGCTGACTGGCATGGATATAGTTCCGGACCTCAGCCCCTCAACATGAAGAGGTGGTGCATTCCCCCACGGCCGGGCGCCGTGTCCTTAAAATGTTCAACCAAATGCCCGTGGGCTCGAGGAAGCACTCGACAGCTCGCTCACCGTTTGGTGTTTAAAGATCAGCTTTCCTTTCAATTCTGGTTTCTTTATTCATGCCTGACGCGTTTCGCGGCTTCAGCGCCGCTTTCTCAAAGGCAATTAACAACCAAGTAGCGCGGAGGATGCTTTGTTCTTTTCTAATGAAAGGCATGTTTTTATTGGATAGTTACCCCTTGTGGGGCTCGCTGAGTGCGTCTTCTTTTTTAACAGCCTGATGGGACTTGTAGTCCTTGAAGCAATATGTACATTACCCTGAGTGGGTTCCATGCGCCCTATGGTTGAAAAATAACATCAATTAATATCCTTTAGTAGGTTTCCAGAAATCTTAAGGTAAGACACTTTTCATTATCGCTTACTGTGCTGACTGGCATGGATATAGTTCCGGACCTCAGCCCCTCAACATGAAGAGGTGGTGCATTCCCCCACGGCCGGGCGCCGTGTCCTTAAAATGTTCAACCAAATGCCCGTGGGCTCGAGGAAGCACTCGACAGCTCGCTCACCGTTTGGTGTTTAAAGATCAGCTTTCCTTTCAATTCTGGTTTCTTTATTCATGCCTGACGCGTTTCGCGGCTTCAGCGCCGCTTTCTCAAAGGCAATTAACAACCAAGTAGCGCGGAGGATGCTTTGTTCTTTTCTAATGAAAGGCATGTTTTTATTGGATAGTTACCCCTTGTGGGGCTCGCTGAGTGCGTCTTCTTTTTTAACAGCCTGATGGGACTTGTAGTCCTTGAAGCAATATGTACATTACCCTGAGTGGGTTCCATGCGCCCTATGGTTGAAAAATAACATCAATTAATATCCTTTAGTAGGTTTCCAGAAATCTTAAGGTAAGACACTTTTCATTATCGCTTACTGTGCTGACTGGCATGGATATAGTTCCGGACCTCAGCCCCTCAACATGAAGAGGTGGTGCATTCCCCCACGGCCGGGCGCCGTGTCCTTAAAATGTTCAACCAAATGCCCGTGGGCTCGAGGAAGCACTCGACAGCTCGCTCACCGTTTGGTGTTTAAAGATCAGCTTTCCTTTCAATTCTGGTTTCTTTATTCATGCCTGACGCGTTTCGCGGCTTCAGCGCCGCTTTCTCAAAGGCAATTAACAACCAAGTAGCGCGGAGGATGCTTTGTTCTTTTCTAATGAAAGGCATGTTTTTATTGGATAGTTACCCCTTGTGGGGCTCGCTGAGTGCGTCTTCTTTTTTAACAGCCTGATGGGACTTGTAGTCCTTGAAGCAATATGTACATTACCCTGAGTGGGTTCCATGCGCCCTATGGTTGAAAAATAACATCAATTAATATCCTTTAGTAGGTTTCCAGAAATCTTAAGGTAAGACACTTTTCATTATCGCTTACTGTGCTGACTGGCATGGATATAGTTCCGGACCTCAGCCCCTCAACATGAAGAGGTGGTGCATTCCCCCACGGCCGGGCGCCGTGTCCTTAAAATGTTCAACCAAATGCCCGTGGGCTCGAGGAAGCACTCGACAGCTCGCTCACCGTTTGGTGTTTAAAGATCAGCTTTCCTTTCAATTCTGGTTTCTTTATTCATGCCTGACGCGTTTCGCGGCTTCAGCGCCGCTTTCTCAAAGGCAATTAACAACCAAGTAGCGCGGAGGATGCTTTGTTCTTTTCTAATGAAAGGCATGTTTTTATTGGATAGTTACCCCTTGTGGGGCTCGCTGAGTGCGTCTTCTTTTTTAACAGCCTGATGGGACTTGTAGTCCTTGAAGCAATATGTACATTACCCTGAGTGGGTTCCATGCGCCCTATGGTTGAAAAATAACATCAATTAATATCCTTTAGTAGGTTTCCAGAAATCTTAAGGTAAGACACTTTTCATTATCGCTTACTGTGCTGACTGGCATGGATATAGTTCCGGACCTCAGCCCCTCAACATGAAGAGGTGGTGCATTCCCCCACGGCCGGGCGCCGTGTCCTTAAAATGTTCAACCAAATGCCCGTGGGCTCGAGGAAGCACTCGACAGCTCGCTCACCGTTTGGTGTTTAAAGATCAGCTTTCCTTTCAATTCTGGTTTCTTTATTCATGCCTGACGCGTTTCGCGGCTTCAGCGCCGCTTTCTCAAAGGCAATTAACAACCAAGTAGCGCGGAGGATGCTTTGTTCTTTTCTAATGAAAGGCATGTTTTTATTGGATAGTTACCCCTTGTGGGGCTCGCTGAGTGCGTCTTCTTTTTTAACAGCCTGATGGGACTTGTAGTCCTTGAAGCAATATGTACATTACCCTGAGTGGGTTCCATGCGCCCTATGGTTGAAAAATAACATCAATTAATATCCTTTAGTAGGTTTCCAGAAATCTTAAGGTAAGACACTTTTCATTATCGCTTACTGTGCTGACTGGCATGGATATAGTTCCGGACCTCAGCCCCTCAACATGAAGAGGTGGTGCATTCCCCCACGGCCGGGCGCCGTGTCCTTAAAATGTTCAACCAAATGCCCGTGGGCTCGAGGAAGCACTCGACAGCTCGCTCACCGTTTGGTGTTTAAAGATCAGCTTTCCTTTCAATTCTGGTTTCTTTATTCATGCCTGACGCGTTTCGCGGCTTCAGCGCCGCTTTCTCAAAGGCAATTAACAACCAAGTAGCGCGGAGGATGCTTTGTTCTTTTCTAATGAAAGGCATGTTTTTATTGGATAGTTACCCCTTGTGGGGCTCGCTGAGTGCGTCTTCTTTTTTAACAGCCTGATGGGACTTGTAGTCCTTGAAGCAATATGTACATTACCCTGAGTGGGTTCCATGCGCCCTATGGTTGAAAAATAACATCAATTAATATCCTTTAGTAGGTTTCCAGAAATCTTAAGGTAAGACACTTTTCATTATCGCTTACTGTGCTGACTGGCATGGATATAGTTCCGGACCTCAGCCCCTCAACATGAAGAGGTGGTGCATTCCCCCACGGCCGGGCGCCGTGTCCTTAAAATGTTCAACCAAATGCCCGTGGGCTCGAGGAAGCACTCGACAGCTCGCTCACCGTTTGGTGTTTAAAGATCAGCTTTCCTTTCAATTCTGGTTTCTTTATTCATGCCTGACGCGTTTCGCGGCTTCAGCGCCGCTTTCTCAAAGGCAATTAACAACCAAGTAGCGCGGAGGATGCTTTGTTCTTTTCTAATGAAAGGCATGTTTTTATTGGATAGTTACCCCTTGTGGGGCTCGCTGAGTGCGTCTTCTTTTTTAACAGCCTGATGGGACTTGTAGTCCTTGAAGCAATATGTACATTACCCTGAGTGGGTTCCATGCGCCCTATGGTTGAAAAATAACATCAATTAATATCCTTTAGTAGGTTTCCAGAAATCTTAAGGTAAGACACTTTTCATTATCGCTTACTGTGCTGACTGGCATGGATATAGTTCCGGACCTCAGCCCCTCAACATGAAGAGGTGGTGCATTCCCCCACGGCCGGGCGCCGTGTCCTTAAAATGTTCAACCAAATGCCCGTGGGCTCGAGGAAGCACTCGACAGCTCGCTCACCGTTTGGTGTTTAAAGATCAGCTTTCCTTTCAATTCTGGTTTCTTTATTCATGCCTGACGCGTTTCGCGGCTTCAGCGCCGCTTTCTCAAAGGCAATTAACAACCAAGTAGCGCGGAGGATGCTTTGTTCTTTTCTAATGAAAGGCATGTTTTTATTGGATAGTTACCCCTTGTGGGGCTCGCTGAGTGCGTCTTCTTTTTTAACAGCCTGATGGGACTTGTAGTCCTTGAAGCAATATGTACATTACCCTGAGTGGGTTCCATGCGCCCTATGGTTGAAAAATAACATCAATTAATATCCTTTAGTAGGTTTCCAGAAATCTTAAGGTAAGACACTTTTCATTATCGCTTACTGTGCTGACTGGCATGGATATAGTTCCGGACCTCAGCCCCTCAACATGAAGAGGTGGTGCATTCCCCCACGGCCGGGCGCCGTGTCCTTAAAATGTTCAACCAAATGCCCGTGGGCTCGAGGAAGCACTCGACAGCTCGCTCACCGTTTGGTGTTTAAAGATCAGCTTTCCTTTCAATTCTGGTTTCTTTATTCATGCCTGACGCGTTTCGCGGCTTCAGCGCCGCTTTCTCAAAGGCAATTAACAACCAAGTAGCGCGGAGGATGCTTTGTTCTTTTCTAATGAAAGGCATGTTTTTATTGGATAGTTACCCCTTGTGGGGCTCGCTGAGTGCGTCTTCTTTTTTAACAGCCTGATGGGACTTGTAGTCCTTGAAGCAATATGTACATTACCCTGAGTGGGTTCCATGCGCCCTATGGTTGAAAAATAACATCAATTAATATCCTTTAGTAGGTTTCCAGAAATCTTAAGGTAAGACACTTTTCATTATCGCTTACTGTGCTGACTGGCATGGATATAGTTCCGGACCTCAGCCCCTCAACATGAAGAGGTGGTGCATTCCCCCACGGCCGGGCGCCGTGTCCTTAAAATGTTCAACCAAATGCCCGTGGGCTCGAGGAAGCACTCGACAGCTCGCTCACCGTTTGGTGTTTAAAGATCAGCTTTCCTTTCAATTCTGGTTTCTTTATTCATGCCTGACGCGTTTCGCGGCTTCAGCGCCGCTTTCTCAAAGGCAATTAACAACCAAGTAGCGCGGAGGATGCTTTGTTCTTTTCTAATGAAAGGCATGTTTTTATTGGATAGTTACCCCTTGTGGGGCTCGCTGAGTGCGTCTTCTTTTTTAACAGCCTGATGGGACTTGTAGTCCTTGAAGCAATATGTACATTACCCTGAGTGGGTTCCATGCGCCCTATGGTTGAAAAATAACATCAATTAATATCCTTTAGTAGGTTTCCAGAAATCTTAAGGTAAGACACTTTTCATTATCGCTTACTGTGCTGACTGGCATGGATATAGTTCCGGACCTCAGCCCCTCAACATGAAGAGGTGGTGCATTCCCCCACGGCCGGGCGCCGTGTCCTTAAAATGTTCAACCAAATGCCCGTGGGCTCGAGGAAGCACTCGACAGCTCGCTCACCGTTTGGTGTTTAAAGATCAGCTTTCCTTTCAATTCTGGTTTCTTTATTCATGCCTGACGCGTTTCGCGGCTTCAGCGCCGCTTTCTCAAAGGCAATTAACAACCAAGTAGCGCGGAGGATGCTTTGTTCTTTTCTAATGAAAGGCATGTTTTTATTGGATAGTTACCCCTTGTGGGGCTCGCTGAGTGCGTCTTCTTTTTTAACAGCCTGATGGGACTTGTAGTCCTTGAAGCAATATGTACATTACCCTGAGTGGGTTCCATGCGCCCTATGGTTGAAAAATAACATCAATTAATATCCTTTAGTAGGTTTCCAGAAATCTTAAGGTAAGACACTTTTCATTATCGCTTACTGTGCTGACTGGCATGGATATAGTTCCGGACCTCAGCCCCTCAACATGAAGAGGTGGTGCATTCCCCCACGGCCGGGCGCCGTGTCCTTAAAATGTTCAACCAAATGCCCGTGGGCTCGAGGAAGCACTCGACAGCTCGCTCACCGTTTGGTGTTTAAAGATCAGCTTTCCTTTCAATTCTGGTTTCTTTATTCATGCCTGACGCGTTTCGCGGCTTCAGCGCCGCTTTCTCAAAGGCAATTAACAACCAAGTAGCGCGGAGGATGCTTTGTTCTTTTCTAATGAAAGGCATGTTTTTATTGGATAGTTACCCCTTGTGGGGCTCGCTGAGTGCGTCTTCTTTTTTAACAGCCTGATGGGACTTGTAGTCCTTGAAGCAATATGTACATTACCCTGAGTGGGTTCCATGCGCCCTATGGTTGAAAAATAACATCAATTAATATCCTTTAGTAGGTTTCCAGAAATCTTAAGGTAAGACACTTTTCATTATCGCTTACTGTGCTGACTGGCATGGATATAGTTCCGGACCTCAGCCCCTCAACATGAAGAGGTGGTGCATTCCCCCACGGCCGGGCGCCGTGTCCTTAAAATGTTCAACCAAATGCCCGTGGGCTCGAGGAAGCACTCGACAGCTCGCTCACCGTTTGGTGTTTAAAGATCAGCTTTCCTTTCAATTCTGGTTTCTTTATTCATGCCTGACGCGTTTCGCGGCTTCAGCGCCGCTTTCTCAAAGGCAATTAACAACCAAGTAGCGCGGAGGATGCTTTGTTCTTTTCTAATGAAAGGCATGTTTTTATTGGATAGTTACCCCTTGTGGGGCTCGCTGAGTGCGTCTTCTTTTTTAACAGCCTGATGGGACTTGTAGTCCTTGAAGCAATATGTACATTACCCTGAGTGGGTTCCATGCGCCCTATGGTTGAAAAATAACATCAATTAATATCCTTTAGTAGGTTTCCAGAAATCTTAAGGTAAGACACTTTTCATTATCGCTTACTGTGCTGACTGGCATGGATATAGTTCCGGACCTCAGCCCCTCAACATGAAGAGGTGGTGCATTCCCCCACGGCCGGGCGCCGTGTCCTTAAAATGTTCAACCAAATGCCCGTGGGCTCGAGGAAGCACTCGACAGCTCGCTCACCGTTTGGTGTTTAAAGATCAGCTTTCCTTTCAATTCTGGTTTCTTTATTCATGCCTGACGCGTTTCGCGGCTTCAGCGCCGCTTTCTCAAAGGCAATTAACAACCAAGTAGCGCGGAGGATGCTTTGTTCTTTTCTAATGAAAGGCATGTTTTTATTGGATAGTTACCCCTTGTGGGGCTCGCTGAGTGCGTCTTCTTTTTTAACAGCCTGATGGGACTTGTAGTCCTTGAAGCAATATGTACATTACCCTGAGTGGGTTCCATGCGCCCTATGGTTGAAAAATAACATCAATTAATATCCTTTAGTAGGTTTCCAGAAATCTTAAGGTAAGACACTTTTCATTATCGCTTACTGTGCTGACTGGCATGGATATAGTTCCGGACCTCAGCCCCTCAACATGAAGAGGTGGTGCATTCCCCCACGGCCGGGCGCCGTGTCCTTAAAATGTTCAACCAAATGCCCGTGGGCTCGAGGAAGCACTCGACAGCTCGCTCACCGTTTGGTGTTTAAAGATCAGCTTTCCTTTCAATTCTGGTTTCTTTATTCATGCCTGACGGCGTTTCGCGGCTTCAGCGCCGCTTTCTCAAAGGCAATTAACAACCAAGTAGCGCGGAGGATGCTTTGTTCTTTTCTAATGAAAGGCATGTTTTTATTGGATAGTTACCCCTTGTGGGGCTCGCTGAGTGCGTCTTCTTTTTTAACAGCCTGATGGGACTTGTAGTCCTTGAAGCAATATGTACATTACCCTGAGTGGGTTCCATGCGCCCTATGGTTGAAAAATAACATCAATTAATATCCTTTAGTAGGTTTCCAGAAATCTTAAGGTAAGACACTTTTCATTATCGCTTACTGTGCTGACTGGCATGGATATAGTTCCGGACCTCAGCCCCTCAACATGAAGAGGTGGTGCATTCCCCCACGGCCGGGCGCCGTGTCCTTAAAATGTTCAACCAAATGCCCGTGGGCTCGAGGAAGCACTCGACAGCTCGCTCACCGTTTGGTGTTTAAAGATCAGCTTTCCTTTCAATTCTGGTTTCTTTATTCATGCCTGACGCGTTTCGCGGCTTCAGCGCCGCTTTCTCAAAGGCAATTAACAACCAAGTAGCGCGGAGGATGCTTTGTTCTTTTCTAATGAAAGGCATGTTTTTATTGGATAGTTACCCCTTGTGGGGCTCGCTGAGTGCGTCTTCTTTTTTAACAGCCTGATGGGACTTGTAGTCCTTGAAGCAATATGTACATTACCCTGAGTGGGTTCCATGCGCCCTATGGTTGAAAAATAACATCAATTAATATCCTTTAGTAGGTTTCCAGAAATCTTAAGGTAAGACACTTTTCATTATCGCTTACTGTGCTGACTGGCATGGATATAGTTCCGGACCTCCAGCCCCTCAACATGAAGAGGTGGTGCATTCCCCCACGGCCGGGCGCCGTGTCCTTAAAATGTTCAACCAAATGCCCGTGGGCTCGAGGAAGCACTCGACAGCTCGCTCACCGTTTGGTGTTTAAAGATCAGCTTTCCTTTCAATTCTGGTTTCTTTATTCATGCCTGACGCGTTTCGCGGCTTCAGCGCCGCTTTCTCAAAGGCAATTAACATCCAAGTAGCGCGGAGGATGCTTTGTTCTTTTCTAATGAAAGGCATGTTTTTATTGGATAGTTACCCCTTGTGGGGCTCGCTGAGTGCGTCTTCTTTTTTAACAGCCTGATGGGACTTGTAGTCCTTGAAGCAATATGTACATTACCCTGAGTGGGTTCCATGCGCCCTATGGTTGAAAAATAACATCAATTAATATCCTTTAGTAGGTTTCCAGAAATCTTAAGGTAAGACACTTTTCATTATAAGCTTACTGTGCTGACTGGCATGGATATAGTTCCGGACCTCAGCCCCTCAACATGAAGAGGTGGTGCATTCCCCCACGGCCGGGCGCCGTGTCCTTAAAATGTTCAACCAAATGCCCGTGGGCTCGAGGAAGCACTCGACAGCTCGCTCACCGTTTGGTGTTTAAAGATCAGCTTTCCTTTCAATTCTGGTTTCTTTATTCATGCCTGACGCGTTTCGCGTGCGCTACAGCGCCCGCTTTCTCAAAGGCAATTAACACCAAGTAGCGCGGAGGATGCTTTGTTCTTTTCTAATGAAAGGCATGTTTTTATTGGATAGTTACCCCTTGTGGGGCTCGCTGAGTGCGTCTTCTTTTTTAACAGCCTGATGGGACTTGTAGTCCTTGAAGCAATATGTCCATTACCCTGAGTGGGTTCCATGCGCCCTATGGTTGAAAAATAACATCAATTAATATCCTTTAGTAGGTTTCCAGAAATCTTAAGGTAAGACACTTTTCATTATCGCTTACTGTGCTGACTGGCATGGATATAGTTCCGGACCTCAGCCCCTCAACATGAAGAGGTGGTGCATTCCCCCACGGCCAGGCGCCGTGTCCTTAAAATGTTCAACCAAATGCCCGTGGAGGCTCGAGGAAGCGCTCGGCAGCTCGCTCACCGTTTGGTGTTTAAAGATCAGCTTTCCTTTCAATTCTGGTTTCTTTATTCATGCCTGACGCGTTTCGTGGCTTCAGCAGCCGCTTTCTCAAAGGCAATTAAC